>JALAZF010000213.1:6382000-7596000 GCA_022829125.1 Lathyrus tuberosus
GCTCAAGCCACATTGGCTTAGACTTCAGCTCCAAGTCCCATGAAACGAGCCACTTTGCTTGAATCTCTCAGATTCAAGACTTACTACTCCAGTTTTATGTACTGAGCTAACCTGCTGAAGCCACACTGGCTCAAGACTTTCCTACTCAATTAATCTACTTGATTAAGACTTTTTCACAGCTGAAGCACGTAGCAAGAGACTTACGTGGCTCAAGCATCTTGGCTCGAGACTTCCTTGCTAGTATCCCAATGACATAAGACTTCTGTACAATCAACATAGTTGATTATGAATTGTATTGCTCAAGCACATAGCAAGAGACTTACATGGCTCAAGCATCTTGGCTCGAGACTTAATCTAAACTGCTAAACAAGTTCAGCAGAATAGAGAACAAGGTGTACTTGATACAAGTATTAGAGGTACAGGAAATCACCATAACAAAGACCAAAAGCACTTAAGATTTCTAAGATATTCAATGTGTAAGAAAGCTTTTTACAATTATAACCTACAATAGAAAATATGCATATAAAATTGTGTTGATAATTGCTATTCTTGTTACTCATTCTTCTGGATAATCCTTGTTAAAGATTCATTTTTAACCTTTAGCCATATTTATAGCATTTGCAGAAACTAGCCGTTGAAGAGGTAACTTGATCAAGAGTCTTTGCTTTTACTCCATAGTACAAGAGACGTTAAACATAGATATACCAGAAGATCTTGATCCAATGTGTAACATGTTTAACCTTTGAGTCTTCAGGAGATCTTGTACTATTAGAGCCGTTGAGAGTAGATATCCATAAAACATTCCAGCCTTTCTTTAGCCTTGCAATCTATAAACTCTAGCTGACAAACAGATTTGACAATACAACCTTCTTTCTGCAGTACAGACAGCTTCAGCTTTATCACTAATTCTGAATAGTACCATAAGGCAATTTGCATTCACTAAGTGTAGATAAAATTATGTTGCTTCTTTTGATGCCGAGACCTTCAGCTTCAGAGTCTACGCCAGACATCACTTAGCAAGTGTTCTTCATATTCTGCCACCAGAAGCTAGCAATTTAGCAACTCCCAAGTGTGCTAATGTAAAATAGATTCTGACTATAATATTTACAAGTATTTGAATCTACACATATGTATCACACATCAAATAAACCATTGTTTTTTCAATAATTTGTTATCATCAAAACCCAAGGAAAATATTTCATGAACAAATCTTGTTCTAACAGGCACTACCATAATGTAGCTATGTGAATTATCTTTCCAAAACTTCAAACCGCGCCTCAATCTGAGTCCTGAAACTCAATTTATGGCCAAAATAACTGGGGAACCAATAGATTGCTGCTGAGGACCAATCGATTGCGGTTTATATTCTGTTCAGTATTTTTCAAGGGAACCAATCGATTGCTCCAGGGGACTAATCGATTGGTGTATACAATTTTCTCAAAAATCTATGTTCTAAACTTTTTTCTTCAACCTCTAACCATTCCAACCCTACCCAATCATGTTCTAGGCATCCCAATTATGTTCAAACCTTCAAAGAACCTAACAATGACACACAAGCATACAGACATAACAGAACCATATATGCCTAAATTTTGTCACAAAAATCATATGCATACACCTTTAATCATCAAATTTCAGAATTACATACATCAACTACAATCTATGAATAATTCACACAATCCATACAGAGAGTAAGAACCTCTCTTCTATACTCTTCATGTTATACACCCATATTAATGCCCTCCCCCTTACTTTAGATTTTCAGCAACCAAGTTCTTCTTCAATGGTTTTCGTCTCCTCTGCTAGCTCTAGGGTTCTCCTCTTGCCTCTTTCTTAAATTCTCTAAGAATTGGATGAAACCTAACTCTCCCTCACCTTTTAGAATATATATTTAGGGTTTTCTACACAATCCCTCTTAATTACCTCATTAGCAGTCAACACCTTAAATTTACATTATCACCCCAAACTCTAATTATTTTATTATTAAACTCATATTAATAATAAATTAAATTTCCACCCAACATCCTATTTTCTCATCATATAATTAATTAAATAATCTATAATATAAATCCAAATATTTATATTTTTACTTATTTCTAACATTAATTAAAAATACTAATATTCTAGTTATTCTACCAAGCACCTATTTCTCACCACACCCTACCAATATCATTACACCCCGTCAACATATATGATCACATAATATATTTAAAGGCACACCAAACACCAAATAATTTAATAAAACAATCTAAACAATTCAATTAAATCAATAAATCGAATTTGGGGTATTACAACTCTCCCCCACTTAGAGAATTTTTGCCCTCGAAAATTACCTGAAGGAAACAGAGTCGAATACAAATCTCTCATTTGGCTCTCCAGCTCCCAAGTTATGTTTCCACCAATTGGTCCTCCCCACACTACCCTCTCCAAGGAAATCTCCTTACCATACAACTGCTTCAGTCCTCGAACCTCTATCTGTATGGGCGATGCCTTAACAGTCAGGTTCTCTCTCACCTATACATCATCCACTTGGATCACATGAGACGAATCCAGAATGTGTCTCCTCAATTGAGGCACATGAAACACATCATGAAGATTAGTAATGGGCAGTGGCAATGAAATCCGACATGCCACCTCTCCTATCCTCTACAAGATCTGGTATGGACCAACAAAATATGGCGTCAACTTTCAAGACTTCAAAGCCTGACCAACTCTAGTTACCGTAGTAACTCTAAAAAACACATGACCCCCCTTCTTAGAACTCAAGTGCTTTCCTCATCTTATCATGGTAACTCTTCTAACAACTCTATGAAGCTTTCATCTTCTCCTGGATCATCTTGATCTTCTCAAAAGTTTGTCGTACAATCTCAGCTCCAATCACTGCAATCTCACCTGATTCATACCAACACAGATGTGTCCTACACCTCCTACCATATAATGCCTCAAACGAGGCCATTCCAATACTTGAATGGAAACTGTTATTGTATGTGAAATCAATCAACGACAAGTATATATCCCAATCACCTCCTTGTTCTATCACACAAGCCCTCAATAGGTCTTCCAAGGATTGGATGGTTCTATCTACTTGGCCATCTATCTGTAGATGATAAGCAGAACTCAACTTCAGCTTAGTACCCATTTCTTCCTACAAGCTCTACCAAAACCTCAATGTAAATCTCAGATCCGTATCCAAAATAATACTCGAAAGAACACCATATAGGCTAACAATTTTCTCAATGTACAACTCGGCTAACTTCTGCAAAGGATAATTAATCTTATTCGGAATGAAATGAGCCAATATAGTTAGTCTATCAACAATAGCCTAAATGGAATCACACCCTTTCGTCATCTTCGGCAAACTAGTAATAAAATCCATAGAAACGTTATCCCATTTCCACTCATGGATGCTCAATGATTGCATCAGACCCAATGAATTTTGATGTTCAATCTTCAATTTCTAACAAGTCAAACAAGCATAAATAAACTCAGCTACTTCCTTCTTTATTCATGGCCACCAAAACATTTTCTTCAAGTCCTGATACATCTTAGTGGCACCGGGATGAATACTCACATCACTTCTATTACCTTCCTCAAGAATACTCTTCTTAAGTTCTGGAACATTTGGTACACAAACCCTGTTTCTGAACCTTATCACACCATTCTTGTCGATTCTGAAGTCACCTCCTTTATCTTGATTAATTAACACTAGCAACTCAAATAATCCCACACCAATCTTCTGACCCTCTCTGATCTCTTCAAGGATGCCACTAGTCAGCTTCAACATGCATAACTTCACACTGTTAGGAGTCTCTTCACATGCTAAACTCATGTCTTCAAATTGCTCGATCAATTCTAACTCTCGAACCATCAACATTAACATATGCAACAATTTCCTACTCAATGCATCAACTACGACATTAACATTACCCAGAAGGTAACTCAAGCCAAAATCACAATCCTTCAGAAATTTGAGTCATATCCTCTATCTCATATTTCAACTCTTTTTGATCGAATAGTTACTTCAAGCTCTTGTGATCATTGAACATCTCAAATCTAGAACTAAACATATAATGCCTCCAAATTTTCAGCACGAACACCGCAACTGCTAACTCATGATCATGCACAGGGTAATTCCTTTTATGAAATTTCAACTCTCAAGAAGCATAAGCCACCACTTGACTATTTTTCATCAACACACCACCTAGAACCATCTTCGAAGCATCATAATACACAATAAATGACTCACTCAAACTTGGAAAAATCAAAATTGGAGTAGACCTCAAATTCCTCTTGAGTTTTTGAAAACTCTCTTTAGAAAGCACATCCCAAACATAAGCTTGACCCTTTCGATTCAACTGAGTTAAAGGCAATGCAAACTTCGAAAAGCCTTCAATAACCTTCCTGTAATAACCATCCAAAAAGAGAAAACTTCTTACCTTTATGACAAACTTTGGAGTCTCCCACTGCAACACAATGTATATCTTCGACGAATCAACAACGATACCACCACTAGAAATTACATGTCTTAGGAAAATCACCTCTCACAACCATAACTCGCATTTCGACAACTTCGCATACAACTTCTTCTCTGGCACTTGCAGGATCGACCATTCTAAATCCTAGGACATGTGCTAACAATTTAAATAAGGTTTGTGAAAATGAAGACTTCGACAACATTTAAGATTTAAAGGTTAACAACTTTGAGAATGTTAAAGAAAGTAAATTGCAGAATGTAATCGAAAATCAAGTAAATGTGCTTAAAATAACTTGGGCGAATGAAGAAAATAAACTTTAATTGAAATGTAAAAATATGGTGTTTACATCAAACATACATTTTCTCAACACTCTTTTCTCTGCACACATGTACTTAGAGTAAATTAGAGATTTTTGTACCACTTTGAACACCCATAATCCTATCACTAAGACTGCCTATTTATAATGAATCGAAATAACCTCTTTTAACGGCCTTTATCTAGAATTAATACAAGTGGCGCTCGACATGTCTTTGATTCTTCAGCACGCTCCACGTGTCTTCGTTTAAAAATTGGATAAGGACAACTTTCCCTCCTTGATTCAAATTCGAAACTCAAGTCGAAAACATCATTCGTGATACTCCGTCGAAACAACAACTCCAAACTTAGAAAATTTCTTAAATCCATCTAGCCATTATTCCTTTTGTAAAAAATGACTTCGAATGAGCATCTATCATTCAACTTGCCTAGTCGAAATGTACCACAACTTGGCAAATGATTTCCTTTTCTTTATTTGTCATCTAAATTAAACTAGGTGTCAAAATTTAGAGCCAACAAATTGCCCCCTAAAAATGTCCTTTTCAACATCTAATAGTGAAAAGGATATTTTTTGACAGCATGATTTGACGCTGTGGACAATTCGATGTGGTGAACTGTTCATATGACTCGACAAAATTGTGACGTCAGGGTCATCATGACACTTTTTCTGAAACGTCGCTTCATTCCCATGCCTAAATCTTTCTAATCATCACGCTCTTAGCCCCTAGGAGATCATGGATCAGAATTTAAACTGCCACCGTCTAATCGCATTATCCCCATGATCTTGTCATCATTAATGAGGTACAATGATCGTGCACAATAACCGTTTCGCCTTACTTCACCTATAATTAGGGGAAAAGTCCCCATTTTTCTCTTTCTTTTCACTCCCTGCATTTCTGAAACTGTATCGTCTCCCAAACATCTTCTTTCTCCAAGCTTTCTTCAAATCTTTACTTTAACAATGGCTTCAGTTCAGACAAGCTCAAAAGAAACCACAAAGAAAGCTCAGGGTTCTAAGAAGTCAAAGGAGCTCGCTCCAGTTCATAAGGAGTTAGGTCCAAGAGTGGTTGGGAATCAATAGTACGTTCCAGAACCTCCTAATGAAGAAGAGAAACACCGTATCTATCAATCCCAGGTATTGATTCCTATACTTGTATCTGGTAAGACCCATGTCATGCTAGGTCTATTGCCTGATTTAGATGTTGACCCTGTTAAGATTAGGGAATTTTTTCCAGCTTACCATCGTTATAAACCCATAGCAAATGGTGTAAGACCTAGAACTAACCAAGAAATTATGATTGATGAAAGATCTAAGTTAGATGGTCAAGGTTCGCTTTCGACCGTAGCAACTAGGGACCCCATAAACCTTGAATTTATGAATACTAGCTCTAGGGTTTTTAGATCCTGCCCTTTGTCGAAAGATCCTTCCAACTATCTAGCTTGTCTAGATAAGATAGAAAGCGCCATGTCCCACATTTGGAAAAATATGGGCATTTATGACCTTATTCAACTGTCAAAAGTAGGACCAGGCTATTGTTCTTCGATGCTCATCACCTCCCTTTACTTCTGGGACATCACTTATAATAATTTCCATCTCCCTTGTGGAATGGTCACCCCAACCTTGTTCGATATTGCTACCATCACTGGCTTGAAACCGACTGGATTAGGTTACGATCCCAACATTTTGTCTGATGACTCAATAGGATTCGATACCATCAAGGAAGCATTTACCACCTACATCGCCTACTACCACGACAAGGAAACCAAAGAGGTTTCAGACCAAGAGCACATCGCATTCTTAGCTCTCTGGCTCTCACTTTGTGTCTTTTGTTTAAGATCTCTTCAAGTGGCGAAGAGCTATTTGACCATGGCGAACCAACTGCACGCTGGTCATGACCTTTGCCTTAGCGAGATTATCTTGGCGAACCTGTATGAATCCCTCGGCGAAGGTGTTACAGCACTAAACACGATCAAGACGAAAGGAAACTTGCTCCTCTCTGGGCCTTTCTGGTTACTCCAACTATGGCTGAATGCCACTTTCGAAGCGTCACTCCCTGGTCGAAACCCTATCAATGAAGCCTCTGTGAAGGATAGAAGAGTTGAAGGAACACGACTTATGCTGTTGACTCCTAATGATAAAGGAATGAGTCTTCAACAAACTTTTACCAGCTACGTAATGATGTTCGCGAAGCGCTACAACTATTCCCCTTCCATGGCCCCTTTTGCTTACAGGAAAATAGGTCCTGCATGGTTTACAAGACGATTTCCTCCTGAGTCGAAGGAACACGAAGGAGAATCTCTTGATATATGGGAGTCTTTCCTTACGCCCCGGTTATTAGCCTCAAGACTTAACCCCTCAAAGCTTCATATCTCACTTTTTAACTATCAACCAAACCTTGTCTCTCGACAATTTGGTTTGATTGAGATTACACCTAGGCCTCTTTTTCAAAGAAAAGGCTCGCTGATTCACTACAATATGGTGCACAACGAAACGGAGTGTGCCAGATTGCTAGCCAAATATTCTGGCCTGACAGAATTTACCCCTATGGCCTTCAAACGAAGTTTCCTCTACACCAAAGAGTTTGACGACTGGTGGAGAGAATGCTACAACACAAATTTTTTTGACGTAGCCTCCTTCAACATACAACTAACTAGAGCTTTTTCCCTTGTATAGGACATAGTGAAGAAAGGTACTGCAAGGCACATTAAGGAGATCCAAGCATTCCAGAAATACTTTGAAACTGCCTACAGGCCAAATGAGCTTAGTGGAACCATTAGCGAAGCAACAGTAACTTTAAAAGAAAAGTTTACAAAGAAATTAGAGGATTTAAAACTTCCTTCGTACGTTCGACCTGATCAACGCTACAAGGTAGCTTTTAATCTTTATCCTCCAAAATTCACTTAACTACCAATTGTTGATTTTGGTTTGGCTTTTAGCCCTCCATTTCCAGACTGGTTCGTTTGTGGGAATTTTATGAAAAAGCTTTGCCATGATTATCAAAAACGTGCTCATCGAGTGGTTCCGACTAAGTATACCTTGGACAATTTCAAAGGCCACCTTCATATTGGCACATAACACGTTCACGTGGATTCTCCGATATATGAAGGTGTGTAATGGGAGGTTTTTTGACATCTCCTCTTTTCCTTTCATCTATATTCTTCTTTTGCTTATATTAACTGCATTACTTTTTCTCTAGCAGTTGTGAGGATTCCAGCCAAGAAAGCCACTCCTGTCGAAAAAGAAACCAACGAAGAAGAAGAAGATGATAACACCAAGAAACCCATATCAAAGGTAGCTTTTGTACTTATCATTTTTTTTTCAACTTATCATCAAAATTTTGACATAACTTTTATTATTTGCAGGTCAGTCGTAAACCCCCTCTGACCCCCAAAAAGAGGAAGCAAAAAGAACCCGAGGTTCAAATAGTTGAATCCGATGACGGGGTTGCTTCACCAGACCAAACAAAACACCTCAAACCAAAAAAGAATAAACAAATGAAAATCACTGATGCCAGCTTTCGTCCATAGCCAAAACCCACCAGAGTACCTGTAACGAAAACTCATGTCCTGAAGGTGGTCGAGACTGATGTTACACCTTATGGCAAGGGAAACACTGGCCAGAAAAGCCCTGATCAGGTTGAGAGTGATAACTCCAGCGCTGGGACTGAGAAACCCGAGGTGCACAGATTTCTTCTTCGTTTTGAACTTTTATAGTTTTCTTCGATTAACATACTTCTAACCCATTTTGGTTTCTTTTCTTAGACTGCTAAAGATGATCAAGGACGTCCGATGGTACGCCAAATCATTCCGACCACCAGCAGCGAACCTACCTACCATCCAACGAGCCCCTCCAGAACTTCCCCCAAGGATTCCACAAAAGGGTCCGCTAACGAAGCTAGCCAACTTGCTGATGCTGAAGAAAAAACGACTGTTGCCGCCACTAAGCTTTCACACACCATTGAACCTGACCAACAAACAAGTCCAGCTAGGGAAGAAGCTACGACTGATGCTGCTGATGAAGTTGTGGCAAACATCGCTGACGAGGTTATGGTAAACATCGCAGACGAAGTTATGGCAGACCAAGATGATGAAGATAAGTCTAAAGATAAATCTTCAATCTTTCAACAGAACAACGGCGAAGAAAAGGATGAGGAGGAGGAAGAAGAGGAGGAAAATGCTTCTGAAGATGAAATCATAGTGGAGGACGAACAAGAAGAAGATCCATCGCAAACCAACCCTGCTTCGGCTGACACAAAATCTACGAATCTTTCACATGAAGAACTAGAGTCCCTGAAGGTACAAAGGTCGCTGGAGTACTTGAAAGCCATGCTTAGCTCCAGACATAACTTTGGTGACAAAAGCACCAACACTTCGACTGCCTCAGGCAACCAGTCCATTGAAAAAATTAAGGAGGACTTGCTTCCTCAAATCCAAGAGCGAATTTTCAACGTGGACCTATTCCAACTCTTGGAAAAGGATGCTTCTGCCCATTTTGGGCTTAAAAAACTCTTGAAGCAAGTCAATGTCTTGGAGGTTTCTCCTGAAGTTGTTGATGTTATTATTGAACTGGGCACATTGATCGACCTTGTTGTTGCAGACCTAAACCGTCTTCGATATTTCTCCAACACAATTATCAACAAGTCAGAGACCCAGCTGGTCGAATGGGACGCAGCATCTGAATCTACTACCAAAGTGTCAATTTGGAAAAAAAATCTCTGAGCAGAATAAAAAGGAAATCTAGAGTTGTGACAAAAATGTCAAAGAGTGGGAGAAACAAATCAAGATTCTACAGAGAAAAATCTCTCAGGCTAAGCAACATAAAGATGAGCTTCTTCAGTTTAACCAAGAAGAGGGAACTCAAGGTTGGAATGTATCATGTTGATAGAGCTCAGCAGCTTGGAAAGGAAATCGAGACCCTCTCGACTAACAAAGCTCTCTGCAAACGTCACTTGAAGCTTCAAAAATCCAAATATGAAAGGCTGAAGAATTATTTTCCCACTCTAAACTGAATTTGAATTTTATTTCCTTTTTCGATTGTAATTTAGCCCCTTGTGGAATAACTTGTAATGACTTAAGCCATTTTGGCAATACTTTATTTACCATGTTGGCTTCGACCATTTTGCATGTGATTATTCTTTTTCTATTTTTATCTCTTGAAGTGCAGGTTTATATTATTTCAAATATTTTCCATTTACTCTCAAGACCCTTTTATCTTCACTTAATTCTTCGATCTCATATGCACCGTTAGAGAATACTTGATTAACTTGAAAAGGACCTTTCCACTTAGGGAACCATTTCCCTAAAGCCCTATATTTTAGATCCATATGAAGGATCACTTTCCAAACTAAATCTTCAGGATTCCAAATCTTTTTTGCTATAAGACTTCTCTATTCTCTTTTTCTGTCTTTTTAGCAATTCCAAAGCTTTTAGTCTCTCTTCGTCCAGATCCACTAATTCATCAAACATCATATTCCAATATATTTCTAACAGAATTTCTTGATGTCTTTGAATTCTTATTGATTGCAAATAAATCTCTACTGGTAAAACTGCATCATGGCCAAACGTCAATCGAAATGGAGTTGTATTTGTAGCTTCCTTAGGGGATGTTTGATATGCCCAGAAGACTTGGTCCAAAGTCACATGCCAGTTTCGAGGCTTTTTTCATACATGTATCTTAATCAAACCAATGATAATCTTTTTGGCTGCTTCGACTTGGCCATTAGCTTAAGCCTAGTAAGGCGTAGATGTTAACAACTTGAAACCTATTTCTTTAGCGAACTCTTGCATCTTTCGACCAGTAAATACCGATCCTTGATCTTTTGTAATAGTTTCTGGAATTTCGAACCTGTAGATGATGTATTTCTTGATGAATTCGATCACATCCTCTTGGTCAACGTTCGTCAATGGTACAACTTTTATCCATTTTGTAAAATAATCAACACCGACCAAGATGTATCTTTGATTTTTAGATGACGTTGGTCGAATTTCTCCAACAAGATCTAAATCCCAACCTCTAAAGGGCCATGGTTTGACTATAGAATGCAATTCACTTGCAGAAACATGTTGTATGCCTGCATGCACTTGACATTCTTGACACCATTTGGCAAACTCAATACAATCTTTCAACATGGTGGGCCAATACATTCCTTGTCGAAATAACAACCACTTCATTTTATGGCCCACCTGATGTCCCCACATGCCCTGCTATGGACATTCGAAAGGGTTAAATATGCCTCTGATTCACTAAGACATTTAAGTAAAACTCCCTCATGAGTCTTTTTAAACTATTCGTTTCACACAAAAACATAACGTAAAGCTCGATACCTGATTTTTCGTTCAGTAGACGCTGCTGGATTTTGAAAATATTCCACTATAGGTTTTCTCCAATCTTCTTCTGTCAGGCTGTCAATTGCTAATATCTCGAAGTTCTCTTTATCAACATATCTTAGCATTGTTGTTTCTAGATCTGATGGAGACAATCTGGTCGACACAACCCTTCCTCTGACTTCGATCGCATCTTCCAACTTTTCTTTCGAAATTTTATACCCAGAGGCAATCTGAGCCTAATCATTAGCTACTTGATTTTCCTACAGAGGAACGTGACGAATGCTGACCAATTAGAATCTTTTTAAGTGTCGATTGGCTATCACAAAGTACATGATGAGATTTTCTTTCACACATTTGTACTTCTTTGTGATTTGTTTTATGACCAATTCTGAGTCTCCCATTATTTCGACTAGAGTTGCCCCCAATTCCAACAATATCTCAAGTTCGGCGATAAGAGCCTCATATTCAGCCTCATTATTCGAACAAAGACCTTCCAGTTTATACATAAATTTTTTTTGGAATTTTGTTAGGAGAAATAATCAAGACTCTGTTAGCTCCCAATTTCGACGCCTGATATTGGATTAAGAGTTCTATTCTAAGAAATGGGATTTGAGAAGTTTTAGGATACTTCGACAGGAATGGTACTCCTAGAAGATTTAATCAAATATGTCTTCATGCAAGAGGGAAGTATTTCAGGGACTTAGAAATATTTCTAACAATTTGGAGTTGTTTTTCGACAGAAGGTTGATGGGTGTCGTTCGATTCAAGGATTCAAATTTAAATAATGGAGGGAACTTTGTCCTTATCCATTTGAGAGGAAGAGACACATGGTGAACATCTAAAGAATGAAGACATGCAGAAAGCCATGTGTTTCGCTCTGATTAGTAGGCTGTTAGTGGGTAGTTATTTTTCACCATTATAAATAGCAAGTCTTAGTATTAGGATTTGTGTGTGTTAAAGTTGTACAAATTTCTCAAACTCCTCAAAGTATCTGTGTGAAGCGAGAAAAGAGTTTTCTGAAGAAATGTACGTGTTATGTAACACCATTTTTCTTATTCAATGCAATCCAATTAATTTTCACTCAGAAGTTTACCTTCTTTCCTTTATTTTGTTAAGTTACTTTCCAATGAACTTTTAATTATTTCCTCGTATTACCTTCCTTTTAAGTATTGTCGAAATGCCTATGTTTCCAAATATGAACGCAGTCGAAATGTTCAACATTATCTCCATATCTTTTTAAATCGTTTTAGCACATGTCTTAGGATTTAGTTTGGTCGATCCTGCAAGTTACTCATTTTTTTTATAAAATTGATAGACCAGAGGTTGTTTACTATTTTCCCAGTAAACAAATTGGCACACCCAGTGGGACCGTGCTAAACGAATTTCTTGTGTTTTTTAAAGAAATTTAAAATTCTGCACTTTTGATTATCTCTTCTCTATCGAAAACTACGTTGGATGCTATTAAGAAGTGGTAAAGTAGCCACCACAAACGAAGATAGACCAAAGAGGAGATATACGAGGAAAATGGCAAGTACTAATTAACCAAATAGTTCGAATCCTCAAACTACGTCTAGTATCAATGTAGAACCAATCCCAGGGTCTTTGACTGGAGGACCCACGGTTTCTGCGCCCGTATATGAAGTTACACCATCTATGGCAAGTTCGACCCCAACACATTCGATCGCTCATACTCATCCCATTCTGAGTTATGTTGGATCAAGGGGTCCACCAAGGACTCCCCCACCAGTGGGAAATGCTAACATCCAACCATTTCCCCCCCTGGATTTTCTATGCCTTTTCCTAGTCGAGACCCACCTTATGGGATGCCAACTTTGATGATGGCGAACTTACAGAATGCTCCTCCAGTATTTACAGAACCCATAGTAACTTCACCTTTACAAGGGTCAGGATCTGGTGTTAACATGGGTCGAAACAGCCAATCCTTAGTGTAGAGTGCGATTTATGTCGGTGACACGACCACCTTACCGCAATGGTTGGAATTCGGTGCTACTTTCTAATTTCTTATTTATCCTATGAAGATGGAAAGGAAAGCGAAGCTATCTAAAACTAACCTTGCACGCAAATGTTTTCTTTAACAAATGCTAAGAGATTGGGGGGTCCAGGGTCAGATTATACAATGGGGAGTTGTCAATTACACAGCGTATCTATGGTTATCCATAGATCGTTTGGCATGTTCTTCTGTTATCTACTTATTGGTGTTTATCTGTCGTAAATTTGGGAAAGTTTCTTCTTTGGGAAAGTTGAGAGAGTATTTTTGTTGTTTTTCGGGTTTTTCGATGTTTTTGGTAAGGTACTGGACCTAAGGTTTTTGTTATGTGTGCTCGCTAAGATTTCGCAATCTTATGCCTACGTATTCCCGTAAAGATAACAGGGAAATCAGAGCAATCGTAGTTCCTCCTATTTCTATGGGAGGAAAAATGTATTTGGTGTCTTGTTTAAAGCCCAAGATTGAAGCTAGATGAGTATTTGTGTCTTGTTCAAAGCCCAAGATTGAAGCTAAAGGGGTATTTGAGAGAGAATTTTTCATCTCTAAAGGGAGATATCTCATCTGTTTATCACAGTTATTGGATAACTGATTATAAAGGAGAATTACTTTACCTGGAATGTATGGAATCCAACAATGCCATAATTTCCTTTATAAGGGATTTGTCCTGAAGGAGAAACCTTTACTCAGTGTAGAGCAATGCCATTTTTCCTTAGGAGTCTTCCATGCTAAGCGAGGGACATTGGATTGGATGTAAATAATCCAGAGGCTTGCCACTTACAGCAATTAGATGAAAGAAAGGGTTTACCAGGATAAGAGATGGACTACAGCTTGGATTTTTGAATCAACAAGTGCGCCACTTACGACAGTTATCAGGGATTAGGTTCTTTTGATTGTCTGTTTTGATGTGTGATGTACAGTGAAATGTCTTCCTGTAGAGAGATTTTTTATTTCCTCTGAGGGGTGTTGATTTTTGTGTGCCTTGATCAAAGCCCAAGGTTGAAACTAAAAGGTTGACTCTACTAGGGAGTTTTATATCTGTCTTGTATAAAGCCCAAGATTGAGGCTGAAAAGAGATTGACTCTGCTTAGGGAGATCATTATACAAAGCCTAAGAGGAGGCCAGAAGGAATTGACTCTTCCGGGGAATATTTTATCTATCTTGTACAAAGCCCAAGATTGAGGCTAAAAGGGATTGACTCTACTGGTGAAAGGTTTTATCTGTTCTGTACAAAGCCAAAGATTGAGGCTAAAAGGATTGATTGACTCAGCTGGAGAATATTTATATGTGTCTTGTACAAAGCCCAAGATTGAGGCTAAAACTGCTGAGGTAAAATCATTATACAAAGCCTAAGAGGAGGCTGGTTAGGGAATTTCTTATATAAATCCTAAGAGGAGGCTAGTTTCTGCTGAGGATTATTGAGATCCAAAGACAGGTCCAAATTGGGGAATCAACTCTTGCTGAGGATTACAGAAGAGTTGAGATATCAGATGCCTTATGGTTCTGATTCTGTTGGTGTTGTATTGATGGTAAGTTCACCCTAGTTGGTGAACTTAGGATGAAAAGTTTAAAGATTGAGTTTTACAACCTATGGAGGTTTCAAACTCTGCTGGTGATTGATGAAATGATCAGGTTTTTTCCTGTGTTTTTTTAGAGAACTTGAGGGTTTCTTTGAGATCCAAGAGGAGATGAGACTCCCCAAGTCTACTGGTATGAAAAGGTTAATCTTTGTATGATGCCCAAGAGGAGGATGATGTTTTAAGGGATGATAATCAACCCTAAATGGTCTGATGTTTTAACTCTCTGGAGGATTGAACTAGCAAAATATAACTAGGTTTTGTCCTATACCTGTAGAAGGTCTTTGAAGGTGTGAGAGAGACACAAGAAAGGGGGGGGGGGGTTGAATTGTGTTTTAACTCTTAATAACTTTTTTGCCTCTTATCGTTAACATGCTAAGAGAATATCATAGTTGCATTAAGAGACTCTGACATGCGAAGCGTCATTTAGATAGTGTGATGCATGAAGCATAAGCGACAAGGAGAATCTGAATTAGCGATGCTTGAATCTGACTTGCAATGCGGAAGCTTGTCAGAGTTGGGTTGCAAGGTTCTGACTTGGTATGTAAGGTTCTGATAATGATACAGAAACATAGATAATAAATCAAAGCATAAACAAGAGTAAAGAACACACGATATATCCTGGTTCACTTGAGCCATTCCCAAGCTAGTCCAGTCCAACCTTCCAAGGTGATTTCGCCTTGAACACAAGGACTTAATCCACTATAATCAAACACCGATTACAGATGCACGGGCTAACGCCGGTGACTAACAACCTGCACAACCGCAGCTGTGACTAACCCACAATGAACCGTTCAGGGTTACAAGTTAATGGATATAATGAACATTGACCCAATAGGTTCCAATCTCGCAAGATCTACTATCAGGATTTCACAGCTAAACGTTCAGGGATCCGAGTTAACAGATATAACGTTTACTGACCATTCTTCCAGGATTTTCAATGAGTTCCATCAGTGATCTCACAAGAGTCTGACCCACAATTGGTCCTCTTTGAGATATGACTATCATTGACCATATTTCAGGATTTCCACAATGACACCCAGCCATTGTCTTCTCAAGTCTCCGATCACACTGATCATTTGAGGAATCCTAATTCACATAGAATTAGTTGTTCTGGAGATTACATTGATTGCTTCTAAATAAGCTGATAAACTCCTAAGTTTAAGCACATATGAACACACAAGTGTTCTAGCAAGATATGAGCAACAACTCCTTGATATCTTCAGATACTACAAAGATGTAAGTTGATTTGACAATTGATGACCTCTTGTAGATCTTCTTCATCTTCTTTGTTGAGCAAGCTTCGAGCAACAACTCCTTGCTTCAGATCTTCAATATAGCCAAGATGATGAAGTTGGTTGATGATTTGATTGATTTACAATATTGTCTTGTTCATCAACAACTTCTGTTCCAATTGATTGTTGTTGTGTTGAATGATGATCTTTGAGCTTCAACAACAATGGTCGTGTGTTAATGGTGATAGCTTTGTATGTTAAGTGTAACAACGATAACTGATCGTTGCGACTATCATTACACCGACACCTTCAGAAGCGCGTACTCCTTTTCCTTTAAATATCCAAGTAAAATATAGCCGTTGAAGAGCTATTGGTTGTTTGAAAAGAGTCGTTATGCAATGATGAAAGTTGTACTGCCATATCTTCTTTTTACTGTAGAAGAAGTGATGGGATAGATCTTTTTAGTACGGTGTACAGTCATTGCTAACGGTAACATTTGTCTTTAAATCTTTAGAGGCTTCTGATGGTAATTAATTGAAGCATGAGTAGAGACTTTATAACTGGGTCTTTCAGAATCTTCAAGTCTTTAGTCTTCTAAACTTCAAGTCATGAGAATCTTCAGCACTTTGGTTCTCCACAAGATTATACCTTTAGAAGCTTCGCTATCTTCAGAATCATAACCACTTTCAGAGTAGCATCCATAAGAGCATTGTAACAGCAATATCGACATCCTTGGATCTATCTGATTATGATCAGATACAGAAGCATACTTGCTTCTTGCGACTTGTATTACACATAGTAACTCGCATCTGATCATTTATGCACATCTTGCTGGTGTTTGTTGGATCTGATATCTTCTATGATTATGATTTGCACACAACACACATTAGAACCTAAAATAGTTCTTTCACAAATACTCATTATTATCATCAAAACATAGAGATAACTTGCAGAGAGAATTCTTGCTCTCACAATCTCCCCCTTTTTGATGATGACAAAACCATGTATTTTGATTGAACATTTTAAACAAGGTAATCCCCAAACATAACATATTCAGAGTCCAGAACAACAGCTCCCCCTGAATGTGTTAACCCCAAAATTTTATCTGTGAACATCTAGAATCTTATATGATCCAAAGACTCGCAAATAACAATTTTGAGTTGTCAAAACATAGAATAGAGAAGCAATACTTCCCTATCTGTCTTAAGGAGACAAAAGTCTTCAGCATCTGGACTTGTTTATCAGAACCTCTGTCTTCAGATCTTTAGAACTCAGTTCCTTTGGTCGTCGTATCAGAGCTCATAATCTTTAGAGTCTTCTGGAGCAATTTCTACTTTTCAGCAGAATCATTTTAGCACAAAGATAAAACAGTTCTCTTCTAATAACTTAGCCACGCTATTTATCAGAAACAGACACTGTCTTATAAGAAACTCCCCCTGAGTTTCAGACTTGATGATCTTCAGATTCTTGATTTGGTTATACCGGTTCTGATCATCATTTAAGATCTTGACTTTTCAGAGTTTGACTAGACAACAGGTCTACATCTTAGAACCATGTTTCTATCAAAACTTGATGGAGGATCACAGCTTAATTCTTGATCTGATTGAAATATTTTTGTGATCAATCGAAGCTTGATTCTAAATCTGATACCAACATAGTCTTGACTCTTAGTCTGCTGAATTTGATACCAATGAAGGTACTTGAGAATAATTCACAGCTTGATTCTGATTGATACTATTGTAGACTGAGTCTGATACCAATTATAGATTTAGTCTGATACCAATTCATTTTCTTCTAAGTTGAATTCTTGGTTTATCAGAACTTCTTCTCCTTGTTTCTTCAAGATCAAAACACTATACTTCTGGAGTATCAGAGTTTATCTTGACAAATTTTCTTCTTCTTGGATCTTTTATCCAGATCTTCAGACAATCTTCGAATTCTGATTTGCTCAAATCTTCTGAAAAGTATCTTAAAATGTAGACTTTGTCTTGACTGCTTTCAGGAAGATTTCTTCTTTTGATTCTTATGTTCTGAATATCATATTCTCAGACAGCTTACAGCTTCTGAACAAAGTGAAACAAGAATCACGATAACTTTGACTTTTAGAAAGTTCTCAACTTCTGAACAGTACTGGGTCAATCTGATTCTGAACACGTGTTGACGAAGTGTACAACTTCGATTATATGAACAACAGTTCATAAGAACTTTTAACAGAGTTCTTTCAATTCAACCTGTTCTAAGAATGCCTAGTGAACTTGTTCAGAGTTCCTCGGTTAAACATCAAACAAACGTTAGTGGTAAACGCATTTTATATTAGAGTTGATGTTTAGCATTCTTTTAACATATATCAAAATCATATTCTATTTCTCCCCCTTTTTGACATCATCAAAAAGTTAGGGCATGTTAATCATTTTAATGATAAATATGATTAGTATGATAATGAACAATCTATCATAAAATATGCTATTTTCGAATAGATTCATTTATAACAAGATATAGACTAATCTTAACCCTAAGTAGTTTGGAGCGATCAAAACATAGGCTATGAAAACAGATTTCTAGTGGATAGTCTAGAAGGTGCCTAAGGATAGAGAGGAGGTGGAAGACGAGCTTCCAGACTCATCAGTTCTTGAAGCATGTATCTGTTTATCTTCAGATTGTGTGATTGTCAACTGCTTGTTCTTCACAATTTCTTCCGACATCCATCCATGAAATTCAGTCCAGATATTTCCCATAGCAGTGGGATCCATGCTAGAACTTGATATATCTATTAAGTTTTGGATTCTGTTGATATCATTATTCATGAAGGAGGTTAATACTTCATTAACAGTCTTTGATCTTTTCGAAGAAGGTTCTTCGCTATCAGCACTTTTCTGCTTCTTTCCCTTTTTCTTCCATTCTGAGAGTTCTTGAAGCACATCTATAATGTTCTCCAGATCAATCCATACACCAATGTCTTCATCTTTTAATTTTCGCAGATAGTTTGCCACTTCTACTTGATCATGTGTTTTGTTGAAGTTAGGAAATCCTTTAACAGGAACTCTTATAGCCATCGTCACTTACCTTAGTGACGTATCATCAAGATCAATGTCTTATTTCTTTTTCCTTAGATCCTTAAATCTGAGAATTTTTCCTGCGCTTTTTAGAAGTTTGCTTGATTCTCCTTCGACGACCAGGATGTCATCAACTATTCCTGATTCTACCAAAATATCAGAGATGAGTCTCCCATACGGAACATGTCTGATTTCTGTGCCAGAACCCATTCTGGAGTCCCTTATAGATTCATTTAGAAGTTTGAAAAGGATTGCTGGATGATGTATCTTGATTCCTTTTAGAAGAAGGTATAGGACACACTTTTGAGTCTCATTGAGTTGATCTGAAGGAAGATGGTGAAACACGTTTCCTTGCAGGATTCTGAACCATACTTGTAGGGAGTCCTTCAGACTTGAGAATATTGGATCCTCAGCATTAACCACAGTTTTTTATTTAAAAATAGAAGCCAAGATTTTCGCTTCTCTTTCCTTGCTTAGTTGATCCTTGATGATTCTTAATCCAGTATTGTCATGCATCAGTAAATCTGAAAGGGTCTTTTCAGATATAACTATTTTCCTTCCAAACACAGAAGATACAATGACAGTTGTGCATGCAGTAGCATGAATCCAGAAGTCTTTGACCAGACAAGCATAGGTTGGTCCTTCCACCCTTTTGAAGTAGCTGCTCCACCCTTGATCATTCATGGAGTGAGTCACATCACATCTGTTTGCTTTCAAACTCTTGAAATTCACAATTGTTTCGGACTTGACAATGAGTTTTTCAACTGGTGTTTTTGTGGTGATGGGGCATAATGCACTTTGACATAAGGAGGCCATTGTTGAAGGTGAAACACACTAACCGAGTTTACTCAAGATTTAGATGATGTGAAGGTTGTGAAGATTGATTTAAGGTTGAGCCTATTTATAGAATAATGAGGAGAGTAAAGGCTTAAGAATTTAAGAGGGTAACGGTTGATCTTTCCTAGGTCGGTTAAGGGACGTGGGAAATGAAGGTGAATGATTGGTTTCTTTAATGAGGGAAAATTAATCAATCATGAAGCATAGATGTTCTCTTATGAGTGGCGAGAGTAACCGTCGCACATTTATGACCTAAAGAGATATTGCAGTTTCTTGATAACCCTAAGGCTTTTTGTGTGACTAATAATAGATGCATGTAATTGATTATAATGCTTAATTATTTTATTCTAAGTTATAGTAAATTTATGAAGTGTAGATTAAACAATGCATCGTGCTAAGATGAACATAAGATTAATCATTCCTAAGGATAAGTAGTTCATAATCAGGGTTACTTCATTAATTGATCAAGGAGATACAAGTCGAATTCAACACAAAAGGACAGACAAGCAAAAACCTTGAAAAACTATGACTCTAGGAAATCTAACTTCCTATTTTAGACTAAGAATGTCATAGGTTGTTAGAACTCAGGAAGAATCTTCTCGGTCATTCCATTTCTCCTGCAACGACTAACTATTCCTTGAAGATCAAGAATGTGGGAAATGATTCTACAATATGGAACTTGATAGATTGTGTCTTCCCTAGACAAATTAATTTCTTCCTTAAGATAATTATATATATGGATTGGGGTAGGTTTATTTTGATCCTAGAAACTAAGAAGAATATAAGTAATCTCTCCTTGTCAGATAACCATCCTGCTCCTTTTTCTCTTGGTCTTAAATTAGTTATCATTAACTTGTACCAATCTTTAGCTACGGGAGTGGGAGTACATGGTTGAGTGGGATGACCTTCAGTCTCAAAAATCACATGCAAGTGCTTGTCGAAACAAGCATTGTTAATGTGGCTTTCAACTATCAAACCATCTTTATTGCACTCAATGGCTTTGGCAATGATGGTAGGGTTGATCATGACTCGACAGCCAGCAGCCACAGACAAAATAGCATTCTTGCTATAATCATACTCTAGTACACGAGCGTTTGCCCAGAACTCAGTTACAAGCTCGGGGAAGACCGGTCCAGTAAGCATGTAGAAATAGTTTTTCGAGTTCTGAAATTCAATTCCAGAGAGGATACTTATTTTGTTGAGTTATGGCAGATAACTTAAATTCAGAGTGTATTCCTTCAAGAGTTCAAGATCAGAAATTTCTCCTCTGATGTTGTGGGAAGACATCTTGATCAGGAATGATTTTGTTTGAGAGATAGAGATTATAGAAGAAGGAATGTGAGATAGTTAAAGAATGACTCTTCTTTGACTAGAGGAATTGATATGAGATGGACTTAGGATTGATAGCTATTTAATGAGCTGGGACAAGTGAGGTTCATCATTTTCGAGACTAGCTATGTGTAGCGATGACAGTCAGCTTCAAGATGGAAAGACATTTGATAGACTCTATATAGGGGCTGTTAGAGCAGATCACAAATAAGAATACGAATCAATGTATACTTATGAGCAGTAAGGGAGTGGCTGGCACAAAGTAATCATAACTGCTTATTTAACTCTCAATATTCGCCTAATCATAAATGCGTGAGAATCTTACTCTATTTTTAATAATTATTATGAAACCTAATGTGTCAGTGAATGATCAGTGGTTATGGCAAGATTCAAAATATTGCTACTGTTTAAAATTCAGAGAGTAAGGATGGTCATGAATAAGGAAAAACATACCTTAGAGATTCTGAAATATTTTTACAGCGATTCTATATCTGAGTGCTTTTCATTATGATTTCTCGAATGTCTGATAGGAGCGTCCTTGAAAAAGCTTTTGATCAATCTTGTTCTGCATCTGCTTTCTTCAGATTGACTTTCCAGAGGTTCTGAACAAGAGTGTCTACTGATTTCTTTTATTTTGAAAAGCATCAGTGACTTAAATCCTTTTTGGCTTCGAGTAGATGACTTCTATCTTTGCATCTCGTTGAGCATCTTCTGATTCTAGGATTTATGAAACATGAACTTTTGAGAGAAATATCAGACAACATTCTGACTAATTACAGTTAGTTCAACTAAGATAGAATCTCAAGTTAACAGGACTCAATCGTCTACGTTATTTCAATCAATACTTAGAAATCATCCTGAATCAGATTCTTGATGAATCACCAGATTTCCTCTTTCTGAATATTCTTCCAGTTTTTTGCAAAGCTTCTCAAGAAAACAGTATTCAATTCTTCGTTGAATCTTTTAACTGCTTAATCAGTTAAGATTCAGATGTTGAATCACTTCTAAGAGTTTGAATTCTTCAATTTTCTGGCTTCTTCTGCAAACTTCATTCTGAAGTTCAAAATCATAGAATAACAATCTTTCTTCTTTACATGAAGAAATTGTTAATGAGCTCTAAATGAGAAAGTCAAGGGTGGACTAATCCGTTTCTTGAAAATAACTCAAAAACTCATAAATAAATAATCTTCAGCAAACAAGATTTCTTATTTTCTGATGATTCAATCTTGAGCAAATACGTTGTTTATCCAAACGTATCTTCTAAGATAAGCATTCAACAGATACTACTACTTATCTGATGAATTTATCTTGTCAGCTGATTCTTCAATCTTCTCCCAAGTTTTAGTGTATAAGATTCTGTTGTTGACAACTTTAAGACTTCAAGAATCAGTGACTTGCTCAGGTAATCCGTTTGATTACAATTTAGTACACATTTATCTTCTGAACTGATACTGAAATTGTAAGTGGATTGAAATCTCTCCCAGAGTATTTCTACACACCATATCTGTATTTTTTTCTGACACTGTTAAGTGTTTGATATCCATCAATAACAGAACCGGAGCTCTGATACCAATTGAAGGTGTGAGAGAGACACAAGAAAGGGGAGGGGGGTTGAATTGTGTTTTAAGTCTTTATAACTTTTTTGCCTTTTATCGTTAACGTGCTAAGAGAATATCAGAGTTGCGTTGAGAGACTCTGACATGCGAAGTGTCATTCAAATTATGCGATGCATGAAGCATAAGCGACAAGGAGAATCTGAATTAGCGATGCTTGAATCAGACTTGCAATGCAGAAGCTTATCAGAGTTGGGTTGCAAGGTTCTGACTTGCTATGTAAAGTTCTGATAATTGATACAGAAACATAAACAATAAATCAAAGCATAAACAAGAGTAAAGAACACACGATATATCCTGGTTCACTTGAGCCATTCCCAAGCAATTCCAGTCCACCCTTCCAAGGTGATTTCGCCTTGAACACAAGGACTTAATCCACTATAATCAAACACCGATTACAGATGCACGGGCTAACGCCGATGACTAACAACCTGCACAACCGCTGTTGTAACTATCCCACAATGAACCGTTCAGGGATCCAAGTTAATGGATATAACGAACATTGACCCAATAGGTTCCAATCTCGCAAGATCTACTATCATTATTTCACAGCTAAACGTTCAGGGATCTGAGTTAACGGATATAACGTTTACTAACCATTCTTCTAGGATTTTCAATGAGTTCCATCAGTGATCTCACAAGAGTCTGACCCACAATTGGTCCTCGTTGAGATATGACTATCATTGACCATATTTCAGGATTTCCACAATGACACCCAGCCACTGTCTTCTCAACTCTCCGATCACACTGATCACTTGAGGAATCCTAATTCACATAGAATTAGTTGTTCTGGAGATTACATTGATTGCTTCTAAACAAGCTGATAAACTCCTAAGTTTAAGTACATATGAACACACAACTGTTCTAGCAAGATATGAGTAACAGCTCCTTGCTATCTTCAGATACTACAAAGATGTAAGTTGATTTGACAGTTGATGACGTCTTGTAGATCTTCTTTATCTTCTTTGTTGAGCAAGCTTCGAGCAACAACTCCTTGCTTCAGATCTTCAATATAGCCCAGATGATGAAGTTGGTTGATGACTTGATTGATTTGCAATATTGTCTTGTTCATCAATAGCTTCTGTTCCAATTGATTGTTATTGTGTTGAATGATGATCTTTGAGCTTCAACAACAATGGACGTGTGTTAATGGTGATAGCTTTGTATGTTAAGTGTAACAACGATAACTGATCGTTGTGAATATCATCACATCGACACCTTCAGAAGTGCATACTCCTTTCCTTTAATTAGCCAAGTAAAATATAGTCGTTGAAGAGCTATTTGCTGTTTGAAAAGAGTCGTTATGCAATGATGAAAGTTGTACTGCCATATCTTCTTTTTACTATAGAAGAAGTGATGGGATAGATCTTTTTAGTAAGGTGTACAGTCATTGTTAACGGTAACATTTGTCTTTAAATCTTCAGAGGCTTCTGATGGTAATTAATTGAAGTATGAGTAGAGACTTTATAACTGATTCTTTCAGAATCTTCAAGTCTTTAGTCTTCAGAACTTCAAGTCATGAGAATCTTCAGCACTTTGGTTCTCCACAAGATTATATCTTTAGAAGCTTCGCTATCTTCAGAATCATAACCACTTTCAAAGTAGCATCCACAAGAGCATTGCAAGAGCAATATCGACATCCTTGGATCTATCTGATTATGATCAGATACAGAAGCATACTTGCTTCTTGCGACTTGTGTTACACATTGGAACTCGCATATGATCATTTACGCACATCTTGCTAGTGTTTGTTGGATCTGATATCTTCTATGATTATGATCTGCACACAACACACATTAGAACATAAAATAGTTCTTTCACAAATACTCATTGTTATCATTAAAACATAGAGATGACTTGCAGAGACAACTCTTGTTCTCACAGTCTTCAAGTCCTTGTACTAAGCCCAAGAGGAGGTTGAGAACTTCTAAGAAGCCTGAGGGTCCTTGTACAATACCCAAGAGGAGACTGGGGATGCTTTTAGGAAGCCTGTGGGTCCAAGCCTGATAATAGTTCAGGAAAAGGTTTCATCGGGAATAATCCTTTCTTTAGTGAACAGTTCTAGGGTTTGAAGAAATTCAAGAGTGGTTTCACCAGGAATAATCCTCTCTGGGGAAATGAATTTCTTGTACAGATATTTCTAAGTTGTGACAATCTTGAGAAAAGTTTCACCGGGAATAATGCATTTCTCTGTTCCATATTGTATAAGCCCAAGACGAGGCAAGACTGTGTCTGGAATTTCCTACGGGGAACTAGTTTTGACTGTGTTGAAAGAGTAACCACTGGTTTGATCTAATCCTAGACCTAATTGTCGGGGAAAACTCTAAGAAAGTATATACAAGCATATATGTATACAGAAGTACATAAACAAGTATGTTGAAGAAAATAGTAGAACTTACAGGTGTGCAAGCTTCCAGCAGTATAAACATAGCTATATGGTTAGTTATTCAAGAAATTGAAGAAAGTTTTGATACAAATATAAATTTGAATCTAAATCGAAAGAAAGTTGTTTTTAAAAGGAAATTTGGGGCTTATACTCAAGGAGATGCCCAGATGAATTCTTTTGAAAAGGCGACGATCGCGTCGTAGGTTTGAAAACCACGGAGGGATTTATACAATGACTGAGGCCCAAAAATAGTTTGTACAACAAAGGATGGGTCTTACACTCTATTAGAGGCCCAAAAGTGTTTGAAAAAAAAAGAAGAATGGGGCTTACAACTTAGGGAGAGGCTCAGATGAATAACAGTGATCGCACCGTCGTTTTTGAAAATCGTATCGGGACTTATACAATGACTGAGGCCCAAAAAAAGATTGTACAATAAGGGATGGGTCTTACACTCTATTAGAGGCTCAAAAGTGTTTTGAAAGATGTTTGTGAGGGTGAAAATAATCAAAACCCTAATTTGATTTAAAAATGTATTTTAATTTGAAAAAAAATCATTTAAAATGATCAAAATTATCAAACATGTGTAAAAAATAAATTGTGACCTTGGATAAATGTTTGAAAAACATGTTTAATCACATACAAGATTAAAATTTATTTGCAATGAAAAGATCAAAGTGAGAATTTCTTTTTTTATGTTTAAAAACAAATAAAATGAAATTAATTAGAAAAATTCTAACTATATTAAATAAATAATATAAATTGGATTTTTTTGTAAAATAAAATAACTTAACATTTTTGCGACTTTTTAAAAAAAGAACCAATAAAAAATGATAAAAAATGAGAGAGAAATTAATTTTTGAAATCAATTAATAAAATATCAAAAATTCAAAAGTTTGAAAATTTGAAAAAGGGCGCCAAGAACACTTGTTCTTGCCCGCGTACGCTGTTTTCCCCAGATTTGCAAAATCTCACTTTCTTCTCTGATTACTCAATGGTTTTGCACGATTCAAACACCAATCTCACTCGTTTTTAAACAAGGATCACAACCATATAAATTAATTGCATTTATATTAAGTATGGAGTGAGAAATCAGAGAATAAACTCAAGAACCCTAATTTCAGCATGAACACTATGAAATTCCATACACGATTCATACATAGCAATTGATTGAGGGTTATCACTCTATATACATGCAGAAACAAGATGGTAACTCAAAAATTCATTTATGATGCATGTAATATGGAGTTTGAAGGCTTCAGGCTTACCTCTTGCAGCTGGTGATCGAATTCTATGTTGGAGATGTTGCAGATATTGTGTAATGATCTGGACAACTTCAATGGACCTCAAGTAATGTGTTTGAAAGCTTGGAATGGATTGAATCAACCCAGAACTTATTGTGGTACCTCAACTGCAAACAGACCAAAAACTTGAGCAAATGGATGGTGACTTTGTGATTCTCATGTTCCAGATGAGTTCCAAGGTCATGGATCACTCATATATGATGTATATGAGGTGTTGGCATGATTGGTTTGGTTTGAATTGCTTCCTATTTCAAAATTCGATAGTGACTTGAAATAGAAGGAAAATTTGGTTTTTTGAGAGTGATTTTGAGGAAAACATCAGTTGGTGTGCTTTGGTGTACTCAAACTGATCACAATTAATGCCTATTTATAATGCAATAAGTTTTTTTTGGCATCAATAGTGAATGGAGGCTTGGACAGTCCCTTGGCCAATGGTGATCAAATGGAATCTCAAGTCTCCTCTAGCCATTGACTTGAGGTTAGGGCTCAGGCTATGAGTTCTTTGGTTCAGAGATTAGGCTTGACTCAATTCAGTCAGCAATGTCTTGATGCTTGCCACTTTGTGAATCCATTGAATGCATTGAAACAAAATTGGAGTCTTTGAGATTCTTAGTCTTTTTAGGGGTCATATAGCTATATGTAGATCCTTGGACTTGGGAGGCTTGTGGATCAGATATTTTTCCTTTGATGTTATGCCCTGAGGTGTCCAAATGGATGACAAGGCTTGTAATTGTCTGATTTAGCTAATTTGAGCAAATGACCTATAATCTGCCATGGGAAGAAACCAATCTTTGATGCCATGTTCCAAGGGTTGTAACTCCCTATTCAAATTGAATTTGGAGATGATCTGGTACTTGTTGGAAAGCTCTCATGACATACTTTAACTTTAATGTTCACAAATGGACCTGGTTCAGCTTGGATCATGATGAAAAATGACCTCAAAGTTGGTAAAAAATGAAACAGATTCTGACTTTTTGAAAATTTCACTAAGTGTTGGAAAAAGTGGTTATTTTCACTTTTTGTGATTTTGATCAATCTATAACTCAAAATCCTTGAGGATTTGGAATCTTTTGTAGTTGACACTTTTAAAGTATGTAATGAGGGCTTTCATTTGAGCTTTGGATGGAAGAAAAAGGTCTTAGGGTTTGGGAGTTATGACCTTGCAAAGTTGGCACCAAAGCCATTTTGTTCCATAACTTAGAAAAATTTAAGTTTTCTAAGGTTGCCCCTTTTGCAAGTTACCTCACTTTTCTTGATTTTTCTTGATTAATGATGATCAAAACCATACATTAACATTTTTTTGGACTTAGGGGAGCCATATTTGTGAAAAATTCCAAAAAGTCAAACTTGATTTTGGGCACAGTTGACTTTTTGTCATATGAAATCCAAACTGTGTGATCCTCTATGCAATCAAGTTCTTGACCTAATTCAATCATAATTGATGGATTCCATAAGTGTTTTAGGGTGTCTTGAATCATGTCCCAAGGTTTGGGAGCATGTCTTGGTCCAAAGTCAAAGGTACAGTTGACTTTTTCTTCAAAACCCTAATTGTGGTCCAAATGAAATTGAAACTTGTGAATATCCATTGTTGTAAATGGATCAATGTAGTGTGTTTGAGGCCTTCAAATCATGTCTTGAGGTCTTGGCTCATATCTTGCCTCAAAAGTCAACTTAGGGGTGAATTAGGTCAAGAAACCCTAATTCCTGATTTTTTTATGAATGCTTCCCCTGAGGTTGTTTTGAATTTATGATTGGGTCCATGAGGTCCCTTTGAGTATCTTGGGTCATGCTTTGAAGTATTGGCTCATGCCCAAATGAAAATTTTCATCTGGAGGCCTTGGTCGACCAAAACCCTAATTTGGTGACATCTGCGATCTTGAGGCTTGATCCACTTGGAATACTATAATCTTGTGCTTAATTCTTGATGTGGGAGACCTCTTGATCCTTTATGGGTGTTTGAGAGGCTAGACAAGTTGAAGATCATGTCATTTCTTGATTGATCCTTTGTCTAAGTTCTTTGAGAGGGCTCAAAACCCTAATTCTTAATTGTAGTGAATGCTCAACAATCTTTGAGGAGATTGATGAGGCATGATGGTACATCCATATTGTGGTGATGATTCTCACAATGATGGGAAATCTTGGTGGTCAAAATTTGGGGTATGACAGATGCCCTTATTTAATCTTCTTGGACCTGAAGGTGTGAATGGCGAAGATATTCGGACATTCAGGGTGCAAGAGGATTAAACATCAGAATACATGAAATTTTGGCCGTGGTTATGAATAGCAGTTTGCTCATCCATCTTCTTTTGCTAAGCAGCATTACTTAGAAAAGGGTAAAACTTCCCCTCGATCCTGGTTTTTGGCCACGGAACTGGTCTCAGTTTCTTTTGAAATAAACTTCCCCTCGATCCTGGTCTTCAGCCACGGAACTGGTCTCAGTTTCTTTTGAAATAAACTTCCCCTCGATCCTGGTCTTTAGCCACGGAACTGGTCTCAGTTTATTTTGAAATAAACTTCCCCTCAATCCTGGTTTTCAGCCACATAACTGGTCTTAGTTTCTTTTGAAATAAACTTCCCCTCGATCCTGGCCTTCAGACACGGAACTGGTCTTAGTTTCTTTTGAAATAGACCTCCCTTCGATCCTGGTCTTCAGCCACGAAACTGGTTTCAGTTTCTTCTTGTCGAGTTTCTTTTCTTGACAAGGGATGCTATTTGTAGCGGTTTTCATCAAACCTCTTGCCGAGTTTTACTAAGGAGACGCCATTTGATGGAAAAATATTTGATGTCAGACTTGTTGGGGAAACCCATTTGTCGAGACGTAGAGGTGTGCAAACTTCTCTGTTGGAGATGCCATTTGTTGACCC
The DNA here is from genome assembly GCA_022829125.1 of Lathyrus tuberosus. Taxonomy (NCBI): domain Eukaryota; kingdom Viridiplantae; phylum Streptophyta; class Magnoliopsida; order Fabales; family Fabaceae; genus Lathyrus; species Lathyrus tuberosus. The sequence continues at coordinate 6,411,318 of JALAZF010000213.1, forward strand.
TACTGGGGAAAAGCAAGTCTTTTGAGAGATTGCTTGTTGCTTGGGGATATTACATCATTCTTTTTCTTCGAGATCTTTTTGGAGAAATGCCATGTGATGTGATCTAATTTTGAGGTGCTGATGACTTCATTAACATCGACTTTCTTGGGAGAAAAAACTGATGTATTGCCGAGAGTCTTCAGTTAAGAGGCTTTCTCTAGAGATCTTCCTTAATCCAGGAAAGCGAAAAATATCGTCTTCAATGGTGAAGAGTGATGTTCCAAAGGTGGCTATTGAATGTATTCTTGCCTTTCAGAGGTTCAAGTTATCAAAGTGGTCGAGGACAGGCTCCAATCCAGAAATAAATTGGGGAGAAATTGCTCAGACGATACATTTCCTGACGAGGAAATAACTGAAAACCTTACCGGGTAGAGGACTTTATCACTTGGGGATGAAAATGATCAGAGTGATAGTAATGCAATATGAATATGAATATGAATCAATTATGCATGATGTATGTATGTTTATGCCGACAAAACAAATGTGACATACAGACTAGTGAATGAACACGAAGGGATACTCGGCCACTGTGGGGGATAAAAAGTATCATTGGTTCAAGATAGCAATCCTGCCTTGTTTAGAAGAGGTTGACCCTACTGGGGGTGAAAGAACCGTCAATTGGTCTTAAGAGGTAAGAACTGTGTCGGGGACATCAGATAGGATATTACATCTGAAACAGTTGATCCTTCAATCAGGCGTACTGGTTTAGAAGGAGTACTTTGATTTTGCCTTTCGAGGTTTGATCACTTTCGGAGAAGCCATCGATGTTCCTTTTGACGTTCAGTAGTCAAAAAGAATTGTCGTCTTTATTTTAAAATCAGAATAAAAATTCGACAAGTAAATTCATTTTTTAATTTTGTTTCAAGAATCGTTGATCATGTTAAAAATGTCATTTTGTAAAGCAAAATAAATGAGGATTGCAAACAAAAGCACTAGGGCTCAAATTTTATTGATAGAACGGAAATCAGCCCAGTGCATGATCCCATAGAGCATTTACAAAGTTTAGAAAATGGCAATTTTAAGGGAAAAGAGGCTACATTGAAACACAACGACCACTATCCTTCTACCAATTTTGAATTCCGGACATTCTGAGCTTCTTTCGAAGGTGACCTTGACTGAAGTTTTCCTGATGGATGGCATTACCACTGAGGAGTCAAACTAATTAGACGTAGTTACTTGCCATGAATCCCTAACTTTTGCCTGGATTGTCTTTTGAGATTTCCAATCCATCGGGATGATTTTTTGCTTATGTCTCTAATTTTTTCCTGGACCTCCCTTTCAGGTTTTCTATCCACCAAGACTTTTTTTCTTATTTATTTAGGCGAAGTATTTCTTGACTACATCAATATTCGTGGGGTAGGTAAACTCCTCTACATCCATGGTTACGAGTCTCAAAGCGCCGCCTGAGAAGGACTTCTTGACCACATAGGGGCCATCATAATTCGGAGTCCATTTTCCCCGGGAATCAGTGAGAAATGATTGTATCTTCTTGAGCACGAGGTATCCTTTTCTGAAGACACTGGGTCGGACTTTTTTGTCAAACGCTTTCTTCATTCTTTGGTGATACAACTGACCATGGCATAGAGCCGTTATTCACTTTTCTTTGATTAGGTTCAGTTCATTGTGTCGACTTTGACACCATTCAGCCTCTGTTAGCTTAGCTTCCATCAATACCCTGATTGATGGGATCTCTACTTCTATGGGAAGCACTGCTTCCATGCCATATACTAGAGAGAAAGGGGTTGTCCCTGTTGAAGCTCGGACAGATGTGCGATAACCGTGGAGAGCAAAGGGTAGCATCTCGTGCCAGTCTTTGTAGGTTACAACCATCTTTTGAACGATCTTCTTGAAGATCTTGTTAGCTGCTTCTACCGCTCCGTTCATCTTAGGCTGGTAGGGAGACGAGTTATGGTGTTCGATCTTAAGCTCAGCACACAACTCTTTCATCATCTTATTGTTCAAGTTAGATCCATTATCCGTAATGATCTGGCTTGGAACACCATAATGGCAGATGAGATTGTTTTTGATAAAGCAGACTACCACTTGTCTGGTCACATTGGCGTATGACGATGCTTCAACCCACTTGGTGAAGTAGTCAATGTCTACCAGGATGAACCGATGTCCGTTTGAAGCTTTGGGTTCAATCATGCCAATCATGTCGATTCCCTATATAGAAAAAGGACATGGAGAAGAAAGAACTTTGAGATACGTAGGCGGTACATGGATTTTGTCAGCGTATATCTGACATTTGTGACACTTCTTTATGTATTTGTAGCAATCGGATACCATTGTCAACCAATAATACCCTGCTCTCAGAATTTTCCTTGCCATTGTATGTCCATTGGCATGAGTGCCAAAGGATCTTTCGTGAATCTCTTCATCAACATGTTTGTTTCTTGTCTGTCTACGCATCTGAGCAAAACCATGTCGAAGTTTCTCTTATAGAGTGTATCACCATTCAGGAAAAAGTTGCCTGCCAGTCTTCTGAGAGTCTTCTTGTCTTTTCTTGATGCCCCAGTCGAGTATTCCTGTCTTTGAAGGAAGCACTTGATATCGTGATACCAGGGTTTGTCATCTATGACTGCTTTAATTGTGAAGACGTAGGCGAGCCTTTCAAGGCGCATTATGTCAATCTTAGGTACGTTGTTCCATTGACCTACACTAATTATGGAGGAGATAGTGGCTAGTGCATCAGCCATATGATTTTCTTCACGAGGGATATGATGAATCCTCAAACTACGTCTAGTATCAATGTAGAACCAATCTCAGGGTCTTCAACTAGAGGACCCACATTTTCTTCGCCCGTATCTGAAGCCATACCATCTATGGCAAGTTCGACCCCAACACATTCGATCACTCATACTCAGCCCATTCCGAGTTATGTTGGATTAAGGGGTCCACCAAAGACTCACCCACCAGTGGGAAATGCTAACTTCCAACCATTTCCCCCCCTGGATTTTCTATGCCTTTGCCTAGTCGAGACCCGCCTTATGGGATGCCAACTTCGATGATGGCGAACTTACAGAATGCTCCTCCAGTATTTACAGAACCCATAGTAACTTCACCTTTACAAGGGTCAGGATCTGGTGTTAACATGGGTCGAAACAACCAATCCTTATGAATGGGATATTCAACCCAAATGCCAGCCTTGACGAATACTACTGCAGCATATTTAAGGCAACAAATGGATGAAAGTAACCATCAAATGGTCCAAATGATGTCCCAAACTATGGGAGAAATCTTTCAGCCCCTAATCCAAAATACTATCCAGACTACGCAGATGACGCGTGTAACACCTCAAAATTTGCCCTCTTGTTTTTTTTAACTGGCTTATGTTTCATTGCATGCTTTGCATTATCATCCTTGCATTTCATTGGTTCATTGGCATGGGATCAGGGTGTCTAAATCCAATCAGAGGAGCCTAAAGCCTCAAGAGATCTTAATTGATTCATCACCTTACCATATGATCGAGCTTGACAAGAAATTTCAAGGAAATCACATTCTCCTAACCAGTGCAATATTAGGGTTTTTTGGGATTCTTGAGTATAACTCCTCAATGGCAAGATCATTGAGCTTTTATCATCTCTAAATGGTACATCTCCTCATTGTTTGAGAGGATACACATCATACTCAGAGGAATTTGGATTTGGAGGATGTGCTGATTTCTCCTAGACTGAGGGTCTAAAACTAGGGTTTGCCATGAAATAAGTTTATTTCTGATTTTTTGGGAAAAACTTGATCTCATGGTATTCTACATGCCCTCAAGTGTCTGGGGATGAAGAATTGTCTATCAGTTGGGTTTGGAAGGGTTTCAATGGGAGGATTGACTGAAAATCAGGAGAATTGGGGAAAAAGTCCATTAATCAGGGAAAAAGTCAACTCTTGGCCTTTTAAGGTCAAAAGCAGGTTCTTCATGTCAAACATGACAAAGGGGTGAAATTTAACCAATAAATGTCAAGAGGGTCATAAAAAAATCAAGAAGGGTGAAAACTACTATTTTGGGAAACTAGGTTTTTTAGAGACTTTCCATTTTGGGAAAGTTCTCACCCTTTTTCAGCCAAGTTCAAGCTCAGTTTTCATCATGTTACAAGCATCTTTTGAAAAATCTTTTCAAATGAAAGTTGTAGAGGGTTCTTCAAACTTTCCAACCATATGTGATTCATCTTATTTTGACCATTATTGAAGGATTTATGACCATTTGAAGATTGAGTGTTCAAGTTATTCAATATTACAAATAACTTAGAAAATATTCAGCATGTTTGGCAGCTTGTAGCATGGATTTTCATGGCCATTTCTCATGATGCTTGAGAACACTAATCCAACTCTTTCCAACATGAAACTTGTTATGTCAAGACCCCTCTTTAAATTGATACCAAAACCTTGCCATTTGACTCCCTAATCACCAAGTTACAATACCTCAAAGTCACTATCGTGAAAATGCCATGCAAGGGTTCAAAACCATTGAGTTTCACTCCAAATTCAAAATGGACCTATGTTGTTCTTGTTGCAGCTTGCCACGCATACCATACACCAACATGTCATTCCCATCTTACCATTTCAAGCCATGCATAAACTTACATAATGGCATACCACCTCACACTTGCTTCTTATGTCCATGAAAGAAATGACAAAAACTTCATCAACAAGTTGCTGAAAATTCTGACTTGTACTCACAATAACATCACACATATCATTACCATCATGAATACACACATGCATAGAAATAACCAGTGTTTACCATAGTCTCATTCCTACTCTTCAATTTCACTAACCAAACTTGTAACTACATTGTTAACCATGATCAACATCTAAACTACACTCCAACCTCACATATATAAGCTCACAACCCTAACAGAAACGGTAAGGGGGATTAAGTTACAACCACTTTTCACCACTCTCCAAACTTTCTCATTTTTTGTTCTCTCTTTCGAAACTCTCTCCATAAGCTCTCTCTGCATTCTCTTTCAAGGTTCATCATTGACAATCATCAACGAAGCTTCTGAACGCAGTAGATTGAAGCTATAACCACACTATCATGAGATTCGAGTTTCAGCTCCATCGTCATCAATCTCAATTTCAAGCCAGGTTCAGGTTATTCTGTGCGTTTATTTCGCGTCCAGAGGTGATTTGAAGGCGGATACGAAGTTGCTAGAGGTTTCTTGATGGATTCGCAGCGAACTCCATTAAAGGTTAGTGAGATTTCTTTCAGGCATTTGTGTAGTATCATGAGGTTAGGAATGTAGATAGCTTGTTACTTGGGTCCTCCTTAGGGAGGCATTGTTTCTGGATAGGAAGAGTAAGCCAAACGTGAGTTTCAGTTTTAGATCTTAGAATATTCTTGCTTCGTTTTGTATGATAGGGTTAGATTTAGGCAAAACCAGTGATGGATTCGGATTCAGTGAAGGAAATCGAGCCGAACCATGGCGTTCTTGTGGATTTCTGGAAAATATGTGTATAGCACCGGGGGTGCATGACCGGAGAAGATGATCGGAAAATTGCTCTGGTGGTGGTTGTTATAAACCCTAGTTGATCACTGGTGTGTGCGTGGCGAGTTGTTATTCGCACATGTACTCGCATGTAAACCAATTAGAAGGCGCCACTGCATTAAAAGTCCAACCTCCCTGTCACGTGCTCACCCATTCTCTTTTATTCCACTGAAATAATTGAATAGATGATGGAAGTGTTCTGTGTGTGGAGTCAAAGATGTTGACTGAAGGCCATATCATGAACAACCAGGCTTCACGTGTATTGGACTTAACCCCAATTGCTATGCACACCCCCAGCCTTGGGCCCAATGCAATTAGGAACTGAATATTTACTTCCCACGCACCCCCCATGGAATTCTCTAGTTTTTTTTCTATTTTTTGGATGCACGTTTCAAAATTCCATTTTTAAAAATAGTCCCTTTTCACTAAAAGTTCTTAGAAAATTCATGGTTGGTCCTAACCCTCTCTTTTAATTTTTGGTAATTTTTATTTCCACGTTTGATTAATTTTGATGCCTATTTTTGAATTTTCTTTGTGTTGTACTTTAATGATCATAGTTTGTGATACTTGGTGCACTAATCATTTTCTATAAGAAGTTTGGTATTGATTTTTTATATGGAACTTGACATGGGATATTAAGACATTTTGAGCACTGTTGTGTAATTTCCTTGGACTTTTTAAATGATATTTGATTGGCTTTTGGATGTCATCTTGTATGTGTTTGTTCAATGACTATAGTGAACATTATAGGTCTTGTTTAAACATGATAAAAAATGAGTTTTTGCTCATTATTTTGCACATTGTTTAGCCTCTGATTACACTCCATCCCATTTGTTTCCTTTGAATTTTTACAACATTTGATCATGCTTATGTTAATTGATAAAGTGCGCCTTGTTTGTGTAGATGTTTAGAGTGCTAGTTCTAGGGCTTCATGTTCATTGTGCAACTATTCAACATGATACTTGTGCATTTATTTGTATACATGTTTAGGCATCCTTATAGGTCATCTAAAACCAAATTATAGGTACTTAACACCTAGCTTTGATTGATTTGTATAGACTTAATTGAACATGGATTGATGCTAGGTGTTTGATCTTTCTTTGTCTACTTTTTTCTTATGTGTTGCATGGCATATCTTCATGAAGACTTATAGGACCCAAGAGCTATCCAAACTTGACTCACTTTCTGTTTTAAATCATCACTAATCATTCATGTGTGACTCATAATTTCTTTTCACTTAATTGAATTCATATGACCACAAATTGTCTTCACTTGCTCAACTTGTTTTAGTTTCATTTGTTTGTGTAGTATGCCTTTAATTGTTGCATAATTCCATTGTACATGATCTCCTAGGACCTATAACATGCTCATATACTTGTAAATTCTCTTTTGACCCACAAGTGCCCATTTGTTTCATGCATTATCACTTTGGTATGTCATTTCCTAATTGAACATTGTTTGTTAAATTTGTTTGAACCTTGTGTGATCTATTTCTTCTATTTCTTTTAGGACTTACATGAGACCTATTAGAGGTCAATAGCCTCTGACTTTGACATGTCTAACATGCTTTTAACTCATTCTAATTTCATCTATCTTCACTCATTCATAAATCATCCATGCTTGACAATTTTGAACTTGCTTTGCTCTTAACCTTTAACAAGTAGTGATGTGAGTTATGTATGAACATTATAGGATTCTTATTTTGATTTCCATTTCACGTAAAGGGTAATATGATACTGACTTGGATGCTCATGCATGATTAATTTCACTTGCATGACTTCTTTTGGTTTGTTTTGCCTAGTATGTGCATAGTTTGAACTTGTATGGACTTGTTTGGGCCTAATTGTTCTTATTCTTCAATATGCTTCAATGTGAGACTTGTATGGAATTTGTAAGAACATTCTTAACTTATAAATGCCATTTCAAATGTCATGAGCTACTGCCTTGTATCCATTTGCATGATTATTCATCTTCCATCTTCATTTCCTACTTGCATAACAAGTATGCTTCATTGTTGGAACTTGAATAATGTTTGCTCCCACTTCTCCTTACTTGATCAATGCTTTCATTCATGAATCATATGTTATATTAATGACATCTCCATGCATTAATAAATGTCATTTACTTCTGACCTTGATGTTTATATATGCATTCATTCATGTTTATGAACCACATGCATTCATATTGTGTAGTTTAGGCATAACTTGCATTTGTGTATTTTTTGGTGCATGTTCCAACATAGCTTGACTTTGTTTGGTATCTTAACCTAAGTAGAGGCCATTAAGATGTACCTACTGACTTAGGATGTTCCTTAACCATTAGGACCCTTCCCTTTTGATTTGAATTTTACTTTCTTCTTAAGTTGTCTTCCTAAGACAACTAGCATTTGTTTGGCTTACTTTTGATACTTTTATTCATTAATTGTAATCATTTGGTACTAACTTTTTGTGTAGGGGCAGAGGTAAGGTGCTTGAGTATGTGGATGGTTATCCATGTTCATCTCTTCTTTCATCTCTTATCTCTTTTACTTGTCTTTCTCTTTTGTGAATAGCATGATATAATGCTTTGTGTATAACTTTTTCACACCCTTTGGGATCCTAGCTCATCCTTAATTTTTGATTAAGGTAAGGTAGGATAGGCATTAGGTAGTGCTATCCCTCTCTTCTCTTTAGACTTAGGTTCTCAAACCTTGACCTTAGGGCCACTTTTGCATGATAACATTAGGAACAAATTTGATTCCCTTTAGTGTTTTCTTTCCAACTTGAGTCTTCTCTTCTCATCTCATAACACTTCTAAAACACTTAATAAAATTAACGTGTATTGCGCATGAGCCTTTCATGTGGGAAGTGAGGAATGAGGGGTTTGCTATCCTTTTTCTAGAGTGTTAGCATACGTCCTGTTAGGATGACCATGCGACGCATTCGATCCTACGTTATAGACTTGGGTGCAATGCAAGTTACAAACAACTTCAAAAACACTTCTGTCTAAAAAACACAAAACAAACTCAAACCTTTTTATCCTTCGGGATTGTTAAGTTCCAAACCTCATTTTCATAAAAGGGCACGTTACTTCCGTCTCGTCGCAAACAGACATCGACCCTAACTGTCGGACGCGAACTTAACGTCGCTCATAAAAAACACCGACCTTGTTAAGTCGAACTACAACTGCTCTGATTTCCTTCTTCTGTTTAGATTGAGGATACGTAGGCATGAGACGGCGATGTCTTGGCGAGCAACCTCCCCCTTAGTTCGTGTCCGAACTACGTTGACTCTGATTTTCCCGTTCCCGAGGGAATACGTAGGCCTAGGACTCCGACGACGTCCTATCTGTAATACCCCAAAATTTTCCCTCTCATTTCTTCATATCATTTAGCATGAGCCTTCATTGCATTGCATGGCATTCAAGCATAGAAAAACAAAACATCAAGCATTGCTGTTGTACCCCAAAATTTTCCCTCACATATTCGAGACAATATGCCTCAAGAGGTCTCCTAGTGATTCATAAGATCTTCAATTGCTCAAAGGAACTCAAGGTTTCATCAGACAAAGCCTCCTCCTAAGCAATAAATCCAACTAGGGTCGTGTACTTCTCAAAGTAGATTGGACTTCTAAAGCTTCAAAAGGACTTCATGGTGGCCCATACACTTCAAAGAATCCTCATAACAAGTTTCAAGACTTTCCTTACAAGTTTGGTCAGTCAGATGCTCAGACAGTCAAAGTCAGTTAACTTGGTCAAAAGGTCAACTGTGGTCAACACAAAGTCAAACCTCAAGATTTTTGGTCAACATCAAGATTATGGGGTGAAATTCATTATTTGATCAAGGGTTGATCATGATTCATCAAGGAAACCTCAGAATCATCAAGAATCGGGAGTTACTAAATTAGGGTTTTTATAGGAAAAGTCAACTGTACTTTGACCAGGCATAACTTCCACATACTTCATCAATAATTCCTCAACCAAATCCAATCTTGAAGGAAATTTAATTCCCTACAACTTTGTGTCTCACAAGCCAAGTCCAGAAATGCTTCATTCGGGAGATATGAGCCAAGACATTATAGGTCATTTTGAAAGTCAACAAAAGTCAACATTTTTCAAAAGCTCATAACTTGAACATGGGAGATCAAATTGACATGGGACCAAAAGGAGTGATTAGAGGACATCTTGAGGTTTCTAAAAAGTCCAAGAACTCATCCAAATGATAAAAATTGAGGAAGTTATGCATTGTCAAAGTTGGACAATTTTGAGGAGGTGCACAAAGCAAATAATGGCCAAACTCCACTTTTTGCCAAAAGGGCCTATTTTGTGACAACCCAAACTTCATTTTAAGATGGTCCACGACCATTTGATCACATTTTCTGATTTTTTATTATTTATTCCATATTTTATTGGATTTAAATCTTTTAAATTCAATTTAAATCAAAATAAATATATCAAATCAAGAGATTTGATTTGTGGTTGATTAGGGAATCAAATATTGAGGTTTATGAGCATATTATCTGATTTAATTTCGTGCAAGATTGTTAAGGGAAGATTGGATGGCCAAATGGGAGAAAATGGTAAGTTTTAAACACCATTCATTATCATTCAAGTTTTGATCCAAGCCCATGGAATTTTTCAACCTAATTCCTCTCCTATAAATACATGGTCATATCCAAACCTGAAACACACGAAAAAATCACTTGAAGTAACCCAAAAATATTTTCAAAAAGAGGCAAAAATAGAAAAAATCATAAAAACACTTCATAGCGAGTTTTCACGATTTTTTCACGTCCAAATCGTCTCAAAACAATCCCAGGAGCCAATCCCCATCACTCTTGAAGGTTAGAAGCAAGTGAAACGCGCACATCAAGCCATGGTCATTTCTTGAATTTTCCACTTTTTAAATCTCGTCTTTCATGCATTATAAATGTTGTTCATGTTTATATTCTTACTGATTATGATGTTTAGATTGGTTTTGATCAACTACTAACAAGCTTTGGTGCAGGAATCAAGACTTGCCATTGTTAGGGCACAAAGAGGGTGTTCTTCGAATCCCACTATACATGCGTTTTTAGACAAAAATAAGGCCACCATTGGATTCAGGGGCTTGTTTCCAATCGAACCATGGCCTTTTGATTAATTTATTTGGTGTTTTCATGGTGTTTCAAAAATGCAGGAAATTCGCAGCAAAATTCGCAGCAGAATTCGCAGCAAAATTCGCAGCAGAATTCGCAGCAGAATTCGCAGGAAAAAGGTTGAAGACGATGAACAGTGCCAGACGAATTTTTTTTTTTTTTTTAACAATAATTAATTTAGACTTTAGTTTTTTTTTTTAATTAAAATCAATTAGACATTTAAGTTTTTTAATTAATTAGCTTAATTTGTATATAATTAACAAAAATTAGAATTTAGTTTTTTTTTAATTAGTTAATCAACTTTTTTATTCTTTTTTTTTATTTTTATTAATTAACTTAATTAATTTGTAAATAATTAAAGTTTTGACTTTTAATTATTTTTATTATTCAAAATCATTGCAAAAAAGGCTACAAAAGGACATTAATTTAGAATTAGTTTTAATTAAAATTAATTAGACTTTAGGATTAATTTGTACTTAATTATTTAATTTTTTATTACCATTAACCTTAAAAATCTTTTATTTACTAACCCTAAAATCCTTTTCTTTTCAAAAAAAAACATCAACATTATTTATTTTTCTGTTTATTTATGTAATAATTTAGAACTTTAATTCCTCGCATTTTCCTAAATATTGTAACTGTTCAGATGATGTAATAGCGTAGATTTACATTTCCTCGCATTTTTTTAAATATTGTAATTGCTCATGGGATGTAATAGCTTAGGTTTAAATTCCCGCACTTTAATTTTTGTACATATTCAACTGCTAGTAACTAAGGTTTGCATGGCAAGACTTAAAACCTGACATAGAATAATCCTAATTCAAGATAAATAACTGAACCAACACACTCTTCACACTTACACCTCTAGGGTAACCTCTCTTCGCTGCCTTTCGATTAAATTGGTCAAGTCCCTCGAGCGTAGAGGTATCTTAGTAAGGTTGCCTACGAATAAAATCATCAAGTCCCTTCGAATAAAAGATCATAGCCCCTTCGAGTTGCCTACGAATAAATGATCTTGTCCCTCGATGACCCTACGGAAAAATGATGATTGTCCCTTCAAATTACTAAGATACCCCTACAAGTTGCCTTCTATGACCATACGATGACCCTACACTCGTCCCTTTAACATCCAAGGTAAAGACTACTTACTCACTAATAGTAAGGACAGTCTTACCCCTAAAGAAAAGAAATAACAAGAAAGACCTTACAAACTTAGGGTAGTAACTCCTAAATGCTTGCTCACCCTTTTCAAAAAACTCTCTTTACACACCATTTTTTCAAACATTTTTCAAAGCTAAACACTTTGCATAAATCCATACGAGGATCATTGCAAAGTTAAAGTCTTTATGAAAATATTTTCTAATCACACACTACACCATTTTTTTAAACAAAAGAAAGTGAGCTAAGCAATTAAGAGCCCATGGATAACCATGGATACAAAAGGTGCTCGTACCTTCCTTTTGTATAACTTACCCCCCGAACTCAAAATCTTTTTAAAAAGGTCTTTCCTGTTCTTTTATTCCTTTCTTTATTGGATAAAATAAAAGTCGGTGGCGACTCTTGCTTACCGCAACATTTTAAAAGTCAGTTCAAACCACCGTGTTACAGAACTGGCGACTCTGCTGGGGATTCATTCTTAAAAGAGGGGTTACCTTAGGGTTTAGATCACTTTAACTTCTTTAATTGTTATCTGTTTTGTGTGCTTTACTTTTAAGGGTTTTGTCTTGGGGGGTATTACTTGGGTAAATGATCCTACACCCGGATCTAGGATCTTAGGTAAATGGCAAGAGACCAAGGAGACTGTACGGCATGTACCGCTACGGTTGATATGGTAGCCATCGTTAGTGTGACACTTTGGTTTGTACTGATGTTCCTCGAGGCTTGGATTGGGGATAACATTAGGCTGCCGCGTGGTGTCATTAAGCACTAATTTGCCCTTAGAGCCCTAGTTGAACTTAGCCTTGGCCATTAGAAGGTAGTGAGATAGCCGGTTTGGCATGTTCCAAAGTTGGTTGATACTCGAGACTACACTCATTGAGATCAGACTTTCGGGATGTTTTGGTCGGCCACTCGAGTGTCGCACTAAAATAAAGCCTTTGAGAAAGATCCGTGATATGAGTCCTTTAGAACCCGGTTGCTATTCTAGGACAGGTTGAGCCAACTAAACCTCAGTGGGGAAGGGTACTTACCTTTGGACTTCATACAAGCCTTTAAACCTAAGGCTCTTGTATAACTTGTTTGTGGGTGCTACTTGTTTATTATTAACATGTACATGACATCATGACATCATAACATCATAACATATCATTTTCACTAACCATTTCAAGGACCAAGGAATTTATCTTTATTCATGATTGCAGGTCATGGCTTCCGTTCCTAGAAATTTCATCCGAATCAACTTTGTAAGGGTTCCTTCCCAGCTTAAAGAATTGGTCTCAAAAGTTCCCGAGGGTTCTCGATTCACCAAAAGGCATGGTTTTCTACTCGACTTAGTTACATCAGGTTTTGAAGAAGACATGATGAGAGTCCTATTCCAATTCTTCGATCCTAAGCACCACTGTTTCACCTTCCCGGATTACCAATTGGTGCCCGCGATGGAGGAGTTCTCTAAGTTACTTGGAATACCTATCCTCGATCAGATGCCATTTACCGGTCTAGAAAATGTTCCAAAGCCTGAAGTCATTGCAGCTGCTTTACATCTGAAGAGGTCAGACATTGTATCTAATTGGGAAACAAATAGTGGAGTTAAGGGGTTTCTTGCTAAGTTCCTGATTGAGAAGGCTCAATTATTCCTAAGAGCTATGAGTTACCATGCTTTTGAAGAAGTTTTGGCTTTGTTGATCTATGGGTTGGTGTTGTTCCCTAATCCAGACCGATTCATAGACGCGCACGCCATCAAAATATTTCTGACTCATAACCCGGTACCTACCTTGCTCGGAGATATTCTGCATTCGCTTCACACTCGTACTATCAAGGAGCGAGGGACTCTCATGTGCTGCGTACCCTTACTAGCCAGGTGGTTTATTTCGCACCTTCCCCGGTCAGTATTGAAGAATGAACAAAGGTTGCAGTGGTCTCGAAGGATAATGTCATTCTCCCATTTAGATATCTATTGGTGTGCCCGATCTCTTGAAGACTTCACTCTTATTGATCATTGTGGGGAATTCCCTAATGTGCCACTCCTTGGTATTAGAGGAGGCATCACCTATAATCCTTCGCTAGCCTTGCGCCAGTTTGGTTATGCTCGAAGGAATGGTCCTCATGACATGCTTATTCAGGGTATTGTGTTCGATTATGAAGATGATCCTCAAGGTTACCGTCAAAGATTTATACGCACATGGAATAATGTGTACAAGATTGAAAGCAGGACCTTGGGACAGAAGAACTCTATTCCTTTGGAGCCTTACCTCAGATGGGTACGCACTCGTGGTCGAAATCTTATTATGCCATATCCAGCTGTCAGACCAGTGATTGTTGACCCTGAGGTTGAGGGAGATGTTCCTCAAGTCATTCTCCATCCAGACATGCCCACCGATCTTGAAGAGCTGCAGAAATCCTGGGTTCAGATGAAAGAAGAAAGAGACACCTTTGAGACTCAGTTCTATGCTAGTGAGAAGAAGGTGTTGGAGTTGACGAAATTACTTCATGAGGAGCAGAGCATCAATGCTTACATCGGCACAAAGAGGAAGCGCCCGTGGGAGACTTGAGGCCTTAGGCGTTTTTAAATTTTCTTTTTGAAATTTCCCTTCATTGTAGCCCAAGAGGCATATAAAAAAAAAGTTTGAATTTCGAGTTTACTAATAAAAGTTTCCCTTTTGTTTCTGTTTGCAAAGATAAACTCTAAAGTCCTTGAAATCATTGCATATGCATCTACATCTCATAATCATTGCATAGCAGGTTTCTAAGATAGGTCTCTCATCTTCTCGTTGTTTATTTCAGAAGAAATGGCTCTCGAGCAAACCGTCAAAGATCTCCAGGCCCAGAACGCCCAGTTCCAAGAGCTGATCCTGAACTTGTCCAAGGGGCAAGAAGAACTGAAAGCACTTCTGACCAAGAAGAAGAAAGCGAGAAAATCAACTGGCATCATCAACCTGGGGAGGAGATTCAGAGGTCCGGCTAAACAGGTCAAGGAAATTGGGATTCCAGTAGATCAAGACGATGAACAGGATGAAGATGGTAAAAGTGTTAAAACTAAGGAAGAAAGCAACTATGGTTCTGACAAATATTCTGATGAAGAGGAAGAAGATTATTTGGCTGAACAATACCCTCCTGCTGATGAGAAGTATAAGCTATTAGAAGAACGTCTGAAAGCTATGGAAATCAATAAAGTGCCTGGCTTGAATTTTGAGGATCTGGGTCTAGTCTCAAAGGTTGTCATTCCCCATAAGTTCACAACTCCCACTTTTGCTAAGTATGATGGTGTTTCTTGTCCGAAGCTGCATTTGAGATCATATGTCCGAAAGATTCAACCACACACTGCTGACAAGAAATTGTGGGTACATTTCTTTCAAGAGAGTTTGTCTGGAGCACAGTTGGAATGGTACTATCAACTCGAAAGTACCAACATTCGTACATGGGAAGATTTGGCTGCAGCTTTCTACAAACAATACCAGTACAATTCTGATCTGGCACCAACCCAAATGCAACTGCAGAGTATGTCAATGGGTTCTGAGGAAAGCTTTAAAGAGTATGCACAGAAGTGGAGAGATCTCGCAAGCAGAGTTCAACCCCCTTTGGCTGACAGAGAGTTGATTGACATGTTCATGAGCACATTAACCGGTCCTTTCTATAGTCATCTACTTGGAAGCTCGTCATCCGGTTTCACCGAGCTAATATTGACAGGAGAACTTGTGGAAAATGGAATTCGAAGTGGTAAAATACAAGTGGCCACATCTGCAAACACTACAAAGAAGCCACATAATGGGAAGAAGGAATCTAATGCTGTACACGGCCAGAAAAGTCGCAACCAATCTGTTGGGGCAGTTCTGATCTCTGCACCGGCGCCACAACAACAAAAAGTTAGTCAGCGTAAGCAGGATACACCCAGGAGACAGTTTACAAAGATCAACATGTCATTGGCTCAGGTGCTGTAGCTTATGTTGAAGGCAGAGTTGGTTACTTTGAGGGATCCTCCTAGGAATCCTAATACCTCCGCTCCTAGCTATAATCCCGATGCAAGGTGTGCATACCATTCTAATAGTCCTGGACATGATACGAATAGCTGTTGGGCACTGAAGAATAAGATTCAAGACATGATTGATGCTAAGGAGATTGAGTTTGATCCCCCTGAGACTCCTAATGTGATTACCGCTCCTATGCCAAATCATGATGACACCGTTAGTGCTATTGATGATGGTTCTTATGCTGCTACTGTGGTTGACTTGACTACTCCTCTATCAATTGTTAAGAAGAAGTTGCTGCAAGCCGGTTTATTTCCGGGCTGCGTTGAAAACTGTCATTATTGTGCATCTCAATCCAATGGTTGTGTGAAGCTGAAAGAAGGCATTCAGCAATTGATGGACGGCCGTACTATACTGTTTGAGAAGATTCCTTCTATGGAGAGCTTATGTGAAAATTTGTCCCGAGGTATAAAGTTTGAGGACGTATCTGTGGTTACTAATTCCAAAACTCCTGTGAGGATCACCTCTAAGGTTCCTGTGAAGATTACTGCCGAGCCTAGAGTGGCTCCCATGATTATTACTACGCCCGACCCATTTCGATATTCCTCTAGCAAGGCTATCCCTTGGAAGTATGGTGCGGATGTTTACATTCATGGTGTCAAGCAAGAACCTTTGACTGATGAGACTACTGAAGTTATTAATCCCGATGTTGATAATATCGTTGGGACTAGTATGGTTACCCGAAGTGGAAGAGTTTTCTCCCCAGAAATCTTTCCGAAGACTGTTACTACTCCAATTCGTATCTCTGCCTCCAAATCAATTACTGAGACTCGAGACAAAGAACCGGTGGTTGAGCCTGCCCAAACGAAGACCCCGGGTGAAACTATTATCGAAGATCCCTCCAAAGAAATGGAGAAAGTGCTAAAAATTATCCGTAAGAGTGATTACAATGTTGTTGAACAGTTGGGGCACACCCCCTCCAAGATCTCTATGCTATCTCTGTTGTTGTGCTCCGAGGCCCATGCTAAGGCTTTGGTGAAGTTTTTGAAATCTGCGCATGTGCCGCAGGAAATCTCTGTCGACCAGTTTGAAAATTATGTCGCTAGCCTGACAACTGATAATGGTCTAGGATTTTCTGACGCTGATCTGACTCCTGCCGGAAGGAACCACAATAAGGCCCTGCATGTCTCCATTGAGTGTAGGGGCACTACTCTATCTCATGTACTGGTGGACACGGGTTCCTCATTGAATGTATTGCCGAAGATTGCTCTAGACAAGCTTGACTGTGAAGGGGTTGTGCTGAGACCCAGTGATGTTGTGGTGAGAGCTTTTGATGGTTCAAAGAGATTAGTGCATGGAGAAGTTGACCTTCCAATCAGAGTGGGTTCTCAAGTCTTTGTTTCTACTTTCTATGTAATGGACATTCGTCCTGCCTATTCCTGTCTTCTTGGGCGCCCTTGGATACATGGGGCCGGCGCTGTGACTTCTACCTTACATCAGAAGCTGAAGTATCCCGTGAAAGGCAAGATTGTCACCGTCTATGGCGAAGAAGAGTATATGGTTAGTCATTTGAATACCTTCAAGTATGTTGAGATGGATGGCGAATTCCTCGAGACTCCTTGTCAAACATTTGAATTGGCTCCTCAGACTGCTCCTATTGCTAAACCAGTTCCTACTGTTCCCAAGGTTACTAGAGTACCTCCTACAATGGTTTCCCTAAAGGATGCTAGAGCCGTAGTTGAAGAAGGTGGTTGTACCATTTGGGGTCAGCTTCCTGACATCCCTTACAAATCTGATAAATTTGGTTTGGGCTTCACTTCAAAGGCTCAGAGGGCTGTACGTCGTGCTCGTGCTATTTGCATTACCAGCAAAGGAGTTCATAAAGATCAGGTCAATGCTGTGGAGGATTCTGACAGTGACTGTGATCTAGACAGTTGGATCTTTCCTACCATTGGCAGTGGGCTCAACAATTGGAAGACTAAAGACATTATTCCTATCTCCTTTAGTCAGGAGTAAATGATATTTTCTGTTTTTCTTATTTTTGAAGTTTGGTTTTGTTAATTTGAACAATAAAACTTTTAAGCCTTGTGCCTTGCCCGGGGCACAATGGCCAATTTGTTAGGGTTGTCATTTCATCGCATATTTTCATTCAATAAATCAATGGACGTTTTGCATTCAAATTTTGCGCTCTTTGTCTTTTCTTTTACTTTATATTCATCAAAATATCTATGTGTTCTTACACACACCCACGCGATAAATTGCAGATCCACATCCACTCTGGATCCCATTGATAACGATTCTGCTATTGTCAATTATGACTTCGAAAATCCGATCTACCAAGCCGAGGACGAAGGTGAGGAAGATTGTGAAGTGCCTATAGAGCTTGCTAGACTATTAGAGCAAGAGGAAAAGATCATACAACCGCACGAAGAGCCAGTCGAGGTCGTGAATCTAGGTACTGAGAAGGATAAGAAAGAAATCAAGATAGGTGCCAGATTAGAAAACCGTGTCAAGAAAAGACTGATTCAGATGCTACGTGATTATGCTGAGATTTTTGCTTGGTCTTACGAAGACATGCCAGGACTTGATACTGATATCGTGGTTCACCATTTACCGATGAAGGAAGGTTGTCCTCCGATGAAGCAGAAGGTTCGTCGTATGCGCCCTGAGATGTCTGAAAAGATCAAAGTCGAGGTTATGAAACAGTTCAATGCAGGTTTCCTAGCTGTCACATCATATCCTCAGTGGGTTGCAAATGTGGTACCAGTGCCTAAGAAAGATGGTAAGGTTCGTATGTGTGTGGATTATAGGGATCTGAACAGGGCAAGCCCCAAAGATGACTTTCCTCTCCCACATATTGATGTTCTGGTAGACAACACTGATCAGCACAAGGTATTCTCATTCATGGATGGTTTCTCAGGTTATAATCAAATCAAGATGGCACCTGAAGACATGGAGAAGACTACATTCGTTACACAGTGGGGCACCTTTTGTTACAAGGTAATGCCATTTGGTTTGAAGAACGCAGGGGCAACATACCAGTGCGCTATGGTTGCTTTATTCCATGATATGATCCATCACGAGATAGAGGTATACGTTGATGATATGATAGCCAAATCTCAGAATGAAGAAGAGCACCTTGACCACCCACACAAGCTGTTTGAGAGGTTGAAGAAGTACAAGTTGAGATTGAATCCAAACAAATGCACCTTTGGGGTTAGATCTGGTAAACTTTTGGGTTTCGTCGTCAGTGGTAAAGGTATTGAAGTCGACCCTGCAAAAGTAAAAGCTATACAAGATATGCCCGCTCCCCGTACTGAGAAAGAAGTCAGAGGTTTCTTGGGACGTTTGAACTATATTTCCAGATTTATCTCCCATTTGACCGCTACTTTTGAGCCAATCTTCAAATTACTAAGAAAAGATCAAGTAGTGAAGTGGAATGACGAATGTCAGATAGCTTTTGATAAGATCAAGGAGTATCTCCAAGAGCCTCCGGTTCTGATGCCACCAGTTGAAGGAAGACCTTTAATCATGTACTTAACAGTGCTAGAGAATTCAATGGGGTGTGTGTTGGGGCAACATGACGAGTCTGGTCGAAAAGAGCATGCAATATACTACCTTAGCAAAAAGTTTACCGACTGTGAAACAAGATATTCACTGCTTGAGAAAACTTGCTGCGCTTTGGCATGGGCTGCTCGCCGACTAAGACAGTATATGTTGACCCATACCACTTTATTGATCTCTAAGATAGATCCTATCAAATACATATTTGAGAAACCTGCTCTCTCCGGACGAATAACAAGATGGCAGATGGTCTTGACAGAATACGACATCCAGTACCCTACGCAGAAAGCAATCAAAGGAAGTGTACTAGCTGATCATTTGGCTTATCAAGCAGTGGATGACTACCAGTCTATGAATTTTGAGTTCCCAGATGAGAATATTATGCTTGTTACTGATTATGAAGAACCTGGACCATATGAAGGACCTGAACTAGGATCCCGATGGACTATGGTTTTTGATGGAGCTTCTAACGCACTCGGCAATGGTATTGGTGCTGTAATTATCTCTCCTAAAGGTTGCTATACGCCGTTTACCGCTAGACTTTGCTTTCACTGTACCAACAATATGGCTGAATATGAAGCATGCATCATGGGTATCAAAGCTGCCATTGATATGAGGATCAAATTCTTGAATGTATATGGGGACTCATCCCTAGTGATCAGTCAAATTAAAGGAGAATGGGACACGAAGCATCCAAATCTCATTCCTTACCGAGAACATGTGTTGACTTTGATTCCATACTTCGAAGAAATCACTTTTGAGTATATTCCACGAGAAGAGAATCAGTTGGCGGACGCGTTAGCCACCATGTCATCTATGTTCAAAGTCAGATGGGACAACAAGGCTCCTAAGATTACTATTGACAGACTAGGTGAGCCGGCATACTGTTATGAAGTTGATACTAATGGGGTAGAAGAGAAGCCTTGGTTCCACGAAGTGAAAAGATATCTTGAAACTCAGGAATATCCTGAAGGAGCATCTACCAATGACAGGAAGTTTCTAAGGAGGTTCTCTGCTAAGTTCTTTCTGAGTAACGGAATTTTATACAAACGCAACCACGATTCAACCTTGCTTCGCTGTGTAGATAAGAAGGAAGCAGAAAAGATTATGGAAGAGATGCATGACGGAATTTTTGGCACTCACTCCAGTGGGCATACAATGGCTAAGAAGATTTTGAGAGCAGGTTACTACTGGTCTACCATGGAAACTGATTGCCATCATCACTCCAAAACTTGTCATAAGTGCCAGATCTATGCTGACAAAGTACATGTACCACCGGTTCCGTTGAATGTTCTAACTGCTCCTTGGCCTTTTGCAATGTGGGGCATTGATATGATTGGAGAGATTAAACCTACCGCTTCCAATGGACATCGTTTCATCCTTGTTGCTATCGATTACTTTACGAAGTGGGTGGAAGCAGCCTCGTTCGCATCTGTTACCAAGAATGTTGTAGCTCGGTTCATCAAACATAACCTTATTTGTCGGTATGGCATCCCTGAAAGGATTATCACAGACAATGGTACTAATCTGAACAATACTATGATCACTGAACTCTGCACGCAGTTCAAGATTAAGCATCACAATTCTTCTCCATATCGACCAAAGATGAATGGCGCAGTGCAAGCTGCCAACAAGAATATTAAGAAGATCTTGCAAAAGATGACGGTGACATACAAAGATTGGCATGAGATGTTACCATTTGCTCTTCATGGTTATCGCACCTCAGTACGTACCTCAACAGGGGCAACCCCTTTCTCTTTAGTCTATGGTATTTAGGTAGTTTTACCTATTGAAGTTCAGATCCCTTCCCTAAGGATTATGCAAGATGCAGGCTTAGACGAAGATGAATGGGTTCAGACTCGACTTGATCAGATAAATTTGATTGATGAGAAGAGGCTTGCGGCTGTCTGTCATGGCCAGATGTATCAGAAGCGTATGATCAAGGCCTTTAACAAGAAAGTCAAGCACCAATCGTACCAGGCCGGTGATTTGGTAATAAAGGGTATCATACTACCATAGGGTGATCCCAGGGGCAAATGGACCCCCACATATGAAGGTCCATTCGTAATCAAGAAAATATTTTCTGGCGGTGCTATGATGCTTACTACTATGGACGGTGAAGATTTCCTACACCCCGTGAACGCGGACATAGTCAAAAGATACTACGCATAAAAAGAGACCCGCTAGGTTGACTGGCCTAGGCAAAAATTAGGGATCTATATACAAAAGAACTGTACACCCGACAAGTCGAAAACCTGAAAAGGCGGCTTGGGCAAAAAAGGGTATCTCGGTGGACTGAAAACCTGAAAAGGCGGTCCAGGTAAAAGTTAGGGATTAAAGCGTACGACTATGTCCCGTTGGATCACTTATTTGCTTCCAGCCTAGTTTTATCAAGTTCGAACGGTGCAGATCAATCCAGTCATTTTCCTTCCGACAGCAAGGGATGGGATGCTTGAAGATATAGTGGCAATAGCAGAGTTGAAACTCAACGAGATCATTTCCACATAGCTGTTTTTCTTTGTTTATCACTCTGTACCTTTTCAATTTTTTACGACAATTTCCTCTTACTAGGATTTCTTTCTCCTTGTACAAAACTGCCTGTTTATAGGCCAATTTCAAAATCAATACAAGTCTATTTTCAAATACAAAAATTGCTTTTATTTTCCCTATTTGGTTTGCGTAAATGTCCAATTGTTGCTTTGAATGAACATATGCACTTGAATATGATTGATGTTTACCAAAAAATATATATACATGAAAACAGGAATAACATTTACTAAGGATTCTAGGAGTTGGGATAGTGTTCAAGATATCCACGAACCCCCACAGAGCCAGTTCATGGAAATGTCCCCACCGAGAAATCTCCGTGGAATTATCTCGATTGAGCCATCTTCACAAGCTCATCCCCAACAGAGATATATTCCCCTACATAATTAATATGCCCTCAGACAGAAATCGGGGCATTTTCCAGCGATTCACTTCCATATCTTTGATAGACAGCTTGGCATGATCATAAATACCCTAGCAGATAAAGAAGTTGATCATTTCCCCAGCATACAGCGGAAATTTCCTCAACACAACCTATGAAATTCTAATCCCCATCAGAGGTTATTCCCTCTATGTAGTATACAGAGTTCAATTCCCCAGCAGAATTTATTCAAGGATGCTATCCCCAGAAGAGTTGACACTCGTGTTTGAAACCTGGTCAGATAGTGCATCGGAGAGTTATCCATCTTTTTTATTCCCAGTTAGAATGCATATAATCAATTTCCACAGTAAAAGAACCACAGACTACCGACTCTCCTGACAGAATACTTCTATCCACAAGCGGAAGTCAAAGATCCCCAGCGGAATATTCCCAAACGGAAAGTATGAATCCCCAGTAGAGTCATTCCAAACAGGATCTGAAGATTTATTTTCTCCATCCCCAACAACAGTCAGGGATTTATTTTCCCCAATCAGACTTTACTATTCAAAGCCACCGCTACCTTCAGCGACATTTCATACCCATACATCATTTACAATACATCATAGCATACGCATACAAAACGCATATAACATTCTCATTTAGTTTAAGAGCATCATTACGCAATGCATTACATGTATCATGACATTGCATAAGACTAACTTGGTTTTTCAGGTTAGTTCTCAAACGGACAAGTATTGTCAATGATTTATCATCTTTCAGATACAATCAGTCAAAGATTCATTCTGATACTCCTTTGGATACAGTCAGGAGTAGACTTATTCCAGTGCATCTTCTAGACACAGTTCAGATACAATCAAGACACAGATTTATTCTGATACTCATTCCAGTACATCTTCTAGACACAGTTCAGATACAATCAAGACACAGATTCATTCTGATACTTATCCCATTACATCTTTTGGATACAGTCGGTCGAAGACTCATTCTAATACTAATTTTTCAGATACAGTCAGGCGTAGACTCATTCTAATACGACTCCCAGATACAGTCAGGCAAAGACTCATTCTGATCTCCTTATAGATACAGTCAAGATGTAGACTCATTCTAGAACATTATACAGATACATTCAAGGCATAAGAATCATTCTGGCATTTCCCAGCACGTCTGCTAGATACAGTTTGACACAGACTCATTCTAGTATATTCCTCAGATACAGTCAAACCTGAACTCATTCTGATACTCCTATCAACAGTTACTCTGGATGGCATCTATAAGCCCATCTCCATCCTGTCATACACCTCGAATGGCATCTTTTAAGCCCATTCAAGCAATACGATCAACCAACAGGGCGCACCGGCGAGTGCAAATTTTTGGGTTCTTATTGTTCAATCCTCTTCCACCTTCAGATCCCGATCGGCACGAATACCAATCTTACTCCTCAGGTTTAAGAAGATTGAAAAGGGGCAGCTGTTGTACCCCAAAATTTTCCCTCACATATTCGAGACAATATGCCTCAAGAGGTCTCCTAGTGATTCATAAGATCTTCAATTGCTCAAAGGAACTCAAGGTTTCATCAGACAAAGCCTCCTCCTAAGCAATAAATCCAACTAGGGTCGTGTACTTCTCAAAGTAGATTGGACTTCTAAAGCTTCAAAAGGACTTCATGGTGGCCCATACACTTCAAAGAATCCTCATAACAAGTTTCAAGACTTTCCTTACAAGTTTGGTCAGTCAGATGCTCAGACAGTCAAAGTCAGTTAACTTGGTCAAAAGGTCAACTGTGGTCAACACAAAGTCAAACCTCAAGATTTTTGGTCAACATCAAGATTATAGGGTGAAATTCATTATTTGATCAAGGGTTGATCATGATTCATCAAGGAAACCTCAGAATCATCAAGAATCGGGAGTTACTAAATTAGGGTTTTTATAGGAAAAGTCAACTGTACTTTGACCAGGCATAACTTCCACATACTTCATCAAAAATTCCTCAACCAAAGCCCATTTTGAAGGAAATTTAATTCCCTACAACTTTGTGTCTCACAAGCCAAGTCCAGAAATGCTTCATTCGGGAGATATGAGCCAAGACATTATAGGTCATTTTGAAAGTCAACAAAAGTCAACATTTTTCAAAAGCTCATAACTTGAACATGGGAGATCAAATTGACATGGGACCAAAAGGAGTGATTAGAGGACATCTTGAGGTTTCTAAAAAGTCCAAGAACTCATCCAAATGATAAAAATTGAGGAAGTTATGCATTGTCAAAGTTGGACAATTTTGAGGAGGTGCACAAAGCAAATAATGGCCAAACTCCACTTTTTACCAAAAGGGCCCATTTTGTGACAACCCAAACTTCATTTTAAGATGGTCCACGACCATTTGATCACATTTTCTGATTTTTTATTATTTATTCCATATTTTATTGGATTTAAATCTTTTAAATTCAATTTAAATCAAAATAAATATATCAAATCAAGAGATTTGATTTGTGGTTGATTAGGGAATCAAATATTGAGGTTTATGAGCATATTATCTGATTTAATTTCGTGCAAGATTGTTAAGGGAAGATTGGATGGCCAAATGGGAGAAAATGGTAAGTTTTAAACACCATTCATTATCATTCAAGTTTTGATCCAAGCCCATGGAATTTTTCAACCTAATTCCTCTCCTATAAATACATGGTCATATCCAAACCTGAAACACACGAAAAAATCACTTGAAGCAACCCAAAAATATTTTCAAAAAGAGGCAAAAGTAGAAAAAATCATAAAAACACTTCATAGCGAGTTTTCACGATTTTTTGACGTCCAAATCGTCTCAAAACAATCCCAGGAGCCAATCCCCATCACTCTTGAAGGTTAGAAGCAAGTGAAACCCGCACATCAAGCCATGGCCATTTCTTGAATTTTCCACTTTTTAAATCTCGTCTTTCATGCATTATAAATGTTGTTCATGTTTATATTCTTACTGATTATGATGTTTAGATTGGTTTTGATCAACTACTAACAAGCTTTGGTGCAGGAATCAAGACTTGTCATTGTTAGGGCACAAAGAGGGTGTTCTTCGAATCCCACTATACATGCGTTTTTAGACAAAAATAAGGCCACCATTGGATTCAGGGGCTTGTTTCCAATCGAACCATGGCCTTTTGATTAATTTATTTGGTGTTTTCATGGTGTTTCAAAAATGCAGGAAATTCGCAGCAAAATTCGCAGCAGAATTCGCAGGAAAAAGGTTGAAGACGATGAACAGTGCCAGGCGATTTTTTTTTTTATTTTTTTTTAACAATAATTAATTTAGACTTTAGTTTTTTTTTTTTTAATTAAAATCAATTAGACATTTAAGTTTTTTAATTAATTAGCTTAATTTGTATATAATTAACAAAAATTAGAATTTAGTTTTTTTTTAATTAGTTAATCAACTTTTTTATTCTTTTTTTTTATTTTTATTAATTAACTTAATTAATTTGTAAATAATTAAAGTTTTGACTTTTAATTATTTTTATTATTCAAAATCATTGCAAAAAAGGGTACAAAAGGGCATTAATTTAGAATTAGTTTTAATTAAAATTAATTAGACTTTAGGATTAATTTGTACTTAATTATTTAATTTTTTATTACCATTAACCTTAAAAATCTTTTATTTACTAACCCTAAAATCCTTTTCTTTTAAAAAAAAACATCAACATTATTTCTTTTTCTGTTTATTTATGTAATAATTTAGAACTTTAATTCCTCGCATTTTCCTAAATATTGTAACTGTTCACATGATGTAATAGCGTAGATTTACATTTCCTCGCATTTTTTTAAATATTGTAACTGCTCATGGGATGTAATAGCTTAGGTTTAAATTCCCGCACTTTAATTTTTGTACATATTCAACTGCTAGTAACTAAGGTTTGCATGGCAAGACTTAAAACCTGACATAGAATAATCCTAATTCAAGATAAATAACTGAATCAACACACTCTTCACACTTACACCTCTAGGGTAACCTCTCTTCGCTGCCTTTCGATTAAATTGGTCAAGTCCCTCGAGCGTAGAGGTATCTTAGTAAGGTTGCCTACGAATAAAATCATCAAGTCCCTTCGAATAAAAGATCATAGCCCCTTCGAGTTGCCTACGAATAAATGATCTTGTCCCTCGATGACCCTACGGAAAAATGATGATTGTCCCTTCAAATTACTAAGATACCCCTACAAGTTGCCTTCTATGACCATACGATGACCCTACACTCGTCCCTTTAACATCCAAGGTAAAGACTACTTACTCACTAATAGTAAGAACAGTCTTACCCCTAAAGAAAAGAAATAACAAGAAAGACCTTACAAACTTAGGGTAGTAACTCTTAAATGCTTGCTCACCCTTTTCAAAAAACACTCTTTACACACCATTTTTTCAAACATTTTTCAAAGCTAAACACTTTGCATAAATCCATACGAGGATCATTGCAAAGTTAAAGTCTTTATGAAAATATTTTCTAATCACACACTACACCATTTTTTAAAACAAAAGTAAAGTGAGCTAAGCAATTAAGAGCCCATGGATAACCATGGATACAAAAGGTGCTCGTACCTTCCTTTTGTATAACTTACCCCCCGAACTCAAAATCTTTTTAAAAAGGTATTTCCTGTTCTTTTATTCCTTTCTTTATTGGATAAAATAAAAGTCGGTGGCGACTCTTGCTTACCGCAACATTTTAAAAGTCAGTTCAAACCACCGTGTTACAATTGCGTTGCATCTTGCATAAGGGCATGGGATCAGTGATTCTCAAAGATGTTGATCATCCAAAGCCAAGGGAACAAGAGCCAAGGGTCTCTCACAAGCCTCAAAGGTCTCTTACATCATATGTCATCTCTACTTGATCTCACAAGCCAATGAAAGAAGGAGAATTCATCAAGAAGATTGGGCAGTGCACCACCTCCTACACAAGGCAGTCAAAAATTGGGATCTGATCCTCAAATGGACAAGCTCTTTGAGTTTGTATCATCTCCAAATGGCATATCTCATCATTGTTTGAGAGGATACACATCATATTCAGAGGAATTTGGATTTGGAGGATGTGCTATTTCCTCATAATCAGAGGGTACCAAAATTAGGGTTTGACCTAGAATCAGTTTATCTCTGACTTTTTGGACAAAAGTTGATCTCATGGTATTCCTCATGTCCTTAAGTGTATATGGATGGAAAATTGCTCATCAATTGGTTTTAGAAGGGTCTCAATTGATCAATTGCTTGATAATCAAGAAATTGGGGAAAAAGTCAACTGTGCAGTGGAAAAGTCAACTCCTGACTTTTTAAGGTCAAATTCATAAAATTCATGTTACATATGTTCAATGGACAAAATTTGATCAAGAAATGATGGAGGAATAATGAAAAATCAAGAAATCACAAAACTGCCAAAAATAGAAACTTTAGGGTTGCCAAAAATAGTAACTTTGGACCATTTTGCACCCTACTTTGAGGCTATCTTTCTCCAAGATAAAAGCTCCAAACTTCAGACCCAAGTTAAGCCAATTAAAGTTCATGTTCTAAGTTTCAAATCCATATAAAGAACATCTCCATTGGATCAATATTGAGGGAGATATGATTGATCAAAGTTTGGTAAAACAAGGTCCAAAACCAAGTCATGGCCAAGCATGACCAGGCCCACGCGCCATAATTTTGACAAACACTTGGTGTGCCAAATGTCAAGCTGAATTTCTCCAAGATAAAGGCTCCAAATGAAAAACTTTTCAGCATCAAAGTTGTTCCTTGCCATGCCCTCTTCAATGTTGATGTTGGACAAATTTTGATTTGATCAAGTTATGATGGAGATATGTTGGTCCCAAGTTAGTGTGATCATGATGAAATTTCATGTGCCATGCGTGCCTTGCCATGCCAAGTTCACACGCCCACCAACCAGTTTGGAACCATTGTGTTCATAGTCATTTTTAAGTGTGTTTGAGGCTTCATTTCAATCCAAAACAAACATCAAACTTGTTCTCCCATATTCCCTCTTTCATTTGAAATCAAAAGCTCACTAAATCATCTACCATGCATGGAGAAATTCACCACCAAACCACCATGTTTCCATTGGAACCAAGTGTAGCGAGCGATTTTGGACGC
Organism: Lathyrus tuberosus; assembly: GCA_022829125.1. NCBI lineage: Eukaryota > Viridiplantae > Streptophyta > Magnoliopsida > Fabales > Fabaceae > Lathyrus > Lathyrus tuberosus. The sequence goes on from JALAZF010000213.1 coordinate 6,439,675, forward strand.
GGTTCTTAAGCGCTGTCGCTCTCTGGGTTAGTTTACTACAGGTCGATTCATTTTTTATCCCATTAAAGTTGATGAAGGAAGGGAAATAGATGTCTCCAATTAACCCTGCTTGCATACTGAGTTTAAACAGCGGTCTGTTAGGTTACGGATGCGATTAATGTGGTGGGGCCTTTCTTGTGTTATTTTGACAGAATGACAGGCTTCTGGCGGGGAACAAGGATTAGGATGTTAGGACTGATGCTTTTTTATAGATATGTGAGAGTATGGGATTTTGGGTATTTGTTTAGTGTGCTCACTAAGATCTTTTCTTTCGATCTTATGTCTACGTATTCTCGTTTACCGAAACAGGGAAATCAGAGCGTTCGTAGTTCCTCCTATTCTATGGGAGGAAATGGTTGTTTTGGTGTCTTGTTCAAAGCCCAAGACGTGAAGCGAAAGGTAGTTGGTATCTTGTTCAAAGCCCAAGATGTGAAGCTAAAGGTGATTTGAATCTTGTTCAAAGCCCAAGATGTGAAGCTAAAAGAGTTTGACTTTAGAGAGAATTTGTCAACTCTAAAGAGGGGGTTGTATGTCACAACTGTTTATAAAGGAGAATTACTTTAACCGGGATGTGTGAATCCGGCAATGCCATAATTTCCTTTATAGGGGATTTTAACCTAAAGGAGAAGACTTTAATTCAGTGTAGAGCAATGCTATCTTTCCTTAGGAATTTCTCATGCTGAAAGAGGGACAGTGGCATAGATATAGATGATCCAGAGGCTTGCCGCTTACAGCGATTAGATGAAGGGGAAGGAGTTGTTGATGTTTGTGTGCTGTGAACGAGGCACATCTTTGATGCTAAAAGGTTGATTGGATCAACCAGTGGTTTTCTTATACAAAGCCTAAGAGGAGGCTAAAAGGTGTCTTGTACAAAGCCCGAGAGAGAGGCTAAAAGGTTTTGACTCGATGATGGAGTCTTTTGGTATCTCGTATAAAGCCTGAGATGGAGGCAATTTGACTCAACAAGAGAGTTTTTTGTATCTCGTACGAAGCCCAAGATGGAGGCGAAAGGGGTGATTGACTCAACGAGGGAGTCTCTTATGTGTCTCGTACAAAGCCCGAGAGAGAGGCGAAACATTGTTTGACTCCGCTGGGGAGAATCATTGTACAAAGCCCAAGAGGAGGCTACGGTGCTGTTTCAGTTGAGTGACAGGTCCAGTATACTGATTTTGAAAGAGAAAATCAGTTCTCTTATGAGCAACACTGTACTCAAGGATTTGATTCGAGGATCCGGGTTATTCCCGTTCTTTAAGGAAGTGGGAAATCCGAAGGGTATTGAGACTGTCCGAGTCTACGGGTTTTCTTCCTATTTAATGAAGGGGTCACTTGAGAATGTCTTTGAGACTCAAGGATATTAAACTGTCCGTGTCTAGAGTTTCATCTTTTGTACAATGCTCTAAGAAACAGTAGTAGACTCTTTGAAAGGACTGTTCTATGAAGATGACTAGGTTCTGTTCCTATACCTCTAGGAGGTCATCGGGATAATTTGTACGAAGCCCAAGAGGAGGCTGGAAACTTTTAAGAAGCCGACGGGTCCTTGTACTAAGCCCAAGAGGAGGCGATCATTCCCGGAGGAAGATATCATTATACGAAGCCTAAGAGGAGGCTGCGAATACTTCTAAGAAGCCGGCGAGTCCTTGTACTAAGCCCGAGAGGAGGCGGGGTTGCTTTTAGGAAGCCCGTGGGTCCTTGTACGATGCCCAAGAGGAGGCCGATGCTTTTAAGAAGGCCGTGGGTCCCCAAACCCTGAAAAATTCAAGACAGGATATTCACAAGGAATAGATCAAGCTAGGAAAGTTCGAGAATTTGGAAGAAACTCAAGAGATTTCATTCATGGAGAAAAGAACATCTCTGGGGAATAAAGTTTCTTGACAAGTGCTTTTAAGAAGCCTGTGGGTCCCCAAACCCCGAGAAATTCAAGACATGCCATTCACCGAGAATAGATCAAGCCAGGAAAGTTAGAGAATTTGGAAGAAACTCAAGGGAATCCATTCACGGAGAAAAGATCATCTCTGGGGAGTAGAGTTTCTTTGACAACTTCTACGAGTGACAGTCTATGAAAGGGTTCACCGAGAATGCTGCCTTTCATATCTCCATATTGTTTAACCCCAAGAGGAGGGAAGACTGTGTCTGGTAATCCTATGGGGATCCATTTTTGACTATTTAAGAGTAATCAACGGACTTAATGCTAGACGTAGTTGCCGGGGAAACTCTAAATATCTATACTATTATTACACAGTAGATATGAGTTTATGAAAGAAGACTTACAGCGAAACAGCCCCACAATACAGTTATATGTATATGAAAGCGGTAAATGAAAGCATATAAACACTTACTCGGTTGTAGAGCTTCCATGCTGTTTGGTTAGTTGTTCAATAAAGAAAGATTGAAAACAACAGTATATCCAAAATCAAAGGAGAAAGTGCTTTGAAAAAGAAAGATTTGGGGCTTACAGCTCAAGGAGAGGCCCAGGGTTTTATCAGTGAGTGCACTGTTGAATTTGTACAGAGGGACTTATACAAGTGAGTGAGGCCCAAAAATTTTTTTATGTACAAATGGATTTGGGTCTTACACTCTCTCAAGAGGCCCAAAAAGTTTAAAGAAAAAGAGTGGGGCTTATAACATGAGGGTAGGCCCAGATGATTTTTCGTTTAAAATGGCGATCGCGCCGAGGTTTTCTTTTAACGCAGATGGACTTATACAATAAGTGAGGCCCAAAAATGGTTTTGGTTAAAAGGGGGTTGGGTCTTACACTCTATTAGAGGCCCAAAAGTTGTGAATGGGTCTTATAGCTCAAGGAAAGGCCCAATTGATTTCTTTTTTAAAAAGGCGACGATCGCGCCGTTTGTTTTTGACGGTATCGGGACTTATACAATACACTGAGGCCCAAAAATGATTTGGTAAAAAAAAGGATTGGGTCTTACACTCTATTAGAGGCCCAAAGTGTTTTGAAAATGATTTATGAGGGTTGACTTAATCCAAAAACCCTAATTTGTTTTCAAAATGTGTTTTAATTGAATAAAAATTCAATTAAAATGATCAAAATTGTTTAACATATGGAAAACAAATTGTGATCTTGGATTAATGCTTCAAAAATTAAGTATTGACCTACAAAATAATTAGAAGGCATTAAAAGTTGCAAAATCAAGGTGGAAAAAATATTTTAAATGTCAAAAACAATTAAAACATTAATTCTTTGCAAAAATATCAATTATATGAAATAAATAATATTTTTGGGATTTGTTGGGAAAATAAAATATTTTAACATTTTTGTGAATTATTAAAAAAAGAATCAACTCAAAATCATTAAAACTCAGAGAGAAACTAATTTTTGAATCAATTAAATAAAATCACAAAATTCAAATATTTGAATTTTCAAAAAATGGCGCCAAGAACACACCAAGAAGACGCGCGTGTTCTGTGTTTGCCCAGATTTGCATTTTCTCTTCAATCTCACTGAATACTTGATCATATCATGTAATCCACATACCAATCAACTTGTTTTAACCTCACGATCATGTCTATGGCAATTAATTTCATTTAAATTAAGCATAAAACAAGAAATCACGAAAAATCCTCAAGAACCCTAGATTCTGCATGAAGGCTGGGATTTTTGATACACGATTCAAACAAAGCAATTACTTGAGGGGAAACATTCCATGCATGATTATGAACATTTGCCAAAAGTATTGTGCGAGGAAATATGCATAGATTGAGAGATGACCAAGTTTAAGCTTACCTCTAGGTCGTGACAGCAAGAGCAAATTGATTTCTGAGTAGGAGGTGTTACAGATGAATTGTGATGATCTGAACAGCTTCCCTACACCCTATGGAGTGTGTTTGAATGCTTGGACTTGACTGAGAATGGTTGGATCACTTCATGGCATCTAAACTGCACTTTGGTTAAAACCTTGAGCAATTGACTGGCGATTATGAGAAATCAGTGTTCCAGTTGTTGTTTAAGTGTTTGATCAACTCATATGTGATGTATATGAGGTGTGTGTGTGTGATTGGTTTGATTGGAAAAGCTCTCAAACTCAAAACCCGATAGTGACTTGCCTTAGAAGGCAAAATTGGAGTGAAAGAAGAGATTTTGAGGAAAACATCTGTTTGATGGCTTTGGTGTACTCAAACTGATCACAATTGAGCTCTATTTATAGTAGAGCAAGTTTGTTTTGCAAGGAATAGTGAATGGCAACTGCTGAGTAGGTTTGGCCAATGTTGGCAAATGAAAATCCAAGTCTCCTCTAGCCATTGACTAGAGGTTAGGGCACAGACTGCTGGTCCCCTTGGTCTTGGATAAGTCTTGACTAAATTCAATTGCTAAGAGCTCATTCCATGCCACCTTGATGCTTCCATTGAATGCTCCAATCCAAAATTGGAGTCTTGTCCCTATTTTGGCAATTCTAGGTTCAACATGCTATTTCTTGTTCCAAAGACTTTGGAGGCTTGGCTCAGTGATTGTCCCCTTTAGATTCAATCCTCAGAGGTGTCCAAGTGAATAGGAGCATTTGGATTTGGCTGATTTTGGCAAATCGACCAAAAGTGTAAAAATCTGCCTTGCCTTGGCAGATTTCAGCAAGGCAACTTGCCAATGTCATATCTCATAGCCCAAATTGAATTTGGTAATGTTCTTGGCCATTTTGGAAAGCCCTTACATGATACAACAACTGTTTGAACATGTTTGGTTTTGATCTATTTTGAATCCAAGTGAAAAATGTCCCTACATTTGGAAAAAAGTAAAGGCAGATTCTGACTTAGTGAAATTTTCACTAAGTGTTGGAACAAAGTGACTTTTCTTGATTTTGATCACTCCATAACTCAAAATCCATGAGGAATTTGGACATAGGTCAGTATGAAGTTTTTGTAGCGGGAAATGTGATCTACAAATCAAGCTTTGAATGGGGAGCAATGGCCTTGTGGTTTAGGAGTTATGGTCCTCCAAAGTTGGCACATTAGTCTCACTTTTTCCATAACTTAGAATTTTTTCTAAGTTTTTATGGTTACCCCTTTTACAAGTTATCCCACTTTCTTTGATTTTTCTTGATGAATGATGATTCAAATCATACATTAACATCATTTTAGGGTTAAAAATCTATTTTGGTGAAAAATCTCAAAAAGTTAAAGTTGACTTTTGTGCACAGTTGACTTTTTATCAAATGAATTCCAAACTGTGCAATTCTTCAGGAAATCATGTCCTTGACCTAAATCAAACTTGATGGACATGTTCCATGGGTGTCATAGGGTATATTGAACCATGTCTTAGGGTTTGGGAGCATGTCCTGGTCAAAAGTCAAAGTTACAGTTGACTTTCCTCGCGAAACCCTAATTGTGGTGCAGATGAAATTGAAACTTGTTGCTCAAGCTTCTTGGATTAATCCATTGTTGCAAATGGATTTATATGGCAGATTGGAGACCCTCAAATCATGTCTTGAGGTCTTGGCTCATGATTTGTCCCAAAAGTCATTTTAGGGGTGAATTAGGTCAAGAAACCCTAATTCCTGATTTTTTATGAATGCATCCCCTGAGGCAAAATTGACTTGATGCTTGGGTCCATGAGGTTCCATGAAGTATATTAGGTTATGTTTTGGATCATTGACTTGTGCCCAGATGAAAAATTTCCATCCGGAGGCCCTGGTCGACCAAAACCCTAATTTGGTGACATTGTCGATCTTGAGACTTGACCCACCTAGAAGGGAGCAGCCTTGTGCTTAATCCTTGAAGTGGGAGTCATTTTGATCCATTGTGGATATTTTAGAGGTTAGACAAGTTGAAGATCAAGTCATTCCTTGATTGATCTTTTGTCTAAGGCTCTGAGAGGGCTTGAAACCCTAATTTTGATTGTGGTGAATGATCAACAATTCCTTGAGGAGATTGATGAGGCATGATGGTTCATCCATATTGTGATGATGATTTGCACAATGATGGGAAATCTTAGTGGTCAAAATTTGGGGTATGGCAGATGCCCCTATTTAATCTTCTTGGACCCGAAGGTGTGAATGACGAAGGTATTCGGGCATTCGGGGTGCAAGAGGATTAAATATCGGAATACCCGAAATTTTGATGGTGGTTATGAATGGTAGCTTACGCATTCATCTTCTTTATCTAAACGATGATGCTTAGAAAAGGTAAACTTCCCCTCGATCCTGGTTTCCTACCAAGGAACTGGTCTCAGTTTTCTTTTGAAATTAACCTCCCCTCGATCCTGGTTTCCTACCAAGGAGCTGGTCTTAGTTTCTTTTGTCAACTTCCCCTCGATCCTGGTTTCCTACCAAGGAACTGGTCTAAGTTGTTGTTGTAAACTTCCCCTCGATCCTGGTTTCCTACCAAGGAACTGGTCTAAGTTTCTTTTGTCAATAAACTTTCTTGACAAGGGACGCTATACGTAGAGATTTTCCTCAAACTTCTCGCCGGATTTTCCTGGGGAGATGCCATTTGATGGGAAAAAGTTTGACGTTAGACTCGCTGGGGAGCCCAATCGTCTGAATTGTAGAGGTACACAAACTTCTCTGTTGGAGACGCCATTTGTCGACTCTATCTGGGGAAAATGAGTCTCTTGAGAGACTGCTTTCGCTTGGGGTCTTACATCATACTTTTCTCGGGCTCTTCCCGGAGAAATGCCATATGATGGGCTCCAATTTTGAGGTACCGATGAACTTTTCATCAGCGATTCTTTCGGAGAAAAACTGCCGTATTGCCGAAGTTCCGATTAAGGGGCTTTCTCTAGGGATTTTCCTTAATCTGGGAAAGCAAGGATATCATCTTCAATGGAGAAGAGTGACATTTGTCGAGAGTTCTATGGTTCTTCAGATGTTCAAGTTATCAAAGTGGTCGAGGACCGACTCTAATCCAGAGATACACTGGAAGCGAGGTTGTTCAAACGCAGTCTTTCCTGACGAGGCAAGAACTAACAACTCGATTGAGAGGACTGTTATCACTAGGGGACAAGACCGACTAGAGTGATAGTGATGCAATATGAATATGAATGCAAATCAAATGCATGATGTATGTATGTTTATGCTGACAAAACTGACGCGACATACAAACTGACAGGTGAACACGACTGGATACTCGGCCATCGCGGGGCGAAGAAGTACCGTTGGTTCAGAATAGCAATTCCACCTTGCTTAGGAGAAATAGCCCCTGTTGGGAGCTATGTTGGTCGGGCTTAGGAGATAAGAACTCGGCCGAAGAGGTCAGATGGAATAGTCACATCTGACACTGTTGATCCTTCATTCAGGCGCACTAGCGTATAAGGAGTACTTTGATTCTACACTTTGAAGTTCGCCTACTTCTGGAGAAGCGGTCGATGTTCTTCTGATGTTTAACAGTCAAACGAAATTGCCATCTTTAATTTAAAAGCAGAAAAAGTTTTGACAAGTAAATTCATTTTTGTTTCATTTCAAGAATCGCTAATCATGTTAAAACGCCATTCTATAAAGCTAAAACAAATAAGAATTACAAACAAAAGCACAAGGGCTCAAATTTCATTGATAAGATGGAGATCAGCCAAACGCGTGATTCCAAAGAGTATATACAAAGTTTGAAAATGGTAATTTACAGGGAAAAGGGCTACGTTGAAACATAACGACCACTATCCTTCTACCAACTTTGAATTCGGGACATCCTGAGCTTCTGTCGAAGACGACATAGACTGCAGTTTTCCTCCGATGGACGGTGTAACTGCTACTGAGGGACTTGCCTCTGTTGAACATAGTTACTTGCCATTATCCCTAATTTTTGCCTGGACTGTACTATGAGATTTCCAATCCATCGGGATGATTTTTTTTCATGTCTCTAACTTTTGCCTGGACCGCCCTTTCGGGTTTTCAATCCACCGAGACGTTTTTTTTAAGCGAAATATTTCTTGACTACATCAACATTTGTGGGGTAGGCAAATTCCTCTCCGTCCATGGTTGCAAGTCTCAAGGTACCGCCTGAGAAAGCTTTCGTGACCACATAGGGGCCATCATAATTTGGGGTCCATTTGCCCCGAGAGTCAGTGAGAAACGATTGTATCTTCTTGAGCACGAGGTCTCCTTTCCTGAAGACGCGAGGTCGGACCTTTTTGTCGAACGCCTTCTTCATTCTCTATTGATACAACTGACCGTGGCATAGTGCCGTGATTCTCTTCTCTTCGATCAGGTTTAATTCGTCGTGTTAACTTTGACACCATTCAGCTTCTAAAAGCTTAGCTTCCATCAATACCCGGATTGATGGGATCTCTACTTCTATGGGGAGAACTGCCTCCATGCCATATACTAGAGAGAAAGGGGTTGCCCATGTTGAAGTGCGGACATATGTTCGATAACCATGAAGAGCAAAGGGTACCATCTCGTGCCAATCTTTATAGGTTACAACCATCCTTTGAACGATCCTCTTGATGTTCTTGTTAGCCGCTTCTACCGCTCCGTTCATCTTGGGTCGGTAGGGAGATGAGTTATGGTGTTCAATCTTGAACTCAGCGCACAACTCTTTCATCATCTTATTGTTCAAGTTAGATCCATTATCAGTGATGATCTGGCTCGGAACACCATAACTCATTCATCATCTCAACTCACAACTCTGCGCACAACTTATCTCCATCACACGAGTTCATCACCACTGATGCACTTCCATTCCACCATAACACCATAAACCTCCATCACCATATCATTCCTCTCCTCACTCGCTCTAACTAACTTGACTCAGTTAGTTAGGGATAACTCACTTTAACCATATCAACTCACCCTAACTCACTTACTTAACCACAAATTAACACACTAAACCACACATATAAATCAGAATTTCACTCTCAAATTGATTCAACTCTCATTTTCTCACTCTCCCTCTCAAACACTTCAAGTTTTCTCTCAAGAATTTCTCTCTGAGTTTTCCATTCTCTCTCTGATTTCACACGAAATTTTCTGTCACCGTTCATCTCCATCATCATCATTGTTCCATTTTGGATCAAGAATAAGAGTAGACAGATTCAAACCATCAAGTTCAGCTTCCATACAGTTGAATTTTCAGTTGGATTCGCTTCACGATTTCAAGCTCCAAAGCCTTTATTTGGCCAGTTAAAGCTAAAGGAAGAAGCATACTCTCTGGTATTCTTGTAAGATCCAAGTTTCATCACATTTCAGGTTCCATTTCTCAACTTTTTTCGACTAAATTCAGCTTGTTTCATGTTGTTTAGAGCTTACTAGAAGCCATGCGTGAGTCCTGGCTAGTTGATAGGCTCTGTAGGAGCTTAGGTGTGATTTTAGGGCAAATTGTTTTGGCTCGGTGTGTGTTGTATGTGCATGATCTATGAGAAATAATTGTGTATTCTTGATCTCCATTACTTCCTCTTCATTTTGGTGTGCGAATTGTGCATTTCTGTGAAAATTGAAGTTTGCAGGTGGTGGTTGCTCGCCGGAGAAGATGACCGGAGGTCCTTCTCTGGCCGGTGAGTTTTAATTCTAGGGTTTTGCATGTTTGAATTGTGACCGTTTGATCTGTGCATCGTGTGGTTGATATGTTGCCAACACATTAAAATTATTTCATAACCTTAGTGTTTGAGTCCATGTATTCCATGGTTATTATTGTGTGCCTTCAGTATGATCCGTTCATCATGTGTGATTGATCCTATCAAAAATGATCCAATGGTTGTGTGTTGCCAACGCATTAATGAAGTCATGTACGTCACGCGTGCAATTTATTTTAATCTGAGTATTCTTGTGAGTGCATGTGCATGGTTGCTTTGGTGTGCGTGATATGTGGTGCGTTAGATCATGTGATTTGATTCATTGTATGGTTATGATTGCATCCTCATGGTGAATAATTATACACTGCATCACACGCGCACATTTTTGTAATTGGACTGAACTCAAATTGATATCTGCACCCCCAGTGTCTGAGCCCAATGTATTTTTTAACATGTTTTTACTTACTTTGCACCCTCTCCCCATTATTGTCATTTTTTTTCATTTTTATTTCACATTTGTTTAGTTTCCTTATTTTAAAAATACCAAATAATCATGAAAAATTCTACAAAAATTTATGTGACATCTTAACATGTTTAAATAATTTTATATTATTTTTATTTTTGATTTTGTGAATATTTTCATATTATTCCATATTTTTCTTTTATTTCTTTTGAAACTTGTCTCTATTTACATGTCTTCATTTCAAAAATTTATTTCTCATAGATGCTTAAACATTTATGCATCAATATTTTTGCATCCATTCAATAACATCCAAAAATTCATGAAAATATTTTTGTTTCATTTTTAGAACTTTCTTTTATTGCATTTAGGTCCTCCATCTTTGCATTTTGGTTCATGGTTCATAAGTGACTATTGCTTGATTGTTTGAGGTCCTTTCTTTATGAAATTTTGTATAGGATTTTGGTATGATATTTAACTCTGGTGGAGGCCTCTTGAGACCTAATTTGGTGATTTTTTAATCATGTTTGGTATTTTTTTGATGACTCTTGGTTGAGGTCCCTTTTTGTGAACTTCTTTGATCATGTTTGTTTACTTGCTTGAGAAGGCCCTTGTGCTATTGCATGATATCATTCTTCTTGCCTCCTTGAGCCATGTTTAGATCATTATAGGTCTTTTGGATGAAATTATAGGTCATTGGTTTGAAGTTGATGCTTTCTTTATGCACATGTTCAATACTTGTTTCACATGTTTCCTTTTAACCTAATTCCCCATCCTTTTTCATCTAAGTGCCAACTTGACTTGTAATTGGTTTGTTTATGCCATGCCATACTGTCCATTTGCATTTCATATGATGTATGCCTCTGACTTTAAAGTATTGCATTCACTCCATATGCCATTTATGTTTTACTTAGCATACTTGAACATGTTTCATCCAAATGCATGTTTCTATTTCTTCTAGTTTCTAAATAACTTGTAATTGTTTGAATGGTATTGTCTTGTGCATCTTATGTTCATATTAATATGTTATATCACTTCTGATTGTGATACTTGAGTTTCATCTTGAACTTTTTAAGTTTGACTTATGCCTTAAGTAATTTCTTTCCATGTTAAATCCATGTTCATAGCTTCTCACTTCTTCTCCTAATCACTCTTAATGTTTGGATACTTGATTGTATGCCTCATATGACATTTGTACATCATGTTTAGGCACATGTTTAGGTCATCCACATTCTGACTTTGACATTACTTGAAGCATTATTGCATGATCACTTTGCATATCCACTCATTCTTCATCTAATTCTTTCATAATGCATTTCTTTGTGATTTAAGACATTATTTGTGTGCGTTTGATTTGTGTTTGATCTTATATCATTAGAGGACATTCTTATGATGTGCATTCTGACTTTGTGCTCCCCTTAACCTATAATATGCTTTTACTTTGGTTATTGATTTGTTTAAGCCTTACTCGTTCATCTTAATTTGTTTCTTCACTTGTAAATAATTGTACTAATCATTTCAGGGGCTAATGGTAAGTCATTTGAGTGTGGATAGGCATCCACATTCTAATTTCTTCCTTTATATTTTAATCATTCAATTTGTGTTGTTTAAGCATTTAATAATTCTTTGCTTTCATAATCTTCTTTCTTCCCTCTTAGAAACGACTTAACTTCCATCTTAGAAGTAAGTTGCTTTCTTTCTTTCTTCTTCTCCTTTATTTTAGGAATAGGTTCCTTAAACCTCATTAACCATAGGACCACCAAGCATGCTAACACTAGGGTGAGTCTTAGTCCCCCCTTAGTTTTCACCTTTACTCCTCTTTTGAGTCTCTTTCGCATCTTCAAACAAGAAAGCAAAAAACACTTAATAAAGGTTAATGCATATTGCATGTGAGCCTTGTATGTGGGAAATGGAAAGAGGGGAGTTTCTCTCCACCTTCCTAGAATGTTTAGCATACGGCCTGTTAGGACGACCATGCGACGCATTCGATCCTGTATCATAGACTTGGATGCAATACGTGTTACAAATACAAGTAACGTCAAAAACACTTCTTAAAAGATTTCAAATAAACAATAATGTCTTTCCTTCAGGAATTCTCTTCTCATCTCTTCACTCCTTTCTAAAAGGACTCGTCAAGTCCGTTCTACCGCAAACAGGTAATGCCTAAGTCTCCCTACAGCGAGCTGCAACGCCTAAACTGCTAGAACGCGGGCTCTGACATTTCCACTGAAAAACACAAACAAAGCGACCCTCGTTGAAGGGAACTACGTCGCTCTGATTCTCATGCTGCCGATGAGATACGTAGGCAATGGGGTAGGGCCCATTCGAGCACTTCTTTTATTTTCCCTACATTTGTTTCTCTTTCTCTCTCCTTTCTTTTTCCAGTTCTGCAGGTAGCAGTTCCTTTTCCAATATCCTTTCCTTACACCCTTTGATTGAAGCAGCAAGCGTGGATCCCATCGGGTACGATGGACGCGTGGGAGTGCTAATACCTTCCCTTCGCGTAACCGACTCCCGAACCCAGTTCTCTTGGTCGAAAGACCATGCTCTTTCCTTTCCCTCAGGTTTATGTAGTGTTTCCTTTCCCTCTCTTGGGATAAATACACATTGCCGGCGACTCTGTTTCGGTGCAACTTTCGCGTTTGTACTAGGATGAAAATCTCGGGAGCGACAGCTGGCGACTCTGCTGGGGATCGAACCCAGAATCTCTGGTTTCCTTAGCGAGTCAATCCTAGCGCTTGTTTGTTTGTTCATTGGGTGTTTACTGTTGTGCTGTATTTACTGTTGTACTGTATTGTTATCTACTGTATTACGGTACTTTACTGTATTTATCGCATTTTACTGCATTACATATCATTATTATACTGTGCTATGCTGGACTTTTCTGTTTGGTGGTCAGGGTGTTCTGAGAGATAAGCCCACTACCCAGGCTTGAGTACACACATAGGTATTAGAGTGGATAGTCGTGACACTTGCATGGTGGTGACCGTGTATTGTTGTTCATGAGACCCACAACCAGACGACGTTCTATCAGGAGCTATCTGCTACCGCATGTTATGCAGGCCAGTAGTTATTTTCCAGAGGAACTGTCGACTCTGGTGACCATTCCCGAGGACTCAATTGCGGCACTCCTCCCGAGATGTGACAGTGGCAGACCACATTATGTGGCAAACCCATTGCACATTCTCGATCCGAGGACCCAATACTGGGAACTCACTATAGGATATCCTTTTTGAAAGAGGATCAGTGGAGGCACTCCTCGATTGGCGATAGTACTGTACCCCGAGGGATAAATGTACTATTGCTTCTCGACCTCAGTGCCAGACGCTGAGGACCTTTCGTTTTGGAGAATCAGTTGAGGCCTCCTCGATTGATGATGATGCCAAACCAGAAATGGTGAACGTATCATCATTTCTCGACCTGAGAGCCCGGGATACTGAGGATCTTAGTACCCACATGTGAGAGGGGCAGGTTGTTTACAGGTTTGCAGGTAACCTTGACTTTCATCCTACCTGGTATTCTGGTTCTCTTATTAGTGTGGACTCATCAGCATGGTATTATGGTATTTCGATTATTCCGGCGCCCTGATTATGCCGATATTCTGGCATTCCCATATTCTGATCACGTCGGTGTTCTGTTTATTCTGGTATTTTGATTATGCCGATATCCCGACATCCTGGTATTCTGATTAGTCGGATATTCTGGTATTCCGGTGTCCTCTTCAGAGCTGACCTATGAGCTTATTCGGTCACCAGCACAACAGTTATCCAGATTATATGGAAACCTTGATCCCATGTCTGTTGCATCTGCATCATCATTTTCACATACATGTTCTTGTATTTCCAAGGGATATTAACTTTGAGACTTGCTACTGAGCATTTCCATCTATTTCTTGTGGTTAGTGTAAGGAAATTTTTTTGAATCAAAGCATAATGATTCCTTGGAAATATTCGAACATGGCATTCTGCATGGCATTCTCATACTCATATGCATAACATGTGTCCCGGAGCGGATTTATCATTCTGACTTGGTATCCGTTCGAAACAGCCAACATGACTTCTTCCAACTACTCGATTCACCACAATCAAGACTCAGATATGGAACAACTCCAAGCGGAGGTGACTGAGATGAAGGCCTAGCTGGGGCATTTAATGGTGGACATTCAAGCGTCGACCCGAGGTTAGGAACTGCTGAGAGAAGAAGTCAACTAGATAAAGACTCAGATGGGCCGGGTTATGGAGATTCTGAATGAAGTGTTAAGAAAGGAAAACAATCAGGTGTCTGCTTCCGCAGCAGAGGTTCTCATTTCTCCTATCTCTTTGGGGTCTCCTCTAGACCATGGTTTGCCTCGTGAATCCTCTCCACCATCAGAGCTTTTTCATCACCAACTGTTTCTTGAGGGTCTTAAGCAAGAGAAGATTGAGAAGAAGTTTGATCCGATCCCGATGCCATACACTCAGTTGCTTCAGCACTTGCTCAAGTTTTAGCTAATTGAATTGATTGCTGCGGGACCTCCACACACCAAGTTTAGTATGGGTTCCAATGTCCATGATAGGTGTGAATTCCATTCAGGGGTACCTAGTCATAATGTTGAAAATTGTAAGATGCTCAAGTATAAGGTCTAAGAGCTTATTGATTCAGGGGTAATCGAGGTTGCGGCCATCAGCACTCTCAAGCGAAGAGATGTTCCTCCAACTGCTGCTAAAGAGGTGGATATTCCTCCCCCATCTCAGGGACCTTCCTTAATTCAGAAGCCATGGGTTCCGAAACTACCGCATCAGCAAATCACAGCTGGGACCCTCCCGGTTGCATCCTTTCATCATCAACAGAAGCAAGAAATGGCTTTTGATCCTCTACCAATGTGTCATGCCAAATTACTTCAGCAACTGCTTCAGTTAAGATTGATTGAGCTCCGGAAGTTGACTCTTCCCCCTGCAAAGCTTCCAAAAGGATGGGATATTAATGCTCATTGTGATTTTCACTCAGGGGCTCCAGGCCATGATATTGAGGGGTGTAGAGCATTCTAGCACCAAGTGCAAGACTTAATTGACTCTAAGGCAATCGAGTTTGGACCAGCTGGCTTGAAGGTATCAAATGATCTTACGCCATTAGCTGCAAAGGAAATGAGTATTCCTTCCCCTTCTCTAGGGTCTACCTCAGGTCACGGGTGTATTCCTCAGCTTCAGGTTTCAAAGTCATCACGTCAGCAACCTTTGTGTGTTCCTCGGCCAAATGTGGAAAGAAAAGTACAGGGGCAGACTAGGCACCATAATCAACATTGGCAGCAAAACCGTCAGCAACAGAGGCAACGAGGACTCAGGAGGTCTGAGAGAGTGTCTGCTCCAGTTCCTATTTCTCAAAGCCAGCTTCTTGCTCGCCTTCTCCAAGGCTCTTTGATTCAGCTGGGTAAGGTAGTTCCAGTGCCGTTTCCTTTTCCTCCGGATTATGACATGAATGCCAGGTGCAAGTTTCACTCGGGAACGTTTGGACATACCATTGACAATTACAGAGTGTTCAAACTTAAGGTGCAAGACTTGATTGACTCAAAGATTATCACACCAGACGGGTGGCCCATAAATTGAACTTTCTTCATCAGATTGAGCACCCAGTTTGCAAAGACATCTTCGGAATCAATAAGTCCAGACGGAGTCAAGCCTCCTCAACAAGGACAACCATTTAGCTTCTTTACTGCATTTTCATGTGTAGCTTTTTATGTTCGTCAAAACATTTGTATGCATGTATGTAATCTGTTTTTCTTTTTATGTTAATCCTAATAAAGCGTGCATGTTTTTCATGAAGTAATCCATTCGTATTCACTCATAATTTTGTATATGTGCATTGCAATACCAACTTTCTTGCTTAAACTCTTGAGGGAGGATGATGAGGTGAAAACGCAAAAATCTCTAATTGTGTGCTCTCGGATAAAACCTTGTTGAAGATGTACAGGCATTGTTTCAAATCCCCAAACACTGGAGATATAAGGGAGATAGACCCTCGTTAACCCCTTTGAGCCTTGAAGCAGGAGTTTCCTTTCGTATGAAAAAACCCTCACATTTAACCAAGGGGCAGGGTAGGCGTCAGTTAATTTGACCGAGCTTTCAAATTTTAAAAGGAGGGTGCATCTGAGGATCCATTACCTTCTATTCCACCGTTAAGAGGTCAAGAGATGTGAAATCACAATGGTTATCCATCAACAATCAAAGAGTGAAGCAGTCACAACCCTTTCAACAAAGTCAAGATAAGCCAATGTCGCACGATTTGTTCCGAGAAAAAAAAAAGAATAAAATAAAAAAGGAAAAAGCCCGCTAAGTTGAAACTTGAAAACAAGCAACTTATTCAAAAGTTAGGGCATCCCGCTGGACTTCAAAATCTAAAGATTCAAAAGAATCAGTCCAGGCAAAAATTAGGGATAAAAAAAAGGGAAAAAGAATGCGAAAGCGAAAAATAAAAGGATTACAAAAGAAAATCCTCGAGCAAGAACAAAGTCGTGTGATTACGAACAAAAGACAAAGGGGTGACTGTCACTCCAAAGCCTCATTAGGTGTCAAACCATCAGATGCATGGGTTCCTTAAAGATCACAAAATCTTTTTGAGAGGCGAACGCTTGTGCAAATTTGTTGAATGTAGGACTGGAGAACATCACGAAGAGTGGGTGGGCACCAATAAACTTTGAGCCATAAACCATTTTTCTCAAAACCGTGAACCAGGCCATGATACAACCCTCAAAAGTCATAAATGAAACAGGGTTATTTCAAAAGCATACTACCAAGAGATAGCGTTCTTGACTCCTGTGAGTTGTGCTAAAAGATCTTTGTTGGTGTTGCATGTGCATTGCATTCTTTCATTCAAAAATTAATGTCGTATCCTAACCCGTGATCCGTTCACAAAGGGTTTGCGACATCTTTTCAGTAAAACTTCAAGATTAACATGTGTGTTGCATTAGAATTTTCATTCTCAGAATAAAACATTTTCTGCTTGCATACCTTGGTTTGACATCAAAAGAAGTTTACATATGGAAATTTAGTCTAGGAGCTTAATCTTGCCGAGTTGAGAATTCTGAAACTCCCAAAGGGCAGCCACATCCAATGGTACTTCCTCAGGAAACTTTGTTGAGCAGGAGCTTTCCCAACAAGTTGTGCTAAGACGTAGTCGATCTGGGGCAATCACGTCGAATCCTCTCTTTAAGGTGTAGCCAATCTGAGCCAATCACGTCGAGAAATATCTTTAGAGTTCAGTTAAACTGGGGCAATTACTTCGAGATTCACATCTCTCCAAAGGCAGGTATTCTGGGTCTTCCTTCGAAGATCAGTAGTCAGGGGCAAAACCACTTCAAGGTTCATACTGGGGCAGGCCATCCCAAGAGCAGGAGAAGTTAGTCCATCTAGACGGCTAATCAACCTATCCAGGGTTCAGAGTATTGGGGCAGAATATCTCAAGAGTATATGAGATTGTTCATGAATCTTCTCGAGGCGAATTTCTCTGTTGACCATACGGTCTGAGGCAGTTACGTCGAGATCCGAAGAATCTCTTCAAGAGTTTGAAGACAATGAGGCGTTGTGGATGACAAGTCTTCTGTAAAATCCTCTTGAGACAATTTCTTTTGGTGGACCATGTTGGTCTGAGGCAAATGAAAGAAAAACTGTTGTTCACGCATATGCAGCCAATCAGCCAGAAGGTTTGAAACCAAAGGGGCATTCCAGCCCAAGGCATTTGTGGTCCCCGTCTTCAGCAGGCTTCATTAATAATGTTCCCAACAAGAGGTGCATCAAAACCTTTCTGCCCAACAAGTGGTGGTTCAGAGTTAGATTTTCTCAGTTGCAGAAGTCATATCCAGCCTGGGGCATGTGTGCATATCCTTTTGTTTGCAAGTAGCAGCCTCGTACTAGGCTCAAAGGCAAGATTGAAGCCTTTCCAAGAGCATGGATCATTTCTTCAAGACGAGGAATCACTTATCTCCATGTAGAAGACTGGGGCATTCAAGTTCAGGAAAAGGTTCACATGTCACCTTTTGTCACAACGTTTACTGACTGAGTCCGTCATTCGGCCGACGGTCGCTCACGCCGATTCGATATCGACAAGTTAATTTCAACTGGGTAGTGTTGTATCTTGTTAAGTCGATTCTCCTATTCAGTACTTCCAACAGCTACAAGCTTTTCTGTGTCGATAACGGTTGCAAATTCCCCAGTAAAGTTGCTTCGCAGACCTCGCAGTTAATGGCCAAGGCTCAATAAGTGTCCAGGAGTTTGAAGACGCCGAATCTTCTGTAAAATCCTCTTGGGACGTTTTCTTCAGATACACCGCGTGATCTGGGGCAAAAGCAAGTTGTTGAAACCTCCTAAACGGGGGGCATCATAAAATTCCCCAGCGGAATGCGTTCCAGATCTATTATCTCCAGTAGAGTAACCTCTCATGCCTCAGCATTTGTCTAAGAGTTTGAAGATGCGTGGTCTTCTGTTAAATCCTCTTAAGAGACATTCCCCAGCGAAAGATGCTTTGAAGCGGTTCTCCCCAGCAGGGTATTGTCAACTCATTATCCCTAGTGGAGTCGTCAAGCAGAAGATTTGCCTAGCATGGAACATTGTGGCTCTTATGCTAAGCTTGACAGCTTTATTCCTCAACAGATCACAGTGCATTTGCTTTGTGTTTTCCCAGTAGATCTAAGGACTCTTTCCCAGCAAGTCATAACAGAATGTCTTCTAACTAGGATTTGTGTATCCTTGACGAAGTAGTTCTGGTCCCCAGCAAGATCGTATCTATAGTAGTTGTACTCCCCACGGAGTTCATCATCAAATCTTGTCAACAATAATCCCCAGCTGAGTTGTTCTCCCCGCAGAAGTTTAGCAGGTCAACAAAATCTTTTCCTCAGCAGAGTGTTAGCAAATCCTCCTCGGGTTTGATAGATCCCCAAGCAGAGTTTCAATGACTTGTCTTCTTCGGCAGAGTGTTGGCACATTCTTTCCCCAGCCAAGTCAGAAGATGCTCATCCCCAGCGGAGTTGCTATGGTCAGAATTCATCCCCAGACAAATGAAATAATTTCTGGCAGAGTCATAACTTCCCCAGATCTCAAAGTCCAATCTATTTTTGGCAAGCATGACAATTCGAAGCAATCAAATTATTCATTCGTTCTCCAACAGAGATGCCATCCTTTCAGGAGTCTCTAATGTCAAATTATTGATCACTCTTCCTCAGCAGAGTCAGCAGGGATGTCTGACATGTATGCAGAGCGTAATCCAATATTGGAATTGCTAAAGTCCACCCGTAGTGTGGCAAGCCAGTAGTCGTCTGGCATTGTTTAAAAGACGTTATCATAGTCCAACCGCAGATTGGCAAAAGTCCATCTTAGGGTGGCAAATTCTTAAAGTCCAACTGCAGATTGGCAAAAGTCCATCTTAGGGTGGCAAAGCAGCGAAAGTCCAACCGTAGATTGGCAAAAGTCCATCCAAGGGTGGCAAATCATCGACAAGTCCAACCGTAGCTTGGCACAAGTCCACCCGCAGCGTGGCAAGTCAGTAGTCGTCTGACTCCCTTTAAAAGACCGCAGCTAAGTCCAACCGTAGATTGGCAAAAGTCCACCCACAGTGTGGCAATTCAGCTGCAAAGTCCAACCACAAATTGGCAAAAGTCCACCCGCAGTGTGGCAGGTCAGTAGTCATCTGCCTCCATTCAAAAAGACAGTCACCCCGTAGTGTGGCAAGCCAGTAGTCGTCTGGCGTCGTGCTAAAAGACATTGCTAAAGTCCACCCGTAGTGTGGCAAGCCAGTAGTCGTCTGGCGTCATGCTAAAAGACATTGTTAAAGTCCACTCGTAGTGTGACAGGCCAGTAGTCGTCTGGCGTCATTCTAAAAGACATTATTAAAGTCCACCCGCAGTGTGGCAAGCCAGTAGTCGTCTGGCGGTATTCTAAAAGAGATTATTAAAGTCCACCCGTAGTGTGGCAAGCCAGTAGTCATCTGGCGTTGTTCTGAAAGACGTTGCTAAAGTCTACCCGCAGCGTGGCAAGCCAGTAGTCGTCTGGCGTTGTTCAAAAAGACATCTCTCTAGTGTTATTCTTCCCATCAGAGTTTTATACAAGCAAAGCTCATTTGGTCGGGTTATATCCCTTTTCTTCTTCTCCACAGAGTGCAAATTTTCGGGTTATTTTGGTATTCAATCCCTCCATACCTTGAAAGTCTGACAGCAATCACTATCATCCATTCAGGTCTACAGTGATTGAACAGGGGCAGCTGTAATATCCCAAAATTTGCCCTCTCATTTCGTCATCTCATTTAGCATGAGCATTCATTGCATTGCATGGCATTCAAGCATAGAAAAATAAAACATCAAGCATTGCATTGCATCTTGCATAAGGGCATGGGATCAGTGATTCTCAAAGATATTGATCATCCAAAGCCAAGGGAACAAGATCCAAGGGTCTCTCACAAGCCTCAAAGGTCTCTTACATCATATGTCATCTCTACTTGATCTCACAAGCCAATGAAAGAAGGAGAATTCATCAAGAAGATTGGGCAGTGCACCACCTCCTACACAAGGCAGTCAAAAATTGGGATCTGATCCTCAAATGGACAAGCTCTTTGAGTTTGTATCATCTCCAAATGGCATATCTCATCATTGTTTGAGAGGATACACATCATATTCAGAGGAATTTAGATTTGGAGGATGTGTTATTTCCTCCTAATCAGAGGGTACCAAAATTAGGGTTTGACCTAGAATCAGTTTATCTCTGACTTTTTGGACAAAACTTGATCTCATGGTTTTCCTCATGTCCTTAAGTGTGTATGGATGGAAAATTGCTCATCAATTGGTTTCAGAAGGGTCTCAATTGATCAATTGCTTGATAATCAAGAAATTGGGGAAAAAGTCAACTGTGCAGTGGAAAAGTCAACTCCTGACTTTTTAAGGTCAAATTCATGAAATTCGTGTTACATATGTTTAATGGACAAAATTTGATCAAGAAATGATGGAGGAATAATGAAAAATCAAGAAATCACAAAACTGCCAAAAATAGAAACTTTAGGGTTGCCAAAAATAGTAACTTTGGACCATTTTGCACCCTACTTTGAGGCTCTCTTTCTCCAAGATAAAAGCCCCAAACTTCATGCCCAAGTTGAGCCAATTAAAGTTCATGTTCTAAGTTTCAAATCCATATAAAGAACATCTTCATTGGATCAATATTGAGGGAGATATGATTGATCAAAGTTTGGTAAAACTAGGTCCAAAACCAAGTCATGGCCAAGCATGACCAGGCCCACGCGCCATAATTTTGACAAACACTTGGTGTGCCAAATGTCAAGCTGAATTTCTCCAAGATAAAGGCTCCAAATGAAAAACTTTTCAGCATCAAAGTTGTTCCTTGCCATGCCCTCTTCAATGTTGATGTTGGACAAATTTTGATTTGATCAAGTTATGATGGAGATATGTTGGTCCCAAGTTAGTGTGATCATGATGAAATTTCATGTGCCATGCGTGCCTTGCCATGCCAAGTTCACACGCCCACCAACCAGTTTGGAACCATTATGTTCATAGTCATTTTTAAGTGTGTTTGAGGCTTCATTTCAATCCAAAACTAACATCAAACTTGTTCTCCCATATTCCCTCTTTCATTTGACATCAAAAGCTCACTAAATCATCTACCATGCATGGAGAAATTCACCACCAAACCACCATGTTTCCATTGGAACCAAGCTGTCACAAAATCAGAAAGTGAATTGTTGTTGTTGTTGTCTTAACATTCCTACGCATGCTTCAACATCATTCTCCACTTTGCCATTTTAGAACCAACATGACCTTACAAGCACGTGCCATCCATGCTTACCATACATGAAAATGGAAAGAATAAAAACTTGTGGAACAAGTTTCTCTGCTGCAGCTCATCTCCATCACACGACTTCATCACCACTGATTCACTTCCATTCCACCATAACACCATAAACCTCCATCACCATATCATTCCTCTCCTCACTCGCCCTAACTAACTTGACTCAGTTAGTTAGGGATAACTCACTTTAACCATATCAACTCACCCTAACTCACTCACTTAACCACAGGTTAACACACTAAACCACACATATAAATCAGAATTTCACTCTCAAATTGATTCAACTCTCATTTTCTCACTCTCCCTCTCAAACACTTCAAGTTTTCTCTCAAGAATTTCTCTCTGAGTTTTCCATTCTCTCTCTGATTTCACACGAAATTTTCTGTCACCTTTCATCTCCATCATCATCATTGTTCCATTTTGGATCAAGAATAAGAGTAGACAGATTCAAATCATCAAGTTCAGCTTCCATACCGTTGAATTTTCAGTTGGATTCGCTTCACGATTTCAAGCTCCAAAGCCTTTATTTGTCCAGTTAAAGCTAAAGGAAGAAGCATACTCTCTGGTATTCTTGTAAGATCCAAAGTTTCATCACATTTCAGGTTCCATTTCTCAACTTTTTTCTACTAAATTCAGCTTGTTTCATGTTGTTTAGAGCTTACTAGAAGCCATGTGTGAGTCCTGGCTAGTTGATAGGCTCTTTAGGAGCTTAGGTGTGATTTTAGGGCAAATTGTTTTGGCTCGGTGTGTGTTGTATGTGCATGATCTATGAGAAATAATTGTGTATTCTTGATCTCCATTACTTCCTCTTCATTTTGGTGTGCGAATTGTGCATTTCTGTGAAAATTGAGGTTTGCAGGTGGTGGTTGCTCGCCGGAGAAGATGACCGGAGGTCCTTCTCCGGCCGATGAGTTTTAATTCTAGGGTTTTGCATGTTTGAATTGTGAGCGTTTGATCTTTGCATCGTGTGTTTGATATGTTGCCAACACATTAAAATTCTTTCATAACCTGAGTGTTTGAGTGCATGTATTCCCTGGTTATTATTGTGTGCCTTCAGTATGATCCGTTCATCATGTGTGATTGATCCTATAAAAAATGATCCAATGGTTGGTGTGTTGCCAACGCATTAATGAAGTCATGTGCATCACGCGTACAATTTATTTTAATCTGAGTATTCTTGCGAGTGCATGTGCATGGTTGCTTTGGTGTACGTGATATGTGGTGCGTTAGATCATGTGATTTGATTCATTGTATGGTTATGATTGCATCCTCATGGTGAATAATTGTACACTGCATCACACGCGCACATTTTTGTAATTGGACTGAAGTCAAATTGATATCTGCACCCCCAGTGTCTGAGCCCAATGTATTTTTTAACATGTTTTTACTTACTCTGCACCCTCTCCCCATTATTGTCATTTTTTTCATTTTTATTTCACATTTGTTTAGTTTCCTTATTTTAAAAATACCAAAACATCATGCAAAATTCTACGAAAATACATGTGATATATTAACATGTTTAAATAATTTTATATTATTTTTATTTTTGATTTTGTAAATATTTGCATATTATTCCATATTTTTCTTTTATTTCTTTTGAAACTTGTCTCTATTTTCATGTCTTCATTTCAAAAATTTATTTCTCATATATGCTTAAATATTTTTGCATCAATCTTTTTGAATCCATTCAGTAGCATCCAAAAATTCATGAAAATATTTTTGTTTCATTTTTAGAACTTTCTTTTATTGCATTTAGGTCCTCCATCTTTACATTTTGGTTCATGGTTCATAAGTGACTATTGCTTGATTGTTTGAGGTCCTTTCTTTCTGAATTTTTGTATAGGATTTTGGTATGACATTTAACTCTGGTGGAGACCTCTTGAGACCTAATTTGGTGATTTTTTAATCATGTTTGGTATTTGTTTGATGACTCTTGGTTGAGGTCCCTTTTTGTGAACTTCTTTGATCATGTTTGTTTACTTGCTTGAGAAGGCCCTTGTGCTATTGCATGATATCATTCTTCTTGCCTCCTTGAGCCATGTTTAGATCATTATAGGTCTTTTGGATGAAATTATAGGTCATTGGTTTGAAGTTGATACTTTCTTTATGCACATGTTCAATACTTGTTTCACATGTTTCCTTTTAACCTAATTCCTCATCCTTTTTCATCTAAGTGCCAACTTGACTTGTAATTGGTTTGTTTATGCCATGCCATACTGTCCATTTGCATTTCATATGATGTATGCCTCTGACTTTAAAGTATTGCATTCACTCCATATGCCATTTATGTTTTACTTTGCATACTTGAACATGTTTCATCCAAATGCATGTTTCTATTTCTTCTAGTTTCTAAATAACTTGTAATTGTTTGAATGTGATTGTCTTGTGCATCTTATGTTCATATTAATATGTCATATCACTTCTGATTGTGATACTTGAGTCTTAGTCCCCCCTTAGTTTTCACCTTTACTCCTCTTTTGAGTCTCTTTCTCATCTTCAAACAAGAAAGCAAAAAACACTTAATAAAGGTTAATGTATATTGCATGTGAACCTTGTATGTGGGAAATGGAAAGAGGGGAGTTTCTCTCCACCTTCCTAGAATGTTTAGCATACGGCCTGTTAGGACGACCATGCGACGCATTCGATCCTGTATCATAGACTTGGATGCAATACGTGTTACAAATACAAGTAACTTCAAAAACACTTCTTCTTAAAAGATTTCAAACTAACAATAATGTCTTTCCTTCTGGAATTCTCTTCTCATCTCTTCACTCCTTTATAAAAGGACTCGTCAAGTCCGTTCTACCGCAAACAGGTAACGCCTAAGTCTCCCTACAGCGAGCTGCAATGCCTAAACTGCTGGAACGTGCGCTCTGACGTTTCCACTAAAAAACACAAACAAAGCGACCCTCGTTGAGGGGAACTACGTCGCTCTGATTCTCATGCTCCCGATGAGATACGTAGGCAGTGGGGTAGGGCCCATTCGAGCACTTCTTTTATTTTCCCTACATTTGTTTCTCTTTCTCTCTCCTTTCTTTTTCCAGTTCTGCAGGTAGCAGTTCCTTTTCCAGTATCCTTTCCTTACACCCTTTGATTGAAGCAGCAAGCGTGGATCCCATCGGGTACGATGGACGCGTGGGGGTGCTAATACCTTCCCTTCGCGTAGCCGACTCCCGAACCCAGTTCTCTTGGTCGCAAGACCATGCTCTTTCCTTTCCCTCAGGTTTATGCAGTGTTTCCTTTCCCTCTCTTGGGATAAATACACATTGCTGGCGACTCTGTTTCGGTGCCACTTTCGCGTTTGTACTAGGATGAAAATCCCGGGAGCGACAGCTGGCGATTCTGCTGGGGATCGAACCCAGAATCTCTGGTTTTCTTAGCGAGTCAATCCTAGCGCTTGTTTGTTTGTTCATTGGGTGTTTACTGTTGTGCTGTATTTACTATTGTACTGTATTGTTATCTACTGTATTATGTTACTTTACTGTATTTATGGCATTTTACTGCATTACATATCATTATTATAATGTGCTATGCTGGACTTTTCTGTTTGGTGGTCAGGATGTTCTGAGAGATAAGCCCACTACCCAGGCTTGAGTACACACATAGGTATTAGAGTGGATAGTCGTGATGTAACGGCCGTTTATTTAATTAAGTATTTAATTAAATATAATTGTAGTATGTTGTGTTGATTCGCGTTGATTTGAGTATTTGTGTCGATTTAAGTTGATTCCGGAATATCGGAATATTATGTTGATGTTTCTAAGTTGGTTCGAGTTGAATTGATTTAATAAGTTGATTTAAGTTGTGGAAATAATATTGAATATTTTCCGTCTATGGTTAAATATGTTGATTTGGTGGTTTGGGCGATTTATGTGATAGTCGGTAATTAGTCGA
The DNA here is from genome assembly GCA_022829125.1 of Lathyrus tuberosus. Taxonomy (NCBI): domain Eukaryota; kingdom Viridiplantae; phylum Streptophyta; class Magnoliopsida; order Fabales; family Fabaceae; genus Lathyrus; species Lathyrus tuberosus. Next base: position 6,465,332 of record JALAZF010000213.1, read on the forward strand.
TTTAGTTGAGAGAAATAATATTAGAATTAATATTTTGGAATTATAAGAGTATTTTATTTAAGTGGGCTTAGTCGTTGCGTTGGTGGTAGTAATCGGTGAGGTGTTAATTAGTAGGCCTAAATTGAGATTATAATTATAATAATAATTATAATAAAAAGAAAAATAAGGAGAAGAAGTTAGGGGTATCAGTAAAGAGAAAGAGGAGAACGTGAGAAGTTGAGGAAAAGTTGGAGAAAGAGGAGAACGTTGATGTTGTTGAATTGTGATTCTGCTGTTGTGATGTTGTTGTTTATGTGTTGAAGTTGTTGAAATTTATCGTTGGATGGATTTTGTAAGCATTTCCATGAAATTGATTGATTCTGTAAAAATGTTAATTGATCGATTTTTGTGAAATTTGTTGCTGGTGATTTTATGAATGTTGCAGTGGAGATTTGATTTTTCTGGGAAATTTTGGTTGGGACGAAACTGCATTTAGGGGTGGCGCAGGCCACCCACCACACAGATAGGGGTGGCGCAGGCCACCCAAAACTAGAAAGAAAACAAGTGGCGCAAGCCACCACCAACCTAGTATATGGATGTGGCGCAAGCCACAAGTAAGAAGTGGCACCAGCCACTTGGTCCTTTTAATAATAAATTGTATTTGGTTTTAGTAGTACTGAAGTAACAGAAGATTAATCAATTAAACCTATACATTATTAAACCATATAGTATGAAAGCAAGATGTTAGTACATGATGAGAGCCACCATAACCCATGATGAGAGCCACCATAATCCATGTTGAGAGCCACCTGATCATGTGGGGGCCACCTGGTTTTTAGTTTATCTGTTTTAAGTAAAAATCCATATTTTAATATTTTAGGTGTTAGTTATTGTTTTGACTAATTAAAATACATAGTTAGATTAATTAGTAGATGATTTTTATGCTGATGAAGGGAAATACATGGTAGCAACTCAGGACTATCAGTAGTGTTGATTCTAACAGAAAAATGAATTTTTAGCAGGATGGTATTTTGACAGAATTGTGATAACAGTGTTAGTTGGGTGACGGAAAAATGTTGGAATCAGAAAAATAGAATTTAACAGGAATAGTAGGAATTATTGGTAGCAGTAATAGTAGTAGAAACAGTACCGATTTAGTCGACCAGATGAAATTATGCGATAAAATCAATTGACCGGAATTAAATGAAATTTGTCAGAGAGGTCCGTAATAATTAATAGATAAATTGGTTGGTTTATTTTGTTGAATTCGTGTTGTATGTGTGGATTTCTTGTACTATTGCTTATGTGGTTTTGTCCCGGTTTGTGGGCATTTTTAAGTTGTAGGTCGTATGACCAACGTTGATGTATATAAGTTGTAGGCCTATGGCCAAAGTTGAATCGTGTTGAATTAAAGTTGTTATGTGGTTTGTTATATGTTGTTCGGAGTTGGTTGTTGTTTTGTGTTGAGTCGTTGCATCATAGCATAGCATTATTAAGTTGGCCTGGATTGGCAATTTTTAAGTTGGAGCTGATGCTCACCACGTTGGCCTGGATTGGCAAAATTACTAACTTGAAGGCTTATGCCTTGCAGATACCTCGATAACCTGGTATATTTTAAGTTAGGAGTTTTGCTCTAATGGTACCTCATGCATATGCATAGTCGAGTCGCATCCTGTGTCGCATTATTTATGTTGTTTGTGTTGATTGTGTTTGTTGAAGTTGAGTAAGTTGTTTATGTTGCCCAAGTTGATAAAGTTGTTCATGTTGCTTAAGTTGATAAAGTTGTTTGCGTTGTTTAAGTTGATGAAGTCGATTATGTTGATGTTGAAGAAGTTGAATATGTTGAGTATATTTGTTGAAGTTGATGAAGGTGTTTACGTTGATTTCAGAGTTGAAGTTGGTTATGTTGATTAGGTTGATTGTAGTGATATGTCGTAAATGTTGATATGTGTAATAAGTCGATAAAGTATGTTGATAAAGTGTGGATTATTGTTAAGTTGTTGTTGTTGATGGATAGTAGTGAAATTGTATGATTCTTTCTAACGTATTAATTATCATACTCCTGTTTATATTGTTCGATATCTCACCCCTTCTGTTTGAATGTTACCCCTATGTTGGTATCGTGCGGGTTAGCAGAGATGAAGGTCCTTTATCTTCATTAGTTGAGTCGGTGATGTCGCTCTGATACGTAGCACTCGGGGGGATGACGCGTGTCTTATTTGCTTATTTGTTTACATGCTGAATTTTTAAGTAGAATTGCCAAAGAATAATTTGTGGCTTATGTTAAAGTTGTTTAAATTGTTTCCATGAAAATATGTTGTTACTGAGTTGTTTAAGTTGAACAAATGTTATATCATGTATAGTTGAATATTTGAGAATCCGCTGCGTAGTTGTGAAAATTGTTTTGGTTTCCAAGAATGAATAAAAGTTGTTATTATAGTTTCATCCGAATTAAAAGTGTTATGTATCAATGTACTATTTGATTAAATGAATAAGTTTTTAAAGTTGAAAAATGTGGCATCCTATTTGTGTACTTGTTGATTGAATTTTTTTTACTACTATGATTTTCAATATAATTGCCGGGTAGAAATGGGGTGTTACACGTGACGCTTGCGTGGTGCTGACCACGTATTGTTGTTCATGAGACCCACAACCAGACGAGGTTCTATCAGGAGCTATCTGCTACTACATGTTATGCAGGCCAGTAGTTATTTTCCTGAGGAACTGTCGACTCTGGTGACTAATCCCGAGGAATCAGTTACGGCACTCCTCCCGAGATGTGACAGTGGCAGACCACATTATGTGGCAAACCCATTGCACATTCTCGATCCGAGGACCCAATGCTGGGAACTCACTATAGGATATCCTTTTTGAAAGAGGATCAGTGGAGGCACTCCTCGATTGGCGATAGTACTGTACCCCGAGGGATGAATGTACTATTGCTTCTCGACCTCAGTGCCAGAAGCTGAGGACCTTTCATTTTGGAGAATCAGTTGAGGCCTCCTCGATTGATGATGATGCCAAACCAGAAATGGTGAACGTATCATCATTTCTCGACCTGAGAGCCCGGAATACTGAGGATCTTAGTACCCACATGTGAGAGGGGCGGTTTGTTTACAGGTTTGCAGGTAACCTTGACTTTCATCCTACCTGGTATTCTGGTTCTCTTATCAGTGTGGACTCATCAGCCTGGTATTATGGTATTCGGATTATTCCGGTGCCCTGATTATACCGATATTCTGGCATTCCCGTATTCTGATCACGCCGGTGTTCTGTTTATTCTGGTATTCTGATTATGCCGATATCCCGGCATCCTGGTATTCTGATTAGTCGGATATTCTGGTATTCCGGTGTCCTCTTCAGAGCCGACCTATGAGCTTATTCGGTCACCAGCACAACAGTTATCCAGATTATATGGAAACCTTGATCCAATGTCTGTTGCATCTGCATCATCATTTTCGCATACATGTTCTTGTATTTCCAAGGGATATTAACTTTGAGACTTGCTACTGAGCATTTCCATCTATTTCTTGTGGTTAGTGTAAGGAAATTTTTTTGAATCAAAGCATAATGATTCCTTGGAAATATTCGAACATGGCATTCTGCATGGCATTCTCATACTCATATGCATAACAGGTGTCCCGGAGCAGATTTATCATTCTGACTTGGTATCCGTTCGAAACGGCCAACATGACTTCTTCCAACTACTCGATTCACCACAATCAAGGTTCAGATATGGAACAACTCCGAGCGAAGGTGACTGAGATGAAGGCCTAGCTGGGGAATTTTATGGTGGAAATTCAAGCGTCGGCCCGAGGTCAGGAACTGCTGAGAGAAGAAGTCAACCAGATAAAGACTCAGATGGGCCGGGTTATGGAGATTCTGAATGAAGTGTTAAGAAAGGAAAACAATCAGGTGTCCGCTTCCGCAGCAGAGGTTCTCATTTCTCCTATCTCTTTGGGGTCTCCTCTAGACCATGGTTTGCCTCGTGAATCCTCTCCACCATCAGAGCTTTTTCATCACCAACTGTTTCTTGAGGGTCTTAAGCAAGAGAAGACTGAGAAGAAGTTTGATCCGATCTCGATGCCATACGCTCAGTTACTTCAGCACTTGCTCAAGTTTCAGCTAATTGAATTGATTTCTGCGGGACCTCCACACACCACGTTTAGTATGGGTTCCAATGTCCATGATAGGTGTGAATTCCATTCAGGGGTACCTGGTCATAATGTTGAAAATTGTAAGATGCTCAAGTATAAGGTCCAAGACCTTATTGATTCAGGGGCAATCGAGGTTGCGGCCATCAGCACTCTCAAGCAAAGAGATGTTCCTCCAACTGCTGCTAATGAGGTGGATATTCCTTGTAACACCCCAGTTTTTGTCAGTTTTAGTATTTTTATTTAATCGAGTCGTTTTTGATTATTTTATTATTATATTATTTTATTTTCGACTTGTATTTGGAAATATGTTATTTTTCAATGTTGTGATATTTTCTCGGGTTTTGGGATCGTTTGCGAGATATTTGAGTGTGGGGGTATTTTGGTCATTTCATGATATTTTTGCTTAAGTTAGAAAATAGAAAGAGAGAAAAATAGTAAGAAGAGAAGAAGAAAAGAAAAGGAGGAGAGAAGAAAAGAGAGATTTTGGGAAAAACTTGGAAACCAATCAACCGACTTTTCTACGCGTTATTTAATCGGGTAAGGGTGCGAAACTCGATTATCTTATCGTTGTGTATAATTATGTATGTGTGTTTGCATGTTGTATTGTCTTGTTCGATAGTTTTTCGGTTATAGGGCGAAAACGCGTAAACAAGTAGAAATCGATGTTTTCACAGACGGAAATTGGTATAATTTGTGTTGTATGATCTCTATATGTTTATGAACCATTGCTATTAACGGTTTTGCTGATGGAAGTGATTTGGGTGGGAAAATGAGATTTTTGGGGGTAAGGAACAGTGTAAACGCAGGCAGAAAATTCTGCTTCTGGTGTGAAGCGCCGGGCGGTGTGCTTGTTTCGCCGGGCGGTTCGTTCTTTCGCCGGGCGGTTTTGAGAGGCGCAGAGGTTACAAGTTCCTGACTCTTTTGAGTCATTTTGGTACAATTAGTGTCGCCTGTGCTTCGCCGGGCGAGGTAGCGGCGAAGGGTGTTTTGCCGGGCGGTTGGAGTGTTTCGCCGGGCGGTAGTGAGAGATTTCCAAATAATACTTTTCCTTAAAAATTCATAACTCTTGAACCGTATTTCCGATTTAAGTGTTCTTTATATCGTTGGAAAGCTTATAAAATGTACTTTATTATGATGATGGTTTATAGAATTGTTGACCGATTAAATTATGTCGGGGATTAGAAAATGTGTTGTTTTGTTGTCGACTTTTGCCGTTTAATTGTGTGAACTTGATGTGTATGTGCAATATGTTGTTGGGGTAGATATGATATGACTTGTGTATTGTGAGTGAATGAAATTGCATGAAATACCTGTGTGATGATGGTTGGTGGCCTTACGGCAAGAAAATGCGATGTATGGTAATTATTGATATATGCATGATTATGGATGTGTATGTGTGTGCATATTAAACGTCATCAGTCATTGTATGCCAAGCATCATGATATGCATTGTTGAGACGTCCTGAGTGACGGATTGATTCCAGAGGGAATCCGCTATAATGATCGTGTGCCCATGTGGGGTGTGAACGATGATTATAGACGATCGTGTGCCCATGTGGGGTGTGAGCGATCGGGTCGTGTGCCCGTGTGGGGTGTGAGCGGTGGGGAACATCGTAGGCCCGACGGGGAGTTACAGTGATGTAACGAGCGATGGTTCCAGCAGAGTTCCTGAGTGAACTAGTGATGAGAAAACATTGGAAGTCGGTACCGCATGGCATGTGCCTAGAGTCGTTGTGTCGGTCTCTGTGCATTTGCATAATCATGGATTAATTGTACATGAATTTGTGAAGTAATTGATGAGATGAAATATGTGTAATGGCATTGATGATGAGTGTATGGTGTATGATTGATGTGTAGTGGTATTTGATACCTGAGAATTGTACTGTGTTGCGTTATATCTGATTGTGCTGCAATTGTGGTGAGAATATTTTACTTGTGTATTGTTGTGTTGATATATATATATAATTTTATGCAACTGTATTATGATTGTTTTTCTCACCCTTCTGCTGTTTTATAATGCTCTATGAGGCATTGCAGATTAGAGTTGCTGGAGGTCTTTTTGTGAAGCTTTGCGTCTTCATTCTTTTGTCGGTCGGCTCTGATATGTGACACCGGGTAGTTAGGGAGTCCGTTTGTTATTATTGTGTACTATGTATATATATCTTTTGGCTTGCACATGTATGACTTGATGTATGACGGATACACTTTTCATGATATATATATATATATATATATATATATATATATATATGATATTCACTTACGGATTTTCCGCTTTTATTCTGTAATTGGATTGTGCGTGTATTACTACCTGCATTGTTGCATATCTTTATGAGCATGTGTTGTATGTTTGTTTCAAATTGATGTGACCCCTCCAGTCTATGCCGTGCATGTTTTAAATATACTCTGATGAAATTTTGAATTTTCTTTTACCGCTTTAATAGCTTGGGGGTATAGATGGGGGGTGTCACATTAAGTGGTATCAGAGCCAGTCCGTGTCAGTTTGTGTCAGTCCTTGTCGGTCTTGGTGTTTGGATGAGCTGTTTGTTTAACCATTGTCACTGTTATTGGAAATGAACAGAATATGGATGGAAGGAACGATACCGCTTTAGCTACTGCTATGCAGGCTATGGCTCGTGCTGTGCAGGGTGCACCGAATGCTGGAGAGAATGATGAGTTTAGAAAGAATAGACCGCCTGTCTTCAAAGGGAGACATAATCCTGATGGAGCACAAATTTGGCTGAAAGAGATTGAAAGGATTTTCAGAGTGATGGATTGTGATGAGGACAGTAAGGTGAGATTGGGAACGCACATGTTACAGGAAGAAGCAGATGACTGGTGGGTTAGTACACGTCCTGTGTTAGAAGCTGGTGATGAAGAAGTTACTTGGGAATTGTTTAGCCAGGAGTTTCTGAGGAAGTATTTTCCCGAGGATGTTAGGGGAAAGAAGGAAATAGAGTTTTTGGAACTAAAACAAGGTAATATGTCTGTAATTGATTATACAGCTAAGTTTTTTGGAACTTGTGCAGTTTTATCCTCATTATGCTGAGGCGACCGCGAAATTCTCTAAGTGTGTGAAGTATGAAAGTGGATTGCGTCCTGAGATAAAACAGGCAATCGGTTACCAGAGGATAAGGAGGTTTGCTGATTTGGTGGAATGTTGTAGGATTTATGAAGAGGATAGTAAGGCTCGTTCTACTCATTACTAGAGTGTGAGTGACAGAAAAGGGAAGCAACATTTCCGTGGTGGTCCGTATGTGACACCGGCTGATAAAGGTAAATAAAGGGGTACTTTTGATAGAAGATCAGGTGGAGGAGGTATGTCTGGTCCTCCGAAATGTTACAAATGTGGTGAGTTGGGACATCGTCAGTTTGAGTGCAGGAAAGATGTGAGGAAGTGTACTAATTGTGGAGGGGTCGGACATGTTGTAGCTGATTGTAAAAGGAAGAATGTGGTAAAGTGTTACAATTGTGGAGAATCTGGCCATATTATTATGAAGTGTCCGAAACCGAAGCAAACTCCAGCTGGTGGGAAGGTATTTTCTTTGGCCGGAACTCAGACTTCGAGTGCAGATCGTCTGATTAGAGGTACTTGTTTTATTAATAGGATGCCTTTAGTTGCTATTATTGATACTGGAGCGACTCATTCGTTTATTTCATCTGAGTGCGCGAAGCGTTTGAATCTTGTGTTGTCTTTGATGGATGGTAAGATGGTTATTGATACTCCAGCAATGGGGTCAGTAACTACTTCTTTGGTTTGTTTGAGTTGTCCTGTGACCATTTATGGTAAAGACTTTGAGATGGATTTGGTGTGTTTGCCGTTGGAGGGTTTAGATGTGGTTCTGGGAATTAATTGGTTGCAATTTAATAGGGTTCATATTGATTGTTACCATAAGTTAGTAAGGTTTCCTTCTCTTGAGGAAGACGAAGACTCGAGTTTCTTATCTACCAAAGAGTTGAAGAGACTTTTGGCGGATGAAGCTCAGTTGTTTGGATTGTTTGCATCTTTAACTGTGGATAGTCAAGTTTCATTGGATGTGTTTCCTGTTGTGTGTGAATTTCCTGAAGTGTTTCCTGAGGATATTTCAGATGTTCCGCCAGAGAGAGAGGTGGAGTTTTCTATAGATCTAGTTCCTGTTACTAGACCTGTTTCTATGGCACCTTATCGTATGTCGGCATCTGAGTTGGTTGAGTTAAAGAAGCAGTTGAATGAGTTGTTGGAAAAGAGGTTTGTGAGGCCAAGTGTTTCTCCTTGGGGTGCACCAGTTTTGTTGGTGAAAAAGAAAGATGGAAGTATGCGATTATGTATTGATTATTGCCAGTTGAATAAAGTGACGATTAAGAATAAGTATCCTCTTCCGAGAATTGATGATCTGATGGATCAATTGGTGGGTGCTTGTGTGTTTAGTAAGATTGATTTGAGATCAGGGTATCATCAGATAAGGGTGAAGGAGGAAGATATTCAGAAGACGGCCTTTAGGACACGTTACGGTCATTATGAATATTCTGTGATGCCGTTCGGGGTTTCTAATGCGCCAGGTGTGTTTATGGAATACATGAATCGTATTTTTCACGAGCATCTGGATCAATTTGTCGTTGTGTTTATTGATGACATGTTGATTTATTCTAACTCTCGGGAAGAGCATGCAGAACATTTGCGTATTGTTTTACAGGTTTTGAAGGAGAGGAAGCTTTTTGCTCAATTATCCAAGTGTGAATTCTGGTTGTCGGAAGTGAGTTTTCTTGGACACGTAATTTCAGGTAACGGTATTGCTGTGGATCCATCTAAAGTAGAAGCAGTTCTACAATGGGAGGCTCCGAGATCTGTTACGGAAATTCGAAGCTTTTTGGGTTTGGCTGGTTATTATCGGAGGTTTATTGAAGGTTTTTCGAAGCTAGCACTTCCTTTGACCCATTTGACTTGTAAAGGGCAAGCGTTCATTTGGGATATTCGGTGTGAAGAAAGTTTTAATGAGCTGAAGAGAAGATTAACGACAGCGCCGGTTTTGATTTTTCCGAATCCTAATGAACCATTTGTGGTTTATTGTTATTCGTGTTTGATTGGTCTAGGTGGTGTTCTGATGCAAGAAGGTAAGGTTGTGGCTTATGCTTCAAGGCAATTGAGAGTACATGAGAAAAATTACCCTACTCATGATCTTGAGTTAGCGGTTGTGGTTTTTGTGTTGAAGATTTGGAGGCATTATCTCTACGGTGCAAGGTTTGAAGTATTTAGTGATCATAAAAGCTTGAAATACCTGTTTGATCAGAAGGAGTTGAACATGAGGCAACGTAGGTGGTTGGAATTCATGAAGGACTATGACTTCGGCTTGAATTACCATCCTGGTAAAGCTAATGTGGTAGCTGATGCGTTGAGCCGGAAATCTTTGCATATGTCAGCTTTGATGGTTAAGGAGTGGGAACTTTTGGAATCGTTTAGAGATTTGAGTTTGGTATGTGAAGTGACTTCGGATAGTGTGAGGCTGGGTATGCTGAAGGTTACTAATGATTTTCTGGTGACGGTAAGTGAGAAACAGAAGTTGGATGTGAAATTTGTGGATTTGATGGTGGTTGGAGAAAAAGATGCGAATAGTGATTTTCAAGTGGACGTTAATGGTGTGTTGAGGTTTCGAGGTAGAATTTGTATTCATGATGATGCGGAGTTGAAAAAGATGATTTTGGAGGAAGGACACCGGAGTAATTTAAGTATACATCCGGGAGTGAATAAGATGTACCAAGATTTGAAGAAGATTTTCTGGTGGTATGGATTGAAAAGAGATGTGGCTCAGTTTGTGTACGCGTGTTTGACTTGTCAGAAATCGAAAGTGGAACATCTGAGGCCTAGTGGTTTGTTGCAACCGTTGGATATCCCTGAGTGGAAATGGGATAGCATTTTGATGGATTTTGTAACGGGGTTACCGAATACTCAGCGAGGGCATAATGCTATTTGGGTGGTTGTTGATAGGCTGACTAAATCGGTTCATTTTATTCCGATTGACATCAGTTTTTCTTTGGAGCGGTTAGCTGAGATTTACATCAGTGTGATTGTGAAGTTGCATGGGGTTCCATTGAGTATTGTTTCTGATCGAGATCCAAGGTTTACATCGAGATTTTGGGAAAGTTTACAGAAGGCTTTGGGTTCTAAATTGAGGTTGAGTTCGGCTTATCATCCGCAGACGGATGGTCAAACGGAGAGGACGATTCAGTCTTTAGAAGATTTGTTGAGGGCTTATGTTTTGGAACAAGGTGGTGCGTGGGATAGTTATCTTGCATTGATTAAGTTCACGTATAATAACAGTTTCCATTCTAGTATTGGAATGGCACTGTTTGAAGCATTGTATGGACGAAGGTGTCGAACACCGCTGTGTTGGCACGAATCTGGTGAGAGAACGGTGGTAGGGCCAGAATTGGTTCAGCAGACTACGGAAAAAGTGAAGCTTATTCGAGAGAAAATGAAGGCTTCTCAGAGTAGGCAGAAAAGTTATCATGATCGGAGACGGAAGGATCTTGAGTTTCAAGAGGGTGATCATGTATTTCTGAGGGTTACGCCGGTAACGGGTGTTGGTCGTGCATTGAAATCGAAGAAACTTACTTCTCGGTTTATTGGTCCTTACCAAATATCTGCGAGAGTGGGTGCTGTGGCGTATAGGGTGGCGTTGCCGCCGAATCTGTCGAATTTGCACGATGTGTTCCATGTTTCGCAGCTTCGAAAGTATGTTCCGGATCCGTCACATGTGATTCCGATGGACGAGGTTGAGGTAAGAGAGAACCTTACGGTTGAGGCTTTACCCGTTCGGATTTTGGATCGCGAGGTGAAGCAGTTGAGGGGTAAGGATATTGCAGTTGTGAAGGTGGCGTGGGGAGGCGCTGCTGAGGGCAATTTGACTTGGGAGTTGGAGAGTCGGATGCGGGAGTCGTATCCAGAGTTGTTTGTTTCAGGTAAGATTTTCGAGGACGAAAATTTCTAAGTGGGGGAGAGTTGTAACGCCCCAGTTTTTGTCAATTTTAGTATTTTTATTTAATCGAGTCGTTTTTGATTATTTTATTATTATATTATTTTATTTTCGACTTGTATTTGGAAATATGTTATTTTTCAATGTTGTGATATTTTATCGGGTTTTGGGATCGTTTGCGAGATATTTGAGTGTGGGGGTATTTTGGTCATTTCATGATATTTTTGCTTAAGTTAGAAAATAGAAAGAGAGAAAAATAGTAAGAAGAGAAGAAGAAAAGAAAAGGAGAAGAGAAGAAAAGAGAGATTTTGGGAAAAACTTGGAAACCAATCAACCGACTTTTCTACGCGTTATTTAATCGGGTAAGGGTGCGAAACTCGATTATCTTATCGTTGTGTATGATTATGTATGTGTGTTTGCATGTTGTATTGTCTTGTTCGATAGTTTTTCGGTTATAGGGCGAAAACGCGTAAACGAGTAGAAATCGATGTTTTCACGGACGGAAATTGGTATAATTTGTGTTGTATGATCTCCATATGTTTATGAACCATTGCTATTAACGGTTTTGCTGATGGAAGTGATTTAGGTGGGAAAATGAGATTTTTGGGGGTGAGGAACAGTGTAAACGCAGGCAGAAAATTCTGCTTCTGGTGTGAAGCGCCGGGCAGTGTGCTTGTTTCGCCGGGCGGTTCGTTCTTTCGCCGGGCGGTTTTGAGAGGCGCAGAGCTTACAAGTTCCTGACTCTTTTGGGTTATTTTGGTAGAATTAGTGTCGCCTGTGCTTCGCCGGGCGAGGTAGCGGCGAAGGGTGTTTCGCCGGGCGGTTGGAGTGTTTCGCCGGGCGGTAGTGAGAGATTTCCAAATAATACTTTTCCTTAAAAATTCATAACTCTTGAACCGTATTTCCGATTTAAGTGTTCTTTATATCATTGGAAAGCTTATAAAATGTACTTTATTATGATGATGGTTTTGAGAATTGTTGACCGATTAAATTATGTCGGGGATTAGAAAATGTGTTGTTTTGTTGTCGACTTTTTCCGTTTAATTGTGTGAACTTGATGTGTATGTGCAATATGTTGTTGGGGTAGATATGATATGACTTGTGTATTGTGAGTGAATGAAATTGCATGAAATACCTGTGTGATGATGGTTGGTGGCCTTACGGCAAGAAAATGTGATGTATGGTAATTGTTGATATATGCATGATTATGGATGTGTATGTGTGTGCATATTAGACGTCATGAGTCATTGTATGCCAAGCATCATGATATGCATTGTTGCGACGTCCTGAGTGACGGATTGATTCCAGAGGGAATCCGCTATAACGATCGTGTGCCCATGTGGGGTGTGACCGATGATTATAGACGATCGTGTGCCCATGTGGGGTGTGAGCGATCGGGTCGTGTGCCCGTGTGGGGTGTGAGCGATCCATAAACACCGTGTGCCCATGTGGGGTGTGAGCGGTGTGGAACATCGTAGGCCCGATGGGGAGTTACAGTGATGTAACGAGCGATGGTTCTAGCAGAGTTCCTGAGTGAACTAGTGATGAGAAAACATTGGAAGTCGGTACCGCATGGCATGTGCATAGAGTCGTTGTGTCGGTCTCTGTGCATTTGCATAATCATGGATTAATTGTACATGAATTTATGAAGTAATTGATGAGATAAAATATGTGTAATGGTATTGATGATGAGTGTATGGTGTATGATTGATGCGTAGTGGTATTTGATACCTGTGAATTGTACTGTGTTGCGTTATATCTGATTGTGGTGTAATTGTGGTGAGAATATTTTACTTGTGTATTGTTGTGTTGATATATATATAATTATATGCAACTGTATTATGATTGTTTTTCTCACCCTTCTGCTGTTTTATAATGCTCTATGAGGCATTGCAGATTAGAGTTGCTGGAGGTCTTTTTGTGAAGCTTTGCGTCTTCATTCTTTTGTCGGTCGGCTCTGATATGTGACACCGGGTAGTTAGGGAGGCCGTTTGTGACTATTGTGTACTATGTATATATATCTTTTGGCTTGCACATGTATGACTTGATGTATGGCAGATACACTTTTCATGATATATATATATATATATATATATATATATATGATATTCAGTTACGGATTTTCCGCTTTTATTCTGTAATTGGATTGTGGGTATATTACTACCTGCATTGTTGCATATCTTTATGAGCAGGTGTTGTATGTTTGTTTCAAATTGATGTGACCCTTTTCGGTCTATGCCGTGCATGTTTTAAATATACTCTAATGAAATTTTGAATTTTCTTTTACCGCTTTAATAGCTTGGGGGTATAGATGGGGGGTGTCACATTCCTCCCCCACTCAGGGACCTTCCTCAATTCAGAAGCCCTGGGTTCCGAAACTACCGCATCACCAAATCACAGCTGGGACCCTCCCGGTTGCATCCTTTCATCATCAACAGAAGCAAGAAAGGGCTTTTGATCCTCTACCAATGTGTCATGCCAAATTACTTCAGCAACTGCTTCAGTTAAGATTGATTGAGCTCCGGAAGTTGACTCTTCCCCCTGCAAAGCTTCCAAAAGGATGGGATATTAATGCTCATTGTGATTTTCACTCAGGGGCTCCAGGCCATGATATTGATGGGTGTAGAGCATTCTAGCACCAAGTGCAAGACTTAATTGACTCTAAGGCAATCGAGTTTGGACCAGCTGGCTTGAAGGTATCAGGTGATCTTACGCCATTAGCTGCAAAGGAAGAGAGTATTCCTTCCCCTTCTCTAGGGTCTACCTCAGGTCACGGGTGTATTCCTCAGCTTCAGGTTTCAAAGTCATCACGTCGGCAACCTTTGTGTGTTCCTTGGCCAAATGTGGAAAGAAAAGTACAGGGGCAGACTAGGCACCATAATCAACATTGGCAGCAAAACCGTCAGCAACAGAGGCAACGAGGACTCAGGAGGTCTGAGAAAGTGTCTGCTCCAGTTCCTATTTCTCAAAGCCAGCTTCTTGCTCGCCTTCTCCAAGGCTCTTTGATTCAGCTGGTCAAGGTAGTGCCAGTACCGTTTCCTTTTCCTCCGGATTATGACATGAATGCCAGGTGCGAGTTTCACTCGGGAACGTTTGGACATACCATTGACAATTACAGAGTGTTCAAACTTAAGGTGCAAGACTTGATTGACTCAAAGATTATCACACCAGACGGGTGGCCCATAAATTGAACTTTCTTCATCAGATTGAGCACCCAGTTTTCAAAGAAATCTTCGGAATCAATAAGTCCAGACGGAGTCAAGCCTCCTCAACAAGAACAACCATTTAGCTTCTTTACTGCATTTTCATGTGTAGCTTTTTATGTTCGTCAAAACATTTGTATGCCTGTATGTAATCTATTTTTCTTTTTATGTTAATCCTAATAAAGTACGCATGTTTTTCCTGAAGTAATCCATTCGTATTCACTCATAATTTTGTATATGTGCATTGCGATACCAACTTTCTTGCTTAAACTCTTGAGGGAGGATGATGAGATGAAAACGCAAAAATCTCTAATTGTGTGCTCTCGGATAAAACCTTGTTGAAGATGTACAGGCATTGTTTCAAATCCCCAAACACTGGAGATATAAGGGAGATAGACCCTCGTTAACCCCTTTGAGCCTTGAAGCAGGAGTTTCCTTTCGTACGAAAAAACCCTCACATTTAACCAAGGGGCAGGGTAGGCGTCAGTTAATTTGACCGAGCTTTCAAATTTCAAAAGGAGGGTGCATCTGAGGATCCATTACCTTCTATTCCACCGTTAAGAGGTCAAGAGATGTGAAATCACAATGGCTATCCATCAAAAATTAAAGAGTGAGGCAGTCGCAACCCTTTCAACAAAGTCAAGACAAGCCAATGTCGCACGATTTGTTCCGAGAAAAAAAAAGAATAAAATAAAAAAGGAAAAAGCCCGCTAAGTTGAAACTTAAAAACAAGCAACTTAGGCAAAAGTTAGGGCATCCCGCTGGACTTCAAAATCTAAAGATTCAAAAGAATCAGTCCAGGCAAAAATTAGGGATAAAAAAAAGGGCAAAAGAATGCGAAAGCGAAAAACAAAAGGATTACAAAAGAAAATCCTCGAGCAAGAACAAAGTCGTGTGATTACGAACAAAAGACAAAGGGGTGACAGTCACTCCAAAGCCTCATTAGGTGTCAAACCATCAGATGCATGGGTTCCTTAAAGATCACAAAATCTTTTTGGGAGGCGAACGCTTGTGCAAATTAGCTGAATGTAGGACGGGAGAACATCACGAAGAGTGGGTGGGCACCAATAAACTTTGAGCCATAAACCATTTTTCTCAAAATCGTGAACCAGGCCATGATACAACCCTCAAAAGTCCTAATTGAAACAAGGTTATTTCAAAAGCATACTACCAAGAGATAGCGTTCCTGACTCCTGTGAGTTGTGCTAAAAGATCTTTGTTGGTTTTGCATGTGCATTGCATTCTTTCATTCAAAAATTAATGTCGTATCCTAACCCGTGATCCGTTCACAAAGGGTTTGCGACATCTTTTCAGTAAAACTTCAAGATTAACATGTGTGTTGCATTAGAATTTTCATTCTCAGAATAAAACATTTTTTGCTTGCATACCTTTGTTTGACATCAAAAGAAGTTTACATATGGAAATTCAGTCCAGGAGCTTAATCTTGCCGAGTTGAGAATTTTGAAACTCCCAAAGAGCAGCCACATCCAGTGGTACTTCCTCAGGAAACTTTGTTGAGCAGGAGCTTTCCCAACAAGTTGTGCTAAGACGTAGTCGATCTGGGGCAATCACGTCGAATCCCCTCTTTAAGGTGTAGCCAATATGAGCCAATCACGTCGAGAAATCTCTTCAGAGTTCAGTTAAACTGGGGCAATTACTTCGAGATTCAAATCACTCCAAAGGCAGGTATTCTGGGTCTTCCTTTGAAGATCAATAGTCAGGGGCAAAACCACTTCAAGGTTCATACTGGGGCAGGCCATCCCAAGAGCAGGAGAAGTTAGTCCATCTAGACGGCTAATCAACCTATCCAGGGTTCAGAGTATTGGGGCAGAATATCTCACGAGTATATGAGATTGTTCATGAATCTTCTCGAGGCGAATTTCTCTGTAGACCATACGGTCTGAGGCAGTTACGTCGAGATTCGAAGAATCTCTTCAAGAGTTTGAAGACATTAAGGCGTTGTGGATGACAAGTCTTCTGTAAAATCCTCTTGAGACAATTTCTTTTGGTGGACCATGTTGGTCTGAGGCAAATGAAAGAAAAACTGTTGTTCACGCATATGCAGCCAATCAGCCAGAAGGTTTGAAACCAAAGGGGCATTCCAGCCCAAGGCACTTGTGGTCCCCATCTTCAGCAGGCTTCATTAATAATGTTCCTAGCAAGAGGTGCATCAAAACCTTTCTCCCCAACAAGTGGTGGTTCAGAGTTAGATTTTCTCAGTTGCAGAAGTCATATCCAGCCTGGGGCATGTGTGCATATCCTTTTGTTTGCAAGTAGCAGCCTCGTACTAGGCTCAAAGGTAAGATTGAAGCCTTTCCAAGAGCATGGATTATTTCTTCTAGACGAGGAATCACTTATCTCCATGCAGAAGACTGGGGCAGTCAAGTTCAGGAAAAGGTTCACATGTCACCTTTTGTCACAACGTTTACTGACTGAGTCCGTCATTCGGCCGACGGTCGCTCATGCCGATTCGATATCGACAAGTTAATTTCAACTGGGTAGTGTTGTATCTTATTAAGTCGATTCTCCTATTCAGTACTTCCAACAGCTACAAGCTTTTCTGTGTCGATAACGGTTATAAATTCCCCAGTAAAGTTGCTTCGCAGACCTCGCAGTTAATGGCCAAGGCTCAACGAGTGTCCAGTAGTTTGAAGACGCCGAATCTTATGTAAAATCCTCTTGGGACGTTTTCTTCAGATACACCGCATGATCTGGGGCAAAAGCAAGTTGTTGAAACCTCCTAAACGGGGGGCATCATAAAATTCCCCAGCGGAATGCGTTCCAGATCTATTATCTCCAGTAGAGTAACCTCTCATGCCTCAGCATTTGTCTAAGAGTTTGAAGATGCGTGGTCTTCTGTAAAATCCTCTTAAGATACATTCCCCAGCGAAAGACGCTTTGAAGTGGTTCTCCCCAGCAGGGTATTGTCAACTCATTATCCCCAGTGGAGTCGTCAAGCAGAAAATTTGCCTAGCATGGAACATTGTGGCTCTTATGCTAAGCTTGAAAGCTTTGTTCCTCAACAGATCACAGTGCATTTGCTTTGTATTTTCCCAGCAGATCTAAGGACTCTTTCCCAACAAGTCATAACAGAATGTCTTCTAACTAGGATTTGTGTATCCCTGACGGAGTAGTTCTGGTCCCCAGCAAGATCGTATCTATAGTAGTTGTACTCCCCACAGAGTTCATCATCAAATCTTGTCAACAATACTCCCCAGCTGAGTTGTTCTCCCCGCAGAAGTTTAGCAGGTCAACAAAATCTCTTCCTCAGCAGAGTGTTAGCAAATCCTCCTCGGGCTTGATAGATCCCCAAGCAGAGTTTCAATGACTTGTCTTCTTCGGCAGAGTGTTGGCACATTCTTTCCCCAGCCAAGTCGGAAGATGCTCATCCTCAGCGGAGTTGCTATGGTCAGAATTCATCCCCAGACAGATGAAATAATTTCTGGCAGAGTCATAACTTCCCCAGATCTCAAAGTCCAATCTATTTTTGGCAAGCGTGACAATTCGAAGCAAACAAATTATTCATTCGTTCTCTAACAGAGATGTCATCCTTTCAGGAGTCTCTAATGTCAAATTATTGATCACTCTTCCTCAGCAGAGTCAGTAGGGATGTCTGACATGTATGCAGAGCGTAATCCAATATTGGAATTGCTAAAGTCCACCCGTAGTGTGGCAAGCCAGTAGTCGTCTGGCATTGTTTAAAAGATGTTATCATAGTCCAACCGCAGATTGGCAAAAGTCCATCTTAGGGTGGCAAAGCAACGAAAGTCTAACCGTAGATTGGCAAAAGTCCATCCAAGGGTGGAAAATCATCGGCAAGTCCAACTGTAGCTTGGCACAAGTCCACCCGCAGCGTGGCAAGTCAGTAGTCATCTGACTCCCTTTAAAAGACCGCAGCTAAGTCCAACCGTAGATTGGCAAAAGTCCATCCAAGAGTGGTAAATCATTGGCAAGTCCAACCGTAGATTGGCAAAAGTCCACCCACAGTGTGGCAATTCAGCTGCAAAGTCCAACCGCAGATTGGCAAAAGTCCACCCGCAGTGTGGCAGGTCAGTAGTCGTCTGACTCCATTCAAAAAGATAGTCCACCCGTAGTGTGGCAATCCAGTAGTCGTCTGGCGTCGTGCTAAAAGACGTTGCTAAAGTCCACCCGTAGTTTGGCAAGCCAGTAGTCGTCTGGCGTTGTACAAAAGACATTATTAAAGTCCACCCGCAGTGTGGCAAGCCAGTAGTCGTCTGGCGTCGTGCTAAAAGACATTGTTAAAGTCCACTCGTAGTGTGGCAGGTCAGTAGTCGTCTGGCGTCATTCTAAAAGACATTATCAAAGTCCACCCGCAGTGTGGCAAGCCAGTAGTCGTCTGGCGCCATTCTAAAAGACATTATTAAAGTCCACTCGTAGTGTGGCAAGCCAGTAGTCGTCTGGCGTTGTTCTAAAAAATGTTGCTAAAGTCTACCCGCAGCGTGGCAAGCCAGTAGTCGTCTGGCATTGTTCAAAAAGACATCTCTCCAGTGTTATTCTTCCCATCAGATTTTTATACAAGCAAAGCTCATTTGGTTGGGTTATATCCCTTTTCTTCTTCTCCACAGAGTACAAATTTTCGGGTTATTTTGGTATTCAATCCCTCCACACCTTGAAAGTCTGACAGGAATCGCTATCATCCATTCAGGTCTACAGTGATTTAACAGGGGCAGCTGTAATATCCCAAATTTGCCCTCTCATTTCTTCATATCATTTAGCATGAGCCTTCATTGCATTGCATGGCATTCAAGCATAGAAAAACAAAACATCAAGCATTGCATTGCATCTTGCATAAGCGCATGGGATCAGTAATTCTTAAAGATGTTGATCATCCAAAGCCAACGGAACAAGAGCCAAGGGTCTCTCACAAGCCTCAAAGGTCTCTTACATCATATGTCATCTCTACTTGATCTCACAAGCCAATGAAAGAAGGAGAATTCATCAAGAAGATTGGGCAGTGCACCACCTCCTACACAAGGCAGTCAAAAATTGGGATCTGATCCTCAAATGGACAAGCTCTTTGAGTTTGTATCATCTCAAAATGTCATATCTCATCAATCTTTGAGAGGATACACATCATATTCAGAGGAATTTGGATTTGGAGGATGTGCTATTTCCTCCTAATCAGAGGGTACCAAAATTAGGGTTTGACCTAGAATCAGTTTATCTCTGACTTTTTGGACAAAACTTGATCTCATGGTATTCCTCATGTTCTTAAGTGTATATGGAAGGAAAATTGCTCATCAATTGGTTTCAGAAGGGTCTCAATTGATCAATTGCTTGATAATCAAGAAATTGGGGAAAAAGTCAACTGTGCAGTGGAAAAGTCAACTCCTGACTTTTTAAGGTCAAATTCATGAAATTCATGTTACATATGTTCAATGGACAAAATTTGATCAAGAAATGATGGAGGAATAATGAAAAATCAAGAAATCACAAAACTGCCAACTCTTTCATCATCTCAACTCACAACTCTGCGCACAACTCATCTCCATCACACGAGTTCATCACCATTGATTCACTTCCATTCCACCATAACACCATAAACCTCCATCACCATATCATTCCTCTCGTCACTCGCCCTAACTAACTTGACTCAGTTAGTTATGGATAACTCACTTTAACCATATCAACTCACCCTAACTCACTCACTTAACCACAGGTTAACACACTAAACCACACATATAAATCAGAATTTCACTCTCAAATTGATTCAACTCTCATTTTCTCACTCTCCCTCTCAAACACTTCAAGTTTTCTCTCAAGAATTTCTCTCTGAGTTTTCCATTCTCTCTCTGATTTCACACAAAATTTTCTGTCACCTTTCATCTCCATCATCATCATTGTTCCATTTTGGATCATGAATAAGAGTAGACAGATTCAAATCATCAAGTTCAGCTTCCATACAGTTGAATTTTCAGTTGGATTCACTTCACGATTTCAAGCTCCAAAGCCTTTATTTGGCCAGTTAAAGCTAAAGGAAGAAGCATACTCTTTGGTATTCTTGTAAGATCCAAAGTTTCATCACATTTCAGGTTCCATTTCTCAACTTTTTTCTACTAAATTCGGCTTGTTTCATGTTGTTTAGAGCTTACTAGAAGCCATGCGTGAGTCCTGGCTAGTTGATAGGCTCTTTAGGAGCTTAGGTGTGATTTTAGGGCAAATTGTTTTGGCTCAGTGTGTGTTGTATGTGCATGATCTATGAGAAATAATTGTGTATTCTTGATCTCCATTACTTCCTCTTCATTTTGGTGTGCGAATTGTGCATTTCTGTGAAAATTGAAGTTTGCAGGTGGTGGTTGCTCGCCGGAGAAGATGACTGGAGGTCCTTCTCCGGCCGGTGAGTTTTAATTCTAAGGTTTTGCATGTTTGAATTGTGACCGTTTGATCTGTGCATCGTGTGGTTGATATGTTGCCAACACATTAAAATTCTTTCATAACCTGAGTGTTTGAGTGCATGTATTCCATGGTTATTATTGTGTGCCTTCAGTATGATCCGTTCATCATGTGTGATTGATCCTATAAAAAATGATCCAATGCTTGGTGTGTTGCCAACGCATTAATGAAGTCATGTGCATCACGCGTGCAGTTTATTTTAATCTGAGTATTCTTGTGAGTGCATGTGCATGGTTGCTTTGGTGTGCGTGATATGTGGTGCGTTAGATCATGTGATTTGATTCATTGTATGGTTATGATTGCATCCTCAGGGTGAATAATTGTACACTGCATCACATGCGCACATTTTTGTAATTGGACTGAACTCAAATTGATATCTGCACCCCCAGTGTCTGAGCCCAATGTATTTTTTAACATATTTTTACTTACTTTGCACCCCCTCCCCATTATTGTCATTTTTTTCATTTTTATTTCACATTTGTTTAGTTTCCTTATTTTAAAAATACCAAATAATCATGTAAAATTCTACAAAAATTCATGTGACATCTTAAC
Source organism: Lathyrus tuberosus (assembly GCA_022829125.1). Taxonomy (NCBI): domain Eukaryota; kingdom Viridiplantae; phylum Streptophyta; class Magnoliopsida; order Fabales; family Fabaceae; genus Lathyrus; species Lathyrus tuberosus. Next base: position 6,486,586 of record JALAZF010000213.1, read on the forward strand.
ATGTTTAAATAATTTTCTATTATTTTTATTTTTGATTTTGTGAATATTTGCATATTATTCCATATTTTTATTTTATTTCTTTTGAAACTTGTCTCTATTTTCATGTCTTCATTTTAAAAATTTATTTCTCATAGATGCTTAAACATTTTTGCATCAATATTTTTGTATCCATTCAGTAACATCCAAAAATTCATGAAAATATTTTTGTTTCATTTTTATAACTTTCTTTTATTGCATTTAGGTCCTCCATCTTTGCATTTTGGTTCATGGTTCATAAGTGACTATTGCTTGATTGTTTGAGGTCCTTTCTTTCAGAATTTTTGTATAGGATTTTGGTATGATATTTACCTCTGGTGGAGGCCTCTTGAGACTTGATTTGGTGATTTTTGAATCATGTTTGGTATTTTTTTGATGACTCTTGGTTGAGGTCCCTTTTTGTGAACTTCTTTGATCATGTTTGTTTACTTGCTTGAGAAGGCCCTTGTTCTATTGCATGCTATCATTCTTCTTGCCTCCTTGAGCCATGTTTAGATCATTATAGGTCTTTTGGATGAAATTATAGGTCATTTGTTTGAATTTGATGCTTTCTTTATGCACATGTTCAATACTTGTTTCACATGTTTCCTTTTAACCTAATTCCTCTTCCTTTTTCATCTAAGTGCCAACTTGACTTGTAATTGATTTGTTTATGCCATGCCATACTGTCCATTTGCATTTCATATGATGTATTCCTCTGACTTTAAAGTATTGCATTCACTCCATATGCCATTTATGTTTTACTTTGCATACTTGAACATGTTTCATCCAAATGCATGTTTCTATTTCTTCTAGTTTCTAAATAACTTGTAATTGTTTGAATGTGATTGTCTTGTGCATCTTATGTTCATATTAATATGTCATATCACTTCTGATTGTGATACTTGAGTTTCATCTTGAACTTTTTAAGTTTGACTTATGCCTTAAGTAATTTCTTTCCATGTTAAATCCATGTTCATATCTTCTCACTTCTTCTCCTAATCACTCTTAATGTTTGGATACTTGATTGTATGCCTCATATGACATTTGTACATCATGTTTAGGCACATGTTTAGGTCATCCACATTCTGACTTTGACATTACTTGAAGCATTATTGCATGATCACTTTGCATATCCACTCATTCTTCATCTAATTCTTTCATAATGCATTTCTTTGTGATTTAAGACATTGTTTGTGTGCGTTTGATTCGTGTTTGATCTTATATCATTAGAGGACATTCTTATGATGTGCATTCTGACTTTGTGCTCCCCTTAACCTTTAAGATGCTTTTACTTTGGTTATTGATTTGTTTAAGCCTTACTTGTTCATCTTAATTTGTTTCTTCACTTGTAAATAATTATACTAACCATTTTAGGGGCTAATGGTAAGTCATTTGAGTGTGGATAGGCATCCACATTCTAATTTCTTCCTTCATCTTTTAATCATTCAATTTGTGTTGTTTAAGCATTTAATAATGCTTTGCTTTCATAATCTTCTTTCTTCCCTCTTAGAAACGACTTAACTTCCATCTTGGAAGTAAGTTGCTTTCTTTCTTTCTTCTTCTCCTTTATTTTAGGAATAGGTTCCTTAAACCTCATTAACCATAGGATCACCAAGCATGCTAACTCTAGGGTGAGTCTTAGTCCCCCCTTAGTTTTCACCTTTACTCCTCTTTTGAGTCTCTTTCTCATCTTCAAACAAGAAAGCAAAAAACACTTAATAAAGGTTAATGCATATTGCATGTGAGCCTTGTATGTGGGAAATGGAAAGAGGGGAGTTTCTCTCCACCTTCCTAGAATGTTTAGCAAATGGCCTGTTAGGATGACCATGCGACGCATTCGATCCTGTATCATAGACTTGGATGCAATACGTGTTACAAATACAAGTAACTTCAAAAACACTTCTTCTTAAAAGATTTCAAACAAACAATAATGTCTTTCCTTCGGTAATTCTCTTCTCATCTCTTCACTCCTTTCTAAAAGGACTCGTCAAGTCCGTTCTACCGCAAACTGGTAATGCCTAAGTCTCCCTACAGCGAGCTGCAACGCCTAAACTGCTGGAACGCGCGCTCTGACGTTTCCACTAAAAAACACAAACAAAGCGACCCTCGTTGAGGGGAACTACGTCGCTCTGATTCTCATGCTCCCGATGAGATACGTAGGCAATAGGGTAGGGCCCATTCGAGCACTTCTTTTATTTTCCCTACATTTGTTTCTCTTTCTCTCTCTTTTCTTTTTCCAGTTCTGCAGGTAGCAGTTCCTTTTCCAATATCCTTTCCTTACACCCTTTGATTGAAGCAGCAAGCGTGGATCCGATCGGGTACGATGGACGCATGGGGGTGCTAATACCTTCCATTCATGTAACTGACTCCCGAACCCAGTTCTCTTGGTCGCAAGACCATGCTCTTTCCTTTCCCTCAGGTTTATGCAGTGTTTCCTTTCCCTCTCTTGGGATAAATACACATTGTTGGCGACTCTGTTTCGGTGCCACTTTCGCGTTTGTACTAGGATGAAAATCCCGGGAGCGACACTATCGAGTCGCTTCTTTTTCTTTTCTCCTTCGTTTCTCCGTTCTTTTCCTCTCGTTCCTTCTCCTTTCCAGTAGCGGTAGAGCTCCAGACGACGGCACCCTTTGATCGAGACAACAAGCGTGGATCCCATCTAATACGATGGACGTGTTGGGTGCTAACACCTTCCCTTCGCATAACCGACTCCTTTACCCATTTCTCTTGGTCGTGAGACCATGCTTTTCCTTTCCCCCAGGTTTATACAGTGTTCCCTTTCCCTCTCTTGGGATAAATACACATTGCTGGCGACTCTGTTTCCGCGCCACTTTCGCGTTTGTACTTGGATGAAAATCCCAGGAGCGACAGCTGGCGACTCTGCTGGGGACCGAACCTAGAATCTCTGGTTGACCTCTTGCTGGTCCATCCCCTTTGTGAGTGAATCCTAGCGCTTGTTTGTTTTCATTTTTAGGGTGTTTATTTGTATGCGTTACTCACTTTATTTATGGCATCGTTGCATGTTTATTATTTTGTTACATTTCCTTGCTTTACATTTCACTGTTGCCATATATTATACTGTGCTGGACTGTGCTGGTTTTTCTGTTTGGTGGGCAGGGTGTTCTGAGAGATAAGCCCACTTCCCAGGCTTGAGCATACACATAGGTTAGAGTGGATAGTCGATCGCTTGCATGGTGTTATCACGTTAAGTCTTCGCGAGATCCACAGCCAGACGAGGCCCATATAGGTGGTGTCTGATACTGCATGTTATGCAGGCCATTAGATATCCTTGTATGAGCTGTCGACTCTGGTGGCCATTCCCGAGGACTCAGTAGCAGCACTCCTCCCGAGATGTGATAATGGTAGACCAGAAATGACAAAACCATTACACTTCTCGATCCGAGGACCCAATGCTGGGAACTTGCTATAGGATATCCTTTTTTAGGGGAATCAGTTGAGACCTCCTCGATTGATGATGATGCCAAACCAGAAATGGTGAACGTATCATCATTTCTCGACCTGAGAGCCCGTGATATTGAGGATCCTCGGTTTTCTAGTACCCACATGTGAGAATGGGCGGGTGTTTACAGGTTTGCAGGTGACTTAGACCTCCCACATACCTGATATTCTGGTTCTTTTGGTTCATAGTATTATGTTCAGATGGTTATTATTCACAGTTCAACATTATCCACTAATATACTAATATCACTATCTGCACAGTCCAGCACAGACACCAGACACTCTGATCGCATGCCTTTGTATTGCATTTTCATATCTTAACATACATGTTTTTCCATTTCCAGGGCAATATTATACCTTTGATTCCAGTCAGGGGCTTCTTTTCCGATGGATGTTGAGAGAAAGAAAAAGAATGTCATCACCTACAAATTTCTGAAGCCAGTTTTGGGTCCTATCAGCAGTTTGAAAGCTATGGCTAGCTCAGAGGTGTTGGAAGCATTCAGAGGAAAGTACAGGCGAATTTTGTCATTTGTTTGCAACCTCAGTGAGTATGAATGGGTGGGTCTCCACACATTAATGCAATTCTACGATCCTTCTCTACGGTGCTTTGTGTTTCAGGATTATGTCTTGGTCCCTACTTTGGAAGAGTATTCAAATATCTTGGGGATCTCCATTAAGGAAGAGGTACCATTTTTCAGTTTGAAGACAGATCCAGATTATGAGGCTGTGGCTGCTGCTCTTTATTTGAGCAAATCCACGGTGGAGGCCAACATCACCAAAAAAGGAGAATTTCGAGGATACCCTCTGACGTACTTGACCAAGATTGCTCAGAAAGCTGCTAAGGACAAGGAGTGGAATGTTTTCTGTGCTGTGTTAGCTCTTTGTGTATATGGCATTATTTTGTTCCCAAATGTCCCAGAATTTGTTGATATGGACGCCGTCAAAATATTCACTACTCAAAATCCAATACCCACTTTATTGGGTGATCTTTATCATTTAGTTCATAACAGGAATGAAAAGAAATGAGGGGGGTATGTCAATTGCTGTGCGCCTTTATTCTACAAATGGTTTTCGCATCGGTTACCATGCAAAGGTGCATTCGTGGATACCAAGGGTTCATTGGAATGGCGTCATAGACTGATGGGTTTGTCTGCTAAAGACATCATCTGGATAGATCAGGCGTTACTTGGGGGGGGGGGATATTATTCATTGCTGTGGTGGATTCCCCAATGTTCCATTGATAGGGAGGAAACGAGGCATAAACTATAATCCCTCTCTGGCCATTAGACAATTTGGTTATGCTCTTGAAAATCCCCCTACCGAGAGAAGTGTGGAAGAGTCCTTGTACTTTCAAGTAGGTGACGATCAAGCAATAGTCCGAAAAGCTTCGGAAGCCTGGAATAGTGTAGCGAGCGATTTTGGACGCGGTTCTTAAGCGCTGGTCGCTCTCTGCGGTTTGAGCTTAAACTACAGGTCGATTCATTTTTTATCCTATTGTGAGCTGAATAAGGAAGGGAAATAGATGTCTCCAATTAAACCTGCTTTGCATACTGAGTTTAAACAGCGGTCTGTTAGGTTACGGATGCTATCAATGTGGGGGGCCTTTGTACTGGTTATTTGTATTTTCGCCAGTACGGTTCCCTTTCTTTCTATCTAGGCAGAAGGTTTCTGGCGGGGAACAAGGATTAGGATGTTAGGATTGATGCTTTTGAATTACTGCTTTTAATTGATGGAGATATGGGATTTGGGTTTTTTGTTGATTGCGCTCGCTAAGATCTTTTCTTTCGATCTTATGCCTACGTATTCCTGTTTACCGAAACAGGGAAATCAGAGCGTTCGTAGTTCCTCCTATTCTATGGGAGGAAATTGGTTTTTGGTGTCTTGTTCAAAGCCCAAGACGTGAAGCGAAAGGTAGTTTGTATCTTATTCAAAGCCTAAGATGTGAAGCTGAAATGTCTATTTGTGTCTTGTTCAAATCCCAAGACGTGAAGCTGAAAGACCTCGACTTTAGAGAGAATTTGTCATCTCTAAAGGGGGGAGAAGGAGAATTACTTTAATTGGGATACGCGGATCCGAGCAATGCCATAATTTCCTTAAAAGGGGTTTTAACCTGAAGGAGAAGACTTTAACTCAGTGTAGAGCAATGCCATCTTTCCTTAGGAATTTCTCATGCTAAAAGAGGGACAGTGGCATGGATATAGATGATCCAGAGGCTTGCCGTTTACAGCGATTAGATGAAAGGAAAGGAGTTGTTGATGTTTGTGTACTGTGAACGAGGCACAGCTTTGATGCTAAAAGGTTGATTGGATCAACCAGTGGTTTTCTTATACAAAGCCTAAGAGGAGGCTAATTTCCGCTAGGAAAATCATTATACAAAGCCTAAGAGGAAGCTATTTTGTGTCTCGTACAAAGCCCGAGAGAGAGGCTAAAAGATTTTGACCCGACGATGAAGTCTTTTGGTATCTCGTATAAAGCCCGAGATGGAGGCTATTGTTTGTTTGACTCTACGAGGGAGTCTTTGTGTCTCGTACGAAGCCCGAGATAGAGGCTAAAAGTTTGACTCAACAAGAGAGTCTTTGATACTCAACAAGAGAGTGTTTTTGTATCTCGTACGAAGCCCGAGATGGAGGCTAAAGGTTTGTTTCAATTGAGTGACAGATCCAATATACTGATTTTAAAAGGGAAAATCAGTTCTTATATGAGCAACAATGTACTCAGGGATTTGATTTGAGGATCAGGGATATTTCCTTCTCTTTGAGGAAACGGGAAATCCAAAGGGTATTGAGACTATCCGAGTCTGCGGGTTTCCTTCCTATTTAACGAAGGGGGCCACTTGAGAATGTCTTTGAGACTCAAGGAAGTTAGACTGTCCAAGTCTAGAGTTTTCTTCTTTTGTACTATGCTTTGAGAAACAGTAGTAGACTCTATGAAAGGATTGTTCTATGAGGATGACTAAGTTATGTTCCTATACCTCTAGGAGGTCGTCGGGACAATTTCTACGAAGCCCAAGAGGAGGCTGGAAACTTTTAAGAAGTCGACGGGTCCTTGTACGAAGCCCAAGAGGAGGCTATCATTCCCGAAGGAAGAAATCATTATACGAAGCCTAAGAGGAGGTTGTGAATACTTCTAAGAAGCCGTAGAGTCCTTGAATAATGCCCAAGAGGAGGCGGGGTTGCTTTTAAGAAGCCTGTGGGTCCTTGAACAATGCCCAAGAGGAGGCCGGTGCTTTTAAGAAGCCCGTGGGTCTATCATCTCCTTTCCATTAGGAGAGATAACTCTTTTAAAGATAAAAAAACCACTGGTAAACGTGCGAGGTTTACTATCCAGCGACTTTTAACTTTTAAAGAGGGTTCCTTAGTTAAGGTCCAAGATTATGACCGTAGTGGGTACCCAAACCCCGAGACATTCAAGGCAAGCTATCCACAAGGAATAGATCAAGTCAGGAAAGTTCGAGAATTTGGAAGAAACTCAAAGATGCCATTCACGGAGAATACATTCATCTTGGGGAGTAGAGCTTCTTGACGATTCCTAAGGAGGACAGCCGAAGAGAAGACTGTATCTGGTGCTCCTATTGGGGATCTAGGCGTCTATTTCTACGAATAAATGAAACGGCGTCACCTAGTTCTAGACGTAGTTGCCGGGGAAACTCGAAATATCTATACTATTATTACACAGTAGATATGAGTTTATGAAAGGAGACTTACAGTGAGCAGCCCCACAATACAGTTTATAATATGAAAGCAGTAAATGAAAGCGATAACCACTTACTCGGTTGTAGTGCTTCCATGCTGTTTGGTTAGTTGTTCAACAAAGAAAGATTGAAAACAACAGTATATTCAAAATCAAAGGAGAAAGTGCTTTGAAAAAGAAAGATTTGGGGCTTACAGCTCAAGGAGAGGCCCAGGGTTTTATCAGTGAGCACACTGTTTGACTTTGTACAGCGGGACTTATACAAGTGACTGGGGCCCAAAAAGGTTTTCTGTACAAAGGGATGGGTCTTACACTCTCTCAAGAGGCCCGAAAAGGTTTAAAGAAAAGAGTGGGGCTTATAACACGAGGGTAGGCCCAAATGATTTTTCGTTTAAAAATGGCGATCGCGCCGAGGTTTTCTTTTAACGCAGAGGGACTTATACAATAAGTGAGGCCCAAGATGTTTTGGTTAAAAGGGGGATTGGGTCTTACACTCTCTCAAGAGGCCCAAAAAGTTTTGAAAATGATTTATGAGGGTTGAATTAATCCAAAACCCTAATTAGTTTTCAAAATGTATTTAATTGAATAAAAATTCAATTAAAATGATCAAAAATTGTTTAACACATGGAAAACAAATTGTGATCTTGGATTAATGCTTCAAAAATTAAGTATTGACCTACAAAATAATTAGAAAGCATTAAAAGTTGCAAAATCAATGTAGAAAAAATATTTAAAATGTCAAAAACAATTAAAATATTAATTCTTTGCAAAAATATCAATTATATGAAATAAATAATATTTTTGGGATTTTTTGTGAAAATAAAATATTTTAACATTTTTGTGAATTATTAAAAAAAGAATCAACTCAAAATCATTAAAACTCAGAGAGAAATTAATTTTTGAATCAATTAAACAAAATCACAAAATTCAAATATTTGAATATATGAAAAATGGCGCCAAGAACAGCTGAAGAACACGCGCGTGTTCTTGGTTTCTCAGATTTGCATTTTCTATCCAATCTCCATGAATACGTAATCATATCATGCAATCCACATATCATTATGCTCGCCTCAACCTCACGATCATGTATATGTACTTTAATTTCATTTAAATTAAACATACAACAAGAAATCACGAAGAGACCTCAAGAACCCTAATTTCTGCATGAAGGCTAGGATTTTTGATACACGATTCAAACAATGCAATTAATTGAGGGAAAACATTCCATGCATGATTATGAACATATGGCCAAATTATTGTGCGAGGAAATATGCATAGATTGAGAGATGACCAAGTATGTGCTTACCTCCAAGTCGTGACAGCAAGTTCAAAGTGATTTTTGATTTGGAGGTGTTACAGATGAGTGGTGATGATCTGAACAGCTTCTCTACACCCTATGGATTGTGTTTGGATGGTTGGACTTGATTGAAATTGGCTGGATCATTTTGTGGTACCTCAGCTGCACTTTGGTTAAAACCTTGAGCAACCAGCTGGTGATTTCATGAAATTGATGTTTCAGAAGTAATCTAAGTGTTTGATTAGCTCATATGTGATGTATGTGACGTGTGTGAGTGATTGGTTTGATTGGAATTGCTCTCAAACTCAAAACCCGATAGTGACTTGCCTTAGAAGGCAAAATTGGAGTGAAAGAAGAGATTTTGAGGAAAGCATCTGTTAGATGGCTTTGGTGTACTCAAACTGATCACAATTAAGCTCTATTTATAGTAGAGCAAGTTTGTTTTGCAAGGAATAGTGCATGGCAGCTGGTAAGTAGGTTTGGCCAATGTTGGCAAATGAAAATCCAAGTCTCCTCTAGCCATTGACTAGAGGTTAGGGCACAGAGCTTTGGTCCCCTTGGTCTTGGATAAGTCTTGACTGATTTCAGATGAGAATGGCTCAGTCCATGCCACCTTGATGGTTTCATTGAATGCCTCATTCCAAATTTGAAATCTTGTCCCTATTTTGGCAACTCTAGGTTCAACATGCTATTTCTTGTTCCATGGACTTTGGAGGCTTGGCTCAGTGATTGTCCCCTTTAGATTCAATCCTCTGAGGTGTCCAAGTGGATAGGAGCAATTGAATTTGGCTGATTTTGGCAAATCGAGCCAAAATGTAAATTCTGCCATGCTTTGACAGATTTCAGCAAGGCAACTTGCCAATGTTGTATCTCATGATGTAGGTTGAATTTGGCAATGTTCTTGGCCATTTAGGAAAGCTCTTACATGATACAACAACTGTTTAAACAAGTTTGGTTTTGATCTCTTTTGATTCCAAGTGAAAAATCCCCCTACATTTGGCAAAAAGTGAGGCAGAATCTGACTTAGTGAAAATTTCACTAAGTGTTGGAAAAATTGACATTTTCACTTTTCAGCCACTTTAATCACTCCATAACTCAAAATCCTTAATGAATTGGAATGACTTGTGGTTGAAGTTTTTGTAGGTGATAATGAGGGCTACAAATCCATCTTTGGATGAGAAAAAATGGCCTTGTGGTTTAGGAGTTATGGTCCTCCAAAGTTGGTACCTTTGCCACTTTATTTTTAACTTAGAAAAATTTCTAAGTTTTATGGTTACCCCTTTTACAAGTTATCTCACTTTTCTTGATTTTTCTTGATGAATGATGATTCAAATCATACATTAACATCATTTTAGGGTTAAAAATCCATTTTGGTGAAAAATCTCAAAAAGTCAAAGTTGACTTTTGTGCACAGTTGACTTTTTATCAGATGAATTCCAAACTGTGCAATTCTTCAGGAAATCATGTCCTTGACCTAAATCAAACTTGATGGACATGTTCCATGGGTGTCATAGGGTATATTCAATCATGTATTAGGGTTTGGGAGCATGTCTTGGTCAAAAGTCAAAGTTACAGTTGACTTTTCTCTTAAAACCCTAATTGTGGTGCAGATGAAATTGAGACTTGTTGCTCAAACTTCTTGGATCAATCCATGGTTCCAAATGGATCAATAGGGTATATTAGAGACCCTCAAATCATCTCTTGAGGTCTTGGCTCATGGTTTGTCCCAAAAGTCAACTTAGGGGTGAATTAGGTCAAGAAACCCTAATTCCTGATTTTTTATGAATGCATCCCCTGAGGCAAAATTGACTTGATGCATGGGTTCATGAGGTTCCATGAAGTATATTAGGTCATGTTTTGGATCATTGCCTTGTGCCCAGATAAAAATTTCCATCTGGAGACCCTGGTCGACCAAAACCCTAATTTGGTGACACTGTCGATCTTGAGACTTGATCCACCTAGAAGGGAGCAGCCTTGTGCTTAATCCTTGAAGTGGGAGTCCTTTTTGATCCATTGTGGATATTTAAGAGATTAGACAAGTTGAAGATCATGTCATTTCTTGATTGATCCTTTGTCTAAGCACTCAGAGAGGGCTTGAAACCCTAATTTTGATTGTATTGGATGCTCACCCATCTTTGGGGAGACTGATGAAGCATGATGGTTCATCCATATTGTGATGATGATTTTCACAATGATGGTAAATCTAAGTGGTCAAAATTTGGGGTATTACAAATAGCATCCAAAGAAAAGGCAAAGGAGTTCTTGGAAAACCCAATAACCAAACTTATCCTCCTTATGAGAACTGGATCAGGAAAAGGGTGGAAGATTTCTATCTGCCTTTTGATCCCGTACCTCCTTTATACCCTGAGGTTGTAGAAGAGAGGGATACGGTGGCCATTGAAGAATTCAACAAATTGCAGGTTCTGGTGAAAGAGCTTAGAGTGGAGAATTCTGATTTGAGCAGTCGTCTTCAAGACGCTTTACATACCAACAGGGAACTGAAATACAAAACCCAAGACGCAGAAAAGATCTTAACAGCAAGAGAAAAAGATTTTGCCGACAGAGCCCGACATTACTAGAAAGTTAATATGGTTGTCGAAACTTCTTCTCAAACTTACAGGCAGACTAAGCAATCTTTGGCCGAAACAAAAGCCAAGCTCATTAAACTTCAGCAAGCATGGGATGAAGTTAGAATTGAGAATGCAAAATTGCAAGAACAGTCAAAGTCCAGAGACGATGAACTTCGGAGAGCCCATGAACAACGAAGAAAGCATCGTGAAGACTTCGGTAAAAGCCAAGAGCAGTTGAAGAAGGTTAAAGACGAGTTGAAAGCTGCCAGGAAAGAGCTTGAAGATGCTAGGGATGAGAGGGAAGAACTAAAAATACAAGCTGGTGTGAAAAAGTTTAAAGGGATGGATAATGACGAGGCTCTTCTGATGCATATGGATTCATTGGCTGAAGCTTTGAAGAAGAGGGATGTTTTGATCAAAGAAATGATTGAAAGGCCGGGTCATCAGCGCACCAGAATCCTCTTTGAAGAAATCAAGCATTCTAGTGAGAAATTGAAAGATTTGGAGTTAGATGATTGATATTACTTTTCCATCTTCCTAATGTAGTTTTTGTTGATGTACCGTTGGCTACCATCAGGCTTGTTGATGGAGCCACTTTCTTGATGTACTTCCCATTTATGGACTCATTGTAAAATGCTTTAGCACTTATTAGTTTTCTGTTAAATTCAAATGAATGGCTTATTCAGAGGTGGTTCTTCGGCGTCGCTCTATTCACAAGCACATTATCACAACACCTTATCACAGTATCGTTCTTCACAATAGTTTTCTCTTAACATTATATGACTATTATCGAGTTTCTTGCGATTAAGACTGGAATCAGGGTGTAAAACGCCTTGGGGATGAAAAACATGACATTTGCATTCTCATAATCATAAGCATTTTTGCATAACAGGTACTCGTTCCAGATTTTTCTAACCTTTATTTGGTTACAGGCAGGATAGCTGACCAACCGGTTTACCAATATTCCACTTGAATCAACCAGAAAAGAGTAATGGAGCAAATGCAAGCAGAAATGGCCGCCATGCAAGCCCGTATTGCCCAATTCATGGAGATGATGCAAGGAGTCGTACAGGGACAGGAGCAACTCAGAACTCTCGTTCAACCCCTGGTGGAAAGAGTAGATGAGAATGGTGTACTTCATGGTGGTTTCCAAAACAATGTCATTCCTCCGGGCGGAGGTGTCAATGGAAACGGTGTTCAGAATGGACCTCCGGGCGGAGTTCCAGTTCCCTCTGTTGTTATCCCTCCGGGCGGAGGAGAAAATGTGGTAATCCCTTCTGTGGTTGGAGGAGGAAGCGGTATTCATGCACTTCATGGCCATCACTTTGATGACCAACAAGACGATGTTTTCTCTGTGCCGGGTGGAGATGATGGTCTCCCGATTGTTGATGACCAAAGGATTAGAATGATTGAAGAACAACTGAGAGGGGTGGTAAATCAAAATTCTGTGGGAATGGATCTGGATGACCTAGGTCTGGTTCCTGATGTGAGAATTCCACATAAGTTTCAAGTCCCCACTTTTGAGAAGTACAACGGCACTACTTGCCCCAAGACACATGTTCGGGCATACGCAAGAAAGATGGCTGCGTACTCCCGTGATGAAAAATTGCTGATGCACTTCTTCCAGGACAGCTTGTCTGGAGCATCCCTAGAATGGTATATGCAGCTTGAGAGGTGCCATGTATGCAACTGGAGAGAGATGGTTGAAGCATTTGTGAAACACTATCAGTATAATACTGATTTGGCTCCCAATCGTACACAGCTACAGAGCATGTCCCAAAAGAACAGTGAAAGGTTTAAAGAGTACGCATAGAGATGGCGCGAGTTAGCGGAAAGGGTACAGCCACCTATGTTGGTGAAGGAAATGCTGAATATGTTCATGGCTACCTTACCAGGACATTATTATGAGAAGTTGTTACCATACATGTCAGGCAAGTTCGCTGATCTGATCATGGTGGGGGAAATGCTAGAGAGCGGAATCAGGGCTGGGAAAGTTTCGGGTAATGATGGGTTGTCTTCTAGTCAGGGGAAGAAACCATATTTGAATTACAAGAAGAAGGAGGAAACCAATTCTGTCTCGTCTTACCGAGGTAAAGGGAAGCAACGCCAGAACTATAACCAGCAGGTAGCATCAGTGACAATTCCTGTAGCACCTCCACAGCAGCAACAGAATCGTGCTCCATGCCAGCAGCATTTTACGCCTAAACAGAACCGACATTTTGATACTCCGCCTCTACCGTATTCACAGTTATTCCAACACTTACTTCAGCTGCAGTTAATTCAAAAGAGGACTCTAGCTCCTATCACTGGTAATCCACCTCCGGGTTATAATCCTAACGCCCATTGCGACTTTCATTCTAAGGCACCCGAACATCATATCGAGGACTGTAAAGCTTTTAAGCACACAGTCCAAGACTTGGTGGATTCTAAGGCCATAAAATTTTCAAATGACGTGCCAAATGTTATCCAGAACCTAATGCCTGATCATGGCGGGCCAAGGGTTAATGTTGTGTTAGAGGAGAATTAATTCTTGAATCTGGTTATGGATGTGAATGAACTAAGGACTCCTTTGATGGTGGTAAAGGAGAAATTATTGATGGGTAGAGTATACCCCGGTTGTGACAAGAATTGTTCAGAATGTATGTTATAGATGAATGGTTGTGGGTTATTGAAATTAGGAGTTCAAAAGTTGATCGATGAAGGTAGGTTGCAGTTTGACAGGTGTGACCAACAAAAAGAGGTTATTGGCAACGATGTGGCTACTATCACTATTCCCTTTAAGACAATCACAATTTCAGCGGCGACAAGACCCGCGCCGGTTATAATTACAGGTCCTGGACCCATTCCTTATGAAACCACCAAGGCCATTCCTTGGAATTACGGTGCAAAAGTTTTCGTCAATGGGCAGAAACAAGAGTTAATGGGAACGTCGGTAGCAAGTTCCAGTCTTGAGAATAATGAGGAAGCAGGAGCTATTACCCGAAGTGGCAGAATCTTCACTCCTTCCGATGAACAGGCTGGTAATTCTAGACAGGACAAGGGTAAACAGGTCGTAGATAATTCTGTGCAGACTCCGGCAGTGACTGACCCCGTAGTAAGGCCAACTGATAGTCCTTTCTCTGAGAATGTAGAAGAATTTATGAGGTTGATTCGGAGAAGTGACTATAAAATAGTGGATCATTTGCATCAGACTCCATCCAAGATATCAATATTATCCTTGTTGTTGTGTTCGGAAGCTCACCGAAACAAATTGTTGAATTTACTGAATGCCGCTTAAGTACCCCAAGAGATCTCAGTTAATCAGCTCGTGGGGGTGATAGCCCATGTTAATACAGGCAATGGTTTGGGGTTTACTGATGTTGACTTGACTCCAGCTGGGAGAAACCATAATAATGCCTTGCACATTTCTGTTGAGTGCCGTGGGTCGTTGATGTCTCATGTGCTTGTGGATACAAGATCATCTTTAAATGTTTTGCCTAAGAAGGCATTGATGAAGCTGGACACCCGAGGGTTGATATGCACGCCAAGTGATTTGGTGGTGCGCGCAATTGATGGTTCCAAGAGATCTGTTTTTGGGGAGATTATGCTGCCAATTAAGGTTGGCCCGGAGGTCTTTGAAGCTACATTATATATAATGGATATTTAGCCTGCTTACAGTTGTCTACTTGGTCAGCCATGGATTCACAGTGTTGGGGCTGTAACGTCTACACTCCATCAGAAGTTGAAGTATATGGTAGACGGACATGTGGTGACAGTCTGCGGATAGGAGGATATTATGATAAGCCATCTATTTACTTTCAAATATGTGGAGGTAGATGGCGAAATACAGGAAACGTTGTGTCAGGCTTTTGAAGCGGTAAAAGTTCATGAGGAAGCTCCCAAGGAGGTTAGCCCATCTGAAGTGGTTATGCAGCCTACGGTGATGGATCAACCCATATTTCTATGTCTTCCTTCAAGGGTGCACGGACTGTAGTTGAAGCTAGAAGCTCACAAAAATGGGGTCAGGTTATTGAGGTTCAGAAAAAGCAAAATACTTACGGACTGGGTTACAAGCGACCCAGGCGTCCTGAAGAGCCTCCGAAGTTTTACGGCCCGGTTCGTTTTACCAGTGTTAGGGTATTCTTTGATAGAGTCAATGCTATTGAAGAAGATGGGGACATCGATTGCGACATGGATAATTGGATCCGCCCCTGCACGCCTGGTCAAATCCCTTGCAACTGGTCATCGGAGAAGATCATCCAAGTGACTGACCCAGAGTAATTGTCTCTGTTTTTCTATTATGTTTGATCCTACGTTCTGCCCAAGACGTAGTGATTCTTGTTTGTAGGGCTTGAACATTTTGTAGGTTTTTCTTTGTCAATAATAAAGGACTTTTCGCATTCAAATATTTCTGATCCCTGTTTTTCTATTTTATTTTGTGCATAAAATCACATAAAAATGGCAATGTGTTTTGTTTGTTGCATACATGATAAAACATAAATCATCTATCATGCAGGTTACCTTGTTCAGATTCCATCCCTCATGATTCGGCTATGGCTCAGTATGATTTCGATAATCCCATATATCAGGCTGAAGAAGAGGTTGAGGAAGACTGTGACCTACCCGAGGAATTGGCCAGACTGTTAAAATAGGAGGAAAGGGTCATTGTACCTCATCAGGAGGAGATTGGGATTGTTAATTTGGGAACCGAGGATGCGAAGAAAGAGGTAAAGATTGGGGCTGCTTTGGAAGACAGTGTAAAGAGAAGATTGATTGAAATGCTTCGAAAGTATGTGGATATCTTCGCCTGGTCTTACCAAGACATGCCTGGGCTTGACACTGACATCGTGGTACACCGGCTGCCGCTCAAAGAGGGGTGTACTCTGGTTAAGCAGAAGTTGAGGAGAACGAAACCTGAAATGTCTGTCAAGATTAAGGAGGAGGTTCAAAAACAGATAGATGCTGGATTTCTGGCTGTGACAAGTTATCCTCCGTGGGTTGCTAACATTGTGCCTGTACCTAAGAAGGACGGAAAGGTCAGGATGTGTGTTGATTACAGAGATCTGAATAGAGCAAGCCCGAAAGATGATTTCTCGCTCCCTCACATTGACGTGTTAGTGGACAACACTGCTCAATACTCTGTGTTTTCCTTCATGGATGGCTTCTCTGGGTATAACCAAATCAAAATGGCCCCAGAGGATATGGAGAAAACAATGTTCATAACACAATGGGGAACATTCCATTACAAAGTGATTCCCTTTGGATTGAAAAATACTGGGGCAACTTATCAGCGGGCAATGGTGACTCTCTTTCATGATATGATTCACAAAGAGATCGAGGTCTATGTTGATGATATGATCCCGAAGTTACAAACGGAGGAAGAGCATCTGGTAAATCTTCAGAAGCTATTTGATAGGTTGATAAAGTTCAGACTGAGGTTGAATCCGAACAAGTGCACCTTCGGTGTGAGATCGGGAAAGTTACTAGGGTTTATTGTCAGCGAAATGGATATCAAGGTTGATCCTACAAAAGTAAAAGCCATACAAGAAACGCCTGAGCCGAGAACAGAGAAGGAGGTTCGTGGCTTCCTGGGGAGGTTGAACTACATTGCTAGATTCATCTCTCATCTTACAGCCACTTGTGAACCAATATTCAAATTGTTAAGAAAAGATCAAGAGGTCAGGTGGAACGAAAATTGTCAAAAAGCGTTCGAAAAAATAAAAGAATATTTGCAGGAACCTCCGGTCCTTATGCCGCCAGTACCAGGAAGGCCATTGATTATGTATCTTATGGTTCTTGAGAACTCAATGGGGTGTGTCCTCAGTCAACATGACGAGTCAGGTAGAATAGAGCATGCCATATACTACCTGAGTAAAAAATTCACTGATTGTGAGTCAAGGTACTCAATGCTGGAAAAAACATGTTGTGCACTCGCTTGGGCAGCTAAGCGTTTGAGGCAGTATATGTTAAACCACACAGCCCTCTTGATTTCGAAGATGGATCCAATCAAGTATGTGTTTGAAAAGCAGGCGCTTTCTGGAAGAATAGCCCGTTGGCAGATGGTTCTGACAGAGTACGATATTTAATATGTTTCCCAAAAAGCCATTAAGGGAAGTGTTTTGTCAGAATATCTTGCTGAACAACCAATTGAGGATTATCAACCTGAAATCGGATCCCAGTGGAAGCTAGTCTTTGATGGGGCTGTCAACTCATATGGTAACGGAATCGGGGCAGTCATTTCAACTCCACAGGGTTCTCATATACCCTTCACTGCCCGATTAGCGTTCATATGCACCAATAATGAGGCGGAGTACGAAGCATGCATCATGGGGTTAGAAGAAGCAATTAATTTGAGAATCAAGAACCTCGATGTTTATGGTGATTCCGCGTTGGTGGTTAATCAAATTACAGGTGAATGGGAAACTCGTCAAGCGAATTTGGTGCCTTATAACAACTATGCCAGAAGGTTGTTACCTTTCTTTGACAGAGTCGATTTCCATCATATACCCCGGTTAGAGAATCAGATGGCAGATGCGTTGGCAACGTTATCTTCGATGTATCAAGTGAACCGTTGGAATAAAACTCCCTCGATCAGAATCATGCGTCTGGATAGATCATCTTTTGTGTTTGCGGTTGAAGGGGTATCAGATGGTAAACCTTGGTATCATGATATTAAGGTCTTTCTGAAGAGTCAAGAGTATCCAGTTGACGCGTCCACCAAAGATAAGAAAACTCTGAGGAGGTTGGCGGGAAATTTCTTTTTGAATAAAGATGATGTGTTATACAAGAGGAACTTTGACATGGTCTTGCTACGTTGTATCGATGAACACGAGGCAGGCCTGTTAATGGAAGAAGTTCATGAAGGTTCTTTCGGTACTCATGCCAATGTGTAATACCCCAAAATTTGCCCTCTCATTTCTTCATATCATTTAGCATGAGCTTTCATTTCATTGCATTGCATTCAAGCATAGAAAGTTAAACATAAAGTATTGCATTGCATCTTGCATAAGGGCATGGGATCAGTGATTCTCAAGGGTGTTGATCATCCAAAGCAAGGAAACAAGAACCAAGGGTCTTCAAACCAGCCTAAAGGGTCTCTTATGTCATATGTCATCTCAATTGGTCCCACAAGGCATGAGAAGAGGAGAATTCATCAAGAAGATTGGACAGTGCACCATCTCCTACACAAGGCAGTCAAAATGGGGATCTGACCCTCAAATGGGCAAGCTCTTTGATTTTTCATCACCTCCAAATGCCATATCTCTTCTTTGTTATATAGAATATACATCATATTCAGAGGAATTTGGATTTGAAGGATGTGATATTTCCTCCTAACCAGAGGGTGCCAAAATTAGGGTTTGACCTAAAATCAGTTTATCTCTTATATTTTGGGCAAGACTTGATCTCATGGTATTCCTTATGTTCTTAAGTGTATATGGATGGAAAATTGCTCATCAATTGGTTTCAGAAGGGTTTCAATTGATCAGTTGCTTGATAGTCAAGAAATTGGGGAAAAAGTCAACTGTGCAGTGAAAAAAGTCAACTCCTGACGTTTTAAGGTCAAATTCATGAAATTCAAGTTATATATGTTCATTGGAAAAAATTTGATCAAGAAATGATGGAGGAATTATGAAAAATCAAGAAATCACAAAACTACCAAAAATAGAAACTTTAGGGTTTCCAAAAATGGCAAGTTTGGACCATTTTACACCCTACTTTGAGGATCTCTTTCTCCAAGATAAATGCTCCAAACCTCAGGCCCAAGTTGAGCCAATTAAATTTCATGTTCTAAGCTTCAAATCCATATAAAGAACATCTCCATTGGATCAAAATTGAATGAGTTATGATTGATCAAAGTTTGGCAAAACTAGGTCCAAAACCAAGTCATGGCAAGGCAAGACTAGGCCCACGCGCCATTATTTTGACAAACACTTGGTGTGCTAAATGTCCAGCCACTTTTCTCAATGGTGTAAGCTCCAAATGAAAAAAATGTTGAACATCAAAGTTGTTGATCTCAATGTCCTCTTCAACTTTGATGTTGGACAAATTTTCATTTGAGCAAGTTATGATGGAGTTATAAGGGTTCAAAGTTGGTATGATTATCTTGAATTCCATGCAACATGTTGCCTTGCCATGCCACAATCTTGCCACACCCTTCCACCAGTTTCAAACCCTGATGTTCTAAGCTATTTTCCAACATCTTACACACCTCCATTTGATTTCTTTTCAACACCAATATTGTTCTATGATGCACCATCTTTCTAATGCCATCAATACCTCATTATTTCATTCACTAACAAGAGAGAAATTCATTCTCAAACTTGCACCTTTCCATTGAACCTTGGGCTGCTACAAAATTAGAAAAATGAATTGTTGTTGTTGTTGTCTTAACATTCACACGCATATACCCTATATTCATTTCCACTTTAAGCCAAACACCTCTTACACACGATGGACTCCCCATGTTGCTTCATACATAAGAGAAGAAAAGAACCAAACTTGTTGAGCACGTTTCTCTGCTGCAGCCGTGACTTCATCATCACCATTCACTTTCATCAACCTCACCTTAAACTTCATAAACCTTCATCACCATATCACTCATCTCCTCACTTGCCCTAACTAACTTGACTCAGTTAGTTAGGGACAACTCACTTTAACCCACTCAACTCACCTTAACTCACTCATTTAACCACCACTGGTTCACTCTAAACCACACATATAAATAGAAATTTCACTCACAAATTCATTGCTAACTCTGATTTTCGACACTCACTTCAAACTTCTTCTCACTTTCTCTCTCAATTTCTCTCTATTCTCTCTCTGAGTTTACACGAGTTCACCATTTTTTCATCATTTTCATCAAGCATCTTCATCATTCATCTTCATCAGAGTAATTTTGGAGCAAGAACAAGTGATAAACTCTCAAGTGCAGTCTCATTTTCTCCTCCATTCCAATATTCTACAGCATTTATTTTGCTTAGACTGAAGCTCCAAAGAGGAAGGTCAATTGGATATCTCTGGTTTTCTCAACATTGCCAAGATCTCCAAGTTTTAGGTTCAAAAATTCTTCACCTTATTTTGCTCGTTTATCTTGTTTTGAAGCTTGATGATGATGAGATTTTAGCTCATTAGGAGCTCTGTTAACTCCGGCTAGTTGATAGGCCTCTTAGAGGCATAGACTCAAAACCTAGGGCAACTTTCTTGTGCTCGATTCTTATTATGTGTGTGTTATATGTGAAAAACAAGCCTAGATTCATGACGTACGTAACTTCAGCTTCATTTTGACATAAGGTTTGTGTATTTCTAGAGACTTGGAGGTTGCAGGTGGCCGGAGGGTGGCCGGAGAAGATGACCGGAGTCTTCTCCGGCCGGTGAGGTTTTACTTAGGGTTTTAAGTTCCAGTTTGAATCCTGACCATTGCTAGCTTTTGATCTAACGTTCGTGGTGTGTTTGATTTCCATGACTCTCGTGTGTGCATTGCATCATAACTACCATGCGCATTGATCATGAACCATACGATTGAATTACTTTACTTGATTGATTTGATCCAATGCACCAAAACTTGCCAACACATTACTGATACATGTGCTTCTCACGTGCCTTTACTTGTGGTCTTAGTTGATTGTGTGTGCACGCGTATAGGAGAATTGCCATATGCTTGCGCTATAGACGGTTGGATCAGCATGTTTTAATGATTAATCTTGATGGATCTGATTGTGTGGTTGTGATGGCATTTAATTCTTGACTGATCATGCGCACTATCACACACAACACATGTTTAGTTGGATTGGACTTAATTGATGTTTGCACCCCCACACTGAGCCCATTCTTGTGTTTTGAACGTGATATTTTACTTCTCTGCACCCCCTGTTTTCTCTTTCTTTCTTTTAATTTCTTTTTATACTTGTTTCATAATTGATTTTTAAAAATACCAAAACATCATGAAAAATTCTACAAAAATTCATGTGATATCTTAACATGTTTAAATAATTTTCTATTATTTTTAATTTTTATTTTGTGAATGTTTTCATATTCTTCCATAATTTTCTTTTATTTCTTTTGAAACTTGTTTCTATTTTCATATCTTCATTTCAAAGATTTATTTCTTATAGCTCCTTAAACATTTTTGCATCAATATTTTTGCATCCATTTAGTAACATCTAAAACTTCATAAAAATATTTTTGTTTCATTTTTATAACTTTATTTTATTGCATTTAAGTCCCCCATCTTTGCATTTTGGTTCATGATTCATAAGTGACTATTGCTTGATTGTTTGAGGTCCTTCCTCCCTGAATTTTTGTATAAGATTTTGATATGTGATTAGTCCCTAGTTGAGGTCATTTTTATTCTAATTCAATAATTTTTAATGCACCTTGACATATGTTTGTGTGCTTGTGTTTGAAGGAAGTTTTGCTTGAACTTTATGTGCCTTTCTTTAACCTTCATTGCATGAGGCATTTATGCCATTATTTGAGGTCTTTTGTTTGGATTTAGGTAACATGTTTAGACTCTTAGAAGCTTTGTTTGATCATTGTTAAGTCCATTTGGCATGTGTTGATCCTTTGTTTTATATGATGCATCTTATGGGACTTTTTAACCTAATTTTTCTTATGTCTTCATCTTATGCTTTTCATGATTGGTTGTGTGCTTATAATATGATCATATTATCATCTCATTTGCATTTTGATCCATGACTTGCTACTGACCTATCCATAAGCATTCATACTTGTATGTCATTTTGCATCTTTTGCATTTCTTTTCAATTATGAGGCATTCATTCTTTTATATGTCTTCTTCTTACATGTTTGCTAAGTTGTATGGACTTGATTGCTATGTGCTTTTGCCATGACCATTTGTGCATCCTTAACATGTCATATCACTTCTGATTTTGATACTTGAGTTCATCTTGAGTCTTTTTAGGCTTGACTTGTGCCTTAAGTGATTTCTTTCCATGTTTAATTCATATTCATATCTTCTCACTTCTTCTCTTTGTCACTCCTAATGCTTGGATACTTGATTGTTTGCCTTATGTGACATTTATACATCATGTTTAGGCACATGTTTAGGTCATCCACATTCTGACTTTGACATTATTTGTAGCATTAATGCATGATCACCTTGCATGTCCACTCATTATTCACCTATTTCTTCCATGATTCACTTCTTTGGTGTTTAAGATCTTTAGTTGTGCATAGTTTGTTCTTGATTGATCAATTAACATTAGAGAACACCCTTAGAGCCTAGGTTCTGACCTTGATTGAGTTTCATCTCTTAGGATCTTTATCCTTTAATTCTTAACTTGTTTGTTCACCACTTGTTATTCCTTTTCTTATTGCACTACTTGTAAATTGTTTTGAACTAACATTTTCATGTAGGTGCTAAAGGTAAGTAAGTGTGTGGGTATGCTTCCACACACAATTATTTCTCTTATCTTCTCTGATTCCTTTTAAACTTTCTACTTGTGATCATGTTAAGCATTTATATGCTTTCCTTGAATAACTTCTTCTTCACCCCTCTTTAAGACCAACTTAACTTCCATCTTGGAAGTAAGTTGCTTCTTTTGCTCTTCTTCTTCTTTCTTCTAGAAGTAGGTTTGTTAAACCACATTAACCATAGGATCTCCAAGCATGCTAACATTAAGATTGAGTCTTAGTCTCCCTTAGTTTTCACCTTTTCCTCTTTTGAGTCTCTTCTCTCTCATCTTATAATAAAGGTAAAAAAACATTTAATAAAGGCATAACACCTATTGTATTTAGGCCTTTCATATGGGAACAAGGAGGTGTGGGGTCTTCTCTCACTTTCTTATAATGTTTAGCGTACGTCCCGTCTTGGGTTGATATGCGAGGCATTCGATCCTATATGAAGGACTTAAATACGATACAAGTTACAAACGACTTCAAAAACACTTCTTTCTAAAAAACTTCAAACAAACAATAACGTCTTTCCTTCGGGAATTCTTTTCTCATCTCATTCACTCATTCCTTAAGGATGCGTCGATTCCGTTCTACCGCAAACAGGTAACGCCTAAGTCTCCCTACAGCGAGCTGCAACACCTAACTGCTAGGACGCGAACGTCGACGTTTCCACTAAAAAACACAAACAACTTTTCCCTTAGTAAGGGGAACTACGTTGCTCTGATTCTCATGTTCCCGATGGCATACGTAGGCAGTGGGGTAGGACCCATTCGAGCACTTCTTTTATTTTCCTTACATTTGTTTCTCATTCTCTTTCCATTCTTTTCCAGTATCTTTTCTATCACCCTTTGATCGAGACAAGCAAGCGTGGATCCCATCGGGTACGATGAACGCGTGGGGGGGTGCTAATACCTTTCTCTCGCGTAACTGACTCCCGAACCCAGTTCTCTTGGTCGCAAGATCATGCTCTATCCTTTCTTTCAGGTTTATGCGGTGTTTGCTTTCCCTCTCTTGGGATAAATACACATTGTTGGCGACTCTGTTTCGGTGCCACTTTCGCGTTTGTACTAGGATGAAAATCCCGGGAGCGACAGCTGGCGACTCTGTAGGGGATCGAACCCAGAATCTCTGGTTTCCTTAGCGAGTCAATCCTAGCGCTTATCTGTTTTTCTTTCATTGTGTGTTTACTGTTGTGCTGTATTTACTATTTTATTGTATTGTATTACTGCTTTACTGTATATTACTGTATTTACCGCATTTTAGCATTTTCATTTCATATGATATATTATGCTATACTAGACTGTGCTGTTTTCTGTTTGGCGGGATAGGGTATTCTAAGAGATAGGCCCAATACACAGGCCTGAGTGCACTTATGTTTAGCGTGTTTCATGTCCTCTCACGCTCCTTTTCGGTGCGAGGAGGGAATATGAAACACAATCTGGATGTGGTTCTCTCTAGAGAATTCTGCGTTGTGGGTCTTCCACAATGGTAGAGCTATCATGAAGAGCTGTTAAGTCTGGATGACCTTTTAGGGTGACCCCTCTTTATTTTGAAAGAGAATCAGTGGAGGCACTCCTCGATTGGCGATAGTACTGTACCCCGAGGGATGAATGTACTATTGCTTCTCGACCTCAGTGCCAGAAGTTGAGGACCTTTCATTTTGGAGAATCAGTTGAGGCCTCCTCGATTGATGATGATGCCAAACCAGAAATGGTGAACGTATCATCATTTCTCGACCTGAGAGCCCGGGATACTGAGGATCTTAGTACCCACATGTGAGAGGGGCGGGCTGTTTACAGGTTTGCAGGTAACCTTGACTTTCATCCTACCTGGTATTCTGGTTCTCTTATCAGTGTGGATTCATCAGCCTGGTATTATGGTATTCCGATTATTCCGGCACCCTGATTATGCCGATATTCTGGCATTCCCGTATTCTGATCACGCCGGTGTTCTATTTATTCTGGTATTCTGATTATGCCGATATCCCGGCATCCTGATATTCTGATTAGTCGGATATTCTGGTATTCCGGTGTTCTCTTCAGAGCCGACCCATGAACTTATTCGGTCACCAGCACAGCAGTTATCTAGATTATATGGAAGCTTTGTTCCCATGTCTGTTGCATCTGCATCAACATTTTCGAATACATGTTCTTGTATTTCCAAGGGATATTAACTTTGAGACTTGCTACTGAGAGTTTCCACCTATTTCTTGTGGTTAGTGTAAGAAAAATTTTGAGTCAAAGCATAATGATTCCTTGGAAATATTCGAACATGGCATTCTGCATGGCATTCTCATACCCATATGCATAACAGGTGTTCCGGTGCGGATTTCTCATTCTGACTGGGTATTCCCTGCAGAACGGCCAACAAGACTTCTTCCAACTATTTGATTCACCACAATCAAGGTTCAGATATGGAACAACTCCGAGCGGAGGTGACTGAGATGAAGGCCCAAATGGGGCATTTTATGGTGGACATTCAGGCGTTGTCCCGAGGTCAGGAACTGCTGAGAGAAGAAGTCAACTAGATGAAGACTCAGATGGGCCAGGTTATGGAAATTCTGAATGAAGTGTTAAGAAAGGAAAACAATCAAGTGCCCGCTTCCACAGCAGAGGTTCTCACTCCTCCTATCTCTTTAGGGTCTCCTCTAGACCATGGATTGCCTTGTAAATCCTCTCCACCGTCAGAGCTTTTTCATCACCAACTGTTTCTTGAGGGTCTTAAGCCAGAGAAGACTGAGAAGAAGTTTGATCCGATCCCGATGCCATACGCTCAATTGCTTCAGCACTTGCTCAAGTTTCAGCTAATTGATTTGATTGATGCAGGACCTCCACACACCAAGTTTCGTATGGGTTCCAATGTCAATGATAGGTGTGAATTCCATTCAGGGGTACCTGGTCATGATGTTGAAAATTGTAAGATGCTCAAGTATAAGGTCCAAGGGCTTATTGATTCAGGGGTAATCGAGTTTGCGCCCATCAGCACAGTCAAGCAAAAAGATGTTCCTCCAACTGCTGCTAAAGAGGTGGATATTCCTCCCTCCTCTCAGGGACCTTCCTCAATCCAGAAGCCTTGGGTTCCGAAACTGCCGCATCAGCAAATCACAGCTGGGACTCTCTCAGTTGGATCCTTTCATCATCAATAGAAGCAAGAAAGGGTTTTTGATCCTCTAACGATGTTTCATGCCAAATTACTTCAGCAACTGCTTCAGTTAAGATTGATTGAGCTCCGGAAGTTGACTCTTCCTCCTGCAAAGCTTCCAAAAGGATGGGATGCCAAGGCTCATTCTGATTTTCACTCAGGGGCACCAGGCCATGATATTGAGGGGTGTAGAGCATTCCAGCACCAAGTGCAAGACTTAATTGACTCCAAAGTAATCGAGTTCGGACCGGATGGCATGAAGGTATCAGGTGATCTTACGCCAGTAGCTGCAAAGGAAGTGAGTATTCCTTCCCCTTCTCTAGGGTCTACCTCAAGTCACGGGTTTATTCCTCAGCTTCAGGTTTCAAAGTCATCACGTCAGCAACCTTTGTTTATTCCTCGGCCAAATGTGGAAAGAAAAGTACATGGGCAACAGAGGCAACGAGGACTTAAGAGGTCTGAGAGTGTGTTTGTTCCAATTCCTACTTCTCAAAGCCGGCTTATTGCTCGCCTTCTCCCATGCTCTTTGATTCAGCTGGGCAAGGTAGTGCCAGTACCGTTTCCTTTTTCTCCAGATTATGACATGAATGCCAGGTGCGAGTTTCACTCGGGAACGTTTGGACATACAATTGACAATTGTAGAGTGTTCAAACATAAGGTGCAAGACTTGATTGACTCAAAGATTATCACACCAGACGGGTGGCCCATAAATTGAGCTTTCTTCATCAGATTGAGCACCCAGTTTGCAAAGATATCTTCAGAATCAATAAGTCCAGACGGAGTCAAGCCTCCTCAACAAGGACAATCATTTGGCTTCTTTACTGCATTCTCATGTGTAGCTTTTTATGTTTGTCAAAACATTTGTATGCATGCATGAAGTCTGTTTTTCTTTTTATGTTAATCCTAATAAAGCGCACATGTTTTTCCTGAAGCAATCCATTCGTATTCACTCATAAGTTTGTATATATGCACTGCAATACCAATTTTCTTACGTAAACTCTCTGAGAGAGGATGATGAGGTAAAAACGCAGAAATCTCTAAGGGTGTGCTTTTGAATAAGAACTCTGTTGAGGATGTACAGGCATTGTTTCAAATCCAAACACTGGAGATATAAGGGAGATAGACCCTCGTTAACCCCTTTGAGCCTTGAAGTAGGAGTTTCTTTCGTACGGAAAAAACCCTCACATTTAACCCATGGGCAGGGTAGGCGTCAGTTAATTTAACCGAGCGTTCAAATTTCAAAAGGAGTGTGTGTCGCTCCCGGGATTTTCATCCTAGTACAAACGCGAAGTGGCACCGAAACAGAGTCGCCAGCAATGTGTATTTATCCCAAGAGAGGGAAAGGAAACACCGCATAAACCTGACGAGAAGGAAAAGCATGGTCTTGCGACCAAGAGAACTGGATTCGGGAGTCGGTTACGCGAAGGGAATGTATTAGCACCCCCTCACGTCCATCGTACCCGATGGGATCCACGCTTGCTTGTCTCGATCAAAGGGTGTAAGGAAAAGGATATTGAAAAAGGAGCTAGAAAAGAAATGGAAAGATAAAGGAGAAAGAATGGAAAAGGAACGAGAAACAAATGTAGGGAAAATAAAAGAAGTGCTCGAATGGGCCCTACCCCACTGCCTACGTATCTCATCGGGAACATGAGAATCAGAACGACGTAGTTCCCCTCAATGAGAGTCGCTTTGTTTGTGTTTTTTAAGGAACGGCTGACGTTCTAGCTCAGGTGTTGCAGGCTCGCTGGTCCGAGTGCGTTACCATCTTGCAAGAGAACGGGTAGGAGCACGTTCATACGTTTGGAATGAGTGAGATGAGAAAAGAATTCCTGAAGGAAAGACGTTATTGTTTGTTTTTGTCTTTTAAGAAAGAGGAAATGTTTTGAATTATGTGTGTTTTGTAACACATATTGTATTTAAGTCCTTCATATAGGATCGAATGCCTCGCATATCGACCCAAGACGGGACGTACGCTAAACATTCCAAAGAAATGAGAGAAGACCCCTCACCTCCTTGTTCCCACATGAAAGGCCTAAATACAATATTTGTCTTGCCTTTATTAAGTGTTTTTGTAGGTTATGAAATGAAGAAGTGCTTTTTATTTGTACCTTCAACAAGTATTGCATTTACGTCCCTCATATAAGGTCAAATGTTTCACACATTGACCCAAGATGGGTCATATGCTACACATTCTAAGATTATAAGAGAAGACCCCTTATAATCTTTCCTTTATATGAAAGGCCTAAATGCAATAAGTGCCTACCTTTATTAAGTATTTTTGAATTTTCTTTGAGATGAGAAGATGAAAGACTCAAGAGAGAAGAAAGGTAAAAATCTATATGGACAAAGACTCAATCCTAGTTGATTAGTCAAGGGGGTGATCCTAATGGTTTGTGAGGTTTAAACCTAAAGTCTAAAGAAAGAATGAATTAAACAATTCACTTCTAAAGTAGAAGATGAATTGTAATTCAAAAGGGAAAGTGATGAGTTAATCAAAGAAAAGCACATAAGTGCTTAACAAAACACATAATTGAATTATAAAAGAGATGAAAGGAAAGAAGTTTGAATGTGGATTCCTTATCCACACTCAATTTCAACTTACCAATGCCCCTACATGGTTAGTGAACATGTATAAGAAGTATAAGAAGCAAAAGAACACTTAATGTACCATAAAGCTCAAAAGAATGAGATGAAAGATCAAATCCTAATGTCACAACCAGAATGTACATCATATTGAAAACAAGAGAATATCATCCTATCAATTCAAATGAATAAGCAACCATCACCATCCATGGCATTAGAACATGCTATCATAAGAAAAGGGAGATGAAAGATGCAAAGAAATGAAAGAAACATGCATAAAGGGAACATGTAATCCAAGGATCAGAATTGAAACTAAATGGAAAATGGCTTATACACATCTCAAATCATTCATGGATCAATCATCAAGACATTCAAGAAGTAATATAAGAAAAAGAATTGAAATGGAAGTTCAAAAGAAAAGATGCAAACCAAAACAAGTTAAGGATGCACAAAGTTCAAAAGGGAAATGAACATGCAAAGATGTACCAATGACCTATAATGTCAAATGAATAGTTCACAAAATAGGCAAATGATCATGCAAGTATGCACAAAAGCAATCATGTAAACATGCACAAAGATTACAAGGATATGACATGTTATTATGCTTCAAGTGAAATGTTTTAGACAAAATTCAAATGGGTTCATGAAAATTATTCAAGCATGATTTTGAGATACACAAATCAGAAATGAATCACACACCAAAGTAGCATGCAAAATTCAAGGCACAATGCCTTCATACAAAGCATTTAGGTCAAATTGGATGCACATGCAAAGTATTACAAAGATGGACACCAAGACATGTCATAAAATGTCCTAAAAAATCAAATAAAAACCATATAACATACTTCAAGATATTAGTGACTCAATTCAAAAATAAGCAAAGCAAAACCATTTTTGATAATCAAGAACAAAAACGAACAAAATCATGTATCATCAATGGAATGCACACAAATGAAAAATTCAAAGAAAATATGCAACAGGGGTAAAAATGTCATAAAATCAGAAAATAAAATCATCAAAAATTTTATAAATGTTTTAATGATGTTCATGAATTTTTATGGAATTTCTAATGCTATTTAGTATTTTTAAAAATTAAAAAGCAAACATGTAGCAAATGAAGAAAATAAAATGAAATTGAAATAAGGGAAAGGGGTGCAAGCATAGCAAAATATGAGTTCAAATTAATTGGGCTTTGGAACAGGGAGGTGTAAAAAGCAATATGGCTTAAGTCCAATTACGCGCAATCCACAATAACTAGCATGCTCACTCAGTCAACAAAAATTGACTCACGCGTGACCATTGGATTAAGTCAAGTCCACAGGCAAGTCAAAGTAATGAAAATCAACGCATGTACATGAATGTCCACACTCCATACCATGTGCCACACCACACAAAGTTTAAGTGAGTTCAAAAAATTGGCACGTGAGAGGCACACTGATTTTAATATGCTGGCATGCTTTTGAACCACACGATGAGGAAAAATAAACGGACACGATTATAACACACACAAACCCTAGCATTCAAGATCACCGGCCGGAGATGACCTCCGGTCATCTTCTCCGGCCAACAGCCACCACCTGTAAACTCACATGTTCACCAAAACACACAAATCGCATACCAAATTGAAGCTGAAGTAATGTAGATCAAGAATATGCTCATAAAAACCACAAAACATACACACATAGCAAGAACAGAGGAGATGAATTTGTGCCCTAAGTTTTGCAACTACGCCTTTAGAAGGCCTATCAACTAGCCGGAGTAAGCAGAGCTTCTATCAAGCCTATATAAACAAGAAACACATGAAAATGAACAGAAATCGTGCACTACAAGTTCAAGAGCTCAAACCTGAAATTGATGAAGCCTTGAATACACAAGAATACCAGAGGAAAATGCTTCTTCCTTGAGCTTTATTTGGCCAAATAAAGGCTTAACTGAAATGATTGATGATGATTCAGTGGAGATGAATGAAATCCAAGCTTCAAAATAAGTTACAATATGATGAAATTGAGCGAGAAGAAGAGTGATTCTGAGTTGAATATGGAAGATGAATGTTGAAATGGAAGAAGGATGAGAGAATCAGAGAGAGAGTGGCGAGAGTTTTTGAAGTGAATGTGTGAAAAATGAAGTTTTTAAACTGAAGTTATAGAGTGTGATTCTATTTATAATGTGAGTTACCCATGGTTTAGTGAGTTAGTTAGAGTGAGTCAAGGTGGTTAAACTGAGTCTATCCTAACTAACTGAGCCAAGTTAGTTAGGGGACGAGTTATGCTATGGCTATGATGTTGTGGTGATGACTTATGGTGTGTTATGGTGGAGCAGCAAGAGAAACAAATGGCAAAGGTTGTTGCATTAGAAACTTGCTCAACAAGTTTGTTTTTTCTATTTCCATGCAAAGCACATGCTAGTGTATGAGATTTATGTCATGTGTGTTTGGTTTAAAGAGGAAAGCTGAGGTTATGAAGTGTTTGTGGTGTGTGTGAACCAAATCGTGTATCAAGCTGTTAATGCATCAATGCCAACATAGGGTGGTTTACACATGTTTTTCTCTCTACTCAATGAATGGTTTGGTGTGTTTTTGGGCTCATTTGAAAGAGGGGATATAGTGCTACAAGTTTGGTGTGAAAAATAGAATGAAATGATGCTTGGAAGAGGTTGGAAAATGACTCATAACACACAAGTTTGAAAACTGGTTAGTGGCGAGGAAATGAGGTTGGCTGGCAATGCATCTTGGCATGGAACTTCAGCAAGATCATCACAACTTGGACTCACCATATCTACTTCATAGCTTGATCAAATCAAATTTTGCCCAACATGAAACTTGAAGAGGACATTACAAGGAACATTTTTGATGTTGACAAGTTTTGCAAATGAAGCCTCTAACCATGAGAAAAATAGGTGTACATTTGGCCCACCAACTGTTTGTAAAAAGGACATGCGCGTGACCTGATAACCCTTGGTCATGACCTAGTTTTGAACCTACTTTGCCCAAACTTTGGTCAGTCATATCTCACTCAATTTTTATCCAATGGAGATGTTCTACACATGGATTTGAAGCTTGAAACAAGATCTTTTGTTGTGGCCGAGTGGAATTTTCATTTGAGGTCTTGATTTTAAATGGCCTTGGTTCAAACTCTGATACAAAATGGTCCAAAATTACTATTTTTGGAAACCCTACTTCTTCCAAAAATGGCAACTTTCCACATCTTGATTTTTTCATGATTCCTTTGGAGTTTCTTGATCAAATTTTGTACATTGGACACATATAACATGAATTTCATGAATTTGGCCTCAAAAAGTCAAGGGTTGACTTTTTCCTCTGATTATTTGACTTGACCCCAATTTTCCTGATTTTTTATCTTTCTCCCAATTGAACCGCTTCTAAAACCAATTGAGAGGCAATTTTCTACACCCATACACTTAAGGACATATAAAATACCATGACATCAAGTTTTTCCCAAACAATCAAAGATACCCTGATTTAATTGGAAACCCTAATTTTGACCCCCTCTGGTTAGGAGGGAAAAGTGCAGTCTTCAATCTCAAATTCCTCAGAGTATGTTGTGTATCCTCTTAAAGGATGATGAGATATGCCACTTGAGGGTGATTTTGAATCAATGAGACATCTCTTTTGAGGGTTTTCCTTCATTTTTTTTGGATCCCTTGCATAGTGAAGTATGTATTGCTTCAATCTCCTATTGAATCTTACTTTCTTGAGGTATTGGATGGTCAATTGAGATAATATGAGACATGAAAGACTTCTTGGCTTGCCTTGAGGCAACTTGACTGACCTTTTTGTGCTTTGAATGATCCCTTGATTGTCCACCTTCCACCTGATCACATGCCTTGATGGTAAGAGGGATGCTATGCTTCATTTTTCTATGTTAAAGATGCAATGCAATGCTAATGAGGTGGATATGATATGATAAATGATAATGCTATGCTATGATGACAAAAAGGGAGAGCAAATTTTGGGGTATTACAGCTGCCCTTATTCAAACGCTATAGACCTGAATGCCTGAAAGCGATTGCTTTCAGACTTTCAAGGTATATAGTGATTGAATACCAAATATAACCAAAAATTTGCTCTGGATGATGAAGAAGAAAAGGGATATAAACCCAATGCGACTGTTGGACTGAATCTTCAAGTGAAACATTGTCGGAGATATCTGTCTTTTGAACGACGCCAGACGACTACTGGCTTGCCACACTGCTGGTGGACTTTAATAATGTCTTTTGTACGACGCCAGACGACTACTGGCTTGCCACACTGCTGGTGGACTTTAATAATGTCTTTTGTACGACGCCAGACGACTACTGGCTTGCCACACTGCTGGTGGACTTTAATAATGTCTTTTGTACGACGCCAGACGACTACTGGCTTGCCACACTGCTGGTGGACTTTAATAATGTCTTTTGTACGACGCCAGATGACTACTGGCTTGCCACACTACTGGTGGACTTTAGCTGCTCTGCCATTCTAAACAATGGACTTTTACCAGTTCGTGCTGGATTTTTGCCAATCTGTCTTTGGCCTTCAATGATTACCAAACAGGCTTTGGAATCTCAAAATTGCCATCCTCAGATGGACTTTTGCAGCTTTGCCAAATTAAACTTGGACTTTGATGCTTACCAAACCGGCTTTGGAAGCTTTTCCAAATGATCATCCCACTTGCTGGAACAACCACCTGTAATATTACCCCACATGCTGGAATAATGTGAACAAACTGTATATAATGATCATCCCACTGGCTGGAACAACCATCTGCCATACTATCCCACTGGCTGGAATAATATGAACAAACCGTATATAATGATTATCCCACTGGCTGGAACAACCATCTGCCATACTATCCCACTGGCTGGAATAATATGAACAAACCGTATATAATGATTATCCCACTGGCTGGAACAACCATCTGCCATACTATCCCACTGGCTGGAATAATATGAACAAACCGTATATAATGATTATCCCACTGGCTGGAACAACAATCTGCCATACTATCCCACTGGCTGGAATAATATGAACAACTTGTATATAATGATTATCCCACTGGCTGGAACAACCATCTGTCATACTATCCCACCGGCTGGAATAATATGAACAAACCGTATATAATGATTATCCCACTGGCTGGAACAACCACCTGTCATACTATCCCACCGGCTGGAATAATATGAACAAACTGTATATAATGATTATCCCACTGGCTGGAACAACCATCTGTCATACTATCCCACCGGCTGGAATAATATGAACAAACTGTATATAATGATTATCCCACTGGTTGGAACAACCATCTGCCATACTATCCCACCGGCTGGAATAATATAAACAAACCGTATATAATGATCATCCCACTGGCTGGAACAACCATCTGCCATACTATCCCACTGGCTGGAATAATATGAACAGACTGTATGTAATGATTATCCCACTGGCTGGAACAACCATCTGCCATACTATCCCACCGGCTAGAATAATATGAATAGACTGTATGTAATGATTATCCCACTGGCTGGAACAACCATCTGCCATACTATCCCACTGGCTGGAATAATATGAACAAACCGTATATAATGATTATCCCACTGGCTGGAACAACCATCTGTCATACTATCCCACCGGCTAGAATAATATGAACAAACTGTATATGTGCCAAAAATAAATTGGACTTTGAGTTGTAAATGAGCAATGCTAAGAATTACACCACCGGCTGGGTAATATCATACGCTGTCACTTTGCTGAAGAAGAAGTTCCCTCGATCTATTTAAACCTTGCTGGGGATATCTCTGTCAAAGTGTTGAACTTTGTGGGGACTTCGTTGGGGAGAGAATAATTCAGCTAGGACTTATTCTTTGACAGATTTCACATGCTGAAACCTGCGGGAAATATGCCTTGTTGACACTACCACTTGCTGGTAAATCCTGCTGAGAATAAACTCCACAGGGGATGTTCAAATCCTGGTTGGAAGACAATCCGTTGCAACATGCTGAGAAAGAGTCCCTAGAGATCTGCTGGGGAAACCCAAAGCAATTCCACGGTAGTCTGCTGAGGAATAAAACTGTCAAGCTTGGGATAAGCGCCATAATGCCTCATGCTAGGCGAACTTTCCATTTGACGACTCCGTTGGGGATAATGAGTTTCTCATCGACTCTGCTGGAGAAAACTACTTTAAAGCGTCTCGTGCTGGGGATGCCTTTTGAGAGGATTTTACAGAAAACCAAGTGTCCTCTACCGGGGATAATAAATTTGAAACATCTTCGGCCGGGGAAATTCAACATGCCCCATGCTTGGGAGGGCAACAACTTGTTTGTTTGCTCCATGATATAAGACTAATCTGACGACAACGTCCCAGGAGGATTTTACAGAAGAGTAAGTGTCTTCAAACTCCTGGTGACTTCACTGGGGATTGACCATCCACTTCGGTGTCCGCGAAGCCACTCTACTGGGGAATTCGCCACCGTTATCGACACAGAAAAGCTTGTAGCTGTGGGAAGTACTGAATGAGAGAACCGACTTAATAAGATACAACAGTATCAAGTCATACTCAGTTTGCTGATATCGAATCGTCGTGACCGACCGATGACCAAATGATGTACTCAATCAGTAAACGTTGTGACAAAAGGCGACAAGTGAACCTTTCCCATTGCCCGCGAAGTATCAGAAGATTTGCACTAGTTATGGACATGGAGTGTTTATTGCACAGAAAAATTCAATCTTCGACCACCATCGTCGTCCCAACATCCGGCGGGAAATCTTGAATGAAAGAATCGACTCAATAAAATACAACAATATCAAGTCATAGCAAATGCTGGTGCTGAGGGATAACTTTCGCGCAGCTCGGATCGCTCGTGCTCATTACCTGCAACAGAAAAAGTATATGCACATGCCCCAGGATATTGCGTGGTTCTTTTGAATCCATCATCCAAGGTTGCTCAACAATCAAAGTAATTTTAATTGTCTTTTTCATACTTGTTTTTGTAAGGCCATGCTATTTTCAAAGTAATGTTTATCATCAAAAATCGGACATTTTTGCAAACAAAACAGTAACATGAAAATAAAAGCTTGTGACTGAATATTCAATTTTATTGATGAAATGCCAAAATCGGCGAATTTACAATCGAAAGCAAACCCCCTGAAAGAGTTGATCGCCATAAAATTGAGAAAATAAATCTATCCTAAAGACAATGCGAAAATTGGATCCCCACTGATCATAGGTTCTGTTATAACCAGTATGTATTCCAACTCTCTTGATTATCTTCGCCTTCAGGAGTTCGTGGTCGGAACAATTCCTCCTTCGGAAACTTGGTTATTTTGCTGAAGAGTAGAGAACGTACAGATTAATTCAGACTGCAGTCATTCGCTTAAATCCCTCTTTTGCGTGGATCGCCTTTTCAGGTTTTCAATCCACCGGGATACCCATTTTTGCCTAAGTTGCCCTTTCGGGTTTTCAACTTACCGGGTGTCAATTCTTTTCAATTATATCCCTAACTTTTGCCCGAACCTTTATTCTGGTTTTTTTTTGTTCGCCGGGATGCCCTTTTTTGCCTGGACTTTTTTCTTTTATCCAGCGGGTCTCTTTATACGAAGTATTTTTTAACTGCATCTGAATTAACAGGTGATGAAAAGTCTTCACCATCCATGGTTGTCAGCAATAAGGCTCCGCCTGAGAAAACCTTTTTAACCACGAATGGACCTTCATAATTGGGAGTCCACTTGCCCCTGTGATCTATATTCGGAGGAAGTATTCTCTTGATTACCACATCTCCGACCTTGTAAACTTGAGGTCGAACCTTTTGATCGAAAGCCCTCTTCATTCTGCGCTGGTATAGCTGACCATGACATATTGCTGCTAGTCTTTTCTCCTCAATAAGGCTCAGCTGATCAAATCTGGCTCGTACCCATTCAGCTTCCTCTAGGTTAACGTCCATCAATACTCGGAGAGAGGGAATCTCAACTTCGATCGGTAAAACTGCCTCCATACCGTATACAAGCGAGTATGGTGTTGCCCCAGTGGACGTACGGACTGATGTTCGATACCCATGCAAAGCCAGTGGTAACATCTCATGCCAATCTTTGTACGTGACAACCATCTTCTGCACAATCTTCTTGATATTTTTATTGGCCGCTTCGACCGCGCCATTCATCTTTGGGCGGTACGGAGAAGAATTGTGATGCTCGATTTTGAAGTCCCAGCATAGCTCAGCCATCATCTTGTTGTTCAAATTAGAACCATTATCAGTAATGATTCTTTCGGGAACTCCATAACGACAAATGATATCCCTTTTTAAGAAACGAACCACCACCTGCTTAGTGACATTGGCATAAGATGTTGCTTCAACACATTTAGTGAAGTAATCAATGGCGACCAAGATGAAACGATGGCCGTTTGAAGCAGTAGGCTCAATTTTCCCGATCATATCAATGCCCCCACATGGCGAACGGTCAGGGTGAAGACATGATACTCAATGGATTTGGAGGAACATGTACTTTATCTACATAGATCTGGCATTTGTGACACTTGCGGGCATAATTGCAGCAATCTGACTCCATTGTCAACCAATAATACCCTGATCTTAACAATTTCTTAGCCATCGCATGTCCTCCGGCATGGGTACCGAAGGAGCCTTCGTGCACCTCAATCATCAACAGGTCTGCTTCATGTCTATCCACGCATCTGAGCAGAACCATGTCAAAATTTCTTTTAAATAGTACGCCATCTTTGTTCAGGAAGAAACTACTGGCTAGCCTTCTTAATGTCTTCTTGTCTTTGGAAGATGCCCCAGGCGGGTATTCTTGATTTTCCAAGAAGCATTTAATGTCATGGTACCAAGGCTTGTCCTCAGACACCGCGTCAACATCAAACACAAAGGCAGGTCTATCAAGACGAGATACATCAATCCTGGGTACAAAATTCCAGCCATGCACTTTGATCATCGAAGATATAGTGGCCAAGGCGTCTGCAAGCTTATTTTCCTCCCTAGGAACATGGTATAACTTGACAGTTGTAAAGAAAGTCAGCAATCTCCTCGTATAATCTCTATACGTAATCAAATTCTGCTGATGTGTGTGCCAAGTTCCTTTTACTTGATTGATTACCAGTGCTGAATCACCAAAGATATCGAGAGTCTTGATTCGTAAATCAATAGCCTCCTCAATCCCTAGTATGCAAGCTTCGTATTCTGCTTCATTGTTGGTACACCCGAAAGTTACTCGGGCAGTGAAGGGCATATGAACACCTTCTGGCGTAATGAGAACTGCACCAACTCCGCACCCATTCATATTAACTGCCCCATCAAACATCAAACTCCATTTGGATTCAGGGTCAGGCCCCTCCTCCAGAAGTGGTTCCTCGCAGTCTTTCGCTTTGAGAAACATGATGTCCTCATCAGGGAAATCGAACCTCGTGGGCTGGTAATCATCAAGAGGTTGTTGCGCCAGATAATCTAACAGTATACTTCCTTTGATTGCTTTTTACGAAGTAAATTGAATA
The DNA here is from genome assembly GCA_022829125.1 of Lathyrus tuberosus. Taxonomy (NCBI): domain Eukaryota; kingdom Viridiplantae; phylum Streptophyta; class Magnoliopsida; order Fabales; family Fabaceae; genus Lathyrus; species Lathyrus tuberosus. Next base: position 6,524,235 of record JALAZF010000213.1, read on the forward strand.
TCGTACTCTGTCAGTACCATCTGCCACCTTGCAACTCTGCCTGTAAGCGCTGGTTTCTCAAAAATATACTTGACCGGATCCAATTTTGAGATTAACAGGGTTGTATGTGTGAGCATATATTGTCTCAATCGCTTGGCGGCCCATGCGAGTGCACAGTATGTCTTCTCAAGCATTGAATAACGCAATTCACAATCTGTAAATTTCTTGCTCAGGTAGTAGATGGCATGTTCTTTCCTACCTGTCTCGTCATGTTGACCGAGAACACAACCCATGGACTCTTCGAGCACTGTCAAGTACATAATCAGTGGTCTCCCTTAAACTGGAGGTATCAGAATAGGAGGTTCCTGCAAATATCTTTTTCTTTTATCAAATGCATTTTGACAATCATCATTCCACCTGACCGTTTGATCTTTCTTTAGCATTTTGAATATTGGTTCGCAGGTGGCAGTTAGGTGAGATATGAACCTTGAAATGTAGTTCAATCTCCCTAGAAAGCCGCGAACTTCTTTCTTGGTTCTCGGTACAGGCATATCTTGTATAGCTTTTACCTTAGCAGGATCAACCTCTATCCCTTTTTCACTGACAATGAAACCAAGCAATTTTCTGGATCGCACGCCGAAAGTACACTTGTTAGGATTCAATCTCAACCTGAATTTCCTCAACCTCTCAAATAGCTTCTTCAAGTTGATCAGATGTTCCTCTTCTGTCTTTGATTTAGCAATCATGTCATCCACGTAGCACTCGATTTCTTTATGAATTAGATCGTGGAATAACGTCACCATCGCTCTTTGATATGTTGCCCCTGCGTTTTTCAACCCAAAAGGCATTACTTTGTAACAGAAGGTACCCCACGGGGTAATGAATGTCGTCTTCTCCATGTCTTCAGGCGCCATCTTTATCTGATTATACCCGGAGAATCCATCCATAAATGAGAACACTGAAAAACTGGGCAGTATTGTCAACAAGCACATCAATATGAGGGAGTGGAAAGTCATCTTTAGGGCTCGCCCTGTTGAGATCTCTGTAATCCACACACATTCTGACCTTGCCATCTTTCTTCGGCACCGGTACTATATTGGCCACCCAGGGAGGATAGTTGGTTACTGCCAGAAAACCTGCATCCAACTGTTTCTGTACCTCTTCCTTGATCTTCAAAGCCATCTCCGGTTTTGTTCTGCGCAGCTTTTGCTTGACCGGTGGGCAGTCTTCTTTCAATGGTAGTCTATGCACAACTATGTCTGTATCTAAACCTGGCATATCTCGATATGACCAAGCAAAGATATCAACATATTCACGTAGCATGACTATCAGCTCTTGCTTTACATCAGCCCGCAGACTTGCACCGATCTTGATCTCTTTCTTGCTTTCCTCTGAACCAATATTGATAACCTCAAGCTCTTCCTGATGAGGCTGAATGGTCTTTTCTTCCTATTTCAACAACCTAGCCAGCTCTTCTGGGAGTTCATATTCTTCATCACTTTCCCCCTCAGCTTGATAAATCGGATTGTCGAAATCATACGTGGGCATAACAGAATCATTTTCAGAGGAATCCACAAAACCAAGTCTGCATGATTGGATTGATGCTTTATTTTAGATTATTATTTTTGCTTGAAAACAAAAGAAAAGAAAAGAAAGTGCATTGTCATTTTTAATTTTCTTTGTGCAAAAGTAAAAATAAAGAAGGAATAAAGGAACACAACTTTGTAAACAAAAACGTCCTTTTTATTGATGTTTGAACATTATATGAGAAAATATGGTGGCCCTACAAATGGATCCACACGCCTTGGGCAGAGCGTGGGATTTTATGCATTATGAAAGACAATAATTATTACTCTGACTGGTGTACACCGTGAATGACTTCTTCACTAGACCAGTTTTGCAATACTTCGCCTGGAGCCAGTGCATGCACCCATCTGTCCAGATAATCTGAGCCTTCAGCGTCATCTTCTATTGATCAGCAGGACTGATTAGGGTTGACAATTCCTCCACTGTTGAAATTGATTGGCCCACGGAATCGGGGGACTGGCGTTCGGCCCGGCTGGTATCCAATGCCAAACTTATCTTCCTTCACGAATACATCAATAGCTTTACCCCAACCTTGGGCATTTCCGCTTTTAACCACTTCTCTGGCCTGTTTGTAGGACACAATTGATGTACTCGGCCCAACTGGCGCATTTGCCACTGATGCTGAAGTAGATTCTGGTAAGTTATTGATATTCAGGGCTTCGAAAGACTGGCACAGGGTTTCGTGAATCTCCCCATCCATTTCCACATATTTGAAAGTGGATAGATGACTCACAAATATATCTTCCTCACCGCAAACAGTGACCACTTGACCCTCGAACACGTACTTGAGCTTCTGGTGTAGTGTGGAGGTCACTGCGCCTGCTGCGTGAATCCATGGTCGGCCCAACAAACAGCTGTAAGCAGGCTCAATATCCATAATGTGAAAGATCGTCTTGAATATCTGTGGACCAACCTGTATTGGTAATTCCACCTCCCCGAATACCGATCTCTGGGATCCATCGAAAGCTCTCACAATCAGATCACTGGGTCTAAGAACCAATCCATCTACTTCAATTTTCATCAGGGCCTTTTTGGGTAACACATTTAAGGAAGAACTTGTGTCAACCAGCACATGCGACAAAACAGCTCCTTTGCATTCAAGTGTGATGTGCAACGCTTTGTTGTGATTACGTCCATCTGGAGTCAAATCCTTATTCGTAAACCCCAACCCGTGGCTCACGTTGACATTAGAAATTACCCCCTCCAACTGGTTAACGGTGATCTCGTGGGGAACATATGCCATATTTAGAACCTTCAACAAAGCAGCCCGGTGTGCATCTGAACTCATTAACAGGGATAATATTGAGATTTTAGAGGGTGTCTGATTGAGCTGCTCAATGATCTTGTAATCGCTCTTTTTGATAACCCTCATAAATTCCTCAACATCATGATCAAAATTGACTTTAGGGTCCTCTTCCTGAGCAGGCACCTTGTCATCAACAACCTGTTTTCCTTTCGCTCTTGCAGCAACTTCTGCTTCCTTATCACTCCTTAGAGTCTGAGGAGCAAACAGTCGACCACTTCTGGTGAAACCACTTGGTCCACTGACATTCTCAACACTGGTACCAACAACAGCCTCTGCTTTCTGTTGACCTCCTCCCTGATGAGTATTAGTTCCATATTGCCATGGAACTGCCCGATTAGACACATAAGAAGCAGATTCAGGAACTATAATCGTAACTGGTCTCGGCCTATCCGTCATAGCAACAGGAGCTTCAACAGGCACCTGTATTTCAACTGGATTATAATAAATGGTAACGGCAGAAACATCTCTTTCCTTCTCTACTTTATCAAACTGAAGGCTTCCTTTGTCTATAAGATCCTGCAGTCCAGCTTTCAACTTACTGCAGCCATTAATCTGTCTCGAACAATCCTCACAATCAGAGGCACATCCAGGAAATACCTTTCCTTTTAACAAACGTTCTTTTACCATCAACAGCGGAGTCTTTACCAAATTCACATCAGTAATCGAATTCAATTTCTCACCATCAGAAATAACATTCATGCTTGCACCTCCATGATGGGGCATTGGATTATCACGAACATTCGGCGGCTTAGAGAAATTAATAGCTTTTGTGTCAATCAAGTCCTGAACTTTATGTTGAAAAGCCCAGCACTTTTCTATCGAGTGACCTTGCACACTAGAATGAAATTCACATCGAGCATTAGCATCGTAACCTTGAGGCAATTTTCTGGTATCTAGTGGCTTCATAGTCCGAAGTTCAACCAACTTCTCTTTGAGCAGTTGTGGTAACAAATCAGCATATGTCATAGGCAAGGGATCAAACTTACGGTCTCTTTGTCTATTAGTCTGGAATCGGGATCTAGCTTGCTGATCTGGAGCTTTCTGTACTGCTGGAACCGGAATGGTTACAGCATCCACCTGATGGTAAGATTGAGTCCTGCCTCTGCCCTTTCCTCTATACACAGCGCTGGACTCCCCTTCTCTTTTCCTTGGTCCATTGGCAAAGGGTTTCTTCAAACTTGAAGCAACAGTCCCACTGACATCTTGAATCTTACCCAATTTCAGCAGACTTTCTATTTGTTCCCCAGCAACGACGATATCGGCAAACCCCGTGGAAGGACATGCAGCAAGTCTATCCAAATACGTCCCTTGAAGCGTGCTCATGAACATATCAGCCATCTCACGATCACCCAAAGGTGGTTGAACTCGAGGATCCAATTCTCTCCATCTCTGTGCGTACTGCTTAAAGCCCTCCTTGTTATCCTGAGTCATACTCTGCAATTGAGTACGATTAGGTGCCATGTCCAGATTATATTGATACTGCTTCAGAAACGCAGTGCATAAATCTTTCCAGCTCCTTATATGAACCCTGTCCAGCTTAATGTACCATTCCAGGGAGGCGCCTGACAGGCTATCCTGGAAAAAATACATCCAGAGCTTTTGGTCCTCGGTGTAAGCGGTAATCTTGCGATTGTAAGCTTGCAAATGTTTTTTGGGACAGGTGCTGCCATTGTACTTATCTAGTGTAGGAAGCTTGAACTTGGGAGGAATCCTCACACCCTGCACGAGACCCATGTCTTCCACGTCAATCCCCAGAGGATTTTGGCTCTCAATAGCCCTGAGTCTTTCATCCAGCCCTTCATACTTTCGGTCATCATTGTAGAAACCCCTGTCATTTTTGAGTGTGGTAAACTGATCCTCTGGACCATCCTCCAAACCATTATCATCAAGTCCCAGATGTACTCCACCAGTAGGGACATTGCCAACGGGGGAAGTGCGCACATTGTGATTCGGGATTTCAGTTTCCAATCTCTGAATAGTGGCTCTCATGGCCTCTTGACCCGCCCTCATAGTTTCCTGACCTTGAGCGATCCCCTGCATAAGGTTCATGAACTGCTCCATTCTTCCCCTCAAATCAGCTAACTCAGTCTGAACTTGCTCCATTACTCTTGCTTGATTGCGTCAGGTAGAATATCGATGAACTGGGGCATCAGCTATCGTGCCTGAAAACCAAATAAAGGTTAGCAGGCGCCTGCAAAAAGAAGAAAACCTGCAATGCAAAAATGATATGTTATGCAAATGCAACTGCATAGTTATGTTTGTCATTTCAAGATACTTTTTACATCCTGATTCCAATCATAACCACAAATTCCTGACGACCAGAAATCATGATTAGTGAGTTTTGCTTTGAAGAGATATTCATATATATCCACCACAAATATCTGACGACCAGACATAGTGATTTTGTAGTGTGCCCGTGTGCAGATAACACATCACATATATCTGAAAACTAGAAATTGTGAACAGAAATAGCTCCTTTCATACAAATTCCCAAAAAATTTCAAGTACATTAGTCATAGTTTCAGCAACAGAATAAGAAACAAGCAGTCAAATGGATCCATCAACAATTTTGATGGTAACCATTGCAAATTACAAAGAAATGGCGAAAATCCTTAATCTGATAGCTCTACATCTTTCAGCTTCTGGCTAGAATACTTAATCTCTTCAAACAGGATGCGGGTACGCTGGTGATGCGGCTTCTCAATCATCACTTTGATTATGACGTCCCTCTTTTCCAACGCATCCTCTAATGAACCCACGTGCATCAGCAATGCTTCATCTTCATTGGCTCCTTTGCGCCTCTTAATTCCAGCTTGGATTTTAACCAACTTCAGATCTTCCGTGACCTCTTCAAGCTCTTTGTTGGCAGTTTTCAGCTTATCTTCAGCGTTCCTTACCTGCTCTTGGCTTTTGTCAAGGTCTTCTCGATGTTTTCTTCTTGCTTCATGTGCTTTCTTCAGCTCTTCATTTTTATCTTTTAACTGGGTCAGCAATTCAGAGTTCTCAATTCTGACTTCATCCCAAGCTTGACGAAGTTTAGCTAATGATTCCTTGCTTCGGGCCAAAGCCTGTTTTGTAGTCTTATGAGCCTGACTGGTATCATCTGCTCCCAAGGTAAGCTTCCGAAAGTATCGAGCCCTGTCATCAAAATCTTCTTCTTTGTCTGCCAAGGTTTTCTCCGCTTTCAATGCTCTTTTTTCCAACTCTTTGTTGTCAGCTAGAGCTTTCTGAAGACATCTGCTCATTCCAGAGTTCTCTATCTGTAGCTCTCTAACCATTTTCTTCCATTTTTCGCACTCTTCAATAGCCACCATGGTGGGTTGTTCAGGCTGTACTGAACGTACAAGAGGTCTCCTTGAAAAGGGCAAAAGTAACTCCTTTACTTTCGTCTCAATCCATCTGTCATATTCAGGATAAGACCTACAATCTCCTTTCCCAAAAACCGCTTTTCCAATTTTATGCTTATCTTTCCAAGCATTCACTACTTCTACCACCTTCTCATCTTTAGTTCCTGTGAAGAACAAAGATTCTTCCACGTCTTGCTCTGTAGGAGGACCCCTGGAAGCATACCCGAACTGTCGGATGGCCAAAACTGGATTATAATTGATCCCTCCTTTTCTGCCAATCAGAGGTACATTTGGAAAACTTCCGCATCTTGTGATAAGCTCAATTCTCAGCAACCGATGATCGAACCAGACAATATTATCAACAGTTAAACCTATCATTCGCTCGGACCATTTCGCAACATCTATGGTTTCCACAAAGGCACCTGTTTGAGGCAAATGCTTGAAAAGCCAATGGCATAGCAGTGGAGTGCAACAACTAACAGGGTCTCCCCTTCTTTTCTCGTTCTTGTAATGCACGGAATGATAAAAATCCCCCAACAAAGTAGGGACTATATTTTTAAGAACGAAAACTCTCGTAGCTTGCATATCCACAAAGTCTTGTTGATTGGGAAAAAGAACTAGGCCATATATGCAAAGAGCCAGAATGGAGTTGTAAATCGCCCAGTTTTTAGCACTAGCAGCTTCTTGGGCTTGATCAGAGAGAAATTCCAGATGAAATCCGTCAACCCCGTTCTTGTTACTCATACCACTCTTTATCACTGACTGGTCCATTTGCATTGCAGCGGCAATTTCTTTTACACTAGGAGAGCTACCAGAAAAGAATGGTATTGTTGACATGATTGGAACCCCCAAAATAAATGAGAATTCTTCTAGCGTTGGCATCAAAATGTAATCTGGAAAGAGGAAGCATCTCAGCGAAGGCTCGTAGAACTGCAGCAGGGTGTGCAAAGCATCATGTTCATACTTCGTGATAGTACGGACCATCCTAACCAGATTCCCATACTTCTTCTGAAACCTATCAAGAACATCCGGGCCGGCCATGTCTATAACTTTGAGCAATGAATCCAAGGTAGGGTCTGGAAACTTGTAAGAAACATTATTCTTCCTTCTCTCGTCATTCTCTGTTGAACCCATGGATTGGAATCAGAAGTATATTATGCACCTGAAATTGACAAACATAACCGTTATGATATGATAATGCAATGCAAAAGGGAAATGTGATTAGGTAATCAGGTGTCTGTGCTGGACTGTGTGCGGTGTCAGTGTAGCCCTGGGAACAATATGGAACCACAAATAGGAACTGTCTGAATATAATAGGATGAACCCTTCCTTTGTGTACAGTCAACAGAAAACCGGGTATGTAGGAAGTCATGGTTACCTGCAAACCTGCAAACAACCCCCCCCCCCCCCTCTCACATGTGGGTTCTAGCAAATCGAGGATCCTCAATATCACGGGCTATCAGGTCGAGAAATGATGATACGTTCACCATTTCTGGTTTGGCATCATCATCAATCGAGGAGGCCTCAATTGAATCCCCTAAAAAATAAGGCCATCCTATGCAAGTTCCCAGCATTGGGTCCTCGGATCGAGAATGTGCAATGGGTTTGCCACAGAATGTGGTCTGCCACTGTCATATCTCGGGAGGAGTGCCGCAACTGAGTCCTCGGGAATGGTCACCAGAGTCGACAGCTCTCTAGATCAACACCCTAACATGTGCAAGACGCACACGTCAGAATGCGTCCCAAGATAGCCTCGTCCGGCTGTGAATTCCGTGAATACCCAACGTACTCCAGACGGCACGTAGGTACCACTACTCTCCACTCTAATCCTAAGTGTATACTCAAGCCTGTGTAATGGGCTTATCTCTCAGAAATCCCATCCCGCCAAACAGACAGCATAGTGCAACACAGAATAATACATAAAATATAAATGCTACAATGCTATAATTATGATACAAGTAATAAAATACAGTAAACAGCAAATACAATACAACAGTAAACACCCAATAAAAAAAAAGCAAACAAGCGCTAGGATTGACTCGCTAAGGAAACCAGAGATTCTGGGTTGTGTCCCCAGCAGAGTCGCCAGCTGTCGCTCCCGGGATTTTCATCCTAGTACAAACGCGAAAGTGGCACCGAAACAGAGTCGCCAGCAATGTGTATTTATCCCAAGAGAGGGAAAGGAAACACCGCATAAACCTGAAGAGAAGGAAAAGCATGGTCTTGCGACCAAGAGAACTGGATTCGGGAGTCGGTTACGCGAAGGGAAGGTATTAGCACCCCCTCACGTCCATCGTACCCGATGGGATCCACGCTTGCTTGTCTCGATCAAAGGGTGCAAGGAAAAGGATACTGAAAAAGGAGCTAGAAAAGGAATGGAAAGAGAAAGGAGAAAGAATGGAAAAGGAACGAGAAACAAATGTAGGGAAAATAAAAGAAGTGCTCGAATGGGCCCTACCCCACTACCTACGTATCTCATCGGGAACATGAGAATCAGAGCGACGTAGTTCCCCTCAACGAGGGTCGCTTTGTTTGTGTTTTTTAAGGAACGACTGACGTTCTAGCTCAGGTGTTGCAGGCTCGCTGGTCCGAGTGCGTTACCATCTTGCAAGAGAACGAGTAGGAGCACGTTCATACGTTTGGAATGAGTGAGATGAGAAAAGAATTCCCGAAGGAAAGACGTTATTGTTTGTTTTTGTCTTTTAAGAAAGAGGAAATGTTTTGAATTATGTGTGTTTTGTAACACATATTGTATTTAAGTCCTTCATATAGGATCGAATGCCTCGCATATCGACCCAAGACGGGACGTACGCTAAACATTCCAAAGAAATGAGAGAAGACCCCTCACCTCCTTGTTCCCACATGAAAGGCCTAAATACAATATTTGTCTTGCCTTTATTAAGTGTTTTTGTTGGTTATGAAATGAAGAAGTGCTTTTTATTTGTACCTTCAACAAGTATTGCATTTACGTCCCTCATATAAGGTCAAATGTTTCACACATTGACCCAAGATGGGTCATATGCTACACATTCTAAGATTATAAGAGAAGACCCCTTATAATCTTTCCTTTATATGAAAGGCCTAAATGCAATAAGTGCCTACCTTTATTAAGTATTTTTTAATTTTCTTTGAGATGAGAAGATGAAAGACTCAAGAGAGAAGAAAGGTAAAAATCTATATGGACTAAGACTCAATCCTAGTTGATTAGTCAAGGGGGTGATCCTAATGGTTTGTGATGTTTAAACCTAAAGTCTAAAGAAAGAATGAATTAAACAATTCACTTCTAAAGTAGAAGATGAATTGTAATTCAAAAGGGAAAGTGATGAGTTAATCAAAGAAAAGCACATAAGTGCTTAACAAAACACATAATTTAATTATAAAAGAGATGAAAGGAAAGAAGTTTGAATGTGGATTCCTTATCCACACTCAATTTCAACTTACTAATGCCCCTACATGGTTAGTGAACATGTATAAGAAGTATAAGAAGCAAAAGAACACTTAATGTACCATAAAGCTCAAAAGAATGAGATGAAAGATCAAATCCTAATGTCACAACCAGAATGTACATCATATTGAAAACAAGAGAATATCATCCTATCAATTCAAATGAATAAGCAACCATCACCATCCATGGCATTAGAACATGTTATCATAAGAAAAGGGAGATGAAAGATGAAAAGAAATGAAAGAAACATGCATAAAGGGAACATGTAATCCAAGGATCAGAATTGAAACTAAATGGAAAATGGCTTATACACATCTCAAATCATTCATGGATCAATCATCAAGACATTCAAGAAGTAATATAAGAAAAAGAATTGAAATGGAAGTTCAAAAGAAAAGATGCAAACCAAAACAAGTTAAGGATGCACAAAGTTCAAAAGGGAAATGAACATGCAAAGATGTACCAATGACCTATAATGTCAAATGAATAGTTCACAAAATAGGCAAATGATCATGCAAGTATGCACAAAAGCAATCATGTAAACATGCACAAAGATTACAAGGATATGACATGTTATTATGCTTCAAGTGAAATGTTTTAGACAAAAATCAAATGGGTTCATGAAAATTATTCAAGCATGATTTTGAGATACACAAATCAGAAATGAATCACACACCAAAGTAGCATGCAAAATTCAAGGCACAATGCCTTCATACAAAGCATTTAGGTCAAATTGGATGCACATGCAAAGTATTACAAAGATGGACACCAAGACATGTCATAAAATGCCCTAAAAAATCAAATAAAAACCATATAATATACTTCAAGATATTAGTGACTCAATTCAAAAAGAAGCAAAGAAAAACCATTTTTGATGATCAAGAACAAAAATGAACAAAATCATGTATCATCAATGGAATGCACACAAATGAAAAACTCAAAAAAAATATGCAACAGGGGTAAAAATGTCATAAAATCAGAAAATAAAATCATCAACAATTTTATAAATGTTTTAATGATGTTCATGAATTTTTATGGAATTTTCTAATGCTATTTAATATTTTTAAAAATTAAAAAGCAAACATGTAGAAAATGAAGAAAATAAAATGAAATTGAAATAAGGGAAGGGGGTGCAAGCATAGCAAAATATGAGTTCAAATTAATTGGGCTTTGGAACAGGGAGGTGTAAAAAGCAATATGGCTTAAGTCCAATTACGCGCAATCCACAATAACTAGCATGCTCACTCAGTCAATAAAAATTGACTCACGCGTGACCATTGGATTAAGTCAAGTCCACAGGCAAGTCAAAGTAATGAAAATCAACGCATGTACATGAATGTCCACACTCCATACCATGTGCCACACCACACAAAGTTTTAGTGAGTTCAGAAAATTGGCACGTGAGAGGTACACTGATTTTAATGTGCTGGCATGCTTTTGAACCACACGATGAGGAAAAATAAACGGACACGATTAGAACACACACAAACCCTAGCATTCAAGATCACCGACCGGAGATGACCTCCGGTCATCTTCTCTGGCCAACAGCCACCACCTGTAAACTCACATGTTCACCAAAACACACAAATCGCATACCAAATTGAAGCTGAAGTAACGTAGATCAAGAATATGCTCATAAAAACCACAAAACATACACACATAGCAAGAACAGAGGAGATGAATTTGTGCCCTAAGTTTTGCAACTACGCCTTTAGAATGCCTATGAACTAGTCGGAGTAAGAAGAGCTTCTATCAAGCCTATATAAACAAGAAACACATGAAAATGAACAGAAATCGTGCACTACAAATTCAAGAGCTCAAACCTGAAATTGATGAAGCCTTGAATACACAAGAATACCAGAGGAAAATGCTTCTTCCTTGAGCTTTATTTGGCCAAATAAAGGCTTAACTGAAATGATTGATGATGATTCAGTGGAGATGAATGAAATCCAAGCTTCAAAACAAGTTACAATATGATGAAATTGAGCGAGAAGAAGAGTGATTCTGAGTTGAATATGGAAGATGAATGTTGAAATGGAAGAAGGATGAGAGAATCAGAGAGAGAGTGGCGAGAGTTTTTGAAGTGAATGTGTGAAAAATGAAGTTTTTAAACTGAAGTTATAGAGTGTGATTCTATTTATAATGTGAGTTACCCATGGTTTAGTGAGTTGGTTAGAGTGAGTCAAGGTGGTTAAATTGAGTCCATCCTAACTAACTGAGCCAAGTTAGTTAGGGGACGAGTTATGCTATGGCTATGATGTTGTGGTGATGACTTATGGTGTGTTATGGTGGAGCAGCAAGAGAAACGAATGGCAAAGGCTGTTGCATTAGAAACTTGCTCAGCAAGTTTGTTTTTTCTATTTCCATGCAAAGCACGTGCTAGTGTATGAGATTTATGTCATGTGTGTTTGGTTTAAAGAGGAAAGCTGAGGTAATGAAGTGTTTGTGGTGTGTGTGAACCAAATCGTGTATCAAGTTGTTAATGCATCAATGCCAACATAGGGTGGTTTACACATGTTTTTCTCTCTACTCAATGAATGGTTTGATGTGTTTTTGGGCTCATTTGAAAGAGGGGATATAGTGCTACAAGTTTGGTGTGAAAAATAGAATGAAATGTTGCTTGGAAAAGGTTGGAAAATGACTCATAACACACAAGTTTGAAAACTGGTTAGGGGCGAGGAAATGAGGTTGGCTGGCAATGCATCTTGGCATGGAACTTCAGCAAGATCATCACAACTTGGACTCACCATATCTACTTCATAGCTTGATCAAATCAAATTTTGCCCAACATGAAACTTGAAGAGGACATTACAAGGAACATTTTTGATGTTGAAAAGTTTTGCAAATGAAGCCTCTAACCATGAGAAAAATAGGTGTACATTTGGCCCACCAACTGTTTGTAAAAAGGACATGCGCGTGACCTGATAACCCTTGGTCATGACCTAGTTTTGAACCTACTTTGCCCAAACTTTGGTCAGTCATATCTCACTCAATTTTTATCCAATGGAGATGTTCTACACATGGATTTGAAGCTTGAAACAAGATCTTTTGTTGTGGCCGAGTGGAATTTTCATTTGAGGTCTTGATTTTAAATGGCCTTGGTTCAAACTCTGATGCAAAATGGTCCAAAATTACTATTTTTGGAAACCCTACTTCTTCCAAAAATGGCAACTTTCCACATCTTGATTTTTTCATGATTCCTTTGGAGTTTCTTGATCAAATTTTGTACATTGGACACATATAACATGAATTTCATGAATTTGGCCTCAAAAAGTCAAGGGTTGACTTTTTCCTCTGATTATTTGACTTGACCCCAATTTTCCTGATTTTTTATCTTTCTCCCAATTGAACCACTTCTAAAACCAATTGAGAGGCAATTTTCTACACCCATACACTTAAGGACATATAAAATACCATGACATTAAGTTTTTCCCAAAAAATCAAAGATACCCTGATTTAATTGGAAACCCTAATTTTGACCCCCTCTGGTTAGGAGGGAAAAGTGCAGTCTTCAATCTCAAATTCCTCAGAGTATGTTGTGTATCCTCTTAAAGGATGATGAGATATGCCACTTGAGAGTGATTTTGAATCAATGAGACATCTCTTTTGAGGGTTTTCCTTCTTTTTTTTTTGGATCCCTTGCATAGTGAAGTATGTATTGCTTCAATCTCCTATTGAATCTCACTTTCTTGAGGTATTGGATGGTCAATTGAGATAATATGAGACATGAAAGACTTCTTGGCTTGCCTTGAGGCAACTTGACTGACCTTTTTGTGCTTTGAATGATCCCTTGATTGTCCACCTTCCACCTGATCACATGCCTTGATGGTAAGAGGGATGCTATGCTTCATTTTTCTATGTTAAAGATGCAATGCAATGCTAATGAGGTGGATATGATATGATAAATGATAATGCTATGCTATGATGACAAAAAGGGAGAGCAAATTTTGGGGTATTACAGTGTGCATCTGAGGATCCATCACCTTCTATTCCACCGTCAAGAGGTCAAGAGATGTGAAGCCACAATGGTTATCCATCAACAATCAAAGAGTGAGGCAGTCGCAACCCTTTCAACAAAGTCAAGACAAGCCATTGTCGCATGATTTGTTCCGAAAAAAAAAACAGAATAAAATAAAAAAGAAAAAGCCCGCTAAGTCGAAACTTGAAAACAAGTGACTTAGGCAAAAGTTAGGGCATCCCGCTGGACTTCAAAATCTAAAGATTCAAAAGAATCAGTCCAGGCAAAAATTAAGGAAAAAAAAAGGCAAAAGAATGCGAAAGCAAAAAACAAAAGGATTACAAAAGAAAATCCTTGAGCAAGAACAAAGTCGTGTGACTGCGAACAAAAGACAAAGGGGTGACTGTCACTCCAAAGCCTCATTAGGTGTCAAACCATCAGATGCATGGGTTCCTCAAAGATCATGAAATTTTTTTTGAGAGATGAGCGCTTGTGTCAAATTAGCTAAATGTAGGACTGGAGAACATCACGAAGAGTGAGTGGGCACTGATAAATTTTGAGCCTTAAAACTTTTTTTCAAAACCGTGAACCAGGCCACGATACAACCCTCAAAAGTCCTAATTGAAACAGGGTTTAGTTCAAGAGTGTATTCCGATGAGGTAGCGTTCCTGACTCCTTTGAGTTGTGCTAATAAGATCTTGTTGGTATTGCATGTGATTCATTCACATGGCTTTGAGACAACTTTTCAATAAAGACTTGAAGATTAACATGTGTGTTGCATTAGAATTTTCATTCTCAGAATAAAACATTTTCTGCTTGCATACATTTGTTTGACATCAAAAGAAGTTTACATATGGAAATTCAGTCCATAAGCTTAATCTTGCCAAGTTGAGAATCCCGAAACTCCCAAAAGACAGCCACATCCAGTGGTACTTCCTCAGGAAACTTTGTTGAGCAGGTGCTTCCCCAACAAGTTGTTTTAAGACGTAGCCAATCTTGGGCAATCACGTCGAATCATCTCTTTAAGGTGTAGCCAACCTGAGCCAATCGCGTCGAGAAATCTCTTCAGAGTTCAGCCAAACTGGGGCAATTACTTCGAGATTTAAATCTCCCCAAAGGCAGGTATTCTGGGTCTTCCTTCGAAGATCAGTAGTCAGGGGCAAAACCACTTCAAGGTTCATACTGGGGCAGGGCATCCCAAGAGCACAGGAAGTTAGTCCATCTAGATGGCTAATCAACTATCCAGGGTTCAGAGTATTGGGGCAGAATATCTCACGAGTATATGAGATTGTTCATGAATCTTCTCGAGGCGAATTTCTATGTAAACCATACGGTTTGAGGCAGTTACGTCGAGATCTGACGAATCTCTACGAGAGTTTAAAGACATTGAGTCGTTTTGGATGATAAGTCTTCTGTAAGATCCTCTTGAGACAATTTCTTTTGGTGGACCATGTTGGTCTGGGGGCAAATGAAAGAAAAACTGTTCACGCATATGCAGCCAATCAGCCAGAAGGTTTGAAACAAAAGGGGCATTCCAACCCAAGGCATTTGTGGTCCCCCGTCTCCAGCAGGCTTCATTAATAACGTTCCCAGCAAGAGACGCATCGAAACATTTCTCCCAATAAGTGGTGGTTCAACGTTAGATTTTCTCAGTTGCAGAAGTCATATCCTGGGGCATGTGTGCATATTCTTTTGCTGCAGGTAACATGTACAAGTTTTCCAAGAGCAGGGATTATTCCTTCTAGACAAGTAATCACTTATTCCCATGCAGAATACCGGGGCAATCACGTTCAGGAAAGGGTCCCCATGTCACCCTTTTGTCACAACGTTTACTGATTGAGTCCACCGTTCGGCCGACTATCGCTCGCGGCGATTTGATATCGACAAGATAATTTCAACTGGGTAGCGGTGTATCTTATTAAGTCGATTCTCCTATTCAGTACTTCCAACAGCTACAAGCTTTTATGTGTTAATAACGGTTGCAAATTCCCCAGTAGAGTTGCCTCGCTGTCAATGTTCAGGAGTTTGAAGATGCCAAGTCTTCTGTAAAATCCTCTTGGGACGTTTCTTCAGATCAGTCGTATAATCGGGGGCAAAAGCAAGTTGTTGAACCTCCCAAACATGGGGCATCATAAAATTCCCCATCGAGATGTTCCAGATCTATTATCTCTAGTATAATGACCTCTCAAGGTTCGGCATTTGTCTAAGAGTTTGAAGATGCGTGGTCTTCTGTAAAATCCTCTTAAGAGACATTCCCCAGCGAAAGACGCTTTGAAGCGGTTATCCCCAGCAGGGTATTGTCAACTCATTATCCCCAGTGGAGTCGTCAAGCAGAAGATTTGCCTAGCATGGAACATTGTGGCTCTTATTCTAAGCTTGACAGCTTCGTTACTCAACAGATCACAGTGCATTTGCTTTGCGCTTTCCCAGCAGGTCTAAGGACTTTTTCCCAGTATGTCACGACAGAAGTTCTTCTAACCAGGATTTGTGTATCCCTGACGGAGTAGTTCTGGTCCCCAGCAAGATCGTATCTCTGGGAGTGGTAATCCCCACAGAGTTCAGCATTGAATCTTGTCAATAATACTCCCCAGATGAGTTATTTTTCTTCCCCGCAGAAGTTTAGCAGGTCAATAGAATCTCTTCCTTAGCAAAGTGTTAGCAGATTCTCCTTGGATTTGACAGATCCCCAAGCAGAGTTTTA
This sequence comes from Lathyrus tuberosus, assembly GCA_022829125.1. Classification (NCBI taxonomy): domain Eukaryota; kingdom Viridiplantae; phylum Streptophyta; class Magnoliopsida; order Fabales; family Fabaceae; genus Lathyrus; species Lathyrus tuberosus. The sequence goes on from JALAZF010000213.1 coordinate 6,540,558, forward strand.
ATGACTTATCTGCTTCAGCAGAGTGTTAGTACATTCTTTCCCAGCCAAGTCGGAAAATTCTCATCCCCAGCGGAGTTGCTATGACCAGAATTGGTCCCCAGCCAGATGTAGCTGTTCCTGGCAAAGTCATCATTCTCCACATCTCAAAGTCCAATTTATTTTTGGCAAACGTGACAATTCGAAGTAGACAGATTGTTCATTCATTCTCCAACAGAGATACTATCCTTGCAGGAGTCTCTAATGTCAAATCATTCATCATTATTCCTCAGCAGAGTCAGCTGAGATGTCTGATATACATGCAGAGCGTAATCCAGTATTGGAATTTTGCAAAAGTCCACCCGCAGTGTGGCCAGTCAGTAGTCAACTGATTTCATCCAAGACAAAGCAAAGTCCAACCGCAGATTGGCAAAAGGTCATCTTAGGATGGCAAACCAGTAAAGTCCAACCGTAGATTGGCAAAAGTCCATCTTAGGGTGGCAAATCAGTTTCAAGTCCAACCGCAGATTGGCAAAAGTCCATCCAAGGGTGGCAAAGCAGCAAAAGTCCAACCGTAGATTGGCGAAAGTCCACCCGCAGTGTGGCAAGTCAGTAGTCGTCTGACTCCATTTTAAAAGACCGCAGCTAAGTCCAACCGTATATTGGCAAAAGTCCATCCAAGGGTGGCAAATCATCGGCAAAGTCCAACCGTAGATTGGCAAAAGTCCACCCGTAGTGTGGCAATTCAGCTGCAAAGTCCAACCGTAGATTGGCGCAAGTCCACCCGCAGTGTGGCAAGTCAGTAGTCGTCTGACTTCATTCAAAAAGACAGTCCACCCGTAGTGTGGCAAGTCAGTAGTCGTCTGGCGTCGTGCCAAAAGACATTGTTAAAGTCCACCCGTAGTGTGGCAAGCCAGTAGTCGTCTGGCGTCGTGCCAAAAGACATTTTTAAAGTCCACCCGCAGTGTGGCAGGCCAGTTGTCATCTGGCGTTGTGCTAAAAGACATAGCTAAAGTCCACCCGTAGTGTGGCAGGCCAGTAGTCGTCTGGCGTCGTGCTAAAAGACATAGCTAAAGTCCACCCGCAGTGTGGCAGGCCAGTAGTCGTTTGGCATCGTTCAAAAGACATCTCTCCAGTGCAATTCTTCCCATCAGAGTCTTATCCAAGTAGAGTTCATTTGGTTGGGTTTATATCCCTTTTCTTCTTCTCCACGGAGTGCAAATTTTCTGGTTATTTTTTGGTACTCAATCCCTCCATACCTTGAAAGTCTGACGGCAATCGTTATCATCCATTCAGGTCTACAGTGATTGAATAGGGGTAGCTGTAATACCCCAAAATTCTCTCATTTCTTCATATAATTTAGCATGAGCTTTCATTTCATTGCATTGCATTCAAGCATAGAAAGTTAAACATAAAGTATTGCATTGCATCTTGCATAAGGGCATGGGTTCAGTGATTCTCAAGGGTGTTGATCATCCAAAGCAAGGAAACAAGAACCAAGGGTCTTCAAACCAGCCTAAAGGGTCTCTTATGTCATATGTCATCTCAATTGGTCCCACAAGGCATGAGAAGAGGAGAATTCATCAAGAAGATTGGACAGTGCACCATCTCCTACACAAGGCAGTCAAAATGGGGATCTGACCCTCAAATGGGCAAGCTCTTTGAGTTTTCATCACCTCCAAATGCCATATCTCTTCTTTGTTAGATAGAATATACATCATATTCAGAGGAATTTGGATTTGAAGGATGTGCTATTTCCTCCTAACCAGAGGGTGCCAAAATTAGGGTTTGACCTAAAATCAGTTTATCTCTGATTTTTTGGGCAATACTTGATCTCATGGTATTCCTTATGTTCTTAAGTGTATATGGATGGAAAATTGCTCATCAATTGGTTTCAGAAGGGTTTCAATTGATCAGTTGCTTGATAGTCAAGAAATTGGGGAAAAAGTCAACTGTGCAGTGAAAAAAGTCAACTCCTGACTTTTTAAGGTCAAATTCATGAAATTCAAGTTATATATGTTCATTGGACAAGATTTGATCAAGAAATGATGGAGGAATTATGAAAAATCAAGAAATCACAAAACTGCCAAAAATAGAAACTTTAGGGTTTCCAAAAATGGCAAGTTTGGACCATTTTGCACCCTACTTTGAGGCTCTCTTTCTCCAAGATAAAAGCTCCAAACCTCAGGCCCAAGTTGAGCCAATTAAAGTTCATGTTCTAAGCATCAAATCCATATAAAGAACATCTCCATTGGATCAAAATTGAATGAGTTATGATTGATCAAAGTTTGGCAAAACTAGGTCCAAAACCAAGTCATGGCAAGGCAAGACTAGGCCCACGCGCCATTATTTTGACAAACACTTGGTGTGCCAAATGTCCAGCCACTTTTCTCAATGGTGGAAGCTCCAAATGAAAAAATGTTGAACATCAAAGTTGTTCATCTCAATGTCCTCTTCAACTTTGATATTGGACAAATTTTCATTTGAGCGAGTTATGATGGAGTTATAAGGGTTCAAAGTTGGTATGATTATGTTGAATTCCATGCAACATGTTGCCTTGCCATGCCACAATCTTGCCACGCCCTTCCACCAGTTTCAAACCCTGATGTTCTAAGCTATTTTCCAACATCTTACACACCTCCATTTGATTTCTTTTCAACACCAATATTGTTCTATGATGCACCATCTTTCTAATGCCATCAATACCTCATTATTTCATTCACTAACAAGAGAGAAATTCATTCTCAAACTTGCACCTTTCCATTGAACCTTGGGCTGCTACAAAATCAGAAAAATGAATTGTTGTTGTTGTTGTCTTAACATTCACACGCATATACCCTATATTCATTTCCACTTTAAGCCAAACACCTCTTACACACGATGGACTCCCCATGTTGCTTCATACATAAGAGAAGAAAAGAACCAAACTTGTTGAGCAGGTTTCTCTGCTGCATCCGTGACTTCATCATCACCATTCACTTTCATCAACCTCACCTTAAACTTCATAAACCTTCATCACCATATCACTCCTCTCCTCACCCGCCCTAACTAACTTGACTCAGTTAGTTAGGGACAACTCACTTTAACCCACTCAACTCACCTTAACTCACTCATTTAACCACCACTGGTTCACTCTAAACCACACATTGTTTACTGTGAATTTTGGTAAACAACCTCTGGTCTATCAATCTTAAACGAGAATTGATTAACTTGCAGGATCGACCACACAAATCCTAGGACATGTGCTAAATTCGACAATGCTGAAATAAAATCTAACTGAACTCCACGTTCGACTACTTGCAATAAAGTAAAGTAAAGGCTTAAAATTCAAAGAGCTGTAAGTAAAGGGTGCATAATCTAAAGGCGTCGAAAGGAAATGACAAGAAGTAAAAAGCTTTGAAAGTAAAATGCGACGAACTCCACGTTCTTGAAAAGTAAAGGCTGGAATGATAAAAGTGCTGTCGAAAGTAAAGGACTTTAAAAATAAATACAATGTATTAAAGATGAACTCCACGTTCTTGAAAATAAAAGACTTTGAAAAGTAAATGCTTGAAGATTAAATGCTTAAATGTAAAAGTGCAGTCGAAGGTAAATGCAGAAAGTTTAAAATGACTTTGAAAGTAAATTTGGCATGGAAGATAAAGTTCAAGAAATTGTAAAAGCATGAAAAGTAAATGGCTGAATCTTAAACATGACAAAGATAAATTGTATTAATGAAGGAAATGGTGTTACATTATGTACATTCTCACGAACTCGTTTCTCTACACGCGGGTACTTTGAGTTTGTTTGAGTAACTTGTACAAAAATATGAACACCCATATTACATAGAATTAACTCCTATTTATAGTGCTAGGGAATAACTACTAAGTGGTGGTTACTGCCTCGAACGTGTGGATTTTGGCGCCTTCTCCTTGGTTTCAACCGTTTCCACGTTCACAACTGCTCTTATTTAAATTTCAAACATTGAAAATTCCCTCCAACCTTAATATAACAACTGCAGCGCTTGTTCCCATATTCTCATGGTCGAAACCTTTCCAACCCTTAGCCATTTTTATAGGTTCCTACAACCTCTATTCGACTCAGGTTTCACCAAAACTGGGTCGAAGCCTTCTTTACATCAAAAATAATTTTTTAACTTAAAATAGCTTTGATTCTTTCTGGCGTCGAAATTGAGGGTTTACAAATTGCCCCCAAGGAATGTCATTTCGCCAGAATTGGTAGGAAGGCTATTTCTTGATATGATAACCATTTCGACGCCTGTTTGCATGGCCTTAACTGAATATCCCACTAATTACTTAATGGCTGAACTGTTCAGTTTCTTTGACCCACGCTCCTGACGTCATACCATCATGACAAATCCTTAAAACGTCCTTTCAGCCGTATTCATCATAACACCTTTCTTAAAAACAGACGTTGGCAGTCTGAACATAACTGCTACTTTTCATCACGCCTTCAGTATAAAGACACGCGTCCCACTAACCCCTCAGCTTCAACGGTGGATCCAAGTCTCTTGGGATTTTCAAATGTCTATATATACCCATTTCCACCACTTTGTGAACTTTCCACACTTTGCATACTCTCAAGCAACCTCTTCTTCTTTTCAGTTTCTCTCACGCAAACCTAGCAAAAATACCATCTTTCATTTCCTTCAACAATGGCGTCTTCTCAAGCTAATCTCCAAACAAAGAAAACTCAGAGAGGCAAAGCCACTCCATTTAAACAAACCATTCCTCCGTTCGCGAATGTCCCAGGCCCCCAACTAGTAGACAACCGCCATTGCATGCCGGAACCCACCTCTGAAGAATCAAGAGCCATATACAAATCTAAGGTAATGATTCTTATAGTTGTTTCTGATAAATCCTACGCGCTATATGGTCCTTTAGCTGAGGTTGACATTTCTAACGAGAGGCTAAGTGAGTTTCTCCCCTCGTACCAGAAAACAAGGCCGTTAGGGCAAAGGAGTTTTCCCAAAATCAACACTGCTGCTGGAACTTCTCCTGAAGAAGCCCCCTTGCCCAAAATGAACTTTGGCTATCTCACTGATGGCACCAGGCTAGTGAGAGCTGTCAACCCTCTGAAGGAATTCGACCAATGGATGGCAAAAATAGAGAAGGTCAAAGCTGACTATTGGAAGGATATTGGGATTTATGACCTTCTTATGCTGTCGAAGACCAGCATACCATATTGTCTGAATATGTTGGCGACATCTTTATATTTTTGGGATAGCACCCATTATACCTTCCATCTGCCATGTGGAATGGTTACTCCAACCTTATTCGACGTAGCTGCCATCACAGGGCTTCGCCCAAATGGCCTTACTTACAATCCTGATGTTGATGCTGACGACACCATCAATATTTCAGGCTCCAAACTTGCGTACACCCTCTTCATCAAACACCACTTTAAACCAGAAGATGACAACGTGTCTGATGAAGAACACGTTGCTTTTCTCACAGTCTGGCTGTCGAGATATGTTTTTTGCACCAAGTCTTTGCAGGTAGCTAAAAAGTACCTGCCCCTGGCGAATCAGCTTCACCACAACAGAGGAACCTGCTTGAGTGAACTCATTCTGGCGAACCTCTACGAGTCTATCAGTGAAGGGGCTTCTCGACTTAAAAATATGGAGACCCAAGGTCCTATGCACTTGAGTGGACCTCTTTAGCTACTTCAATTGTGGCTTAATGCTACATTTGAGGCTAGCCTCCCCAGAAAAGGCCTGGTTGATGAAGCCTCTGCTGAAATAAGGGAAAGGAGTGTCGAAGGGACGCGTCTGGATAAACTCACTCCCAATGATGATGGTGAAAACCTTCAAAGTGCTTTCACCAGTTATATTATGATGTTTGCCAAGCGCTATGAGTTCACTCCTAGCATGGCACCTTTTGCTCGACGAAGCTATGGACCTGTGTGGTTTAAAAGGCCATTTCCAAATCCTCATCAAACTCTGGATCAAGAATCTGTTGCTATCTGGGAAGCCTTCTTGATTCCCAGATTCTTTATTCATCGGCTGAACTTAGGGAGAGGTTTGTCAGCATTGATATCCTATCAACCCAACCTTATCTCTCGACAATTCGGGCTGGCCCAGAGCTTCCCTCAGTGCTTGTATGAGAGAAAGGGCCAAGTAATTCTCCACACCGCCTGCTTCGACGAGGAAAATGTCTCCCTTACCCTCGACGGCCTGAATGAGAAAAGAAGAATTCTCTCTCCTGTGTTTTTTGAACCTTCTTTTCTATGCACTTCATTATTCCACCAATGGTGGTCGAAGCACTATAGTGAGCACTTTCTTGATGTGGCTACATTTTCTTCGCTACTTGACCAAGCTTTTCTCCATGTGCAGGACAAGACGAAAAAAAGTAAGTTCACTCACATCGAAGAAATACAGGTTTTTCAAAAATACTTTGAAACTATCTATCGACCAGATGATCTTAGTCGAACCATTCATGAGGCTGCTGTCACTCTAAAGAGAAAATTTCTAGAAAAGCTGGATCAACTAAAAATTCCTCCCAACGTCCCTCGTGAGAAACGTTATGAGGTAGCTTTTAAACTTTTTCCTCCAAAGTTCCCTCGACTGCCTAATGCTGATTTTGGAGTGGCGCTTGCCCCTCCATTTCCAGATTGGTTTGTCTGCGGGGAGCATTTAAGACTTCTTCGACAGCAGTCTCAGCCAAAGGCTCAATGAGTGTTTTCGACTAAGCATACGTTAGACAGTTTTAAAGGGCACCTTCATATAGGAATTCAGGACGTTCGTGTCGAATCTGAAATATATGAAGGTTTGAAATCCTTAGTCCATGGCTTCATAACTAACCATGTAATCATTAACCTGTAACAATTGTGTACTGTCTTTCAGCTGTGCCTAGGAAAGCTGCTTCGACTAGGGCTGCTACCTTTCAAAGTGGCAAAGAACCTGAGAGCACACAGGTATATTTCACATCCCCCGCTTACGTTTTTACTATATGAATTCCTTTCTCATATCTGCATTACCTCTTCAGACTGGTCGAAAACCCCCAACACCTTCCAAGAAAGGTAAAAAGGATACCCCAGCTGTGGTTATAGCTTCAGAGGCCTCAGATGAATCTCCTGAGGAGGTTCTCACGAGAAAAAGAAGAAAACCCTAAAAGGCCTCTGGACCTACTGGCCCACCTCCTTCGAAGGTGGCCAAAATACTCGAAAAGGCACCCACCACAAGTGGTGTCGAGAAGGAACCTTCCAAGGTGGCCTTGAGAACCCCTCTTGGTGACCATGGGAGTGATAAATCAAGTCCTGCTGTTGAACAAACTCAGGTATGGGAACCATTTTTTTTTATGCTGACATCTTTCGCCTATTATTTCATTCTCATTTTCTCCACTTGTGTTCTTTAGGCACCCATAATCAACAATCCAGATCCCCAACCAACTCCAAGCAACTTCGCCACCACCACAATTGATGATGTTGTTCCTCAACCAACTTCAGGAAGTTTCACCACCACGCTCCTCAACAGCCAAGGTGAGCCAACTTATCACCCATCTTCTAATATTGGCTCTGGTTTGAGTGAGATTAATCAACCTACTCCACATGTTACAGAACACACCGCACCACCAGTTCCAACCACTACTCAAAACGCACAAGCTGCTGGTGCCAACTCTGATGATGATGATGCCTCAAGCCCACCACCTTTCAATCTGGCTACCCCCATGGATACATGTCAGTTGGTTGAAGAAGAAAGACATGATCCTGAAGTCCAAACACATACCGCCAACCCTGATCAAGCTGCGCCTGAGGAGACAAATGAACTACATCCTACACCAGCTGACGACCAGGAGAATATGCAACCAACTGCTGAAGAATCTGATGAAGAAATGGGAGAAGAATAAGTTAAAGAAGGAGAAGAATCAGAAGAGGATGAAGAAGAACAAACTGATCCTAATCCCCACCATACTCCTTCGCCTGTGTTCTTTCCACCACCTAGAGACTCACTGACAGCACTCAAGTGGTCGAACCCACGTGAGTTTACCAAATTGATTCTTGAGCAGAGGTATGGTTCTTCTTCTGTCTCTTCGACACCAGCATCAGATGACTTTGCCCAACCAATTCTCCAAGCCATCAAGAAAAAATTCTTCAGGGGGGATATTCACAGAGTCTTGGCCTCAGATCCAACTGTAACTGCTTATTTGAAGGACACCCTTGCAAAGATTGAGCTCACCACCCTCAATCCAGATGTTTCTGCTTTTCTGATAGAGCTAACTGTTGTGGTGAACCAAATAGCTACAGAAATAAAACTGCTTCCCTCTATCAGGAATACCATAGAGAAAACATCTGGCTGTGAGAGTGCAGCCTGGTGTGGTGCAAAAGAGGCGTACGAAGAGATCGAACGTATGGAGGTTGATCAAAAGAAAAAGCAGGATGAGATAGCCTCCAACCAGAAGGACATTGAAGCCTGGAAGCAACAAATCACGGAGCTACAAGCCAAAATTGACAATGCTGAAAAACGCAATCGTGATTTGCACCATTTCGACGACACTAAGATAGCTGAAGAAACGAAGAATGCTATTGATCGTATTGAGGCGGCCCAAAGATATGAAAAAGAGCTCGCAGCAGCAAAACTTGACGAATCTTTGTGCAACGCTCGCCTCAAACATCACATAGAAGCTTTTTCTCAGTTGGCGTCGAGGCTTCCCTTCTGATACTTTCGACACCTTCGTTTGTTTAATCATCATTTGTTTCTTGGCCTTTTCAGGCTTTTTATGTAATGACAATTTTATGCCTTTTGGCATTGATTAATCAATCATTATTATTTTGTCCTTTACTGCTTTCGACCCATATTACATGATGATGCACTTTATTTGTTGTATTTTATTAGTCAAATTTGCAATTAAGGCATTCTATCTTTTTCTTGGAAAGTCACTTTTCCAGCTTTAAATTCTAAGGCGTAAGCCTCTAGCATTTATAGCATAGCCCTCAGGCCTACTTCCAAGAATAGCTCACGTGTTTCCACCGTTTGACTGGCCAATCCAATCAGTACTTCGCCTCTATAAATTTCTTCCACCTGACCACGTTTTGCGTAGAAGCAAACATGAACAATTCAGAGAAACCATCAGCCAAGAAAATGGCTGGCAAGGCAAAGGCAGTTGAAGAAACAAAAAAGATGGAGGCCACCAAGCAACTTGAAGCCTCCATTGGAGCAACCTCTCAAGCCAAGAAGAGAGAAGCTAGAATGAAGATCTCTAAAAAATGGCGCTCCAGCACCCAAGACTCTGATGATGAGCCAGATGCAGATTATATGGATTTCCTCAAATCCATAGATTGGAGAGATTATGAATAACCTTTCCTTGATTAAACATTGTTGTATTGGTTTTTCTTTGCTTTGTATGCCATATTAGCCTGACTTGGCCTATTTTGGCTTTCTTTTTATTAAATAAAGCTTACGTTTTAATATGAATCTCTTGCAGCATAGGCTTATATTTTTTTAAATACTTGCCATTTACTTTCAAGACTCTTTTATCTTTGTCTAACTCTTCCACTTCATAAGCTCCATTAGAGAAAATTTGTATGACTTGGAATGGGCCTTCCCACTTAGGGGACCACTTGCCCAATGTTCTATCTTTTCGATCCATAGGCAAAATCACTTTCCAAACCAATTCCCCACATGCAAAAGATTTAGACTTAACCTTTTTGTTGTAGGATTCTTCGACCCTCTTCTTTTGTCTTCTTAACAACTCCAAGGCTCTGAGCCTTTCTTCATCCAAACCCACTAATTCATTCATCATCATTTCCCAATAATTCTCAGAGGGAATCTCATGATGTCTTTGAACTCTTACAGACTGTATATAAATCTCAACAGGCAATACTGCATCATGACCAAAAGTGAGTCAAAATGGGGTAGTGTTGGTAGCCTCTTTAGGGGATGTTCGACATGCCCAAAGAACTTGGTCTAACATATTGTGCCAATTTCTAGGCCTCTTTCCCACATGCTTCTTAATTAGTCCAATTACTACCTTATTGGCAGCTTCGACTTGCCCATTGGCCTCAGCATAATAAGGTGTAGAAGTTAGTAACTTAAAACCTATTTCTTTGGCAAACTCCTGCATCTTTCGACCAGTGAACACTGATCCTTGATCTGTAGTGATTGTTTCAAGAATACCAAATCTATAAATAATGTGATTTTGAATGAATTCAATAACATCTTCTTGACCTATATTCACCAGCGGTATTGCCTCAATCCACTTGGTGAAATAATCAATTCCTACCAAAATATATCTTTGGTTCTTTGAAGATGCTGGTCGAATCTCTCCCACTATATCCAAAGCCCATCCTCTGAAGGGCCATGGTTTCACTATGGAATGCAATTCACTTGCAGGGATGTGCTGTACGCCAGCATGAATTTGGCATTCTTGGCAACCCTTAGCAAATTCTATGCAATCTTTCAGCATAGTAGGCCAATACATGCCTTGTCGAAACAACAGCCATTTCATCTTCTGGCCAACTTGGTGTGCTCCACATGCCCTACTATGTACTGTCGAAAGGGCCAAATATTCCTCTGCTTCACTAAGGTGTTTCAATAAGACCCCCTCAGGGGTCTTTTTAAACAATTCATTACCCAATAGTACATAGCTTAAAGCTTGATACCTTATTTTTCGCTCTGTCGAAGCCGTTGGGTTTTGCAAATATTCAACTATGGGCTTCCTCCAATCTTCATCTGTTAAATTATCTATGGCAAAAATTTCAAAAATTTCACCATCTATGCACCCAAGCTTAGTTGTTTCTAAGTCTGATGGGCACAATCCAACAACCACCACTTTACCTCTTGCTTCAATTACTTCTTGAAGGTTCTCCTTCGACACCTTATATCCAGAGGCAATTTGAGCCAAGTCGTTAGCAACTTGATTCTCTATTTTAGGTATGTGTTGGATGGCCACTACCTCAAATTTCTTTAATAATCTATTGGCTATCACAAAGTACATAATGAGATTTTCTTTAACACATTTATACTCCTTTGTGATTTGTTTTATAACCAATTCTGAGTCTCCCATTATTTCGACTCTAGTTGCCCCCAATTCTAACAAAATCTCAAGGCCTGCAATTAATGCTTCATATTCAGCCTCATTGTTAGAGCAAGGCCCTTCGACCTTATACTTGAATTTTTTTGGAATTTTTTCAGGAGAAATAATGTGTATTCCCACTCCTGTTCCATTTTTATGACTTGATCCATCAATGTATAACTTCCAGGATTTTAATTCAACATAATTCAACTCATTTTCATTTATGAAGTGATCAACTATAAAGTCTGCAACTATTTGCCCTTTCACAGCTTTTAAAGGTTGATATGTTAGGGAAAATTCTGTTAATGCTAATGCCCATTTTCCAATTCGACTATGCAAAATAGGTTTAGATAACATATATTTTATAACATCAAAGTGAGAAGAAACATACACATCAACGGGCTTTATATATTGCTTCAATTTAGTACAAGAGAAATACAAGCATAAACATAACTTTTCAATCATGCTATACCTAGTTTCTGCATCATTTAAAACTCGACTAAGATAATAAATGGCTCTTTTGACTCCATTTTCATCCTCCTGAGCTAACATGCTCCCTAGAGTTTTATGTGATGCAGCTATATACAATCTCATACTCTTGTTTCTACAAGGTGGTGAAAGAATTGGAGGGTGGCTTAGGTACTCTTTGATCTTGTCGAAGGCTTCCTACTGTAATTGCCCCCACTCAAAACCATCTTTGTTGAAACGAAGCAATGGCGAAAAAGCTTGTGTTTTGCCACTCAGGTTGGATATAAACCTTCTTAAGAAGTTGATCTTGCCCAGCAACGACTGCAACTCCTTTTTAGTTGATGGCGCTTTCGCCTCCATTATGGCTTTGGTTTTATTCTGATTTATTTCGATCCCTTTCTTGTGGACCACAAAGCCTAGGAAATCCCCTGCCTGCACACAAAAAGCACATTTGAGAGGATTCATTTTAAGACCATATTTTCTCATCCTTTCAAAGGACTGTCGAAGATGGTCAATGTGACTTTTCCCAGAAATAGATTTTATAACAATATCATCAATATAAATTTGCATGAATGTGTCTATAAAATCGTGGAAAATTGAATTCATTGCCCTTTGATAAGTGGCACCAGCATTTTTGAGACCAAAAGGCATCACTACCCATTCATAGGTACCTAAGGCTCCAGGGCATCTAAAAGCAATTTTATGAACATCTTCCTCAGCAATGAATATTTGGTTGTAGCCAGAATATCCATCCAGCATACTAAGATACTCATGTCCTGCTGCAGAATCTATTAACATTTCTGCTACTGGCATTGAATATTCATCTTTAGGAGTCGCAGAGTTTAAATCTCTAAAATCAATGCAAACTCTCAAAGACCCATTCTTTTTAATAACAGGTACTATATTAGCCAACCATTCGACATACCTTGCAGTGCGAATGAATTTGCAACGAAGCAGTCTTTCGACTTCCTCTTTGATCTTTGACAATATCTCTGGTGCAAACCGTCTTGGATTTTGCTTGACTGGTTTTTTCCCAAGCGTCATAGGCAACCCGTGTTCGACCAACTCCCTGCTCAAACCAGGCATCTCATCATAATCCCAGGCGAAGCAGTCTTTGAACTCTTTCAACAACTGAACCACTTCAACCTTCAACTGGGGATCAGGATTGGCACTGATGTAGGTAGGCCTTTTGATTGCCCCCTCACTGAGGTCAACTTCTTCTAAAGGATCTTGTGCTAGCATTTTTATATTATTTGCCAACGGATCCTTCTCAAATCCCAAAGGCTCATCTTCATAGATGGCGTCGAGCCTCTGGCTTTTCTCTCCAGTTTCAACCTTATCTGGAGGTTTTGGGTCGAAGTCCTTACCAGGACCCTCTTGATATAATTCAGAAATGGCTTCGCCAGCCATATAGTCATTGGCGGCTTCCAAAGCCGCTTGTAGTTTTGTTTCGGCCACATAGGCCGAAATTCTTTTCAAAGCGTCGAACTCAGTCATGATCACTGAATTCATCTCCCCATCCTGTGGGCTCTATTGGAGGTGAGCCTAAGCATGGCAACCTACCTCCTGGTACCTCCCTGTCCCATCTGAAACCTTCGACAGGGTGTAAATACAATGAATGAAACGTTTCTACATCAGGCGCAAACTCAAAATCAGATGGAGGACATGGAGCAATGTTCGCCAGATGTTTCTCAAATTGCATACTATCCACATGATTGATTGGCACCTTAAAGTACCCTTAATCAGCCTCAATATTTTCAACTATCCCATCTGGTCTCCAAATGGTGATTCTTTGATGCATAGACGAGGGCACAGCTCCTATTCCGTGAATCCACTCCCTACCCAAGAGTAAATTGTAGTTAGCTTTTGTTTCAACAACCATAAACATTGTTGGTCTGGTAATAGTTCCCACAGTGAGATCCACTTGAATTACTCCTAGAGTGGAACCAACTTTTCCTTCATAGTTCGACAGAACCATGTTATGGGGTTTAGTATCAGTCTCAAACTTCCCAATCTTGCTTAACAAAAACCTTGGCATTAGATTAACAATTGCACCACAATCCACCAAAATTTTGTTGACAGGGACGTTCTCTACTTTGCCAGTAATGTAAAGAGGCTTCAAATGACCCTTCATTGCCTCTGTGGGGCGTTCAAAGAAAGCATTCTGTTCTTCGACGCACCCATTGTTCATGATGTAATAACACACAGGCTTGTGTGCCAACATTTCCAATTCAGCAGTTTGATCCAAGTCCTCGACCTCTGAGACTTGACCAAATTCCTTTGGCATTACTGACACCACATTCACCAGAATATCTAGAGAAGCTGCTGACTCATTGTCAAAATTATCAGTCATATTCTCATCGTCTTCAACCTTCTTCTCTGCTGAACATTGAATAGCTTTCGCCTTATGGGCATCTTCTCAATTGTCCCAGCTTGATTATCAACATTAGTACTTGATTCTCCCTGCACCTGAGCCTCCCTAACAGCCTTTCACCTGCGTTGCTCTCTTCGCCACTGTGATCTAGACATGGGGTTTTTACCCTTGTAATTTTGGGAAATGTATGCTTATTTGTTGGTGGTGTGGTTCTCTTTTCTATACTCAAATGAAGAACCTCTTTCCACATCAAATTTCTCCCACTTTTTCTTCTGCCCTCTCCCTTCGATAGGCTTGATCCAACTACCTGTTGGCACATTCGCAGCTGGTTTGAATGTACCTGGCCTAACTCCTGGTGCTTGGTTTTTTAGTCCTGTCGAAAGTCGCCTATGGTCAAAACCTCTGTGCCCTTTGTTCACCTTCTGCCCCCAGCTTTCACCAGCCCTTTTGACGCCTTCTAACTTGTGGGCAGCTTTTTCATCAAAAATGGTGCTGCATCTAGGACATAGCATTACTCCAGAGCCTTTCTTCTGGCAACGGTGCAAGAAATCCACAATTGTCTCTTCTTGCTTAGGATACGCTATTTTGCTGTGCTTCTCTTGTTCATCTGCCTTACTTGTTCAGCTTTTCGATCTGTAATTTCGACCATATTGACATCCATTATGTCCTTTAAGTGCATCTTGGAGAAACGGGCTTCCAGACTTTCCCCACTTGCTGCTGCTTTTGCAGCTTTTTGAGAAGCTTCTCGCCAAGCAGCTTTTTCAGCTTCGACCATTTCCTCAGCATTGACTCTTTCAACATCAGGAGATGTCTTGAAGAATCTTTCAACAGCCATACATATCCAATTTTCCACCAAACAACCATCCATGTCTATCATCTCTCCTACCAACAGCAAGTCATCTTCCAATTCCTTAACAACTTGGACTTTGGGGGCATTTCTGCCCATAGCCTCATTGGTGCTGATGCTATCTGAGCTAGAATCAGATTCTTCAGCCAATTCGACCATGTTAATTCCTTCATTGGCATTTATCTTCAATCCACTCATGGCCATATCCAGGACCTTGGCAGCATTATCCATTTCAACAAACTTATCAGCAGTTTCTTTGGTCACCAACATTAGGCTGGTACCATCAACATCCTTACAAAAACCTTCGATTATCACAGAATTGGTGGCGAAGTCTTCAGTAACCTCCACCATGTTGACTGACTTATCAAATTCCTCTGTGACTTTGACCATCTGAACCTCATGAGGCTCTGTATAGTTAGCCTCTACAACATGCAATGGGTCAGAGTCAATCTTCATCTGGGCTTTGCCCTTGTCACCAAACTTCAGCCTTCCTTCTTGGATAGCATTTTGCACCAAATCCCTGAAAAGAAAACATTGAGAAGTTTTATGACCCAACAAATTATGGTACTTACAAAAACCTCTTTTCTTTCTTTGTTCTAAAGGTGGCATCTTAGCGCCAGCAGGCACTATCATTTGCCCATCTTTAACTAACAAATCAAAAATTTCGTCACATTTAGTGACGTCGAAAGTGTATGTTTTCTTAGGAAATTTGTCGTTAGATTCGACAGGATTTTTTCCTTCTGAAGGAGTTAATAATTTGCAGGCATAAGGTGGACCTTGCTTTAACTCAGCAACGTCAACCTCATTTCCGTCGAAATAAGATGTGTCACCACACAGACTCTCCACATCTTCATTACATTAGACAAAGGCTACTTTTTTACCCCTGCTGAATTTAGCCTTCTCTTCTTTCAGCCTTTCTAGCTGTCGAACCCTATCAGCCAACTGGGCCATGTCTCTAAGATATTGGGTATCTAATTTCTTCCTAATGGAATAATCAAGACCCCCAGCAGCCATTTCGACCAACTCATGTTCTGGTACTTGTGTAAAGCACCTGGCTTTAAGAAGTCGAAACCTATTCAGGTAATCATCAATTGGCTCAGTGACTTTGCGTTTGATGCTAGCCAATTCTTTCAAACTAATCTTAGTTTGCCCCATGTAGAACTGTTCATGAAACAAACGTTCTAGTTGGGTCTAATTGTATATGGAATTTAGAGGCAAAGTGGTAAACCATGTGAAGGCATTCTTGGTAAGGGAACTTGGAAAGTATTTGATTCTGAGGCTTTCATCAGCTGCAATTTCGCCTGCTTCGATCAAATATCTAGCCACATGTTCGACAGTAGATTCAGTAGTATCTCCTGCAAACTTGCTGAACTTTGGAACCTTCGTCCTAGGGGTAATTCTGCCTGGAGAATATAATCCATTATAGGCGAAGTATAATTTGGCCTTGTGAAGCCAAAATTCATACCATTTCTGGTCATTATCCTTTCAACCATGGCTGCAAGATTATTTTCTTCTGCTTGATTTTGGTGTCGAACCTGTCTAAGTAGCTGGTCTACATTTTGGTTCCTGTTTACCATCACTACTGGCTCTTCCTCCATCTGGTATGGCATTTGGTTTCTTGGTGGTTCGACTCTAAAAGGATCCATCATCTCTTGATCTTCCAAGTTCGCCTCAGGTATCTGGCGTGGATGACGTCTTGGGATATCTTCGACAACAGTTGCTCTTCGATCCACCGCTGGTACTCCCATGAAATCAGCCATACGTGCCACTTGTGCAACCAATTGTTGGTTAGTTTGAGTCGTATTCTGAATCAAGGGTTGAAAAACTTCTCCCATTGTCTGAGACAACGTATGCACCATTTGCATGTTACTTTCATCCATCTGTTGTCTTAAACAATTTATGGATGTATTTGTAAGACTAGGCGCTTAAACATAGTAACCAACACCTATACTCTGGTTGTTTTGACCCCCTGATCCTGACCCTTGTAATGGCGAAGACACTACAGTTTCTGAAAATACAGGCGGAGCATTCTGCAGATTTTGCATCATTGATGTAGGCATACCATAGGGTTGACTCCTTGACCCTAGATGTGGAAAACCTGGAGGAGGAATGTGCCTGTACATTGAATTTCCTCCTGGGGGCATTGGTGAATTAGGACTCTGTGGTCCTATGTATTCCAACACAGGTTGAGTATATGACTTTGTGTATGTTGATCCTGGTTCAGATACTACTAATGGAAGTGACGCCTGTCCTCCTGTCGAAGACACTGGTGATGATGTGCTTTGAGACCCCATACTGCTACTTGACTGAGTGTTTGAAAGACTCCCTTGAGGATCAACTTGTTGGTTGGCATTGGTTGCCATTTTCTTAGTGTGTCTTTTCTTTCGTATTCCCTCATTTGTTGTGGCTAACTTCCCACTTCTCAATAACATACAACGAGAGTACTTCTTCACTAAGAAACGTAAGGTTGACAAAAAGTGTAAACTTAGCACTGGGTCCCACCAGGTGTGCCAATTTGTTTACTGTGAATTTTGGTAAACAACCTCTGGTCTATCAATCTTAAACGAGAATTGATTAACTTGCAGGATCGACCACACAAATCCTAGGACATGTGCTAAATTCGACAATGCTGAAATAAAATATAACTGAACTCCACGTTCGACTACTTGCAATAAAGTAAAGGCTTGAAATTCAAAGAGCTGTAAGTAAAGGGTGCAGAATCTAAAGGCGTCGAAAGGAAAGGACGAGAAGTAAAAAGCATTGAAAGTAAAATGCGACGAACTCCACGTTCTTGAAAAGTAAAGGCTGGAATGATAAAAGTGCTGTCGAAAGTAAAGGACTTTAAAAATAAATGCAATGTATTAAAGGTGAACTCCACGTTCTTGAAAATAAAAGACTTTGAAAAGTAAATGCTTGAAGATTAAATGCTTGAATGTAAAAGTGCAGTCGAAGGTAAATGCAGAAAGTTTAAAATGACTTTGAAAGTAAATTTGGCATGGAAGATAAAGTTCAAGAAATTGTAAAAGCATGAAAAGTATATGGCTGAATTTTAAACATGACAAAGATAAATTGTATTAATGAAGGAAATGGTGTTACATTACGTACATTCTCACGAACTCGTTTCTCTACACGCGGGTACTTTGAGTTTGTTTGAGTAACTTGTACAAAAATATGAACACCCCTATTACATAGAACTAACTCCTATTTATAGTGCTAGGAAATAACTACTAAGTGGTGGTTACTGCCTCGAATGTGTGGATTTTGGCGCCTTCTCCTTGGTTTCAACCGTTCCCACGTTCACAACTGCTCTTATTTAAATTTCAAACATGGGAAATTCCCTCCAACCTTAATATAACAACTGCATCGCTTGTTCCCATATTCTCATGGTCGAAACCTTTCCAGCACTTAGCCATTTTTTGAGGTTCCTACAACCTCTATTCGACTCAGGCTTCACCAAAACTGGGTCGAAGCCTTCTTTACATCAAAAATAATTTTTTAACTTAAAATAGCTTTGATTCTTTCTGGCGTCGAAATTGAGGGTTAACACACATATAAATAGAAATTTCACTCACAAATTCATTGCTAACTCTGATTTTCGACACTCACTTCAAACTTCTTCTCACTTTCTCTCTCAATTTCTCTCTATTCTCTCTCTGAGTTTACACGAGTTCACCATTTTTTCATCATTCTCATCAAGCATCTTCATCATTCATCTTCATCAGAGTAATTTTGGAGCAAGAACAAGTGATAAACTCTCAAGTGCAGTCTCATTTTCTCCTCCATTCCAATATTCTACAGCATTTATTTTGCTTAGATTGAAGCTCCAAAGAGGAAGGTCAATTGGATATCTCTGGTTTTCTCAACATTGCCAAGATCTCCAAGTTTCAGGTTCAAAAATTCTTCACCTTATTTTGCTCGTTTATCTTGTTTTGAAGCTTGATGATGATGAGATTTTAGCTCATTAGGAGCTCTGTTAACTCCGGCTAGTTGATAGGCCTTTTAGAGGCATAGACTCAAAACCTAGGGCAACTTTCTTGTGCTCGATTCTTATTATGTGTGTATTATATGTGAAAACCAAGCCTAGATTCATGACGTACGTAACTTCAGCTTCATTTTGACATAAGGTTTGTGTATTTCTGGAGACTTGGAGGTTGCAGGTGGTCGGAGGGTGGCCGGAGAAGATGACCGGAGTCTTCTCCGGCCGGTGAGGTTTTACTTAGGGTTTTAAGTTCCAGTTTGAATCCTGACCGTTGCTTGCTTTTGATCTAACGTTCGTGGTGTGTTTGATTTCCATGACCCTCGTGTGTGCATTGCATCATAACTACCATGCGCATTGATCATGAACCATACGATTGAATTACTTTACTTGATTGATTTGATCCAATGCACCAAAACTTGCCAACATATTACTGATACATGTGCTTCTCACGTGCCTTTACTTGTGGTCTTAGTTGATTGTGTGTGCACGCATATAGGAGAATTGCCATATGCTTGCGCTATAGACGGTTGGATCAGCATGTTTTAATGATTAATCTTGATGGATCTGATTGTGTGGTTGTGATGGCATTTAATTCTTGACTGATCATGCGCACTATCACACACAACACATGTTTAGTTGGATTGGACTTAATTCATGTTTGCACCCCCACACTGAGCCCATTCTTGTTTTTGAACGTGATATTTTCCTTCTCTGCACCCCCTGCTTTCTCTTTCTTTCTTTTAATTTCTTTTTATACTTGTTTCATAATTGATTTTTAAAAATACCAAAACATCATGAAAAACTCTACAAAAATTCATGTGATATCTTAACATGTTTATATAATTTTCTATTATTTTTAATTTTGATTTTGTAAATGTTTGCATATCCTTCCATAATTTTCTTTTATTTCTTTTGAAACTTGATTCTATTTTCATATCTTCATTTTAAAGATTTATTTCTCATAGCTCCTTAAACATTTTTCCATCAATCTTTTTGAACCCATTCAGTAACATCCAAAACTTCATAAAAATATTTTTGTTTCATTTTTAGAACTTTCTTTTATTGCATTTAGGTTCCCCATCTTTGCATTTTGGTTCATGATTCATAAGTGACTATTGCTTGATTGTTTGAGGTCCTTCCTCCCTGAATTTTGGTATAAGATTTTGATATGTGATTAGTCCATGGTTGAGGTCATTTGTATTCTAATTCCATAATTTTGAATGTTCCTTGACATATGTTTGTGTGCTTGTGTTTGAAGGAAGTTTTGCTTGAACTTTATGTGCCTTTCTTTAACCTTCATCGCATGAGGCATTTATGCCATTATTTGATGTCTTTTGTTTGGATTTAGGTAACATGTTTAGACTCTTAGAAGCTTTGTTTGATCATTGTTAAGTCCATTTGGCATGTGTTGATCCTTTGTTTTATATGATGCATCTTATGGGACTTTTTGACCTAATTTTTCTTATGTCTTCATCTTATGCTTTTCATGTTTGGTTGTGTGCTTATAATATGATCATATTATCATCTCATTTGCATTTTGATCCATGACTTGCTACTGACCTATCCATAAGCATTCATACTTGTATGCCATTTTGTATCTTTTGCATTTCTTTTCAATTATGAGGCATTCATTCTTTTATATGTCTTCTTCTTACATGTTTGCTAAGTTGTATGAACTTGATTGTTATGTGCTTTTTCTATGACCGTTTGTGCATCCTTAACATGTAATATCACTTCTGGTTTTGATACTTGAGTTCATCTTGAGTCTTTTTAGGTTTGACTTGTGCCTTAAGTGATTTCTTTCCATGTTTAACTCATATTCATATCTTCTCACTTCTTCTCTTTGTCACTCCTAATGCTTGGATACTTGATTGTTTGCCTTATGTGACATTTATACATCATGTTTAGGCACATGTTTAGGTCATCCACATTCTGACTTTGACATTATTTGTAGCATTAATGCATGATCACCTTGCATGTCCACTCATTATTCACCTTTTTCTTCCATGATTCACTTCTTTGGTGTTTAAGATCTTTAGTTGTGCATAGTTTGTTCTTGATTGATCAATTAACATTATAGAACACCCTTAGAGCCTAGGTTCTGACCTTGATTAAGTTTCATCTCTTAGGATCTTTATCCTTTAATTCTTAACTTGTTTGTTCACCACTTGTTATTCCTTTTCTTATTGCACTACTTGTAAATTGTTTTGAACTAACATTTTCATGTAGGTGCTAAAGGTAAGTAAGTGTGTGGGTATGCTTCCACACACACTTATTTGTCTTATCTTCTCTTATTCCTTTTAAACTTTCTACTTGTGATCATGTTAAGCATTTATATGCTTTCCTTGAATAACTTCTTCTTCACCCCTCTTTAAGACCAACTTAACTTCCATCTTGGAAGTAAGTTGCTTCTTTTGCTCTTCTTCTTCTTTCTTCTAGAAGTAAGTTTGTTAAACCACATTAACCATAGGATCTCCAAGCATGCTAACATTAAGATTGAGTCTTAGTCTCCCTTAGTTTTCACCTTTTCCTCTTTTGAGTCTCTTCTCTCTCATCTTATAATAAAGGTAAAAAAAACATTTAATAAAGGCATAACAACTATTGTATTTAGGCCTTTCATATGGGAACAAGGAGGTGTGGGGTCTTCTCTCACTTTCTTAGAATGTTTAGCGTACGTACCGTCTTGGGTTGATATGTGAGGCATTCGATCCTATATGAAGGACTTAAATACGATACGAGTTACAAACGACTTCAAAAACACTTCTTTCTAAAAAAATTCAAACAAACAATAACGTCTTTCCTTCGGGAATTCTTTTCTCATCTCATTCACTTATTCCTTAAGGATGCGTCGATTCCGTTCTACCGCAAACAGGTAACGCCTAAGTCTCCCTACAACGAGCTGCAACACCTAACTGCTAGGACGCGAACGTCGACGTTTCCACTAAAAAACACAAACAACTTTTCCCTTAGTAAGGGGAACTACGTCGCTCTGATTCTCATGTTCCCGATGAGATACGTAGGCAGTGGGGTAGGGCCCATTCGAGCACTTCTTTTATTTTCCCTACATTTGTTTCTCATTCTCTTTCCATTCTTTTCCAGTATCTTTTCTATCACCCATTTGATCGAGACAAGCAAGCGTGGATCCCATCGGGTACGATGGACGCGTGGGGGTGCTAATACCTTCCTCTCGCGTAACCGACTCCCGAACCCAGTTCTCTTGGTCGCAAGATCATGCTCTATCCTTTCTTTCAGGTTTATGCGGTGTTTCCTTTCCCTCTCTTGGGATAAATACACATTGTTGGCGACTCTGTTTCGGTGCCACTTTCGCGTTTGTACTAGGATGAAAATCCCGGGAGCGACAGCTGGCGATTCTGCTGGGGATCGAACCCAGAATCTCTGGTTTCCTTAGCGAGTCAATCCTAGCGCTTATCTGTTTTTCTTTCATTGTGTGTTTACTGTTGTGCTGTATTTGCTGTTTTATTGTATTGTATTACTGCTTTACTACATATTACTGTATTTACCGCATTTTAGCATTTTCATTTCGTATGATATATTATGCTATTCTGGACTGTGCTGTTTTCTGTTTGGCGGGATGGGGTATTCTGAGAGATAGGCCCAATACACATGCCTGAGTGCACTTATGTTTAGCGGGTTTCATGTCCTCTCACGCTCCATTTCGGTGCGAGGAGGGAATATGAAACACAATCTGGATGTGGTTCTCTCTAGAGAATTCTGCGTTGTGGGTCTTCCACAATGGTAGAGCTATCTGGAAGAGATGTTAAGTCTGGATGACCTTTTAGGGTGACCCCTCTTTATTTTGAAAGAGAATCAGTGGAGGCACTCCTCGATTGGCGATAGTACTGTACCCCGAGGGATGAATGTACTATTGCTTCTCGACCTCAGTGCCAGAAGCTGAGGACCTTTCGTTTTGGAGAATCAGTTGAGGCCTCCTCGATTGATGATGATGCCAAACCAGAAATGGTGAACGTATCATCATTTCTCGACCTGAGAGCCCAGGATACTGAGGATCATAGTACCCATATGTGAGAGGGGCGGGTTGTTTACAGGTTTGCAGGTAACCTTGACTTTCATCCTACCTGGTATTCTGGTTCTCTTATCAGTGTGAATTCATCAGCCTAGTATTATGGTATTCCTATTATTTCGGCACCCTGATTATGTCGATATTCTGGCATTCCCGTATTCTGATCACGCCGGTGTTCTGTTTATTCTAGTATTTTGATTATGCCGATATCCCGGCATCCTGGTATTCTGATTAGTCGGATATTCTGGTATTCTGGTGTTCTCTTCAGAGCCGACCTATGAACTTATTCGGTCACCAGCACAACAGTTATCTAGATTATATGGAAGCTTTGATCCCATGTCTGTTGCATCTGCATCAACATTTTCGCATACATGTTCTTGTATTTCCAAGGGATATTAACTTTGAGACTTGCTACTGAGAGTTTCCACCTATTTCTTGTGGTTAGTGTAAGAAAAATTTTGAATCAAAGCATAATGATTCCTTGGAAATATTCGAACATGGCATTCTCATACCCATATGCATAACAGGTGTTCCGGTGCGGATTTCTCATTCTGACTGGGTATTCCCTGCAGAACGGCCAACAAGACTTCTTCCAACTATTCGATTCACCACAATCAAGGTTCAGATATGGAACAACTCCGAGCGGAGGCGACTGAGATGAAGGGCCAAATGGGGCATTTTATGGTGGACATTCAGGCGTTGTCCCGAGGTCAGGAACTGCTGAGAGAAGAAGTCAACCGGATGAAGACTCAGATGGGCCAGGTTATGGAAATTCTGAATGAAGTGTTAAGAAAGGAAAACAATCAAGTGCCCGCTTCCGCAGCAGAGGTTCTCACTCCTCCTATCTCTTTGGGGTCTCCTCTAGACCATGGATTGCCTTGTGAATCCTCTCCACCGTCAGAACTTTTTCATCACCAACTGTTTCTTGAGGGTCTTAAGCCAGAGAAGACTGAGAAGAAGTTTGATCCGATCCCGATGCCATACGCTCAGTTGCTTCAGCACTTGCTCAAGTTTCAGCTAATTGATTTGATTGATGCAGAACCTCCACACACCAAGTTTCGTATGGGTTGCAATGTCCATGATAGGTGTGAATTCCATTCAGGGGTACCTGGTCATGATGTTGAAAATTGTAAGATGCTCAAGTATAAGGTCCAAGGGCTTATTGATTCAGGGGTAATCGAGTTTACGCCCATCATCACTATCAAGCGAAAAGATGTTCCTCCAACTGCTGCTAAAGAGTTGGATATTCCTCCCTCCTCTCAGGGACCTTCCTCAATCCAGAAGCCTTGGGTTCCGAAACTGCCGCATCAGCAAATCACAGTTGGGACTCTCTTGGTTGCATCCTTTCATCATCAATAGAAGAAAGAAAGGGTTTTTGATCCTCTAACGATGTGTCATGCCAAATTACTTCAGCAACTGCTTCAGTTAAGATTGATTGAGCTCCGGAAGTTGACTCTTCCTCCTGCAAAGCTTCCGAAAGGATGGGATGCCAAGGCTTATTGTGATTTTCACTCAGGGGCACTAGGCCATGATATTAAGGGGTGTAGAGCATTCCAGCACCAAGTGCAAGACTTAATTGACTCCAAAGTAATCGAGTTCAGACTGGATGGCATGAAGGTATCAGGTGATCTTACGCCAGTAGCTGCAAAGGAAGTGAGTATTCCTTCCCCTTCTCTAGGGTCTACCTCAGGTCACGGGTTTATTCCTCAGCTTCAGGTTTCAAAGTCATCATGTCAACAACCTTTGTTTATTCCTCGGCCAAATGTGGAAAGAAAATTACATGGGCAACAGAGGCAACGAGGACTTAAGAGGTCTGAGAGTGTGTTTGTTCCAATTCCTACTTCTCAAAGCCAGCTTATTGCTCGCCTTCTCCCAGGCTCTTTGATTCAGCTGGGCAAGGTAGTGCCAGTACCGTTTCCTTTTTCTCCAGATTATGACATGAATGCCAGGTGCGAGTTTCACTCGGGAACGTTTGGACATACAATTGACAATTGCAGAGTGTTCAAACATAAGGTGCAAGACTTGATTAACTCAAAGATTATCACACCAGACGGGTGGCCCATAAATTGAGCTTTCTTCATCAGATTGAGCACCCAGTTTGCAAAGATATCTTCAGAATCAATAAGTCCAGACGGAGTCAAGCCTCCTCAACAAGGACAATCATTTGGCTTCTTTACTGCATTCTCATGTGTAGCTTTTTATGTTTGTCAAAACATTTGTATGCATGCATGAAATCTATTTTTCTTTTTATGTTAATCCTAATAAAGTGCGTATGTTTTTCCTGAAGCAATCCATTCGTATTCACTCATAAGTTTGTATATGTGCACTGCAATACCAATTTTCTTGCGTAAACTCTCTGAGAGAGGATGATGAGGTAAAAACGCAGAAATCTCTAAGGGTGTGCTTTTGAATAAGAACTCTGTTGAGGATGTACAGGCATTGTTTCAAATCCAAACACTGGAGATATAAGGGAGATAGACCCTCGTAAACCCCTTTGAGCCTTGAAGTAGGAGTTTCTTTCGTACGGAAAAACCCCTCACATTTAACCCATGGGCAGGGTAGGCGTCAGTTAATTTGACCGAGCGTTCAAATTTCAAAAGGAGTGTGCATCAGAGGATCCATTACCTTCTATTCCACCGTCAAGAGGTCAAGAGATGTGAAGCCACAATGGTTATCCATCAACAATCAAAGAGTGAGGCAGTCGCAACCCTTTCAACAAAGTCAAGACAAGCCAATGTCGCACGATTTGTTCTGAAAAAAAAAGAGAATAAAATAAAAAAGAAAAAGCCCGCTAAGTTGAAACTTGAAAACAAGCGACTTAGGCAAAAGTTAGGGCATCCCGCTGGACTTCAAAATCTAAAGATTCAAAAGAATCAGTCCAGGAAAAAATTAAGGAAAAAAAAGGCAAAAGAATGCGAAAGCAAAAAACAAAAGGATTACAAAAGAAAATCCTCGAGCAAGAACAAAGTCGTGTGACTGCGAACAAAAGACAAAGGGGTGACTGTCACTCCAAAGCCTCATTAGGTGTCAAACCATCAGATGCATGGGTTCCTCAAAGATCATGAAATTTTTTTTGAGAGATGAGCGCTTGTGTCAAATTAGCTGAACGTAGGACTGGAGAACATCACGAAGAGTGAGTGGCACTGATAAACTTTGAGCCTTAAAACTTTTTTTCAAAACCGTGAACCAGGCCACGATACAACCCTCAAAAGTCCTAATTGAAACAGGGTTTAGTTCAAGAGTGTATTCCGATGAGGTAGCGTTCCTGACTCCTATGAGTTGTGCTAATAAGATCTTGTTGGTATTGCATGTGCATGCTTTATTTTATTCAAAAATTAATGTCGTATCCTAAGCAGTGATTCATTCACATGGCTTTGCGACAACTTTTCAATAAAGACTTCAAGATTAACATGTGTGTTGCATTAGAATTTTCATTCTCAGAATAAAACATTTTCTGCTTGCATACATTTGTTTGACATCAAAAGAAGTTTACATATGGAAATTCAGTCCAGAAGCTTAATCTTGCCGAGTTGAGAATCCCGAAACTCCCAAAAGACAACCACATCCAGTGGTACTTCCTCAGGAAACTTTGTTGAGCAGGTGCTTCCCCAACAAGTTGTTTTAAGACGTAGCCAATCTTGGGCAATCACGTCGAATCATCTCTTTAAGGTGTAGCCAACCTGAGCCAATCGCGTCGAGAAATCTCTTCAGAGTTCAGCCAAACTGGGGCAATTACTTCGAGATTCAAATCTCCCCAAAGGCAGGTATTCTGGGTCTTCCTTCTAAGATCAGTAGTCAGGGACAAAACCACTTCAAGGTTCATACTAGGGCAGGCCATCCCAAGAGCACGGGAAGTTAGTCCATCTAGACGGCTAATCAGCCTATCCAGGGTTCAGAGTATTGGGGCAGAATATCTCACGAGTATATGAGATTGTTCATGAATCTTCTCGAGGTGAATTTCTCTGTAGACCATACGGTTTGAGGCAGTTACGTCGAGATCTGACGAATCTCTACGAGAGTTTAAAGACATTGAGTCGTTTTGGATGACAAGTCTTCTGTAAGATCCTCTTGAGACAATTTCTTTTGGTGGACCATGTTGGTCTGGGGGCAAATGAAAGAAAAACTGTTGTTCATGCATATGCAGCTAATCAGCCAGAAGGTTTGAAACAAAAGGGGCATTCCAACCCAAGGCATTTGTGGTCCCCCGTCTCCAGCAGGCTTCATTAATAACGTTCCCAGCAAGAGACGCATCGAAACATTTTTCCCAATAAGTGATGGTTCAGCGTTAGATTTTCTCAGTTGCAGAAGTCATATCCTGGGGTATGTGTGCATATTCTTTTGTTGCAGGTAACAGGTACAAGTTTTCCAAGAGCAGGGATCATTTCTTCTAGACGAGTAATCACTTATTCCCATGCAGAATACCGGGACAATCACGTTCAGGAAAGGGTCCCCATGTCACCCTTTTGTCACAACGTTTACTGATTGAGTCCATCGTTCGGCTGACGATCGCTCGTGGCGATTTGATATCAACAAGATAATTTCAACTGGGTAGCGGTGTATCTTATTAAGTCGATTCTCCTATTCAGTACTTCCAACAGCTACAAGCTTTTCTGTGTCGATAACGGTTGCAAATTCCCCAGTAGAGCTGCCTCGCTGTTAATGTTCAGGAGTTTGAAGATGCCAAGTCTTCTGTAAAATCCTCTTGGGACGTTTCTTCAGATCAGTCGTATAATCGGGGCAAAAGCAAGTTGTTGAACCTCCCAAACATGGGGCATCATAAAAATCCCCAGCGAGGTGTTCCAGATCTATTATCTCAAGTAGAGTGACCTCTCAAGGTTCGGCATTTGTCTAAGAGTTTAAAGATGCGTGGTCTTCTGTAAAATCCTCTTAAGAGACATTCCCCCGCGAAAGACGCTTTGAAGCGGTTATCCCCAGCAGGGTATTGTCAACTCATTATCCCCAGTGGAGTCGTCAAGCAGAAGATTTTCCTAGCATGGAACATTGTGGCTCTTATTCTAAGCTTGACAGCTTCGTTACTCAACAGATCACAGTGCATTTGCTTTGCACTTTCCCAGCAGGTCTAAGGACGTTTTCCCAGCAAGTCACGACAGAAGTTCTTCTAACCAGGATTTGTGTATCCCTGACAGAGTAGTTCTGGTCCCCCGCAAGATCGTATCTCTGGCAGTGGTAATCCCCACAAAGTTCAGCATTGAATCTTGTCAACAATACTCCCCAGCTGAGTTGTTTTTCTTCCCCGCAGAAGTTTAGCAGGTCAACAGAATCTCTTCCTTAGCAAAGTGTTAGCAGATTCTCCTTGGATTTGACAGATCCCCAAGCAGAGTTTTAATGACTTATCTGCTTCAGCAGAGTGTTAGTACATTATTTCCCAGCCAAGTCAGAAAATTCTCATCCCCAGTGGAGTTGCTATGACCAGAATTGGTCCCCGGCCAGATGTAGTTGTTCCTGGCAAAGTCATCATTCTCCATATCTCAAAGTCTAATTAATTTTTGGCAAACGTGACAATTCGAAGTAGACAGATTGTTCATTCATTCTCCAACAGAGATATTATCCTTGCAGGAGTCTCTAATGTTAAATCATTGATCATTATTCCTCAGCAGAGTCAGCAGAGATGTTTGATATGCATGCAGAGCGTAATCTAGTATTGTAATTTTGCAAAAGTCCACCCGCAGTGTGGCCAGTCAGTAGTCAACTGATTTCATCCAAGACAAAGCAAAGTCCAACCGCAGATTGGCAAAAGGCCATCTTAGGATGGCAAACCAGCAAAGTCCAACCGTAGATTGGCAAAAATCCATCTTAGGGTGGCAAATCAGTTTCAAGTCCAACCGCAGTTTGGTAAAAGTCCATCCAAGGGTGGCAAAGCAGCAAAAGTCCAACCGTAGATTAGCGAAAGTCCACCCGCAGTGTGGCAAGTCAGTAGTCGTCTGACTCCATTTTAAAAGACCGCAGCTAAGTCCAACCGTAGATTGGAAAAATTCCATCCAAGGGTGGCAAATCATCGGCAAAGTCCAACTGTAGATTGGCAAATGTCCACCCGCAGTGTGGCAATTCAGCTTCAAAGTCCAACCGTAGATTGGCGCAAGTCCACCCGCAGTGTGGCAAGTCAGTAGTCGTCTGACTTCATTCAAAAAGACAGTCCACCCGTAGTGTGGCAAGCCAGTAGTCGTCTGGCGTCGTGCCAAAAGACATTGTTAAAGTCCACCCGTAGTGTGGCAAGCCAGTAGTCGTCTGGCGTCGTGCCAAAAGACATTGTTAAAGTCCACCCGCAGTGTGGCAGGCCAGTAGTCGTGTGGCGTCGTGCTAAAAGACATTGCTAAAGTCCACCCGTAGTGTGGCAGGCCAGTAGTCGTCTGGCGTCATGCTAAAAGACATAGCTAAAGTCCACCCGCAGTGTGGCAGACCAGTAATCGTTTGGCGTCGTTCAAAAGACATATCTCCAGTGCAATTCTTCCCATCAGAGTTTTATCCAAGCAGAGTTCATTTGGTTGGGTTTATATCCCTTTTCTTCTTCTCCACAGAGTGCAAATTTTCTGGTTATTTTTCGGTATTCAATCCCCCCATACCTTGAAAGTCTGACAGCAATCGTTATCATTCATTCAGGTCTACAGTGATTGAATAGGGGCAGCGGTAATACCCCAAAATTTTCCCTCTCATTTCTTCATATCATTTAGCATGAGCTTTCCTTTCATTGCATTGCATTCAAGCATAGAAAGTTTAACATAAAGTATTGCATTGCATCTTGCATAAGGGCATGGGATCAGTGATTCTCAAGGGTGTTGATCATCCAAAGCAAGGAAACAAGAACCAAGGGTCTTCAAACCAGCCTAAAGGGTCTCTTATGTCATATGTCATCTCAATTGGTCCCACAAGGCATGAGAAGAGGAGAATTCATCAAGAAGATTGGACAGTGCACCATCTCCTACACAATTTAGTCAAAATGGGGATCTGAACCTCAAATGGGCAAGCTCTTTGAGTTTTCATCACCTCCAAATGCCATATCTCTTCTTTGTTAGATAGAATATACATCATATTCAGAGGAATTTGGATTTGAAGGATGTGTTATTTCCTCCTAACCAGAGGGTGCCAAAATTAGGGTTTGACCTAAAATCAGTTTATCTCTGATTTTTTTGGGAAAGACTTGATCTCATGGTATTCTTTATGTTCTAAAGTGTATATGGATGGAAAATTACTCATCAATTGGTTTTAGAAGGGTTTCAATTGATCAGTTGCTTGATAGTCAAGAAATTGGGGAAAAAGTCAACTGTGCAGTGAAAAAAGTCAACTCCTGACTTTTTAAGGTCAAATTCATGAAATTCAAGTTATATATGTTCATTGGACAAGATTTGATCAAGAAATGATGGAGGAATTATGAAAAATCAAGAAATCACAAAACTGCCAAAAATAGAAACTTTAGGGTTTCCAAAAATGGCAAGTTTGGACCATTTTCCGCCCTACTTTGAGGCTCTCTTTCTCCAAGATAAAAGCTCCAAACCTCCGGCCCAAGTTGAGCCAATTAAAGTTCATGTTCTAAGCTTCAAATCCATATAAAGAACATCTCCATTGGATCAAAATTGAATGAGTTATGATTGATCAAAGTTTGACAAAACTAGGTCCAAAACCAAGTCATGGCAAGGCAAGACTAGGCCCACGCGCCATTATTTTGACAAACACTTGGTGTGCCAAATGTCCAGCCACTTTTCTCAATGGTGGAAGCTCCAAATGAAAAAATGTTGAACATCAAAGTTGTTCATCTCAATGTCCTCTTCAACTTTGATGTTGGACAAATTTTCATTTGAGCAAGTTATGATGGAGTTATAAGGGTTCAAAGTTGGTATGATTATGTTGAATTCCATGCAACATGTTACCTTGCCATGCCATAATCTTGCCACGCCCTTCCACCAGTTTCAAACCCTGATGTTCTAAGCTATTTTCCAACATCTTACACACCTCCATTTGATTTCTTTTCAACACCAATATTGTTCTAAGATGCACCATCTTTCTAATGCCATCGATACCTCATTATTTCATTCACTAACAAGAGAGAAATTCATTCTCAAACTTGCACCTTTCCATTGAACCTTGGGCTGCTACAAAATCAAAAAAAATGAATTGTTGTTGTTGTTGTCTTAACATTCACACGCATATACCCTATATTCATTTCCACTTTAAGCCAAACACCTCTTACACACGATGGACTCTCCATGTTGCTTCATACATAAGAGAAGAAAAGAACCAAACTTGTTGAGCAAGTTTCTCTGCTGCAGCCGTGACTTCATCATCACCATTCACTTTCATCAACCTCACCTTAAACTTCATAAACCTTCATCACCAAATCACTCCTCTCCTCACTCGCCCTAACTAACTTGACTCAGTTAGTTTGGGACAACTCACTTTAACCCACTCAACTCACCTTAACTCACTCATTTAACCACCACTGGTTCACTCTAAACCACACATATAAATAGAAATTTCACTCACAAATTCATTGCTAACTCTGATTTTTGACACTAACTTCAAACTTCTTCTCACTTTCTCTCTCAATTTCTCTCTATTCTCTCTCTGAGTTTACACGAGTTCACCATTTTTTCATCATTTTCATCAAGCATCTTCATCATTCATCTTCATCAGAGTAATTTTGGAGCAAGAACAAGTGATAAACTCTCAAGTGCAGTCTCATTGTCTATTCCATTCCAATATTCTACAACATTTATTTTGCTTAGATTGAAGCTCCAAAGAGGAAGGTCAATTGGATATCTCTAGTTTTCTCAAAATTGCCAAGATCTCCAAGTTTCAGGTTCAAAAATTCTTCACCTTATTTTGCTCGTTTATCTTGTTTTGAAGCTTGATGATGATGAGATTTTAGCTCATTAGGAGCTCTGTTAACTCCGGCTAGTTGATAGGCCTCTTAGAGGCATAGACTCAAAACCTAGGGCAACTTTCTTGTGCTCGATTCTTATTATGTGTGTGTTATATGTGAAAACCAAGCCTAGATTCATGACGTACATAACTTCAGCTTCATTTTGACATAAGGTTTGTGTCTTTCTGGAGACTTGGAGGTTGCAGGTGGCCGGAGGGTGGCCGGAGAAGATGACCGGAGTCTTCTCCGGCCAGTGAGGTTTTACTTAGGGTTTTAAGTTCCAGTTTGAATCCTGGCCGTTGCTGGATTTTGATCTAACGTTCGTGGTGTGTTTGATTTCCATGACTCTCGTGTGTGCATTACATCATAACTACCATGCGCATTGATCATGAACCATACGATTGAATTACTTTACTTGATTGATTTGATCCAATGCACCAAAACTTGCCAACACATTACTGATACATGTGCTTCTCACGTGCCTTTACTTGTGGTCTTAGTTGATTGTGTGTGCACGCGTATAGGAGAATTGCCATATGCTTGCGCTATAGACGGTTGGATCAGCATGGTTTAATGATTAATCTTGATGGATCTGATTAGGAGGTTGTGATGGCATTTAATTCTTGACTGATCATGCGCACTATCACACACAACACATGTTTAGTTGGATTGGACTTAATTGATGTTTGCACCCCCACACTGAGCCCATTCTTGTTTTTGAACGTGATTGATAGTTCCTGGATTGGCTGGAATTTTGGTAAAACAAAGTTTATTCAATGTTGATGTCAAGGTGTTGATGTTGTAACATTGAAGTCTTAACACTAGGCTGTGTTAAGTTGTTAAATGCTGAAGATGGATGTCTGGTGTCACACAGGTGATGTTGTAACATCAGACCTGCAGAATTAATAACAGCAGGATATGTTATTAGGGCACGCGTATTAGCTGGAATTGTGGAGAGTGGTTAACTCATTGGATGAGAATATCTTGGGATAGATATTTTCTGTTACATGGGAGATTTGATTGCAGATCTGTTGGAGAATTAAAAGGTTGAAGATTTAAAAAGATTTTGGGGATAAAATCTGTTTTGAAGATTCAGTTTTAATTAACAAATCTGATCAAATATTGTGACAAGTCCAAGCCCAATTCAGGAGCTATATAAAGCGCACAAGACCAAAGGAAAAAGTACAGAAAACATTCAGAAGATCAAGAGCAGAAGGCTTAGTGTCTAGAGTTTGTTTAAAGTGCTTGTATTTACACTATTCTAGGGTTTGAATAGGTGTTAAGTTTCTGTCCTCTCTAAAGCTGTGAAGCAAAGAGAGTTGTTTGAATTGATCGAAACTGTGAAGTAAGATCAAGGGTGCTCAAAGTGGGTTCTTTGAGTGTTTGTAAGGGATTGAGTGGTGTTCTCATACCTAAGTGGTTTCTTAGGTAGGAAGTCATTAGTAGAGTATAAGTTTAGGAGATTGTCAACAGGTCGTTGAGTCTGTAAATTATATCTACAAGTAGTGAATTCCATCCCTGGCTTGGTAGCCCCCCAGAGTAGGTTGGTTGTAACCGAACTGGGTCAACAATTCTTGGTGTTATTTTACTGTTATTGCTGTTCATTGTGCAGAGTGTGTTGTTGTGACATCACACCTTAACATCACACGTCTGATACCAGAATTTCAATTGGTATCAGAGCAGGCATCCTGTCTGTCTCTGGGTGAGATCTAGGGAAGTTACTTTCTGGTGTAAAGATGGACAAAGAAGTTGGAGGATTCGTCAACAGACCCCCTATTTTGGATGGATCCAATTATGACTATTGGAAGCCAATGATGACCACCTTCTTAAAATCCTTGGACAGTAGGGCTTGGAAGGTTGTTATTAAAGAATGGAAAGCTCCTGTTATGTGTGAGAAGGATGATTCTGGCAAAGATAAAGAAGGCACCTCTAAGCCAAAGCCTGAAGAAGAGTGGACCAATGAGGAAGATGAGCTTGCCCTTGGAAATTCCAAAGCTCTGAATGCTATATTCAATGGAGTGGATAAGAACATCTTCAGGTTAATCAATACCTGTGAAGTTGCTAAAGAAGCATGGGATATCTTGCAGGCTACTCATGAAGGAACATCTAGAGTCAAGATGTCAAGACTTCAGATTTTAACATCAAAATTTGAAAGCCTGAAGATGAAGGAAGATGAAACTATTCATGATTTCCACATGAGTGTTCTTGAGCTGGCCAATGCATCTAGTGCTCTTGGAGAGAAGATGTCAGATGAAAAGCTCGTGAGGAAGATCCTTAGGTCCCTACCTAAGAGGTACAAGATGAAAGTGACTGCTATTGAAGAAGCTCAAGACATCAGCAAGATGAGAGTAGATGAGCTCATTGGATCTCTTCAGACTTTTGAACTTGGTTTAAATGAAGAAGAACCAGAAAAGAAGCCCAAGGGTATTGCTTTGGTCTCCACTCCTGCAGAAGATAAGGTTGTCAAAGATTCTCAGGAAGATTTGTCACAAGCCATTGCAATGTTGGGAAGGCAGTTCAACAAAGTGTTAAAAAGATGGAACAATAACTACAAGCCAAGTGTCAAGAACAGCTCCTCTGACATCACCAATGCAAAAGAGAAAGATGAAGAAAAGACTGCTCAGGATAAAGGTGTTCAGTGCTTTGAATGTGAAGGGTATGGATATGTCAAGAAAGAATGTCCCACATTCTTGAAGAAGCAGAAGAGGGGCATGTCAGTTTCCTGGTCTGAATCTGATAGTGAAAGTGATGGTGAGTCAGTAAAGCATGCTAGAGCCTTAACAGGAACTGTTGTGTCTGATGATGGTAGTGATGAAGAAATAACTTATGAAGAGCTAGCTTCTACTTATCGAGAGCTGTGTTTGAAAAGTGCTGAGATTTGTCAAGAAAACAAGTATCATAAGCAACAGATTGCTTAGCTTGAAAATGAAAAAGCTGATTGGGAAAACGAAGTTGTGCTAGTTAAGTCCCAACTGGATCAGATGACTAAATTCATTAGGATGATGAACAGTGGTACTGCTGATCTTGATAAAATTCTTCAGTTAGAGAAATCTGCTGGAGATAAATCAGGCATAGGATATGTGGCTAGCACTTCAGGAACAAAAAGGGAGATGTCTCAACCGTGGTCTCAACATCAACCTACGAAACAGGGACCTTTCCCAAAGAAGATTGTTCAGCCCCAAAATGCTGTGAAAAAGAATGGCCCTCCTCAGAGGAAGATACGGCCCCAAGGAGCTAGTCAGTATATGCCTCCCCAATTTCACCAGAATATGCAAGCTTTCAAGTTCAAGCAGAACATGTCTCAGCAGAGACATCAACATCAGGAAAAATGGTATGGTTATGCTGTGACTTGTGGAAGAAGGAAACCTCATCACCATAGAAGACAGCCTAAGAGACAGCATCATCAACACAGCAGAAGACACTTCAACTATGGAATAAGGAGACAACAGTATGGGTGGCAGCCACTGAATGATCAAAGTGGGAGAAGATTTAACCACTTTAGAAACGGCAGAGTCAGATGCTTCTACTGTGGCAGGATGGGTCATATGCAGTCCTCGCGCTTCAAGCTTCACGGATATCCCAAACAGCAAGAGGTTAGGCCTAAGGTGATGAAGAAATGGATACCCAAAGTTACCAGCTTGATAGCTCACACGTCCTTGAGGGTTTCTACCAAAGATGACTGGTATTTTGACAGTGGGTGTTCAAGACACATGACTGGAGTAAAGAATCTGCTTGTTGATGTGAAACCTCAGTCTTCTGGCTATGTTACATTTGGTGATGGGATCAAAGGAGAGATAAAGGGAATTGGAAGACTAAACTGTGACAGTACTCCCAAGCTGGAGAATGTTCTTCTTGTTAAAGGACTAACAGCTAATTTGATTAGTATTAGTCAACTTTGTGATCAAGGATTCAAAGTAGACTTCACAAAGTCCGAATGTAATGTGAAAGATGACAAAGGAGAAGTCATTATGAAGGGAGCCAGATCTAAGGACAATTGTTATCTTTGGGTGCCGCAAAATTCAAATTCCTCCACGTGTATGCTTGCTAAAGAAGATGATGTCAAAATATGGCATCAGAAGCTGGGACATCTTCACCTTAAGGGAATGAAGAGAATTATCTCCTCAGAAGAAGTCAGAGGGATTCCCAAGCTTAGTATTGAGGAAGGAAAGGTGTGTGGAAACTGTCAAAAAGGAAAGCAGACAAAGATGTCTCATCCGAAGCTTCAACATGACACCACCTCCAAAGTATTGGAACTCCTTCATATGGATTTAATGGGACCTATGCAGGTTGAAAGTTTGGGTGGAAAGAAATATGCTTATGTAGTTGTGGATGACTACTCAAGATACACCTGGGTGAATTTCATCAAAGACAAATCTGAGGTGTTTGATGTCTTTAAAGAGCTCTGTCTTAAACTTCAAAGAGAAAAGGAGAGTAAGGTTATCAGAATTAGAAGTGATCATGGAAGAGAGTTTGAAAATAGTAAGTTTGAAGAATTTTGCTCGTCTGAAGGTATAAGTCATGAGTTTTCATCTCCTATCACCCCTCAGCAAAATGGAGTTGTTGAGAGGAAGAACAGAACTATACAAGAGTCGGCTAGAGCAATGATTCATGCCAAGAAATTACCTTATCACTTCTGGGCTGAAGCCATGAACACTGCCTGCTACATTCACAACAGAGTCACCCTAAGAAGAGGCACTTCATCCACTTTATATGAGCTATGGAAGGGAAGAAAACCTAATGTTAAGTACTTCCATGTGTTTGGTAGTAAATGTTACATTCTGACAGATAGAGAGCAGAGAAGGAAATTAGATTCCAAAAGCGATGAAGGGATATTTTTGGGGTACTCCATCAACAGCAGAGCTTATCGGGTCTTCAATTCCAGTACCAAAGTAATGATGGAGTCAATCAATGTTGTGATTGATGATGAAGAAAAGCACGAAGTTGAGGATGTCATAGAAGATGTTGGAACATTAACTGATGAGGTAGCTGTTGAAGTTGAAAGAAATCCCTCCCCAAGTACTGCTGACACTGAGCCTGAGCAACCTCAGAAGGATCCTTATATCAGGATTCAGAAGGATCATCCTAAGGAGCTGATCATAGGTGATCCAAATTCTGGAGTAAGAACTAGGTCCAGAGAAATCATAGCCAGCTCGTGCTTCGTATCCAAAATTGAGCCAAAAAATGTCAAGGAAGCTATGACAGATGAATTTTGGATAAATGCTATGCAAGAGGAACTGGAGCAGTTCAAGAGAAATGAAGTCTGGGAGCTTGTGCCAAGACCAGAAGGGGTGAATGTTATTGGAACAAAGTGGATCTACAAGAACAAGTCAGACGAGCTTGGAGTGGTTACAAGAAACAAAGCGAGACTTGTTGCACAAGGTTATACTCAAGTGGAGGGAATCGACTTTGATGAGACGTTTGCTCCAGTGGCGAGACTAGAATCCATCAGACTACTTTTGGGTATGGCTTGTAACCTAAGATTCAAGCTGTTCCAAATGGATGTGAAGAGTGCCTTTCTAAATGGCTATTTGAATGAAGAAGTATATGTGGATCAACCTAAAGGATTCACTGATCCAAACTTCCCCAATCATGTGTTCAAACTGAGGAAGGCACTGTATGGCTTAAAACAAGCTCCAAGGGCCTGGTATGAGCGGTTGACAGAATTCTTAGTAGCAAATGGGTATAGGAAAGGAGGCATTGACAAAACCTTGTTTGTCAAGGAAGAAGGAGGAAAATTAATGGTAGCTCAAATTTATGTGGATGACATTGTATTTGGGGGGATGTCAGATGCTATGGTAAAACAGTTTGTCCAACAGATGCAATCAGAATTTGAAATGAGTTTGGTTGGAGAACTTAGCTACTTCCTTGGGTTGCAAGTCAGACAAATGGAGGATTCTATCTTTATTTCTCAAAGCAAATATGCCAAGAGCATAGTAAAGAAGTTTGGCCTAGATAAAGCCAATCACAAAAGGACACCTGCTCCCACCCATTTGAAGCTATCCAAGGATGAGAATGGAGTGAGTGTAGATCACAGCTTGTACAGAAGTATGATTGGGAGTTTACTATATCTCACAGCAAGCAGACCTGATATTTCCTTTGCTGTTGGAGTGTGTGCTAGATATCAGTCTGATCCTAAGGTAAGTCACTTGAATCAGGTGAAGAGGATTCTGAAATATGTTAATGGCACAAGTGACTATGGAATGTTATATAGCCGTGATTCTGGGACAGTCTTAAAAGGATACTGTGATGCTGATTGGGCTGGAAGTGCAGATGATAGAAAAAGCACTTCAGGAGGATGTTTCTTTCTAGGAAAAATCTGATTTCCTGGTTCAGCAAGAAGCAGAATTGTGTATCTCTCTCAACTGCTGAAGCAGAGTATATAGCAGCAGGAAGTAGTTGCTCTCAGCTGGTATGGATGAAGCAGATGTTGAGTGAATACAATGTTAAACAAGATGTTATGACTTTGTACTGCGATAATCTGAGTGCAATTAATATATCTAAAAATCCTATACAGCACAGTAGGACAAAACACATAGACATAAGGCATCATTTCATAAGGGATCTGGTAGAAGAAAAAGTTGTTACCTTGGAACATGTAGCCACAGAGAACCAGCTGGCTGACATATTTACTAAAGCCTTGGATGCAAACCAATTTGAA
Source organism: Lathyrus tuberosus (assembly GCA_022829125.1). NCBI lineage: Eukaryota > Viridiplantae > Streptophyta > Magnoliopsida > Fabales > Fabaceae > Lathyrus > Lathyrus tuberosus. Next base: position 6,578,789 of record JALAZF010000213.1, read on the forward strand.
AGGTTAAGAAGCAAATTGGGAATCTGCATTTATGAAGACTGAATCTGCTAGAGGGGTTGTGGGCAGTTGGGGTGATTCTGAAAATGTGTAGTCAACTGCCAGGAGAAGTTTGCCTAATTGTGGCTAAAAAGGGGGAGAAAATAGCCAAAATAGTCAAGAGTTTTATTGCCATATGCTGCTGATGTGATGCAGAGATTAAGGGGGAGATAGATGCTGCTAAAAGGTGTTTAGTTGAAAAGTGGTGATGCAGTTATTGAGGGGGAGTATTGAAGATATCATGACTTGTGAAGAGTGCAGCCAAGCCGACATCTAGGGGGTGTAAATTGATGCACATAATGAGCTACTGAACAGCTGTGATGCTGGTTCATGTTTTAGAGGGGGAGCACCAATTGGCTGTTGTCAATAATGAAGATGGTGCTGCAGCAGATCAAGTGATGAAGACTATGCAAAGTGTCAAACTGCTGCTGATTGAGAGTTTCAAATTTTCTGAAGATTATTTCGTTGCTGAAATCTCTGAAGGTGCAGAGTGCAGAAGTTGTTTGCAGAATGCAGAGAGTGTTTTAGCTAAAATTAGCCAAAGGGGGAGATTGATAGTTCCTAGATTGGCTGGAATTTTGGTAAAACAAAGTTTATTCAATGTTGATGTCAAGGTGCTGATGTTGTAACATTGAAGTCTTAACACTGGGCTGTGTTAAGTTGTTAAATGCTGAAGATGGATATCTGATGTCACACAGGTGATGTTGTAACATCAGACCTGCAGAATTAATAACAGCAGGATATGTTATTCGGGCACGCGTATTAGCTGGAATTGTGGAGAGTGGTTAACTCATTGGATGAGAATATCTTGGGATATATATTTTCTGTTACATGGGAGATTTTATTGCAGATCTGTTGGAGAATTAAAAGGTTGAAGATTTAAAAAGATTTTGGGGATAAAATCTGTTTTGAAGATTCAGTTTTAATTAACAAATCTGATCAAATATTGTGACAAGTCCAAGCCCAATTCAGGAGCTATATAAAGCGCACAAGACCAAAGGAAAAAGTACAGAAAACATTCAGAAGATCAAGAGCAGAAGGCTTAGTGTCTAGAGTTTGTTTAAAGTGCTTGTATTTACACTATTCTAGGGTTTGAATAGGTGTTAAGTTTCTGTCCTCTCTAAAGCTGTGAAGCAAAGAGAGTTGTTTGAATTGATCGAAACTGTGAAGTAAGATCAAGGGTGCTCAAAGTGGGTTCTTTGAGTGTTTGTAAGGGATTGAGTGGTGTTCTCATACCTAAGTGGTTTCTTAGGTAGGAAGTCATTAGTAGAGTATAAGTTTAGGAGATTGTCAACGGGTCGTTGAGTCTGTAAATTATATCTACAAGTAGTGAATTCCATCCCTGACTTGGTAGCCCCCAGAGTAGGTTGGTTGTAACCGAACTTGGTCAACAATTCTTGGTGTTATTTTATTGTTATTGTTGTCCATTATGCAGAGTGTGTTGTTGTAACATCACACCTTAACATCACACGTCTGATACCAGAATTTTAGTGATACTTTACTTCTCTGCACCCCCTGCTTTCTCTTTCTTTCTTTTAATTTCTTTTAATACTTGTTTCATAATTGATTTTTAAAAATACCAAAACATCATGAAAAATTCTACAAAAATTCATGTGATATCTTAACATGTTTAAATATTTTTATATTATTTTTAATTTTGATTTTGTGAATGTTTGTATATCCTTCCATAATTTTCTTTTATTTCTTTTGAAACTTGTTTCTATTTTCATATCTTCATTTCAAAGATTTATTTCTCATAGCTCCTTAAACATTTTTGCATCAAACTTTTTGCATCCATTCAGTAACATCCAAAAATTTATAAAAATATTTTTTTTTTCATTTTTAGAACTTTCTTTTATTGCATTTAGGTCCCCCGTCTTTGCATTTTGGTTCATGATTCATAAGTGACTATTGCTTGATTGTTTGAGGTCTTTCCTCCCTGAATTTTTGTATAAGATTTTGATATGTGATTAGTCCCTGGTTGAGGTCATTTTTATTCTAATTCCATAATTTTTAATGCACCTTGACATATGTTTGTGTGCTTGTGTTTGAAGGAAGTTTTGCTTGAACTTTATGTGCCTTTCTTTAACCTTCATTGCATGAGGCATTTATGCTATTATTTGAGGTCTTTTGTTTGGATTTAGGTAACATGTTTATACTCTTAGAAGATTTGTTTGATCATTGTTAAGTTCATTTGGCATGTGTTGATCCTTTGTTTTATATGATGCATCTTATGGGACTTTTTGTCCTAATTTTTCTTATGTCTTCATCTTATGCTTTTCATGTTTGGTTGTGTGCTTATAATATGATCATATTATCATCTCATTTGCATTTTTATCCATGACTTGCTATAGACCTATCCATAAGCATTCATACTTGTATGCCATTTTACATCTTTTGCATTTCTTTTCAATTATGAGGCATTCATTCTTTTATATGTCTTCTTCTTACATGTTTGCTAAGTTGTATGGACTTGATTGCTATGTGCTTTTGCCATGACCATTTGTGCATCCTTAACATGTCATATCACTTCTGATTTTGATACTTGAGTTCATCTTGAGTCTTTTTAGGTTTGACTTGTGCCTTAAGTGATTTCTTTCCATGTTTAATTCATATTCATATCTTCTCACTTCTTCTCTTTGTCACTCCTAATGCTTGGATACTTGATTGTTTGCCTTATGTGACATTTATACATCATGTTTAGGCACATGTTTAGGTCATCCACATTCTGACTTTGACATTATTTGTAGCATTAATGCATGATCACCTTGCATGTCCACTCATTATTCACCTTTTTCTTCCATGATTCACTTCTTTGGTGTTTAAGATCTTTAGTTGTGCATAGTTTGTTCTTGATTGATCAATTAACATTAGAGAACACCCTTAGAGCCTAGGTTCTGACCTTGATTGAGTTTCATCTCTTAGGATCTTTATCCTTTAATTCTTAACTTGTTTGTTCACCACTTGTTATTCCTTTTCTTATTGCACTACTTGTAAATTGTTTTGAACTAACATTTTCATGTAGGTGCTAAAGGTAAGTAAGTGTGTGGGTATGCTTCCACACACACTTATTTCTCTTATCTTCTCTGATTCCTTTTCAACTTTCTACTTGTGATCATGTTAAGCATTTATATGCTTTCCTTGAATACCTTGTTCTTCACCCCTCTTTAAGACCAACTTAACTTCCATCTTGGAAGTAAGTTGCTTCTTTTGCTCTTCTTATTCTTTCTTCTAGAAGTAGGTTTGTTAAACCACATTAAACATAGGATCTCCAAGCATGCTAACATTAAGATTGAGTCTTAGTCTCCCTTAGTTTTCACCTTTTCCTCTTTTGAGTCTCTTCTCTCTCATCTTATAATAAAGGTAAAAAAACATTTAATAAAGGCATAACACCTATTGTATTTAGGCCTTTCATATGGGAACAAGGAGGTGTGGGGTCTTCTCTCACTTTCTTAGAATGTTTAGCGTACGTCCCGTCTTGGGTTGATATGCGAGGCATTCGATCCTATATGAAGGACTTAAATACGATACGAGTTACAAACGACTTCAAAAACACTTCTTTCTAAAACACTTCAAACAAACAATAACGTCTTTCCTTCGGGAATTCTTTTCTCATCTCATTCACTCATTCCTTAAGGATGCGTCGATTCCGTTCTATCGTAAACAGGTAACGCCTAAGTCTCCCTACAGCGAGCTACAACACCTAACTGCTAGGACGCGAACGTCGACGTTTCCACTAAAAAACACAAACAACTTTTCCCTTAGTAAGGGAAACTACGTCGCTCTGATTCTTATGTTCCCAATGAGATACGTAGGCAGTGGGGTAGGACCCATTCGAGAACTTCTTTTATTTTCCCTACATTTGTTTCTCATTCTCTTTCCATTCTTTTCCAATATCTTTTCTATCACCCTTTGATCGAGACAAGCAAGCGTGGATCCCATCGGGTACGATGGACGCGTGGGGGTGTTAATACCTTCCTCTCGCGTAACCGACTCCCAAACCCAGTTCTCTTGGTCGCAAGATCATGCTCTATCCTTTCTTTCAGGTTTATGCGGTGTTTCCTTTCCCTCTCTTGGGATAAATACACATTGCTGGCGACTCTGTTTCGGTGCCACTTTCGCGTTTGTACTAGGATGAAAATCCCGGGAGCGACACAATGGGCATGCTATGGACAGAAAACTGTTGAGAGCGGGGTATTACTAGATGACTATGGAGCCCGACTGTTTTAAAGACGCCTGGAAATGTCATAAATGCCAGATTTATGCCGATAAGGTGCATGTGCCGCCCACTCCTCTGAATGTACTGTCATCTCCTTGGCCGTTTGCCATGTGGGGCATTGATATGATTGGAAAAATTGAGCCAACCGCTTCCAATGGGCATCGTTTCATTTTGGTTGCCATCGATTACTTCACGAAGTGGGTGGAAGCAGCCTCATATGCCAACGTTACCAGACAAGTGGTAGCCCGGTTTATCAAGAAGGACATTATCTACCGGTATGGAGTCCCGGAGAGAATCGTTACTGATAATGGTTCAAATTTGAATAATAAGATGATGAAGGAGCTATGTCAGAGCTTTAAGATTGAACATCATAACTCTTCTCCCTATCGTCCGAAAATGAATGGGGCTGTGGAAGCGGCAAATAAGAATATCAAGAAGATTGTGCAGAAGATGGTGGTAACGTATAAGGACTGACATGAGATGTTGCCGTACGCTTTACATGGTTATCGTACTTTAGTGCGTACATCAACTGGGGCAACTCCTTTCTCATTGGTCTATGGTATGGAAGCAGTTCTGCCAGTAGAGGTTGAGATTCCTTCTTTGAGAATTCTAGCAGATGTGAAGCTTGATGAAGCTGAATGGGTGCGTTCCAGATTAAATCAGCTGAACCTTATTGAAGAGAAGAGATTGGCAGCCATTGCACATGGCTGGTTGTATCAGAGCAAGATGAAGAAAGCCTTTGATCAGAAAGTGCGTCCTCGGTGTTTTCAAGCTGGTGAATTGGTTTTGAAAAGGATCCTTCCTCCTCAAACAGATCACAGGGGCAAATGGATTCCAAATTACGAAGGACCATATGTAGTAAGGCAGGTTTTCTCTGGTGGAGCCTTATTACTCTCAACTATGGATGACGAAGATTTTACGTCCCCTGTGAATGCAGACGTAGTCAAAAAATACTTTGCATAAAAGGGGCCCGCTGGACATAAAAAGAAGATCCAGGCAAAAAGGGGGCATCTCGGCGAACCATAAAAGGAAAGGTTCGGGCAAAAATTAGGGATAAAAAGAAAAAGAATAAACCCGCGAAGTTGAAAACCTGAAAAGGCAACTTCGGCAAAAATGGGTATCCCGGTGGATTGAAAACCCGAAAAGGGCGATCTAGGCAAAAGTTAGGGATTTGAAAGCAAGAAGCTACGATCTGCGTTCGATCTGTGAACACTTTTGATACACGGGAATTTCGAAGGAAAGGAATCAGCCCAGTCAGTCTCTTCAAAGGTCAAAATATATGCGGATAAGCGAGACATACGGGTCATAGCTAAATTGAATCATGGTGGATATCTGTTCCCCACATTGCCGACATGTGTATTTTCTTTTGCTTTTTACGCAATTACCTCCTTTCAGGAATTGCTTTCGGATATAAATGCCTATTTACAGGCCAATTCATTCAATAAAATTTTCATTTCATTCAAAGATCTTTCCATTTATATTTTATTTTTAGTGTTTTGTTTGTGAAAACGTCCGATATTTTTGATAAGACATTACATGCAAAAATGTTGAGCTTTGCGAAGCATATCGGAAAACAGTGGGAGTTGCTCATGAAACAGTCATTAGGATGGTAGTCTAGATAGCTATTTTGCATTGTCTGTTGATTTTGTTTGCAGGGTAGCAGGATTTCTCCCTAGTAGGGCTACTCTCCTCAGCATCGAAATTTCATCCTCCTCAGCAGATTGTTACTCTCCCCAGACAGAGTATCGAGGATTATCTTCCTCAGCAGAGTACAGAGGATTCATTGCTAGCCCTAGGATATGTATACCTTTCACGTGCATTAAAAGTCCACCCTCCCTGTCACGTGCTCACCCATTCTCTTTTATTCCTCTGAAATAATTGAATAGATGATGGAAGTGTTCTATGTGTGCGTTATATGGTGAGGATTCATTGCTAGCCCTAGGATATGTATACCTTTAGTGATCATCATGGAATTCTTGATCCAACGCACCACGTGGAGTCAAAGATGTTGACTGAAGGCCATATCATGAACCACCAGGCTTCACGCGTATTAGACTTAACCCCAATTGCTATGCACACCCCCAGCCTTGGGCCCAATGCAATTATGAACTGAATATTTACTTCCACGCACCCCCATGGAATTCTCTAGTTTTTTTCTATTTTTTGGATGCACGTTTCAAATTGCCATTTTTAAAAAGAGTCCCTTTTCACTAAAAATTCTGAGAAAATTCATGGTTGGTCCTAACCCTCTCTTTTAATTTTTGGTAATTTTTATTTCCATGTTTGATTAATTTTGATTCCTATTTTGGAATTTTATTTGTGTTGTACTTTAATGATCATAGTTTGTGATACTTGGTGCACTAATCATTTTCTATAAGAAGTTTGGTATTGATTTTTTACATGGAACTTGACATGGGATATTAAGACATATTAAGCACTGTTGGGTAATTTCTTGGGATTTTTTAAGTGATATTTGATTTGCTTTTGAATGTCATCTTGTATGTGTTTGTTCAATGACTATAGTGCACATTATAGGTCTTGTTTAAACATGATAACAAATGAGTTTTTGCCCATTCTTTTGCACATTATTTAGCCTCTGATTACACTCCATCCCACTTGTTTCCTTTGAATTTTTACAACATTTTATCATGCTTATGTTAATTGATAAAGTGCTCCTTGTTTGTGTAGATGTTTAGAGTGATAGTTCTAGGGCTTCATGTTCATTGTGCAACTATTCAACATGATACTTGTGCATTCATTTGTATACATGTTTAGGCATCCTTATAGGTCATCTAAAACCAAATTATAGGTACTTAACACCTAGCTTTGATTGATTTGTATAGACTTAATTGAACATGGATTGATGCTTGGTGTTTGATCTTTCTTTGTCTACTTTTTTCTTATGTGTTGCATGGCATATCTTCATGAAGATTTATAGGACCTAAGAGCTATCCAAACTTGACTCACTTTCTGTTTTAGATCATCACTAATCATTCATGTGTGACTCATAATTTCTTTTTACTTAATTGAATTCATATGACCACAAATTGTCTTCACTTGCTCAACTTGTTTTAGTTTCATTTCTTTGTGTAGTATGCCTTTAACTGTTGCATCATTCCATTATACATGATCTCCTAGGACCTATAACATGCTCATATACTTGTAAATGCTCTTTTGACCCACAAGTTCCCATTTGTTTCATGCATTATCACTTTGGTATGTCATTTCCTAATTGAACATTGTTTGTTAACTTTGTTTGAACCTTGTGTGATCTATTTCTTCTATTTCTTTTAGGACTTACATGAGACCTATTAGAGGTTAATAGCCTCTTACTTTGACATGTCTAACATGCCTTTAACTCATTATAATTTCATCTATCTTCACTCATTTCATAAATCATCCATGCTTGACAATTTTGAACTTGCTTTGCTCTTAACCTTTAACAAGTAGTGATGTGAGTTATGTATGAACATTATATGATTCTTATTTTGATTTCCATTTCATGTAAAGGGTAATATGCTACTGACTTGGATGCTCATGCATGATTCATTTCACTTGCATGACTTCTTTTGGTTTGTTTTGCCTAGTATGTGCATAGTTTGAACTTGTATGGACTTGTTTGGGCCTAATTGTTCTTATTCTTCAATATGCTTCAATGTGAGACTTCTATGGAATCTGTAAGAACATTCTTAACTTATAAATGCCATTTCAAATGTCATGAGCTACTGCCTTGTATCCATTTGCATGATTATTCATCTTCCATCTTCATTTCCTACTTGCATAACAAGTATGCTTCATTGTTGGAACTTGAATAATGTTTGCTCCCACTTCTCCTTACTTGATCAATGCTTGCATTCATGAATCATATGTTATATTAATGACATCTCCATGCATTAATAAATGTCATTTACTTCTGACCTTGATGTTTATATGTGCAGTCATTCATGTTTATGAACCATATGCATTCATATTGTGTAGTTTAGGCATAACTTGCATTTGTGTGATTTTTTGCTGCATGTTCCAACATAGCTTGACTTTGTTTGGTATCTTAACCTAAGTAGAGGCCATTAAGATGTACCCACTGACTTAGGATGCTCCTTAACCATTAGGACCCTTCCCTTTTGGTTTGAATTTTACTTTCTTCTTAAGTTGTCTTCCTAAGACAACTAGCATTTGTTTGGCTTACTTTTGATACTTGTATTCATTAATTGTAATCGTTTGGTACTAACCTTTTATTTAGGGGCAGAGGTAAGGTGCTTGAGTATGTGGATGGTTATCCATGTTCATCTCTTCTTTCATCTCTTATCTCTTTTACTTGTCTTTCTCTTTTGTGAATAGCATGATATAATGCTTTGTGTATAACTTTTTCACACCCTTTGGGATCCTAGCTCATCCTTAATTTTGGATTAAGGTGAGGTAGGATAGGCATTAGGTAGTGTTATCCCTCTCTTCTATTTAGACTTAGGTTCTTAAACCTTGACCTTAGGGCCACTTTTGCATGATAACATTAGGAACAAATTAGATTCCCTTTAGTGTTTTCTTTCCAACTTGAGTCTTCTCTTCTCATCTCATAACACTTCTAAAATACTTAATAAAATTAACATGTATTGCGCATGAGCCTTTCATGTTGGAAGTGAGGAATGAGGGGTTTCCTCTCCTTTTTCTAGAGTGTTAGCATACGTCCTGTTAGGACGACCATGCGACGCATTCGATCCTACGTTATAGACTTGGGTGCAATGCAAGTTACAAACAACTTCAAAAACACTTCTGTCTAAAAAACACAAAACAAACTCAAACCTTTTTATCCTTCGGGATTGTTAAGTTTCAAACCTCATTTTCAGAAAAGGGCACGTTACTTCTGTCTCGTCGCAAACAGGCATCGACCCTAACTGCCGGACGCGAACTTAACGTCGCACATAAAAAACACCGACCTTGTTAAGTCGAACTACAACTGCTCTGATTTCCTTCTTCTGGTTAGATTGAGGATACGTAGGCACGAGACGGTGATGTCTTGGCGAGCAACATCCCCCTTAGTTCGTGTCCGAACTACATTGACTCTGATTTTCCCGTTCCCGAGGGAATACATAGGCTTAGGACTCCCATGACGTCCTATCGAGTAACTTCTTTTTCTTTTCTCCTTCGTTTCTCTGTTCTTTTCCATTCTTGATCCTTCTCCTTTCCAGTAGCGGTAGAGCTCCAGATGACGTCACCCTTTGATCGAGACAACAAGCGTGGATCCCATCGAGTACGATGGACGTGTTGGGTGCTAACACCTTCCCTTCGGATAACCGACTCCCTTACCCGTTTCTCTTGGTCGTGAGACCATGCTTTTCCTTTCCCCCAGGTTTATACAGTGTTCCCTTTCCCACAGCTTGCTTGACGCACAAATGCAAACTGGAACTCCAACAGCATCCTCGCAGTAAAACATCTTAGATCAAGGAGCAACTCCCCCTATCTAAGGTAACCAGTGCTCCTCCACAGAACACCTAGCTAATGAATGGAAAACATAAGACGCATCTTCATGTCTTCAAGAGTGCACCCTCAGTTCAAGCTACCTGCTGAACACAATCATGAACTCTCTTATTGCTTCTTCTGACAAGAACCAATAATCACTCACACATGATCACCATCATGATACCCGTGAGGAAATGAATATAAGGATCACAATTCTTCCATAACAAACTCTTGGTTTAAGATCAAAGTCCCATTGATCCTCCCCGTCCTGCAACCATCTACACGCTACACGAACTCCTCTTGAATTCTCATGTATAGACCTCCAGCTGCTTGAGGCATAAACCAATTGAATCAGAATGCTTCACATTCCTCAAAGAGACGCACAAGGCCCCTTAGTTTGTTATAACGATGTCAGATATCGTATGCATGCTCCAGAGCTTCATAGCTGCCAAACTAATCCACTACTAGCATGACTTGCAGCCAGGGGCAATATCCCCTTCGCAAGATTTTCCACTGACCTTACCAAGCCAGCAATAGCGATAGACACCCCACAATCCAAGATAGTCATTCCTTCATCATTCTCCCGTATGATAACCTGGAATACTTCTGATTTTCTGGTGAATATCCACTTCTGAACACATCAGAAACCAGACCTTCATGCAATCAACCCGTGATCCACTCCAGTCTTCTCAAAACCTTACATCAACCTTCCAAGACAGTTCTTCTACTCCATCATTCTCCCATATGACAATGTAGATACTTCTTAGACACGATGCAAGTAACCAGCTCCTCACAGAACCTGAAATCCTCCACAAGGATAACCAACCCAAAGATGTTCTAACATCAGTTAGGACATCTTCCACACATCATAGACACCACACACCATGGTTCTTGATATGCTCCACCACTGGACTTACTATCAGCATAGTAATCCACACTGAAGATCTTCACACAACACTGAACCACCAGTTTGAACATAGAGAACTTCAGAAACCCAGAGGGAAATAAACTCTCATCCACGAAAAGAAGGTATACTTCCATCCTCAACCCATAACTTCTGCCACAAGCTCCAAGAGAACCAGAACCTCCTTACATTTTCAACTAACCACCCTTCTGCACAAGGGCAATCAGTTTCAAGCATCCTGCTTGAATGCACATTATGAGACCAACCAAATGCCACTTTTTGATTGATATCACTCTTCTCCAGAATTCCCACAAGAATACACTGATCCATCAATGAAATCAGATCTTCAAGTCACATGAACTACTTGCTCCATAGCAAGACATTTGGTTCCACCAAGCCTTTTAGGCATGTAACATCTTCCCATCCACAGCTCCCGCAAACTGCATGAGATAGACCTTTTTGAAGCATCCATAACTTCCATTCTCCTGTAGATCAACTTATCTTAAGTTGATGTGCCATATCACGGGCTGAGACTTCTGATGTTAAGCTAGATGTCAGAACATTTTGATATGACATCCAACTGTTGAATTCAGCTCCTCCTTCTGCCACTTAGAAGAACTTCCTCCCTTTGCAGAACAAGAGTTCCATGCTCTCATAGACTTGATTCAACAACCAAGTTTGAGTAGACAACCTCCATCCTGCTTTAGAACTCCAAAGACTTCACACCTGCCACATGTGAGTCTTCAGAAAATACGTAGTCCAAGACTACACCATAGCCATACCAAAGAATGCCACTTTCCTTAGTAGAGAAGACTGTAGAAAATCAGAGATAACTGTCACTTACCTTTGACTTCCAAGAAGAGCAATATCCATGCTCCAAAGCACCTAGATCAGAAATAAACTAATCCAAACAGTAACCATCAAGATTATGATGTCTTCATCTTCATCTTCAACAGCATCAAAGTCCAGACCAGTTTCTTGCCAGGAAGCTCTCCAGAGAACACATGCTTCTGTCACACCCGACTGAAGCCACTTCTTAGGTCACCACCTAAGACTAAAATAGATGCTAAAGCGTATGCAGTACCCCTCCCATGATTCTGCACAAAATCTGATGATGAGATATTCCAACATCTTGTTGAACATCAGCAATCTTGACTTTCAAGGATAATCAATTAAATACTTGTGGATTCCACAAATAGCAATTGATCTTAAATCCTTGTCCAATAACCCTTCTTCACTGTTGTAGCTGAGCTCCACCAGATCACGTCATGAACACTTATAAAGTATTTAATCTTTTTGCAAGTATCTTCTTCAAAGGACAATGCTGAGATACCAAGGCTACCACCCTTGACTCAAGTAACTAAGATTCTCTCTGAACGAATCTTATTTAGCTCAACAATTCTTCAATCAGATTGGATCCACTCTTTGGGTCAAGAGAGATGAATCATTCCTTGCTGTTTTGGATGGTGAAAATAAATCACCTCCACTTTCTACAGATTGTGTTTCAAAGAAACACCTTCTAGTCAAAAGAGTAACTAGAAGACTCCAGATACATGACATAGATGCCTTTATGAGTGTACTTGAGAGAATTCTCAAGTATCTTTGACAACCTAGCCGATCAATAGTTTATCAAACTCCTAGAGCAAGAACCTGATAAACTTAAACTCAACTCCTCTCTTCTTCAACTGCACCAAGAAACCAAGCTTCCAAGTACCAAATACGTTGCCAATTAATCAATACAAATAATGGTCACTTTGCCTTAACCAGTTTCCAATGAATTATAGAATGTAAAATTAAATTGACAATTTCACAAACAATTTATATGTTATCAATACGTCGAACACTTGGTGTGCACAACACCCGAAGTTGAATTTCCTATGAAATGATAGTGCATATTTTTTCACAATTACAATCCAAGTGATTGTAATGAGTTTTCAAAATAGAATTTGAGCACTACACAACATTGGAAATTTATCTATTAGACTATATGTATATATGTCCACATTCATTGTAATAATTAGCTTGATATTGTCCATAATTAGCGTGATATTGTAATAATTAGCTTGATATTGTAATAATTCAAGTTATGTTGTACAGGTATATAATCACTTTCAATGGAATGAAATAGACAAGGAATTATTTTCTAATATGGTATCAACCCTATAACGATCCCCCACAATCATTCTTCTCCATCACATACTCTGTTCTTTTCTCTTCTCCACCGAGCCCATTCCTTCCCTTTTCAAATGGCTGGCAACGACTCCACATCTAAATCTACTTTCCATCCCGCTTTTTCTGTCTCAAATATTAAAAACCACATTCAAATCACCCTAGAAATGGAGAATGTTCATTACGATTCATGGGCATAATTGTTCCTCAATGCGGCCAATGCCTTTGATGTCGCCGATCACATTATTCCACCCAAGGATACGACTGTTAAGAAAGACGCACAATGGTCCCGACTAGATGCAATCGTGAAACAATGGATTTATAGCACGGTATCCGTTGATCTCCTACATACGATTCTAAAACCCGATGCCACCGCTCAAGAAGCATGGAATCGCTTGAAGGACATCTTTCACGACAATAGAAACTCTAGAGTCGTATATCTAGAACAACAATTCTCCCAAATCCACATGGATAATTATCCAAATGCATCGTCTTATTGCCAAGCATTGAAACTGATAGCCGAACAACTCGGCAATGTTGGGGCTCCAGTCAGCGAGGATCGCCTGGTCCTCCGCCTTGTGACAGGCCTCTCAAGTGGGTACAATAGTCTCGCCACCATCATTCAACAATTAGATCCGCTGCCATCATTTTACAAAGCGATATCTATGCTCACACTTGAGGAAACCCGTCGCAATAAGAACACTGGTGCCGAGTCTTCCCTCCTCCACACACAATCTGATATTTCTTCTGCCGCTCCAAATCGGTCTCCTGATGCTGCACCTTCTCGCTACAACAACCGCAACACCGGAGGTCGTGGAAAGCAATATCGTGGCAAGGGCAATAATAATAACAAAGGTAACTCTTACAAGAATTCCTCTGACAATAACAAAAATAACTCTGGCACAAATAACAGACAAGGAAATCAGCCTGGTTCTTGGACATGGGTTCCTTTTACGCCTCCATCTTGGCCACAACAGCCATCTTGGAACCCACCACCATGTTCATACCCTACCACGGGCTGGGTTCCTTCTGCTACTGGTCGTGGTGCTGGTGTTTTGGGACTAAGACCACACGCTTTCCTTGCCCAAAATCAGACTCTTGGTGCACCGCAAGGGGCACTTGTACCCACTGACATCGCAACCACTATGCAGATCATGTCTCTTCAGCAGCCCGACGACAATTGGTATATGGATACAGGGGCATCCTCCCATATGACGTCGAATGCAGGTACCCTCTCTTCTTATTTTAATTTGAGCACCAATAATAAAATTATCGTTGGAAATGGCACTGAAATTCCAATTCTTGGCTGTGGAGTGAAACAACTTCAACCTCCCTTGCCGCCCTTACTGTTAAAAAATGTTCTCCATGCCCCACATATTATTAAAAACCTTTTTTCAGTTAGGAAATTCACTTCTGATAATAACGTATCTGTTGAATTTGACCGTTTTGGTTTTACTGTGAAGGATATGCAGACGGGGAAGCCACTTATGAGGCGCAATAGTTTGGGCGAGCTCTACCCTCTCCTACCCACGCACCAAACCGAGAGTTGAGCACCTCAAGCTCTCACGACCATTTTCGCTTCTACTTGGCACAACCGCTTGGGCCACCCGGGTCCAGCCATTTTTAGTGTTCTTCGTAATAATAACTTTATTTCATGTCGTTCGGTTTCTAAACATTTTTGTCATTCATGTCAGTTGGGTAAACATACAAAACTACCATTTTCTTTATCTACTTCTTCTACATGTTATCCATTTGATATCGTCCACAGTGATTTATGGACCTCACCTGTTGTTAGCACTATGGGTCATCGTTTTTATGTGTTATTTCTTGACGATTTTACTAACTTTCGTTGGACTTTTCCCATCAAACACAAGTCGGAAGTTTTTAATATTTTCACTAAATTTCACACGTTTATTACAACCTAATTTAATTGCCCCATTAAAAATCTTCAATGCGACAACGGTCGTGAGTACGATAATTCACCATTTCACAAATTTTTCAAAAAACACGGCATGCCGTTTAGATTTTCCTGTCCTCACACCTCCCCACAAAATGTAAAATCCGAACGTAAAATTAGAACACTCAACAACACGATAAGAACCCTCTTGCTTCACACCAACATCCCCCCTTCAAAATGGCACTACGCCCTCTCTATGGCAACCTATTTACACAATATCCTTCCCAGTAAGTCAAACAAATTTGTGTCTCCCACTTCTTCCCTCTACCTCCGATACCCGGATTACAATTCACTAAAAACCTTTGGTTGTCTATGCTATCCCCACCTCCCGTCATCGACAACTCACAAACTCGATGCACGCATCACTCCCTGTGTCTTCCTCGGCTATCCGTCGCATCATCGTGGCTTCCTCTGTCTCAACATATCCTCACGTAAGATTACCATGGCCCGTCATGTAACCTTCAATGAATCAATATTTTCCTTATCACATGGCCCCCCTACACCAGCATCTTCTTACTTCTTTTTAGACAGCGACCCATCCCCGTATATGACACAGATTATCAACTCTTCGCTTGCATCTAAAGACCAAACAATACCACCTCCTACTTCACCTACTACATCACCCACTACTTCTCCTATGGCTCAACAGGTAACCACACCCGAACCCACACATCAAACTGTGGCCGCATCACCTGTCCCCTCTACCCCAATGAGAACACGAGCACAACATGGTATTCACAAACCCAAAGCCATTTTTGACCTCTCCATCACCACCTCAGTCTCACCAATTCCCAAAAGCCCAATATCCGCACTCCATGATAAGAATTGGAAACAGGCCATGACCAACGAATTTGATGCTCTTATTAAAAATAAAACTTGGGTCTTGGTTCCCCGTCCTCCTGATGTTAATATTACTCGGTGTATTTGGCTATTTAAACACAAATATAAATCTAACGGTGATTTGGAGCGGTATAAGGCTCGTCTTGTTGTCAATGGCAGGTCTCAACAGGTGGGTATCGACTGTGACGAAAATTTCAGTCCAGTGGTGAAACCAGCTACTATTCGTATGGTACTAAGCATTGTCGTGTCAAAGAATTGGACCATTCATCAACTTGATGTAAAGAATGCTTTTCTCCATGGCCACCTTTCTTAAACGTCTGCATGCACTAGCCTCCTGGATTTCGTGATCAAAATAATCCGGATCATGTATGTCTTCTAAAGAAATCTCTATATGGCCTTAAACAAGCCCCAGGAGCATGCTACCAATGGTTTGCATCTTTTCTCTCCACCATCGGCTTTGTTAATAGCAAGTCCGACCACTCTCTGTTTATCTATACTCATGGTGACGACACAACATATATTCTTCTCTATGTTGATGATATTATTCTCACTACATCCTCACACTCTCTTCGTGACACCATTATTGCTGCTCTTCGGTCTGAATTCTCCATGACGGACCTGAGCCCCTTGAATTACTTCCTAGGCGTGTCGGCTACACGTCATTCTGGTGGGTTATTCTTGCATCAATCCAAGTATGCCGAAGACATAATCTCTCGTGCTAAAATGGTCAATTTTAAACCGGCACTCACACCGGTGGATACCAAATCCAAGTTAAGTGCAACTTCTGGTGAAAATTTTGATGATCCAACACTCTACCGTTCACTTGCCGGTGCTCTCCAATATCTTACATTTACAAGGCCGGACATCTCCTACGCAGTTCAACAGATTTGTCTCTATATGCATGATTCACGAACATCGCATTTTGCAGCCCTAAAACGCATTATACGATACATTCAAGGGACAAAAGAATTCGGCCTACATCTCTCACCTTCGACTGTCACCAACCTGAGTGCTTATAGTGACGCCGATTGGGGCGGCTGTCCTGATACCCGTCGATCTACTTCGGGCTACTGTGTATACTTGGGTGACAATCTCATCTCCTGGTCCGTCGAACGACAGGCAACATTATCCCGCTCTAGCGCAGAGGCCGAGTATCGCGGTGTTGCCAATGTCGTCGCTGAGTCCTGCTGGCTTCGAAACCTGCTACTCGAACTTCACTATCCCATTTCAAAAGCAACTGTGGTCTATTGTGACAACGTGAGTGCCATATACCTCTCGGGAAACCCCGTGAATCATCAACGTACCAAACATATCGAGATGGATATTCACTTCGTTCGAGAAAAAGTTGCACTTGGTCAAGTTCATGTTCTGCACGTGCCTACACGATACCAATATGCAAACATCTTTACTAAAGGCCTTCCAAAACCGTTGTTCGATGATTTTCGTTCCAGCCTCAGCATTCATCCTCCTCCCGCTTCGACTGAGGGGTGTATTAGACTATATGAATATATGTCCACATTCATTGTAATAATTAGCTTGATATTGTCCATAATTAGCGTGATATTGTAATAATTAGCTTGATATTGTAATAATTCAAGTTATGTTGTACAGGTATATAATCACCTTCAATGGAATGAAATAGACAAGGAATTATTTTCTAATATTATCGAACATTTGATATCACACAAATGTTAACAACACAGATTAAAGAGATAGAGAAAGAGAAAACGACATCTAATTTGTTTAGGCAGTTCCCCTTTCATCCTCACTTCGGGTACGTCTGTCCCCAATTCTAAAACTAGAATTGAGATATGTATTATCAAGTTGCAAAGTTTTGTACAAGAAAAGTTATAGTCACCACACACTCAAGCCTAAATTTTGAAGTTGATACTATCCACTTCTCTCCCCTTGATTCAAGCCGAATCAAGTGCATCAAACACTTCGAACAAACCTCCGGTTACCGCTACTCACTTGAATCTTCAAGTCTTTCGCTCGGCTGATTTCGATCGCAAGACGTTGACCTCAAATCTTTCGACACAATCCTCTGGTTACCGCTAATTGTTTGAATGAACCCACTGTTCTTCAAACCTTTCACTCGGCTGAATCTGTGAAGCAAAGATTTGTGCAAAACCCCCCCAAATCCTCAAGATCTTGGAGAACAAAACCCCAAAGGTTTTATTCAAGAAAAATCCACTTAATTCTCAACCCAAACTAGATACACAAATCCTACGTTTGGACGTTATCACCTCGACAATGCAAAGATCAACAAAAATGATTATGTGTAATTGTTGAAGAAAGCAAGTGTGAGAATAAAGATGATGAGCAAATGCAGTGTATATTTTCACTTTTCTTGTTCTATATTTTACAAAAGATGATGAATATGAATATATATGAGACAAAGACCACATAACTGAATTAACAACTTTTTGAAACACAAAGAATCAGAAAAATGGACTTAAGTCAGCGAGAGGTCGACCAAAGCACTCTGTGAGTCGACCTGAACACTCCAGAATGCAAATCTGCGCAACAATTCAAGCTATGCGTCGACCTGAACCAAGCCATGCGTCGACCTGAACCAAGCCATGCGTCGACGCAAGGGCACCCGAGAGCAGAGTATTGTTTTTCTTACAGTATGTGTCGACCTCCACACATATGTGGGTCGACGACGCAAGGACACCCGAAAGCAACAATTAGTTTTATTCAACATCATGCGTCGACCTCCACACATCTGTGAGTCGATGCAAGGACACCAGAATGTTACAAACACATTTTTGTAAGTTTTTTAGTCGACCTATAGCGCTTTATGAGTTAGCCTAAGGTATCCAACATGATTCAATGCACAATTTTCATATATGGGATGATCCTATATGCATAGAGACACATATGTGGATTATTTTATGCATATTAAAGGATGATTAATGCAATCTAAGCCGCGATGATACTGTCCAAAGTACACAAGTATGAGATATTACTAGTTTTGACATCATTAAAATAAGGACTAAAGAACCTTGCCATCACATGACTGACTATCGAACTCATAATCTTCATATATTTCACCATAGTTGTTTAATATGATTGTGGTGATACATAACATATTATCTAGTTTCCCACCACAATCACATTCCCATGATAGAAAGAAACATAATTACTATCACATTCTACCTTACCACGGTTCATCAACTATAATGATATCCGTTTTCAGTCGTGGTGAAAGACATAGTAATATGTATTTGAGAGAACAATATATATGTTTAGTGGTATGGGAAAGTTGTTTGACTATTCGCAAATGTAGTATTTTCATTTATACTATACTCTTGTGTAGATATACATTTCACTCAAATAGTTTGTTTCCTAAATATATTATACATTTTGTGCGAGTATATAGTTCAATTAATTAATTTGCAATTAAGTTTATTAGCAGCTTAAAATAACTAACTAAAAAGTGGTTCATTAGTTAGGTTTATTTCTTAACCAAACCAATTATATAAAAATATTGCAAACTCTATTTTGAGTAGGAATGAAATAAACCATAACTGTTACGATTTTAATTAATTATTTAGCTGCATAAGAATTTCAGTCGTGGTAACCTCTCCTACTATGACTTGTATGTTACAACCTAAAAATCTTACACTCGTATATACCACTATTACTAATAATGATATATATATATATATATATATATATATATATATATATATATATATATATATATATATATATATATATATATATATATATATATATATATACATATATATATATATATATATATATATATATATATATATATATATATATATATATATATATATATATATATATATATATATATATATATATATATATTAAGAGTCTGCTTGTGAATTCTTGGAGAATTTTTAAAGGAAGAGCTTTGCATTATCGTGTATATATTTTGACACATAGTTAAAAAAAATTTTAAAAATAACATTAGCATATAATAATACTGTAATTTTTTTTTATAAACATGAAATACATATTAAAATATATAATATAGATGTAACTCTCTCTTCTAAAATCCTTCAAACCCAATTCACAAACCAATCATCAAGTACATATTAATATATTAATATTTTTTCATACGGTTTGTTTTTGATATATTTGGATTTCTAACGTCTTAAATAATTGATTGGTTACAACAGAGTTCAAAGATCTATGAATACAATGTTGTATTCCTTAGATTTATAGATATAGTTTTTAATAAAATTAATTTTACCATCTAAAAAATATAATGGCATAGCTTGTTGCTTGGTTATTTTTTATTTCTGTATAAATTTAATTTTGTTTTTAAAATTATTTTTATGGTATTTCAGGATATTTTTACAAGTATGATTCAAATAGTGATTTGACCATAAAACTAAACAAGCACTTATAGATGAACTTATATATTATCTATCAAAAATCTTTGTACATAGCAAAAATTAAATCACAACTTTTCGAAAAGATAAATTTCTTAAACTTAGTCAACATTTATTAAAAGAACCTAGTTTAGTTAAAAGAAAACAATCTTTATTAAATCATGACAAATATCAAATACTATGTGAAAGTAACATTAACTTAAATAAATTAATGGAACATAACACGTTCAAAAATAATATAATTTAACCATACATTAATACATACTTCCAAAGATAATAAATCAGAGTTTAAGTTTATAAAGATTAGATTAGGAAATGCTGGTGGCAATAACGTGTGGGGCCAAAGCTTGAGAGTGGTTGGTGAGAGAAGAGAAGAAAAGAGGGAAAGCACTACTACTACTATACTACTATTGAAGTATTACTGCCATAGACCATAATGTTGTTGTTGTTGTTTGTGTATCAGCATTAGTGTTACTAAATTGTTTGTTTTTTCTTTATAGTTGAAATGTTGTGTTGTGTTGTGTTGTGGAGGGTAGTGGTGGATTTGACTAGTTTGGCCTTAGAATCAGATAAGGGTTGGGTTGGCGACTTGGCGTTTGGGGGCATTGCCAATTGCCAAAGGTAGTGGGGCCATTCTGTTTTGTTTTGTGCGTAAAAGGAGAAGAGGAAATAAAATAGGACAAATGAATAGAAGACAGCAGGACAGGGGGACAGTTTCTGGTCATCAGGTGCAAAAATTAAACTTTAAAATAAATGGATGATAATCATTCTTTATTCTTAATTCTTATTTCCATTAAAGAAAGTGTGACTTGCATTAGTGGATTTTCTAAAATTTTGTAATATTTTGGTTTTTTCACATTTTATGATGTTTTTCCCATTGCAACATCTACTACATTTAGTTTTTGGACCATTAATAACCTTATTTATGTTGAACATTATAAATTTTTTTAATATTTGTTACATTATCGAACCCCTTTATTTTTAAAGTTTTGAGAAGAAAAATGTTTATTGTCATCTTAGTAACAATTTTCTTCTATTCAACACTTATGTTAATAAATTTTTTGGCTAAAGGTTAAACACAAAATCATAAAATTAAAAATAAAAAACTTCAAATTTACTATTTCAACTAAGAAACTGTTCTGGACTGGACCAATCTAATCCGCCTCTGCTCCAGAGCGGCCCAAATTGCCTAAGCCCAATCCACAGAGGGGCAAAAATGACATGTCTGCCCCTCCAACTGAGCAAGGAACGCAACGTTCCTCCCCGGCTTTTACGCCCGTTACGCACGGCTTCCTCGCTACCCGAACAACAAAGGACAAGTGCCCGAAACTGCGTCTATGCCCGACATAACGGCTAGTTTCTGGCACCCTGCCCGACATAACGGCTAATTTGGGCAGTTACCTATTCTTTGGGGAAAATAGTTATTTTGCCCCGAAAATAGGACCGTTGGCCACGCGCTGGGGCTCTATATAAACCCTCTCGCTTGAGAGGGTCAGGTATCACATTTTCACCCTAAGAATACACTTTGTACTTGCCCCTTTTCTCTGACCCTTTCTTACTTGAGCGTCGGAGTGCCTTGCAGGTACACCCCCTCCTCTCCTCATCAACAGTCCGAACACCTTGCCCATCTGATGACCAGCAGACATTCGAGCACCTCGCCATCTGACGACCAGCTTACGTGGACCTGTTCGAATACTCCGGATCAGTGGCGCCGTCTTTGGGAACTCCTTATTCTCCCCTTCTTTCTTTCCTCCTCGGAAACTAAAAGATCAAAACATACTTTCTTTGATCCGCCCACATATGGTCGCTCAGAACTCCGCAAAAGGTGCTGACGCTACGGTTCTCGTTCCCGTCAACAAGATGGACGTCGACGACAGTTCTTTGTTACTTTCTGATCCCCGTTTCCTTCGAGACGGGGCTACTGCGTCTCCAACTCCTCCTCCCACCGAGCAAGGAGGCAAACAGCTACCGTCGGGTGAAGGACCAATTCCTGGCCCTCCCAGCGCTGACCTGGCCGTTGCAGCTCTTCTGGGAGTTGTCAACCGCACAAACCTCCTTATCTTGCAGCAATGAGAGAGGATAGGAGCTCTCGAGGAAGCATCTCTTCCAAGATCCTCTCCTCCCAAGAGTAAACACCGAAAATCAAGAAGTCTGCCACCTAGGCGCGGGGAAGACCGTATGACGAAGCATGAGCCTGAGTCACAACACGTTCGCAAGGGCGACCAAATCTCCCCGCGAGATCGATCACCACCAAGACACAAGAGAACGAGGCAGGATAGGCATTCTCCACCCTCCAGACCTCGTGACCGTCTACGTTCCCCGTCACCTCGCCGAGACCGCCGCCGCGAACGCAGACAACGGTCACCATCAACTCCAAGTTCAGACAGCGACGACGAGCCTCGCGGCCCGTTGTCCCGCAGGATCTTGGCAACCCGTCTCCCCAAAGGGCTAGAGAAGCCTCCGTCCCTGGGGACTTACGATGGAACCACTGACCCAGACGAGCACATAGAAAACATAAATGCTCTTTTGGACTACAGAGGGGTACGAGGAGCCATCAAATGCCGCCTGTTCCCGACCACGCTCCGGAAGGGAGCAATGACATGGTACAAGCAGCTGCCAGAAGAATCCATTACATCCTGGAGGCAGCTGAGGAGGATTTTCTCCCGTCACTTTACTGCATCGCGACACCATCCAAAGACCGAGGCATCCCTCGGAGCCGTCGTACAGGGAAGAGATGAGCCTCTTCGGGCTTACATTGAACGGTTCAACAAGGAGGTCGTCCAAGTGCCAACGACCGACGAGATGAAGAAATTCCTGCTCGAGCAGGGATTGCGTCCTAGCTCAGACTTCGCGAAAGCCATCGGCCTCGATCCACCGAGGAACCTCAACGCCCTTCTCCTCCAAGCCCAGTCGCATATACAGTACGAGGAGAAGGTTGCTGCCCACTCTGTCCGAGCCTCCCGACACCAAGAAGGTGCCCGATCATCCTGAGCTGAAGAACCCTCGACATCCCGTCGAGGAGATAAAAGACGCGACGATCGGCCTCGTGATGCACGCGAACAGAAGGGACCTTCTGGGCGGTTCCATGATTATACCCCCCTCACTACCTCGAGGGAGAAGATCTTATCCGAATGTGCCAACTCAGAATTCAAGCAGGCAGGAGTCCGTTTCCCCAAACAGCTGCCGGCCAGACCGGGTGTAGACAAATCCAAGTATTGCCGCTTCCACAAAAGTCACGATCATACGACGGAAGAATGCATCCACCTCAGAGATACCATAGAGATCCTTATTCGCGACGGCCACCTAAAGCAGTTTGCGAAAAAGAAGGATGCTCCCCGGCAAGAAACCCATGAGAGCAAAAAGGTTGCAGAAGAGACCCCGCCCTCCGATGACACCAAAGTACAGGTCGTTATGTCCGTAACTCGGCCAGAGGACTTCCGCATCCCTGATAGTCAGCCCTTCTCCACGTTCCTCGCTGCTCGCAGCCCGTGGGAGGCCTTCCCGTCAGCCATGGTCATTTCTGGTGGTGGATTCAACAAAATCACGGTCGGCTCAGTCAAGAGGAGATTCGATCAACTGATCAGCAAAAGCTTCAATGAAGTCACCACGCTGGACGCCACTCACAAAGGATCCACTCCTATTTCCTTCTACAAGGAGGAGCTCCTCGGCGGGGCACCGAACTCAAGCATTCCGCTGCTTATCCGGGCAAGGATGGCGAACTTCGACGTTCGCATAATACTCGTGGACCAGGGCAGTTCGGTTGATATAATGTACAACCACCTGTTCGAAACGCTGCAGCTAGACGACTCTCACCTTACTCCGTACGTTGGATCCGACCTGCAGGGATTCAACGGAGCAGTGACAAAGCCCCGGGGTTACGTAGAGCTCATCGTAACCTTCGGTTCAAGAAAGACAACCCGAGCGATTAAAGCACAGTTTCTGGTAATCGAATGCCCGTCACTATACCTGTGCATTTTTGGAAGGCCAACCCTGGCAGAATTGATTGCAGTGCCTTCCACCGTACATCTCAAGATGAAGTAATACACTTCTGAAGGGATGGTCGCCACCCTCCACGGCGATATCGAAGCTGCCCGTCGATGCTTTGAAGCAACATCAAAAAGACTAAGCACCATCTCAGCAAGACCGAGGACTTCTGGTCGTCCCCTCTGCCCAGCAGCTCCGAGCAGCCAAAACCGCTCCCCCAGGTCGAATCTATCGACTTGGACAGCCGTTTCAGCGAGGAAGATCACGCCACGGACCCAACGACTTCGGGCAGCCAGTCCAACAACAGCGGCCATCTCCTACGCCCTGTCCCAGATGGCAACTTCGAGATCGTTCCGTTCGGAGAAGACCCCCAACGGGGAGTAAAGATCTGAGCAGACCTCCCTGACCTGGCCAAGAGACAACTAAAAGCATGCCTCCGGGAGAACGCAGACTTGTTCGCATGGAGCGCTGCTGAAATGCCAGGATTTGACCCATCCGTCGCTTGCCACCAGCTTACAATTGATCCGGCCGTCAAAGCCGTTGCCCAGCGCAGAAGGAAACAGTCCCCGGAGAAGATGGAAGCCGCAGAGAATGCTGTCAAAGACCTTCTAGAAGCTAGGTTTATTTCTGAGGCCAAATACACTACATGGCTCTCAAATGTTGTACTTGTAAGAAAAAATAATGGCAAATGGAGGATGTGTGTTGATTATACCGATGTTAATAAGGCCTGTCCGAAGGACGCCTACCCCTTCCCCAATATCGATAAGCTCGTAGATAACTCAGCAGGTTTTAAACTTTTGTCTTTCCTCGACGCCTACTCGGGCTACAACCAAATCCCAATGGCCGCGAGCGATAAAACTTACACGACCTTCATGACCGAATCGGGCAACTATTACTACAACGTAATGCCCTTCGGACTGAAGAACGTTGGCGCTACATACCAACGAATGATGAACAGAGTCTTCCAAGGACAAATAGGCGACATGCTCGAAGTATACATGGACGATATGATCGTCAAGTCCCACGAGGAACTAGATCATGTCGCCCATCTTCGCAAAATCTTCGAGCAAGCAAGAAAGTATCGAATGCGTTTTAACCCGGAGAAGTGCATGTTCGGCGTACGGGCAGGTAAATTCCTTGGCTTCTACCTAACAGAACGAGGAATCGAAGCTAACCCCGACAAGTGTCGGGCATTCTCTGAGTTCCCAACGCCCACGTCTAAGAAGAACATCCAATCCCTCAACGGGGTGCTTACTTCGTTATCCCGCTTCGTGGCAAAATCTGCCCAACACGCCCTTCCTTTCTTCAAGCTCCTGCGGAAAAAAGCAGCGTTCGAATGGACTGAGGAATGTGAAACATCCCTCCTTCACTTGAAACAGGTCCTGTCGAAGCCGCCCGTATTATCACGACCAGATACCGGGGAAGTCTTGTTCCTGTACCTCGCCGTCACTGCCGAGGCCGTTAGCGCCGTTCTCATTCGCGAGAGTCCTGGCGGACAAAAGCCAGTATACTTCACGAGCAAAGCGTTGCAGGACGCAGAGCTGCGTTATCAACAAATAGAGAAGGTAGCATTGGCCCTCGTCAATGCTGCCAGATGACTGAGACACTATTTCTTGGCCCACACGATCGTGGTAAGAACGGATCAGCCCATAAAGCAACTACTAGGATGACCAGACATGGCAGGCCAAATTCTCAAGTGGTCGTTGGAACTGTCCGAGTTCGACGTCCAGTATGAAAGCAGGAAAGCTCTTAAGGCCCAAACCCTGGCCGATTTCGTAGCAGAAGTAACGTTCTCAGATTCCTCGTTCCACATAGCGAACAGATGGACCGTCTATGTAGACGGAGCGTCCAGCTCAACCGGCAGCAGGGCAAGAGTAATTTTGGAGAACGACGAAGGGACCATAGTCGAGGCTTCTCTCACATTGTCCTTTCCCACGTCGAACAACCAGGCCGAGTATGAAGCCTTCCTCGCCGGTTTGCGCCTAGCCGAAGACCTAGGGGCTGAAGAAATCGTCGTCTGCACGGACTCCCAACTAGTAGCCCACCAGATATCAGGGGAGTATCAGACCAAAAATGACAGTCTCTCTGAATACCTAACCCTAGTCAAGAAAAAAATGTCGAAGTTCAGAGCGGTAGAAGTAAGACATGTTCCGCGCGAACATAATGTGCGAGCAGACGTCTTGTCCAAACTAGCAAGCACTAAGAGGAAAGGCGGAAACAGGTATGTCATCCAAGAGATACTTCCCCGATCCAGCATCGATAAGGGATCCTCGACCCTACACGTGCACGCGATTGGGGACAGCGATTGCTGGATGACGCCCGTGTACAACTACCTCACCAGGGACGAACTTCCAGATGACCCCAAGGAAGCCAGCACCATCAGACGAAGAGCTTGCTCGTACGTCATCCTCGAAAACAAACTCTATCGACGAGGCTTCTCCATCCCACTGCTCAAGTGCATAGAGGAGGAGGTTGTCCCCCACATATTACGAGAAATCCGCGAAGGCATTAACGCCCAACACCTAGGAGGAAGGTCCCTTGCCCGCAAGGCCCTCCGGGCAGGGTATTATTGGCCAACCATGCAGCACGATGTCAAGGAGCATGTGAAGAAATGCGACAAATGCCAACGGCATGGGGATATGCACCTAGCTCCACCTAACGAACTGAAGAGCATGACCTCCCCGTGGCCATTCACCTGGTGGGGCCTAGACATCCTGGGACCCTTCGTGACGGGGTCCAGCCAAAACAAATACCTGATAGTGGGCATAGATTATTTCACAAAATGGATAGAAGCTGAAGCCTTAGCAAAGATAATAGCACTTAACATTCTGCGCTTTTACAAGCGGAATATCCTTGCCCGTTTTGGGATTCCCCAAGCAATTGTCACGGACAATGGAACGCAATTCACGGACAAGAAGTTCCAAGACTTTGTCGCCCATCTCGGAACAAAACAACATTTTGCTTCTGTAGAACATCCCCAGACCAACGGGCAGGCAGAAGCGGCCAATCGCTTCATTCTTCGTGGCCTCAAGCGAAGACTGGATGAAACGAAGAAGGCCTGGGTCGAGGAGCTCCACTGCGTCTTATGGGCGTACCGCACCACTCCTCAGTCCACCACCGGGGAAACACCTTTTCGCTTAGCATATGGCACGGAGGCCGTTTTACCCATTGAAATTCACGTACCGTCCAGGAGGACCGAATCACCTCTAGACGAGGAAATGAACGACGAAGCAATAAGAGAGGAACTCGACCTTGTCGAGGAAATCCGAACAGGAGCAGCCCTCCGCGAAGCATCTCTTAAGCAAAAAATAGCAATCAGGCACAACGCCAAAGTCTTACGACGAGAGTTCGATGTGGGCAACCTTGTCCTGCGAAGAAACCACAAGGACTCTCGCGAAGGAAAACTAGCAGCCAACTGGGAAGGGCCATACAGAGTCCGTGCCAAAACGGGGAATGGTGCCTACTTCCTCGAGAACCTCAACGGGGATGCAATCCCTCGACTGTGGAACGCTGAATAACTTAAGCAATACTACAGCTAAAGTAATTATAGGCTTCCTCGCATCAAAGGACCACCTAACGGTCATCATGCTCGTCCAGGTACAAACGACGCATACATACAAAGTAGAATCCCGTTCAAGTAAATGAGTCGGAACTCTGCTCGTCGGCGGTCCTCAACCGAGCACCGCCTTAGCCCAAATACCATGATTGGCAGAACCCCAGCTCGCGATGGGACGTTCACGCCGCGACCTTAGGCCTCAATCGCGACCTGGGGTCCGTAACCTCGCCAAGACCTTCCCCGGCTATTCGACCAATTCCCCACACTGACGAATTCACATGCAACAAGCTATCTTTCAAAAAGAAAACTCCGTTAACAGACACACCCTCCGACGGGCAGTCACACATGCACAACTAATGTAAAGTACAACAATATGAACAAAAATTGTATAAATAACATAAACCGGGCATGAAGTAAAAAAGGCCACAAGGGCCAAATATTATGCGAATTACATAAAAAAGGGGGCCACGCCCCCCTCCCCCCCCTCCCCCCCCCCCAAATCAAATAAGATTACAAATAACTCAACGGCGCGTAGGCCGGACAAGATACAACAACATCAAAATAACAAAACTCCTTATTCATCCGCTTGCTCGGTTGACGCCGGCTCAGGTCTCTGCTCTTCCTCGGGCTAAACCTTAGGAGTATCTAGAACAAGGCCTGCGGACAAGACGATGCGACCATTCTCCACACGCGCAAGATAATGGATACCCTCGGTCGAAATCTCAAGCCCAGGGTTCACCACCCGCAACTGGGCCACGACACTTTCGAAGGACTCCACTGCCACGGCGATACCGTCATCCTCGGCCTGCAGAATGCTGGCAACCAGCTCAGCCCTAGTCTTCAACACTCTTATCTTATCCGGTTCGTCGGCACCCGGGGCGCTGGCCGCCATCAACTCCTTGTTCAAATCCTCGGCAACCTTTTTCTCCGCCGTCAGCTTGGTGACATCCTTTTTCAGCTTGGCCGTCTCCTCTTCGGCCTTCTTCTGAGCCTCACGAGCGCTCTTGACTTCCTCCTTCAGGGCCACCTCAGAAGCTCGGGCAGCAGTAAGTTCGGCCTCAAGCGCAGAGTCCCCTTCCGCGTAAACGGCCGCCATCTCCAGCATCCTCACAAGGGCAGAAGCATCCTGGGCTACCAGCGCCCTCTTGCTCGATCGGTCCATGCTCTCCAAACTAAGAGATTCTGCCCGAGGAACGATCAGGGTGTTGCCCTCAAAAAATCTCCTATCAAGGATGCACGGGGGGAGCTCAAACTTCCCCTTCTCAGGCGCTCGGGTCAGGTCCACAGCATCTGACGTCCGTGGCCGCTTCGCCCGTCTGGTCAAATGCAGTGGAGATCCCCGTGGAATAGGAGAGGGAGAAGAAGAGGTCCCCACGGCAGCTTGGACAAGAGGAGGAGCACGAGCACCAACAGGACGGGTCTTAGGAGGAGCCGCTCCAACTTTATTCCTCGCCATGGCATTCCTCACCACGCGATCGCGAGCTTGAGGCATCTCACCTGCACAAATGAAACGAACACGTTAGCGGCGTGGAAAAAAAGGTAACACAAACAAAATCTAAGTAACTAGGACTACCGAGCAGTTTCTCGGCATCCGCGGGAGTCTTGCACTCCAGCAGTGCCTTCACATTGATAAACCTGCGCTCAACCCTCTGGCTCCCATCCTCCTCGAAGATAGGGTTACCCTTGCTCGTCCAGCAGCTCGCAAGACTGAAGGAGTTGACCCACTTCACCAGCTTCTCGTAAGACACGGCATCCTGCCCGCGTAGCACGCTCGGCTCAAAGACGTAAGCACTGGGCTTCTTGGAGAAATGGTCAGTTGTCCAGCAGATCGGGAACTTGTACAACCTCTCCCCGATATACTTCCCCTCCTCGTTGAGTAGCTCCTCTCCGTCCTCATCGACCTCTATCTCCCAGACATACGTGCTGTCCTAGGCAGCTTCAGACAATGGGTCGACAATGAAGTACCGTCCCTTGAACGTTCGGATTGACTCCGAGAACGACTTAAATAACTTTTTGGGCTGCTTCAAGGAAACCCATTCGTACTTCTTCCCCGCCAGCTGCCGTTGAAGATGAAAAACAACAAAAAACAGAGGGAAAGTAGTTCCCAGAGTGAGATGCTCGCACACTAACTCAAATGCCCGTATAAAGGCCAGCGAATTGGGGATGAGTTGAGAGGGCGCCAGTTTCAGATGCTCGAATACCGACCGCTGGAAGTCAGTGAAAGGCAACCTCAGCCCCAACTCTTTGAAAGCGTATTCGTACATCGTGAAGCGGTCCCTGAAATCCGAGCAGACCCGCTCGTCCACGGTGGGGAAATGCATTTTCCAATCCCCCTCTGGGCCCACCTCTGTAAAGGCGTCCGCCACAGACCTGACGAACGTGGAAATATGTTCGAAAGGCTCGGCCACCTCCCACTCCTCCGGACAGAACCCTTCAACATCTTCCTCCATGACATCCAAATCCTCTTTCTCCTCAACTTTGCTCGAGGAGCTCGATGCCGCCGAGCTCGAAGACGCAGAACTCGAAGCCATTGCGCTGCTACTCTCCTCAGAGCCAGTTTCCTCCTCGGACGTGACTGGGATAACTTCTTTCTCTGCCTCCTTCGCCATTACGATCACCTGAAAAAGCAGAGAAAGACAGTGAATTCGACAGGAAATCAAATTCACCCTTCCACTGCCAAGTCAAGTGAAAGGGCGCGCAAAAGGCTAAGGACAACGTCCCCGGCCTAAGCCCTAACATCAAACGAAAAACCTCCCCTCAAGGAGATGCCCGAGACATACCATCTCCCTACGAAGAGTCTCCCCGCACTCGTGCCCAGATTTCGTTTGAGGCTCCACCGGAAACCACAAAGCTCCACCGGAATCTGGAAACGTTCTACCGGAAAATTCACCGGTCCATCAGAAGATAATCAGACACGGTGGTCACAACTCGCACCCACGACGTGGACCACCACGCTCACCAAACGCACTACCTACTCCGGCGAGGTGCTAGAAGTAGCAAAAGGACAGAACCACCATCCACCACCAACACTCGCCGAAAATCTACCTATTTTGTCACCTAAAGCTAGCCCTAGCCGCATGCAATCTACCACTAACAACAAAAGAAAGTAAAACAAGCTGGAAATCAAAAAACTTACTTGATTTGAATAGAAAAAAGGGACTGCTCGAAGCTTGGCACGGTGGTCGGATGCTCTGAAGACGGCGACGGGGAAGAACGCAGAAGGGACGAAGAGAAATCAGAAAGAAAAAGTTCAAAATGAGACAATCTCCCCCCTTTTATACTGAAGGGCACGTGCCCACACGCGCCCGTAGGCAATAATAACTGCCCACTAGCCATCATTACCTATTAACTGCTACGCAGGGCTCGATGCACACGTGGCAACCCAACGTTTCCCATTCTGTCTGACGCTTTATCTCCCTGAGTACCGGGCAATAGAGTCTCGACCACGAATATCACGGACACGGAGAGCCACGAGCACCTCGAGACGACCGTCCTCGTCTCCAAACGACGACTCCGCGCTAGCTCCCCGGAGCAACGAGCAGTCCTTAAGTCATCACTCTCATACTCGGGAGCAACGACTTGGGGGGCTCCTGTTCTGGACTTGACCAATGGCTAGAATTGGCCCAATCCGCCTCTGCTCCAGAGCGGCCCAAATTGCCTAAGCCCAATCCACAGAGGGGCAAAAATGACATGTCTGCCCCTCCAACCGGGCAAGGAACGCAACGTTCCTCCCCGGCTTTTACGCCCGTTACGCACGGTTTCCTCGCTGCCCGAACAGCAAAGGACAAGTGCCCGGAACTGCGTCTATGCCCGACATAACGGCTAGTTTCTGGCACCCTGCCCGACATAACGGCTAATTTGGGCAGTTACCTATTCTTTGGGGAAAACGGTTATTTTGCCCCGAAAATAGGACCGTTGGCCACGCGCTGGGGGCTCTATATAAACCCTCTCGCTTGAGAGGGTCAGGTATCACATTTTCACCCTAAGAATACACTTTGTACTTGCCCTTTTTCTCTGACCCTTTCTTACTTGAGCGTCGGAGTGCCTTGCAGGTACACCCCCTCCTCTCCTCATCAACAGTCCGAACACCTTGCCCATCTGACGACCAGCAGACATCCGAGCACCTCGCCATCTGACGACCAGCTTACGTGGACCTGTTCGAATACTCCAGATCAGAAACCTTAATAATTAGTTTAATATAGTATATATTTATAATTAAATTAAAAAATTAAAGTTTTTTACCCCAAAATTTTAAAACTTACTACTATGATTTTATTTATATAAAATAAATTACTTTCTTTAATATATAATATATTTAGTTTATATACGTAAATGTATATTAGTTTTTCAATATATTCAAAAATTAAAAGTTTTTCTTATAAATATGATTAAAGAAAGCAACATTATCGCATATTAAAGTTTAAACTACTGGATCTTTTTAAATTTGGTGTCGACGTTTACCCAAATTTTTGCCTAATCTTTTTACGTGTAAGAAACTACTGGTTGTAATTCGGTGGTACATAAGTACTTAACAGCTAACTCAATCATCGAAAATTAGGATTTTGATTTACATGACCCACGTACAGTTTACTTAATCATGAGGGTCAAGGATAAGATGATAGTCTTACTTGCGAATCCTATACTGAATGGGTCTGTTACTATTTCCAAACAGTGAGGACCAAAGTTTAAGAAATGAGGATGGTACTTTTCAAAACCACGAGTTCCGAAATCTTAGGAATGAGGCAATTACTTTAAAAAAACAACAGAGCTCCAAAATTCAAGGAATGGTTCGTAGGTTTTCCACCATGTGCAAATGGCATTATCATCTTTGATATACTAGAATAAAATTCAACAGCATAGATAGAATATGTTTCAACGGCATAGGTAGGCTATCCAATGGCTGACTAAAATGGATGTGTGCAAACAAAATTAATGTTTGGGAACAATTTAACTAAGAAGTATTGAACATTGTGAAACTTTCATTTTTAGAACAATAATTTTGTGAGAGATACATCATATATCCATCTAAAATTTTAAGGTAATACGTGAGTGGGTTCTCTCACTTATAAATCCTCACTACTAAAAATAAGACATTAAGTTAAATGATTTTACATCAGATTTCAAGATATATGATGTGAAAAATATTTGTCAAATGATTTTTACATCAGATTTCATAATAATATAAAGTGAAAAATATTTGATTTAGGGACTTAACATCAGACATTTATTTTCCAATGATGTGGAAAATAACGCGGTGGCAGTTTTGTAAATAATATGACATTTTGTTATAAATGATTTCACACCGGGTCTGGATTTGCACCCGATGTGAAAAGTGTACTGAAGAAAAAAATAACAAGGTGGCAGTTTCGTAAATAATATGAAATTTTGTTATAAATGATTTCACATCGGGTCTGGATTTGCACCTGATGTGAAAAGTTCACTGATGAAAAAGTAACAAGGTGGCAGTTTCGTAAATAATATGAAGTTTTGTTATAAAAGATTTCACATCGGACTTGGATTTGAACACGATTTGAAAAAGTGGGCCTTTACATCGGGTCTCTTTGCAACTGGTGTGAAAACTCCAATCTCACTAATACCCTTGTTCATCTTCCGCTCACTCGTCCTCTCAATCCTTCAACCGCGAGTCCTCATTTTTCTCACAACAGACCAAACACATACTTCCTTCTTCCTCTACGAAATCCTAGTCGCCGCCACATTTCTCCTATTCATCTCTTAACACCACCACACCATAACCGGCAGCAACCTGCAACTCGGTCTGTAACAGGGCCCGCGGTAAACCATTATTTCCTCTTTAACAACATAACAACGACATCCAAACCGCCATTAAAAATAGCTCGAAGCCACCATTTTAACTCCAACGCGAAACAACCGCTATTCCGCGCAACACCAATAATCGTGCAATCTCCTTCCAAGCACCGTCGTTTTCGTCGTCAATTCGCTAACCATTAAAACTATGGCTCACAAAATTGCAGTCCCTTTGTTTTTCCCGTCGTAGCACCATTAACACAACTTTCTAACACCGGATTCACACGCAACGACCACCACTCTACGCACGCATTAGCAGCAGGTGTCACGGCCTACACAACATATTTTCTCTGTTTAGGTATCCGACGAGTAACGCTCTTTCCCGTCCGAATCCGCCGATTGTTGGTAACTTTTATTTTCTACTTCATTGTTTTGCTTCCGTCACTTGATTTGTATTTTTTTGATTTTTTTAAAAAAAAAGCATGTGATATTTATGTTTTGTTTAACTGTGTTTTTGTTGTTTAAGAAAGGAAAGAGAGTTTGAGAAAAAGGACACATGAGCTTTGATTGCCATATTCAACTTTTATCATCTGTCTAACAACTGTTCATGTTCATCTTCCATCTTCAATCGCGAATCCTTCAATCCGTTACCTCCGCATCTCCGCGAATCCTTCAACCGTTCCTGTTCATCTTCCGTCTTCGAAATAATCTGTTAAGGTGCGTACTATTTTTCTTCATTTTTTATTTATTTCAATATGTTGTGTTGTTCCTTATAAATGTTTGTGAAATTCCGATGACAGTGTTACTAGTGTTGAATTTGAGTTAGAAATTATCATTTCAATGTCTCTTTTGTGTGCCATTTTGGAGATGAAATTGGATGATATCATGGTTGTTTTGTTGCTAATAAACTTGTTGAATTGCGTGACAATTTGTGATGAATTTTGATGTTGAAAATATTTGGTTTGAATGAATTTTGAGTGAGTCTTGAAGATAAAAATGCCAAATAATTTTGATGTCAATTTGGTTCTATTTGGGTTAAAATTGAGTAATAGAATTTTTATGATAATACCATTTTGTTAGGAATAATTTTTATGATTTAATTTAATGTCACGTGTTTGCACATAGAGACTTTTGTTCTCTCTAATGTGTCCAAAAGAGGGACTATTGTAGGCGTCCCAATGATTTAACTCTGTATGCATTAATTTTGGAACATAGGTATGGATCGTAGTTAGATGAGAGCAAATTGATTAAGTGCCGAGTACGAACATGGAGTGATGGAATTTCTACAGTTTGCTGAAAGTAATGCTAAAAACAATCTTCCTCCTCCTAAAAGTAATGCTGAAAAAAGTCTTCATGTGCTTTTTCTCTATCCATGTGTTCGTTGTGCAAATCAAGAACCAAAACTTAATAAGAAAGAAATCATGGATCATCTAATTTGTGAAGGGATTTGTCAAAGTTATACACAATGGATATGGCATGGTGAAGTAGTAGCAAAGTCAAATGTGTCCCAAAGAGATAATGTTAGTGTCGAAATGGATGATCGTCTGGAAGACATGATGCGTGATATTGGACAAGATTCATTTAAGAGGCCACATGCGTATGATACTTTATGCAGTGACAAGGATAAACCTTTGTACCCGGGATGCACAAATTTTACATGTTTGTCAGCCGTGTTAAAACTGTTTAATTTGAAGGCAAATAATGGGTGGACTGACAAAAGTTTTACCGAATTGCTTGAATTGTTGACACAAATGCTTCCAGAAGGTAACATAATGCCAAATCGTTATTACGAGGCGGAGAAATTATTGTGTCCGATGGGTTTGGAGTATGAAAAGATACATGCATGCCCTAATGATTGCATATTATACAGAAAAGAGTATGTAAACTATAATCATTGTCTGAAGTGCAAGGCGTCACGCTACAAAAAGAAAGATGGTGATTCTAGTGATAATGAGGTGCTAAAAAAAGGTCTTCCCACGAAAGTGGTATGATACCTACGAATAATTTCAAGGTTCAAGATATTATTCGCTAATGCAAATGACGCAAAGAATCTTAGATGGCATGCTGAAGAAAGAAAATGTGATGGACAAATTCGCCATGTAGCTGATTCTTTGCAAAGGAAGAAAATAGATTCTCTGTTTCCAAATTTTGGCAAAGAGTCGAGAAACCTTAGACTTGGACTTTCTACTAATGGAATGAGTCCTTTTGGTAACCTAAGTATTGACCATACTTCTTGGTATGTTCTCCTGATAATTTACAACCTATCTCCTAGGCAGTGCATGAAGCGTAAATATATTATGTTATCGGTGATGATTTCGGGCCCAAAACAACCAGGAAATGACATAGAAGTTTATCTAAGTTCACTGATTGATGATTTAAGAGTGTTGGGGGAGGAAGGGGTGGATGTTTTTTATGCCTATTCTGGTGAACAGTTCAATATGTGTGCCATGTTGTTTTGCACCATCAACGATTTTTCAGCATATGGCAATTTGTCTGGGTATAAAGTTAAAGGGCATAAAGCGTTTCCTATATGTGAAAAAGACACATGTTACCATCAACTTGAAAAAGGAAAGAATACTGTTTATCTCGGGCATCGAAAATTTCTAAATCGTTATCATCCATATCGTAGATTGCGGAAAGCTTTCAATGGGGAACAAGAGCATGGTGTTGCTCCAAAGCCCTTAACTGGAGAGGAAGTTTATCAACGACAATAGGGCATTAATGTTGTCTTTGGAAAGTACCAAAAGAAATCTAATGTGAAAAATATATGGAAAAAGAGGTCGGTTTTCTTCGATCTTCCATATTGGTCTAGTCTTGATGTAAGACATTGTATTGATGTGATGCACTTGGAGAAAAATGTATGTGATAGTTTAATCAGAACACTTCTCAACATTCAAGGCAAGACAAAAGATGGTTATAATGCTCGTCTGGATTTGGGTTTGATGGGTATACGAGAAGAGTTAACTCCACAACATATAGGTAACAAGATATATTTGCCTCTTGCCTGCTACACTTTGTCTAAAAAAGATAAAACAAGTTTTTATGAGTGTTTACAAAGTATTAAAGTGTCGCATGGTTACTCATCAAATATCATGAGGCTTGTATTAGTTAAAGTTCTCAAATTAATTGGCTTAAATCTCATGACTGTCATGTCTTAATGCAACAGCTACTACCAGTGGCTATTCGTGGGATATTGCCTAATAATGTTAGGAAAACTATAACTAGGTTGTGCTTATTTTTCAATGCAATTTATTGTAAAGCCATTGATCCATTAAATTTAGACGATTTGGAAAATGAGGCTGCAATTATCTTGTGCCAATTAGAGATGTATTTTCCTCCTTCATTTTTTGACATTATGGTTCACTTGATTGTTCATCTAGTAAGAGAGATTAGATTATGTGGTCCAATTTATTTAAGGTGGATGTATCCAACATAGAGATACATGAAGATCCTAAAAGGGTATACAAAAAACCCACACCGTCCGGAAGCATCGATTATTGAGAGGTACAATTCAGAAGAAGCAATTGAGTTTTGTTTAAACTATTTGTCAGAAGTGGATGTTGTAAGGGTTCCCAAGTCTCGTCATGATGGAATATGTGAGGGTGTGGGTACACAAGGTTTAAAGGTCAAGAGCTTAAGTATTGAGATGGTTTTTCAAGCGCATTTGTATATATTGAATAACATTGATGAAGTTCAACCTTACTTATCTGCTCACAAAAGCATCATAAAGAAAAAGTACCCTAAGATGAATGAAAGAGGGTTGTTAAAAGAGCATAATAAGAGTTTCTCTGAGTGGTTTAAAGAAAAAATTGCTAATGATGATAGTGCTTATAATACAATTAAGTGGTTGTCCTATGAGCCTAAATGCAACATAATAACTTGGAGTAGATATGATATTAATAAAACTTCCTTTTATACAAAGTCAAAGGATGATCGTAGTACCACGCAAAATAGCGGGGTTATGATTGTGGCCGAGTCCACACACTTATCTAGTTCTAAAGATAAAAACCCGGTTATGGCATGTACACCATACTTTGGGGTGATTAAAGAGATTTGGGAAGTTGATTATGTTGTGTTTAATGTTCCTGTATTTAAATACAAATGGATTGATATCAATAATGGTGTAAGAATCGATGAATTTGGATTTACACTGGTTAATCTTAGCAAGTTAGCTTATGTGGACGAACCTTTCATCATGGCATCTCAAGCAAAACAAGTGTTTTATGTCACATATCCTTCTAATAAAAGGTGGTCAGTGGTTATACAAGGAAAGTTGCATGGTAGTGTTGAAAATCAAGATGTGAATCTTGATATTTCCGAAACTCCTCCTTTCTCAACAAATGTGCCTACCTTCATTGAAGAAAATGAAGAGGATGATGTGCATGCTATTCACACAGATCGTGAAGAAGAGATATGGGGTAACTTGTAAGGTTTTTTTATAAGTTAATTCGACATTACTTTGATTTCTAATTGTTTTTATTTTGTGCTTAATTTGATGTCTAATTGTTTTTATTTTGTGCTTAATTTGATGTCTAATTGTTTTTATTTTGTGCTTAATTTGATTTCTAATTATTTTTATTTTGTGTAAACAAATACATGGCTGATTCAACCGACAACCCTTCGTCATCTAGTAACCCTAATAAAAGAAGAGTTAGAAGTCCCACTATGATGGCACAAATTGACAAAGTTCATCAAACGAGTGAAAAGATAAAGGTCGAGTTTGATCCAAGAACCTATGAATGTACTGGTTTTGGTTAAAATGCTTCAACTTTTAGGAGTTAAGTAGCATCTTTTGCTCAGAAGAGATGTAGTATTTTGAAAGATGAGTGAAAAGACATACATAAAGACTTAAAAGATGCTATTTGTGTTGATGTTAAGGTATTTTAAATTCAACACTTTATTATATTTTATAATCATATATTAACAACATATGCCATATACTAACACCAAATTCTTTATGTATATGTGTAGGCTCATTTCACTGTTCCAGAATGTGATGATCCAAAGAAGGATTCGTTGAAGGATGAATGGATTAAATATGCGGGAGAGAGATTGAGAGGTTTTAGGACACAACTCACAAAAGAATATATTAGAAATACCAAAGAAGGTCGCCCTCCTGCACATGTAAGTTATAATTATATTAAAGAAGAAATATGGAAAGAGTTTCTGAAGTCTCGAGATACCCCTGAATTTAAGGTTAGTAGGAGTTATATTTTTTTGTTGTGCATAACATTTTTATTATGTTTAGTGATTAATAACTTTTTTAGGTTTATAATAGGAAAAAAGTCAAAAGGGTATGGAAAATGTGGCTAGGAATGTATACCCACACGTATTATCTCGTGGAGGGTATCGCTTGCTTGTGGAGAAAATGAAAAATGAAAGGAGATTATCGAGAGATGATTCGACATTAGATGATAATGGTAGTAAGTATGGAAGAGAGCACGACAAAAGAAAGGGGGAGAATACACATCAAAGTCTACACAAGTTTTTGTTGAGAAAATTGTAAGTAAAATTTAGAAAATACTTCAAGTATCATTATAGTTGTGATTGATAAAAACTATTGAAATTTGTTTTGGTTTTTGCATTTTGTATGATTCTCTAGTTGAAGAAGCTGAAAATGGTGCCTTTGTTCCGGATGGACGTAACGATATTTTAACAGCAGCCATTGGAACATCTGAGCATGGTGGTCGTGTTCGTGGTGTTAGAAAACACCATAAAATTAGCACTTTCTTTGGAAGGTCGTCTTCACGTAAACGACAATATATAGATGTAAAAGAATAACTTGCATAATTTTCATCTGAATTGGAAGCAAAACTTAGAGCTGATTTTGATCAAAAGTTGGTTGAAGAGCGTAAGGTGTTGCAACAATCTTTTATGGAGACACTTAGGTCTATGGGTTTCTTACAAAGCACATAAAATAATAAATGCATTGAACAAATGGAAGTTGTCGATGGAAGCAAAAAAGGAAGTTGTTCAGCTGCAAAAGGAAGCACAAAAGAAGTGGAAGACAATGTTCAGAGATTGTTACTTATGGTTCTGAAAATGGGTGACACACATTTGGAAATAGAATTAAGTCATTGTGTGAGTGTCATTAATTTTTATATGTCAGCTAAGTGTATCAGAGAGTTGTTGGTGGGTTTTCATTGGCTTGACGTGTCTACTCTTCAAGTTTGGTGCACGTAAGTACATTTTCTTTTTTCATTACTGTCAATATCTATTAATATGTTATATCTTTCATCACTTTGATTCTAATGTTTATTTTAAAATTATTCAGGTATATTCATTGTGTATGTATTGATAATTCCACATCAGAATTATATGGACTTATGGACCCTGTTAGGTGTATGTATGTTGATAATGTGCCAAAAACTGAAACAAATGTTAAAAAATACATACAAGATAAGTTACATGACAAAAAGAATGTGTGTCACTTACTACCATTTATTCATGGGTAAGTTTGTATGAAATTGTGTTTTCTATTTTTTAATTTTGATAACATAGATATTTTATGTGACTTTTGTGTTTCCACACACACGTATAGAGATCATTGGCAATTAATAATCATTTGTCCAAGAGACAATATTGTGGTCGTCTTTTATTCATTTCATCGGGAACTTAATCAAACCATGAGGAAAATTGTTACAAAGTAAGTTTATCTTTTATGTGACTTTTGTTATAAAATATAATATATCCTATATACATAAATTGTTACAAATGTAATTTCATATTTTATGTGGCTTTATATGGATTTTTTTTCTGAATTAGTGCTTTTGGGGTTTATCAAATGGGAAATGGCAATAGAAAAAAGGCTACATAGCTTCAACCCAATGTAAGTGTGGTGTAAATTATAATTCTATATTTAATTTTATCATAAGTATTCACTAATTATGTCATTCATTTGTAGACAAGGCGACAACATAACTCTATTGCTTGTGGGTACTATGTGATGAAAAATATGTTGGATATTGTCTCTGCCAATATAACCGAGTTTTGGATGCAGGTAATAAAAATAACTTTACTTTGTTATTTACTTTGCATTTTGCAACTTAATGTGAATTTTCAAAGAATACCTTTATATTATTATTTACGTATTGTAGGTATTTGATGATCCAACAGAATTAACACAAGATGATTTGTATGATTTGCGACTCCGTTGGGAAAAATGTTTCTTTGAGTTATATAAAAATTAAGCTTTATCTGGTGGGTTATATAGAATTGTGTGTGTATATATATATATATATATATATATATATATATATATATATATATATATATATATATATATATATATATATATATCTGATTTGAGTTTATTGGCTTTGGTGTTGTCTGCTGATGTTAATTGTTGTTATTATTTATTGTCAGTAAATGTGATTTTGGTGTTGTCTACTGAAGCTACAACTCATCTTCTTGTGGATTGCATGTTGGTAATTCAAGTGTGGGAAAGGACTTATAAATGCTTGGATATTTTTGTATGTTTTCACTGGTTTTGTTGTTGTAGTAGTCCGTCGTGTAAACATACTTATAATTTTGTACACTTGTGTGTATCCGAGATTAGTACTTTTGTAAATCAATTGTTCATTTTGAAGAATATGTGCATCTTAGCTATTTGGTGCAATGAAATGAACAGGTTGGTTGGAAAAATATGAAAAATTAGATACCAAATAGGGACTTAAATGTGGTTTGTGTGATGTTGGAAAAATATGAAAAATTAGGTATAAAAAGAATTACAGGAATTCCACCTCGATTCTCCTAAAAAATAGTCTAATTTTTTAAGAAAGATAACATACATATTACATCGGACGCGCCTTGCAACCGATGTAAAAACCTATGTTTTACATCGGGCCAGAAAGGCAATCGATGTAACAACCTACATTTTACATCGGGCCAGAAAGGCAACCGATGTTAAATGTGCATTTATTTTTAAAAAATAAAGTAAAACCCATATTTCACATTAGTAGTAACAGTCAACCAATGTAGTAGGTGTATTTTCATATCGGGTTATTGCCCGATGTAAAATCTCTTTGATTTACTACATCGCTTGGCTTTACATTGGACCCAAATCCGATTTAAAATGTGCTTTTCGCCTGATGTAAAAAGTATTTCCTGCACTAGTGCCTCAAGTCATCACACCCAATGTGAGATTATTATCCACACTACTCACACTTGTAATTCATTTTTAACAATTGAAACTCTTCACTTTAATTTTGACGGCTTAAAACCATCCCTTGTAACTTCTTTTATTCTAACTAGTAACAAACATGTGCATACGCACGGGTATGTTTTTGGGTGAGATAAGATTTTTGACGCGCATTTGCTTGCAAACTGTCATAAAAATAGGAAGTTGAAAAAAGAATAAATTTAAGAATAATTATAAATTTAATTTGAAATATTAATACATGTAGAAGATGAAATGTAAACAACAATATTATGAATAATATGATTAAAAATAAAAACTATTAAAACTTGTATATGATAAATCAGACGCTTTAATTTTTTTACACATAACACAATTATTTTATAAGAGAGAGTCCAATTTTAAAATATCTACTCAATCTTTTTTAATAGACTCCCTTAATTTTTCCCATATTTGAAAAAAATGATTGATAAATCTCCATTATTCAATATTTTAATCAGCAGTAAAGTTGTTTCCGTTTAAAATAATAGTATTTTTCTCGTATATAAAAATATTTTAAATAACAATGTATTTTTTTCACGTATATAAATATTATTTTTGTTTTGACATTAATCATGTGCATACATACGCACACGATGTGTTTTTAGGTGTGATATGACTGTAATAAAAATAGGAAGTTGAAAAAAAAAACTTAAAAATAATAATAAATTTAAGTAGAAATAGATATTCATGTAAAAGATGAAATGTAAACAATATTAATATTTGGTTCAGTTATTTCATTTTTCCCGTTTTATATAATTTCAACGATATGAGACAACAAAATTTATTAAAATGTTTTTACCTAATTACATAATTGGATCAGTTGTTTCATTTTTCCAGTTTCATATAATTTTTACGATATGTGAAAACAAATTTTATTAAAATTTTATTGACTCGCTGCATATTTGGATCGGTAGTTTCATTTTTCCTATTTCATATAATTTGCACAATATGAAAAAATAAAATTTACTAAAATTTTATTGACTCATTACATATTTTGATAAGTAGTTTCAATGTTCCTGTTTCTTATAATTTCCACAAAATAAGCAAGTAAAATTTATTAAAATTTTATTGACTTACTATATAATTCATAATTGGATCAATAATTTCATTTTCCCCTTACATATAATTTCTAAGATATGAGAAAACAAGATTTATAAAATTTTATTGACTCAATACAAAATTGGATCAGTAACTTCAATTTTCCAATTTCATATAATCTTCACGATATGAAAAAACTAAATTTATTAAAATTTTATTGACTTACTATATATTTGGATCAGTAGTTTAATTTTTCTCGTTTCATATTATTTTATACGACATAATTGTACTCTAGTGTACATTGAAAGCAATATGTATGAATGTTTTCTTGTCTTAATCTAACTGATTGTGGTATGCTTTAAATTGAAAACTATGATGTAAGATAAATGTGCATCCGCAAAGATAAATTATTTGATACAATATAAAATATACTTAAATGTTCATGTAAATTTGAAATAAATCATTTAATTGTAAAATAAATAATGATCATATCAAGTGAATGGAAAAATTTATGAATCATAAGTAATCTTATTTTTTTTATTAAAAGAAACATTTTTAATTAATACACATCTTTTTCAATTAATCTACTTATCAATTATTATATTTTTAATATATTCGACAAGAGTTTAATAGTTATGTATAACCTATTTTTTCATTCGACAAACTAAAATATATTTTATAGTATTTTTTCGTAAACACTTTAAATTTTAATTTTTTTGTAGGCACCACAATTTTTGTCTAGTTAAAGACTACATTTAGTTTTTTATATTATAAAATTTAATTGATTCTTTATATTAATTTAATATATAAAAGACTTTATTGCAATTTTAGTCCCATATTTTAATTATCTAATATATTGGCATAAATCTCTAATCGATTAGAAAACTCATTTTTAAGCGATTAACAAGCCAAACATGGAAAGTTTGGATATAGAGTTGTTGACAGTCATTAAGACATTGTCCTAATCGATTGGTTAGTCTTTTGTGCCTCTTTCAATTGATTATCTTAATGTCCTAATCAACTGGTTAGTTAAAAAATCTTTGAATCAATTGTTTTAATGTTCTAATTGATTTGGTAGTTCAAAAATATCTTTCAATCGATTGATTTAAGGTCCCAATCGGTTGATTAGTTCAGAGATGCTTCAAAAAGAAGGTTGGCAGTATCTTAATTCCCTGACTCCTGTTTGAAAACAATTTTAAGATATTTTATAAATAAAAAAAGAGGTTTCAAGTGTGTGTGAGTTGCATTAGTATCTTAGAATTTACTTCCCTACTTTTACAAAACTCTAGTCACTTATACAGATACGACCAAGTGAGCTTTCACACTTTCTCTCTTTCACAACTCTGAGGCCTTCAAGATTATTTTCCTGATACATTGGTCATATAATTAATTCAATGAAGTCTTGATTCTCCTAATAAATGAGGCTTGATATGTACTAAAGTTTGGTCACCATCATCTGAGAGTTATCACAAACTTTACCGACTTTAACGTTCATTGGTGTTGTTGTCATAAAAAATTTAGGAAGGTTATCAGTAGGATCATCAATTTCATACCTGCAAGCAAATATATCCACATTGTCTCTGCTTTTGATGATGACAATGCATCTCTCAGGGAGATGGTAAAAGAGAAGTGTATAGGCATATTGTAACACCCTTCTAAACCCCGCGGAAATATATATAAATAATTAGAGTAAATTATCATGCATCTCACAAAAGGGTGTCACATATAATTTCAAATCATCACACATACACCTGTCATGCTCAATAACACTTAAAATAAATTCATGCTTTTCATATACTTTCATTTAGCATGTAACAGCGAAATTATTTCAAATTAAATAAACATAATTGAAAATCTCA
Source organism: Lathyrus tuberosus (assembly GCA_022829125.1). NCBI lineage: Eukaryota > Viridiplantae > Streptophyta > Magnoliopsida > Fabales > Fabaceae > Lathyrus > Lathyrus tuberosus. Next base: position 6,623,126 of record JALAZF010000213.1, read on the forward strand.
AGGTCAATTGATTCATAATCGTCACTTAGGCATAAAAGTCAATACTTCATATAATTCAAATAACAACGGCAAAATTCAAAACATGAATCGAAACGTTCCCAGCGTTACATAACCAGAGCACGACTCAACCCAAAATAAATAAAGAAACTAAACATGTCACTCCAACGGCTACCTCGCGCTAGAAGCAACTCTACTCCTCAGTACTTGAGCGATGTCGTACAAAACATCATTTCAACAGAAGGGTGAGAATTCACATAATTATTGAAATTATAAGATAATAAATAATGTAAGGCATACAAACATAATTACAATTATTCTCACACTTCAAGGTTTCATCAACAAAGTATTACTCAAGTAACCATATCATCCACACGTATATCCACACAATCCATAATTTCACCAATTCAACAATTCACATAAATACACATATACACAATGAGACTCAATGCAACTCATGCCATGTGGTACCAACACTTATTATTATTTTTTGGTTTTTACATTTAAACCGGGTCCGTTCCCTAGGCCAATATCATACAAAAGTCCGTTTCCTAAACTTTCAAACCCCGCTCTAAGTTTGGGACAAGCCACTAGCTCCCGTGGAACTAGCAAACATTGCCTCTTGACACAAATGATGCGTATGCAATCAACAATCATATGCAATTAAGATCATTCTCTAATCTTAATATCATGCATATCTTCAATAATTCATCACACTTGAATTACCATACAATTGCACACACAATCACATTTTCGTAATCAAAGCATTCATACCTCAAATATTATCACTACACATAGCAAGTGTTTTTACAAAAAATCAACACAATCCAATCCCGTTTCAAAAAGCATACAACAATAATTTGGATATAGAATAGTTAAATTCATCACCAATAATTAAGTTCAATATTCAATACATAATCGATATTTTAATAAACAACCATTATTTAAATAAATAATTAATATTTAAATAATTATGCAAGAAATATTCAATACATAAATAAATCTTCAATATTTGAATAAATATTCAACATATTAATATAGATCCAATATTTGACTAAAATTCTATATTTAAATAAGATTTTAATATTTTAATAATATTCAATAAATATATTAATTATTTAATGTAGTTCTAATTTAATAAAATATCATGTTTTAGTTTAGTAATCAAGTATTATTTAAAAAAAAGAAAATGTTATAACATTACTTATCCTTAATTCTACACCGCTACAGGGTAAAAGAAACAATACTCTTCCTCTCCTTGTATTCGCTTGCACAGTGAAAGAGACTGACTACATGATCCAATTAAGTAATACTATTATTATGAATGCTACAGTGACTAAGGCACATAACTATGTTCTTTAATTCCATTGCCACAATTAATTAATTAATCTACTTCTCATTGTATGATTTCTGGTGCAGCATTATAACAAGGGAAGAGGGAAATGGCACTACAATATCCACATCACTCCATGCGCTGCAATTAATGCAAGGAGTTTTCCTACTTAATTGATACATTCTACCTTGAATCATTATCGGCAGTATTAAAATATGGGGATTTCTTAATACACCACCCAAGTTTCTTAGACACCATGTGAAATTTCATTTTTGCTCCCAGATTCCAGATTTGCACATCCGGACGCACCAAATTTTTTAAAAACGCTGATATGTTCCAGATGTGCACATCCGGAAGAATTCCTGATTTGCAAATCCGAAAAAAATCAAAAGAATTCCATAAAATCATTTACTTCTAAATATAATTAAATCCAATATAATTAAAATCGAATATAATTAAAATTAATATCATTTTTTCAATATAATTCAATCCAATATAATTAAATTCAATATAATTAAAGTCTATATTAATTAAAATTAATATGATATTTAATATGATTAATTTTTTTTCAATATAATTAATATGATTAATATGGTATTTAATTTTAAATGATATTTTTATATTGAAAAAATTAATTTAATTATATTTGATTTAAAATTATATGATATTTACTTCTAAAATTGGATTTAATTATATTGGTATTTAAAATTATATGGTATTTACTTCTAAATTATATAGTATTTACTTCTAAATTATAATTAAAATTATATGGTATTTACTTCTAAAATTAATTTAATTATATTGAAAACATCATATTAATTTTAATCATATTAATTTTAATTATATTGGATTTAATTATATTGAAAAAATCATATTAAGTGTAATTATGTTGGATTTTAATTATATTGGATTTAATTATATTTAGAAGTAAATGATTTTATGGAATTCTTTTGATTTTTTCTGGATTTGCAGATCAGAAATTCTTCCGGATGTGCACATCCGAAAAAAACTGAAAAATTTTAGAGAAAGGGTGCGTCCGGATGTGTACATCCGAAAATTGGGGGCAAAAATGGAAATTCAGGTGGTGCCTAAGAAACAAGGATGGTGTGATAAGAAATGCCCTAAAATATTAGTGCCATTTCATTAACAATTACTCCATCCGGTCACTATTATAAGAAAAAAAAACCCTTAAATCTAGGTCACAATTATAAGTAAAAGTCAATAAATTTTAGACTAATTAATATTTGTATTATTATTATACCCTTAATTTAACACAAAAGTATTTAATGTTGAAAGTTGATTCATCAAATAAATTAAAAATATTATCATAAATTTTACTTTGATTGTACATAAAATTAAGAAAATTAATTACACTTAATTAACTTTCTTAATACGTGTGAAAATAGTTATTTTAACTTATAATTATAATCGAAAGAAGTATTATTAATGCTATAAATATATCTACTACTCGAACGATGCACTACAGGAAAAGACAACAATTATCTCAATGTCAATATTTCATTTTCCCTTTTTCCTATATATATACTTTTAGTGCCACTTAATATGTTACTAGTTAGATTTGCTACAGCAAAAGAACTAGCACCTATGCCTTGTCATTTCTTTAAACGCTGCTACAGGACTATGTAGCATATATATAAGTATTACAACATTAATTAATATCTATATATTAATATTCAATATATTAAATATTTCTATTATTAAATAGTTTTCCAATATTCAAATAAAATTTCACTATTCAATAAATAATAATTAATATTTAAATAAACAATCAATATTTAAATAAATAAGTAATATTTAATAGACATCAATAATTAAATAAATAATCAATAATTAAATGAATAATCAATATTTAAATTAAATAATTAATATTTAAATTAATTAATTATTGTTTTAATTAAATACTCATTATCTAATAAAACATTCAATATTTTAATCATAATTCCAGTTAACACTAATGTAAATATACTATAGGATCCTAATGTATATATTATTTTCTTTGCCTATTAATTTTTATGGCACAGTTAATTATTCAATCATAAAATTGCCAAATTTTCAGATCAGGTATGCATATTACATTTACCATGATTTAGAACCATACAGTTCTTATATTTGAAAACATGTACTAAGGGTGTGTTTGGATTGACGGTGAACAGAATTGATTCTAGCAGAATTGAATATGGTAGAATTGATTTTAATAGAATTGAGTTTAGTAGAATTGATTTATGTTTGGATACATTTAATGAAAAATAAGTTAAACAATAAATTTCAGTGTAAAAATCACCCAGAATCAATTCTGGAGGTAGAAGCTACAAATTCTAGCTTCAAGTAGAATCAATTCTGAAGGTAGAATCAATTCTGTTTTTTATAAAACAAACACCTCAAAATCACCCAAAATCAATTCTATACCTCTAGAATTGATTCTGGGTCATCCAGAAGCTAAACCAAACATGCACTAAGACAGCATAACTTTTGAGCATATGAACCATGAGGTAAGACAGTGCAGTACTAAATTAAACCATCACGCCACGAAATGATGACTACATGAAAGATGGATTCACTGTTTTCAGACTTTTCTTATTATTCTAGAAAGTTTGATTAATTCATAAGAATATTGATTGATCCATAATAGAAAAACATGATTTTACATAAAACACATTACAAGTTTCAAAGATGTGCCCTGTCGACTACCAAAATGCATAAGAACACAGGAAGGGGTTCAGAAATGTTTCAAGGAGATATTGAAAAAAAATGGCAAACAATCCAAAAAGAACCCAAAGACTCGGGTTTACTCTAAATATTAAATAGATTTCTATAGGATACCAAAATATCAATTGCAAACACAATTAAATTAACACATATCAATGATTATCACCAAAACCTAACAATTTCAATTTTATGGAAAATTTGGGGGTTGTATCTTAAACATGTTTTTATCCATTCTATACTATCATACAATCCCAATAAATATGTAAAAACTCACCCTTACCTTAATTTTTGGATGATATTTAAACTTTCTCTTAGTTCTTCTCCTTCTCCACTCTTCTTTCTCTCTAGTCTTCTTTCCAACTTTTTCTATCTTTCTATTCTCTTTCTACTCTTTTGTTAAACCCTAACAACTCATTATTTCTATTGGGCTTTACTCAACCCACTCTCATTTTCTATTCACACACCTATAATTAGGCCAAACTAATTAATTCTACTAATTCTATTTCTATTCCACCAAATAAAATAATTAAAACAAATTAATTAATCAAATAAATCAATTAGATCAAATAAACTAAATAAATCAATTAATTTAAATAAGTCCAATAAATCAATTAATTTATATAAGTCAAATAATTCATATAAATTCAATAAATCAAATAATTTAATTAATTCAAATAAATCACAAAAATTCAATTAAATCAATTAGGCATCAAAATCACATGATTAATTAATTAATTAGTATAATAAATAAATAAGTACTAAAATTGGGGTGTTACACATATAATTAGAGTAGTGAATCTCCCACTCAATTAAGCAGAGAGTATACTTTACTCCCTCACTGAGACTATACTTCTCCCCCCTTTTCATAGCTAAAAAGGTAAAAAAAAAAAAAAATAAAATAAAGCACATAAATCACATGTAAAAGGAACAAGTTAACTTATTGTTATGGTCATGAGCACTCTAGAATAAGGAGTAAGAAATATGATCTAAGATTTTATCTCTCCCAAATGGAATGTAGTATTCAGCTTTGAAATTAACTAGTAGGTAAGCTTTAGAGATCTTCTTCCCCTTGATTCTTTCTCGAACAAAACTCAAAATCTTTGAAGCTTTCTAAACTGAGAGGGAATTATGTTATTGTCTACTTCTTTCTTTCTCAGATTCTTTCCTATGGATAATTATTTCGTCTTAGGAAATATTTTGGACAACTTCTTTTTATCCTCCCTGGGCCATAGATTAGCATTGGACTCTAGACATGCTGTATTTGGTACCCCTTTGCTCCAAAATAACTCAAAATCTCAAGGTAAATTGAGAAACTTCCCCTTTCGCGGGAACGACAAGCCTGCAAATCATTTGGTACGAGAGTTGGTTCAACCAAAGGATTGATAAATCCATTAAAAATTTATCATCTTAATCTTTTAATAGGTTTCGTGATCGCAGTCGTTGAGTGATACCGTCAACGTCAACACCTTGATCACATTCGTTGAGGGATATCATTAACATAAAGATCATCTAAACAAACTCCATCAGGTAACCACTTCTTTTTATACTCCTTAGATATTTCAGGAAGCTCCCATATCAATTGATTTTAATTTGTATTATATCATAATCGTCCTTACTAAGGGAGTGTTGAGATGTATTTTCTTTAGAAATATCCTCATCAACATTATGAATGAGATGGTCCTTAAAATGGTCCTTCATAATTTAGTTAGACATTTATTCTCTTAAGTTGACTTCTTTAACTTGAATCTCTTCATTTGTACTTTTAACATTTTTCTTTCCCTTGATTGTCAACTTCCAATGATGTTCTCTAAGGGGTGCTGGCAAAAAGAGTTTTCAAGTGTGTGTGTGTGTGTGTGTGTATGTGTGTGAGTGTGTGAGAGTTTATTTAGTATCTTAGGAGTTACTTCCCTAATTTTATAAAACTCTAGTCACTCAGACAGACACGACTAGTCGAGCTTCACACCTCTGAGGCCTTTAAGATTCTTATCCATATACATTTATCATATAAGTACTTTAATGATGTCTTGATTCTCTTACTAAATGATGCTTGAGATGTCCTTAAGTTTGGTCACCATTATCAGAAGTTACCACCGACTTTACCGACTTCAACACTCATTGGTGTTGCCATCATCAAAACTTTAGGAAGGTTATCAGTGGGGTTATCAACTTCATACATGCAAGTACATAGATCCACATAAGATGGCCTTACCACTGAGGCTTTGGTCTTATATCTTCTTGCTATTCTAAGGGGGTGTTTCTCCACCTTGGCGAGCTTCTTCAAGCGGATTTATTCCCGAATCAACCTTCTTGGTATTCACACTTAAGGTTCAGACTCTCTTCAGCTTGATAATCTCTATGTAGCACTTTTTGGCGATCTCCTGGTCTTTTGTACAAATATAAAGTTTACAAGGCAGCGCCAAGCTGATTAAAAGATGGTCACCTTGCAATCATATTATAATAAAAGGGGGCGTCTATAATCAGATACCTAACTTTGACCTCTTTGGCTTGTTTTCCAACTCCGAAGGTGGTCTTCAGTGTTATGTAGACTTTCACTTGTATTTGCTCCGCAGTGAAGCCCACAAATGATTCTTTGAAATCCTTTAGGTACTCTGGGTCGAGTCCGAGCTTCTCAAATGTGCCCCAGTAAAGGTTATTTGCAGAACTCCCTTGATAAACCAAAACGTTTTTCATTTCCCAGTCATCACACCTCACGATGATGACCATGGGGTCGTCGTTGTGGGGGTGGATACATGTTGCATCATGTTCTAAAAATGCGATTTTGACCTCTGGTGTCTTGACATCGCCTTCTTTTGACTCCTTAGGGAGATTCCATATATTAAATACCTAACAGATATATCTTTTCCAGGAGGAGCTAGTCTCCCCGCCCCCTGTGAATCCATATGCAATAGTGTTGAGCATATGGCATACGAACTTGTCGTCCTTTTCTTTGGATGGTTCCTTTCCCTTTATGGATCTAAGGATTCCTCTATCGTCCTACCCACAGGAGTTTGACCCACCCGACCCTTGGGAAGAACCGCCTTTGACATACTTCTTAAGGTGTCCCTTCTGGATCAACTGCTCGATCTCCTTCTTGAGCTTGTAGCACTCTTCTGTGTGGTGTCCTTTAACTTTAAGAAACTTACACCACCTTCCAGACTTGGGTCCCATAACATCCACTTTTGGTGCTGGAGGCGTTGGGATGTCATGCAAGTGGAGAACCTCCTGTCATATGTTTTCACACACTACTACGAAAAACCCATTTAACAACGGTTTGGAATAACATATAATGACGCGGGCGAGGGCGTTGTTATGTAGATTGTTGTTGTATATATGATACTTACAACGACGACCTTGTATGCGTTGTAATAAACAGGAAAGCGCGCTAACTATCACAACGGTTTTACATTACACCGTTGTAATAAATATAATTGTCCTCGGTTCGATTCCCAGCAGCACAGTTTTGATATTTATTTTTTGCTGGACAGCACGCCAGATATTATAACGGTTAGTAAATATAACCGTCGTTAAAGTTTCTGTAAAATTAACAAATATCATCCTGCTTTTATAATTAATCCTATTTTTTACTTGTATTATTGTTCTCCATATCTCAACACAGCAGAAAAATACAATTCACATTTTGTGATACAGTTTTCATAATAATATTAATCGTATCATATTCATAATATCACATATACTAGATTACAGTTTATCAGAACAAACAACCTACATAAATAAAATATCACATATACCATATTACAGTTTACACACATTACATAACTTCACATAATTGTAACTTGGTGTATTGGTATCTTGTCTCTTGGTGTCTTGTCTCCTGGCCTGGTGTCTGGACTCAAAATACCTATGATTTCAAATAATTATACTTGTTAGTAAAAATACTTCTAAACTATAACATACAATTAATATATTATGAATAAATAATAAATTACGTACTTGTTAATTTTCCCGTATGCCTTCTTCATGATCGAGTTGTATAACATGCACGACATCTCCATCAACTTCATCATATGAGGTAGGAACTTGTATTGTGTAAGAAGGTGTGGACGGAATATCAAGACTTTCATCACTAAGAGGAATGTATTTTCCTTGGAGAACGATTGACCATTTCCCCGATTTGTCCGATGGATCGGAAACATAGAAAACTTGTTATGCTTGAGAAGCTATGATGAATGGTTCTGTATTAAAAGATGCCTTGCCAAGGTCGACCCGGGTGAATCCTAAGTCATCCATGTCTACACCATTACTATTATTGGGAACCCAGTTGCATTTAAATAAAGCCACTTTGAAAATAACATAATCAATCTCCTAAATCTCATCAATGACACCATAAAATGCGGTAGTTGCCAATACCGGATTCTAATCTTTCGAACTAGAGAAATACATCGATTCGGCTTCAACCATAACCCCACTATTTTGCATTGTACTACGATCATCTTTTGATTTTGTATAAAAGGTGTAATGACCAATGTCGTATGCACTCCAGGTAATGACACAAAATTTTGGCTCGTACGACAACCATCTAAGTATCTCGGATGCACTAGGATCATTAGATACACTTTTATTAAACCAATCCATAAATCTATTGTTATGCTCTATCAACAATAACTTGTCACTCATTCGGGGATATTTTTTCTTCATAAGTCTTTTGTGAGTATCTATGAAAGGTTGAACCTCATCTATATTATTCAATATATAGAAATGTGATTGAATAACTACATCCCGAGCCATTGACCTAACATTTAGACCTTGAATACCTCTTTCGTCTGTGTCAGCATGACGAGACTTTGGAATTCCAATAGAATCTGAATCCGACAAATAGTTTGTACAAAACTCAACAACTTCTTCTGTGATGTACCTTTCAATAATCGAAGCTTCCGGTCGATGATAATTCTTCGTATATCCTTTAAAGATCTTCATATATCGCTCTATTGGATACATCCACCTTAAATAAACTGGACCACAAATTCTGATTTCTCTTACGATATGAACAAGTAAGTGAACCATAATGTCAAAAAATGATGGCGGAAAATACATCTCCAGTTGACACAAGATTATGGCAGCCTCATCTTCTAATTCATCCAATTTTTTGAAATCAAGAACTTTATTACATATGGCATTGAAGAATAAACACAATTGTTGTACCCCAAATTTTACCCCTTAGATGTCATAACATCTTACATTTGCATTTAAATTCAATCATACTACATAACTAACCATTTTATCAGACTTTTCTTGTTTTGTGAGCTAAGGTCTGTTTCAAAGGCTTCAAGGTTTGGTTAATCAAGGTTTCGGATGGATCACTATACCAAGCAAGTTCTCATACTTTCAAGAGACCTCTCTCCATCAACAACCGAATGCAATATAGCTTCATCACAAGTTCTTCAAGGCTCAGGCTTTGCAGGATTGAATCAAGGTTCAGGCAAGGTTATCAGGTCGAAGGGTGTATGCTGTGTGGTTTGAAACTCGATGGGAGTTGGATATAGTCTTGTCAGGTCAATTGTGTATGAATCAGATTATCAGAATGTGGCGAATTATCAGGGCTATTTATTCTAGTTAATTTCAAGGCATGTTCAAGACGTGTCATGTTGATTGATGTGGTTCATCAAGGTTCAAAAGACTATTTGTTCAGGGTCCATTCACTTTTAGTTTGGTTCAAGACCAACATAGAAGATCCAAAGTTCAAATTTTATATTAGAGGCTTAATCCAATTTTCATAATCACAAATTCAAGTCCAAATCTAATTTTGATTCTCTTTCAAAAATCATGATACAAGTTACTAAGTTTCAAACTCGATGTCAATTCCAAATCCCATTCAATCTCAAAATTTTCAAATTTTCTTTTAATTCTTCAATTTCTTTCATTCCAATTTCATTTAATTTTCCCATTTTGGTCCAAAACCATTCAAGTTCAATTCAAGTGTCAATTTCAACTTCATCCAATTTATTCCAAATTCTATTTTTATTTTCATTCAATTCAAAGGTCCATAAGTTATTTGTTGTTCACCAAAAAGCCCATCAAAGTCCACTTACAAAAAATCCATCCGCAAAAATATAGAAAGCTTCCATAGTCCAGCCCATTTGCCATAGAAACAACAAAGAAAAAAAGGGGAAACGAGGCTCATGTTGGTACAATTTACTCTTGCAGCAACAACGCCATTACATTAACAAAAAACCTGTTATCACTAAGGCACGCTAAACTCCAAAATTCTGTATTCCACAATAAAAACTCTGCTATAAAGCACCACAGACCAGACTTGCCAAAGCTCTGACTCAGAAAACCTGCATTGTTTATATAAATAAAATCATTTGACTAACTGCTCCAAAGCCACGCGACCTACATCACCATACACCAAAACAAATGTCCTGCGGACCTGCATAATCTGTACAACCCTGCTGCTACCAAACAAAACTCATTAGCTTGCTACTCCATGCCAAGCTCGTACACTATACCACAAGACTCCCAAGACCGCCTGCTACCATCCTTGCCACGCGCGACAACACTCTGCAAAGCAACTACACACAACACAAGACATATTCAAGAATTAAAGAATAAATTGGGACTGTTAAAAAGAAAAAGGGAGCGAATCCTCTACAAGAAAAAGACTTCTCACAATCGTCAAAGACAGAAAAAACAACATCCCTTGAACCTCAAAAAATACCGGGGTTGAGATCCTCCACCTCTTCGAACCTGTTTTTAAAAGATCTCTTCTGACCCCCATTGACTCCAGAACCTTTTCTCAACCACAACTTTCCGAAACCCTTTTTCTCCTCTTCATCCACACAAACCTTCTTCATCTACAACAACCTCAATCCAGAATCTTCAAATGAACCATTCATCAATCCTCCTTCAACCTTAAAACACCTCATAACCCTCCATCGTTGACAAAATCTCTCAAATCTTTTCAACCTGTTTCAAACCCAATACCTCAAATCATCAACACCATAAACCGGACGCGCCATCTTCTTCTTCTCAAACAACAATAAAACCCCAACTCTTCAGCGAACAAATCTTTCAATCCTTTCCGCCAAAACCATAGCCCAGAAAACCAAAAAAGATAGAAGACGACTAATTCCTTTAAATTACCGAAGTCTTGTCGTTACCGCGCAATCACCAGCAACAACACAGATCATGAGCAAAAAGAACGAAGCGATTGAAAGTTTTAAGTGAGACGAGTTGGATGGGGGTCGAAATCGAGGATGGGTGTATATCGTTCTTCTTCGGTAATGATGAATCTACTGGATTCTGAACCTATTCATTTTTCTCTTCCTGACTCGTTTTAAAAAAAAGGACTTTAATGGTGCGTTTGACCGTGTTATCATGTTGATAAGGTTTTATTTTTGTCTTAAATTTGTGGATCAGATAGTATTTGCCTTGGGTATGGATTGGGCTTATAACCCATTTAATATGCACCTTATTTTACGTGTTTTCACCATTTTTATCCCCCACCACCATTTTTGTGTGTTAGCCATGTGACGAGGATGGGCTCGGCCCATAATGATTTCTTGCTCATTCACACTACTCGTATGTGCTTCAGCGCCACCCCCTCTTCCTTCTATATTTCAATTTCCTTTTGCTTTTTATTTATGGAATATCTTGTTTATTTAGTTTTAATGAAAACAAAATTTATTATTTAATCTATGTGAGATTTCTCTTGAGAATTTTCAGTTCTATTTTAATCACTTTTATGATTTCATTTTTTTTTAGGGCCAATGATATAAAAAACATCATAACTTTGTTGATTATTTCAAATCAATAAATTTTGATTGTATGAGGCCATATTTTTCTTTTTTTGGTTGGTCAATGAAAGTCTAATAAAAAAGGATTATCGATTTCTCGATTAAATATTGATTTAGACGAGACCCACTTTATTTTCATTTCCATTTCATTTTCTTTATTTTGGGCCAATGATATTACACAAATCTTGACTTTGATTATTTCAAATCAATAAAGTTTTGATAAATATGAGGCCACCTTTTTATTTACTTTTTAGTCAATGAAAATCTAATAAAAAAGATTATCGATTTCTCGATTAAATCTTGATTTAGACGAGACTAACTTTATTTTTATTTCGATTTCATTTTCTTTATTTTGGGTCGATGATATAACAAACTTCATGGTTTGGTTGATCTCATTAAAGTGACAAAACTTTGATCAATATGAGACCACTTTCTTTTTATTTCAGTTTCATTTACTTTTTAGTCGATGAAAGTCAAGAATCATTGATTATCGATTTCTCGATTAAATCATGATTAAGACGAGACTATTTCTATTTCATTTCAATTTTTAATTTCTTTGAACACTTCATTTCCCCCTTTGGTGGGACTTGTACATATTTTCTGATAAAATCTTGTGGACAACTATTCTGTTATGATTGTGGTTGCCTGTTTCATTTGACACATCCTCAATACTCTTCCAAAGGAAAGTTCTCCTTAGTTGACTCATAAGTCAATAAATAAATCATCCCACCTTGGCCTCATAAGAGCCTTCCTTTTTCCTTGGCCTCATAAGAGCCTTTCCTTTTTCTTAGCGCCATAAGAGCCATTGAATCATAACTTAGCAATAGGTTAGAGTTTTGAACTCTATGTGATTCTCACCATCATGAGAACTCACTTTTCCCATCATAACTTAGATTTAGAGAGTTTCTTAAAACTCTAAAATGAGCTCACATTCATTTCCCCTTGGAACTTTGGCCATAGTCAATGGTTCCTCTTTCACCCTTAGTTAGGTGAACTACGGTTGCTCTGATTCTTTAGTCAGATACGTAGGCACAAGACGCGACGTCTTGGCAAGCAAACTTAGTGTACATACCATTAGGTCTTTACCTTACCATACCCTTAGCATATCCTTAGCAAACATAATATAACATAAACATTAACAAGAGGTTCCTGTAGAGTACTATAGATACTTAGGGTGCTAATACCTTCCCTTTGTATAACCAACCCCCGAACCTTAGATCTCCCCACTTTAGGTTTTCTCGATCTTGAACCTTTCCTTTGGATAAATCAAAGTCGGTGGTGAATTTCAAAGTTTTGCGATGCAAGTTAATTAATATCTTGTTATCCGATTCTCACCGCAACAGAAATGGCGACTTCTCTGGGGATCATCTTTTGAGGGTTAAGCCCACCTTGTTTTGCTTATGTTATTTATGTTTGTTTGCTATACTTGTACATATCTGTATATATCTGTATACTTGTTTTGCTTGGGATCTTCTGTGTGCAGGGTGCTACTATTGAGTGGTGAGATAAGTCCTAACCCGGACTTGAGAGTACTTATGATAGGACGATGGTATATTCAAGGAGGCTTTGAGGGAGTCGATTCCTGAAAAAGTTGACTTGAGACACCATCACTCAGTTTAGGCCCTCTTGGGAGTTTAGTCATGTTGAGCGAGTTTATTCGTGAAAACGTGCTACTCTCAACGTAGGAGCCATCGATACTGAGAACTGTAGTTATTTCCAAACCCCACTTAAGCCTTTTTAGGATGTAGTGCGGTGACCATGAGGGAGTCTATTTCTGAAATAGTTGTCACACGATACTACACTCAGACGAGATTCTCTTGAGAATTTTATTGATTACCAAGTCATTTGGGAAGTCGATAAAATCCAAAAGATGGGTTGTCGACTCTGGGAACTTTTTAGAACCCTGTTCTGCAGATGAAAACCCATAGTACACACCTTTTTGGGATGGGTAGACCATGACTTCAAGCTCGTGATCTTCAAACCTAGGCCCTCATTTTGTTTGCCTGTACATATGTGTGAATATGTGAATACCTGGATATGTGTGTTTATGCATACATTTATACATTCATGATAGCCCTTTGGTTTCAAGGAACTCAGACGTTTGTTTCCTTTGAAAAGATCAATAGAGATTATGATTTTAAAACCAAAAACTTCTTCAGTTTTTCCCAAAAAAAAAAAAATTTACAACTTGCCTTCGAGTTCTTTGAAACCACTTGGCTTACATCTGCATTTCATGTGCATTCGCATCACATTCGCATTTCTCAGTCTTGCGTCTTTTCCTCTGTGTCTCAAGGATACCTAGCACCTATTCAAGACAATGGCAGCAATGAATGAAATTCTGAAGAACCAGGAAGACCTGAAAGAGGAGGTCAGAATCCTCAAATGTCAGATGAATTGGGTTTTGAAAACTTTGCAAGCTCTAATGGAAAAAGAGGAGCACGTTGTAGCACCCCAAAATTTGCTCTCTTACTTTTAGTACTAACTGGCTTATGTTTCATTTCATTTTACATATTCATATGTGCATATCATTGGTTCTTAGCATGGGGTCAAGGTGCCTGAGGCAGTTCAAGAGGAGTAGATGTTCTCCAAAGGGTCAAGCAAAAGTCCATGTATTGTCCAAGAGATCAAGAGGAGAAATGGTTATTGATGCCACCATTATTTGAGTCACTAAGGGGCCTTGGGCCTCAAGAGATCCTATTTGGTCTATCACATCACCAAGAATTCACAATTGGCAAGAGATCTCAAGTGAACCACTCTCTCCTAACCAGTGCAGAAATTAGGGTTTTGAGATTCTTGGGATTATTGCTCCAATGGGCAATCTCCTTGAGTTTTTATCATCACCAAATGGCATATCTCATCTTTGTTGGAGAGGATACACATCATATTCAGAGGAATTTGGATTTGGAGGATGTGCTAATTCCTCCTAGACTGAGGGTACCAAAATTAGGGTTTGCTATAAAATCAGTTTATTTCTAATTTTTTAGGCAAGACTTGATTCTATGGTATTCCTTGGGTCCCTAAGTATCTATGAATGGAAAATTATCCATCAATTTGATTCATAAGAGGTTCAATTGATCAATTGATTGAAAATCCGGAGAATTGGGGAAAAGTCAACTGTGCAGAGGAAAAAGTCAACTCCTGACCTTTTGAGGTCAAATTCATGTTCCTCATCTCAAATATGTCCATTGATTAAGATTTTATCAAGAAATATCAAGAGATTCACAAAAAATCAAGAGATGTGAAAAGTTTCCAAAAATAGAAACTAGGGTTTCCATTTATGGTAAGTTTTGACAACTTGAGTACCCATCTTTGGAGCATTCTTTTTCTGTGATCCAAGCTCCAAACTTAAGGGTTATGGAGAACTTTCAAAAGTTCACATTTCAAGCTTCAAAACCATACCAAGAACATCCCCATTGGATTAAAATTGAGTGAGATATGGTGGTTTAAAGTTTGGGGTTTCTAGGGCAAAATGACCAGCCATGGCAAGTCATGGGCGAGCCAGCACGCCCTCAATTCTACAAACACTTGGTGTGCATGTTTTGTCCAACTTCAAGGAGAAATATCCCATTGATAGAGGTTTCAAATGGAAAATTGTTCAACATGACTTTTGTTCCTCTCCATGTCCTCTACAATTTTTGTGTTGGAAGTTTTTTCATATGATCAGCCATTTGGGAGATATGATGAGTCAAAGTGGGTAACCTCAAGCTGAAAATCTCACACGCCCACGAGCAGGTCACGACCAGGTTGGGTGACATACAAAGTCAGTTTCAATCACACAACTTTGGGGTCACTTTTAGGTCCCTTAGAGGACTTCATTCCATTCCATTCCAACACCAAAGTTGTTGTCCTCATGACCCTCTATTCAAAGAGCACAAGAGTGCACCAAAGAGAGGCATGATTCTCAAGCTATGAACCTTCAAAATAGTGGGTACGAATCTGAAAGTTCCATGGCATGTTGTGATCAGATGCAATCAGAACTTTCTATATTTGCATCTTGGGTAACTTAGCACGCTTTAGGCCCAAAGTATCCACCAGAATAACCCTAATGCACTCTATAAAAGGACATGGAATTGAGTGGAAAAAGGGACGAATTTGGAGAGAAAAAAAGAGGTGTTATGCTGCTGAATTTCTGAGCAATCCACAAGCAGTCCATTGCCTTCGTTTGATCCACCATAGTCACCAGAGAGCAAGCTTCCTCTTCCTTGGATCCTAAGCTTCTTGAAATCGCAGGTATAACCACTCCAAACTCTACTGATTGCATGCTATTTTTGTGTGTTTTTACTTGTTTTGAAGTCCACTAGGGACCTCGTGTGAATCTGGCTAGTGATAGACACCATACGTGTGTAGTTGATTTTTTCTAGGGCAAACTTTATCTCTTCGAATCTCTCTGTGTGCATGTTATTTTCTATTTTTGAGATTGGATATGTGATCTGCATGATGAGAGGATAATTTTGGTATAAGGTTCATGAATTTCTGGGCACTTGTGTTCATCCCCACGGTGGAGACTCACCGGAGAAGACGACCGGAGTCTTTTTCGGCCACCTGAAAAACCTACCTGGCCTGAACCCTAACCCCTCCTCCAGTTTAAAACGTGGTCGTTGGATTTGTGTGATCTGATGGTTGTGAGGGTGCCAGCGCATTAATGAGGTACCCTCCCCATCACGTGTTCCTTTTTTATTTTTTGATTTTTGTTTATTGATTATGTGTGTCTGCTTCATCATATCATGCCATGAGCCTGCGTTCTGATACGTTTGATCATGCTACCCAATCTGATCATCATAGTTGACCAGATCCAATGGTCATTGTTGAGTCAATCATTTTGACTGAGGTCCACCCATAAACCATCAGGCCAACGCTCATTGGGCCTTTCCCTTTTACGTTTTCCACACCCCCGGCCTAGGCCCATTGGTTTTTTTAACATGTTTTTTACTTTCCCTGCACCCCCCCGGCCCATTTATTCTATTTTATTTTCCTTTTGCTATTTGTTTCATTTTTATTTATTAAAAATACTTCTAAGCATCATAAAATTCCAAAAAAAATAATGAAGCATTATTACACATTTACGTAATTTTTGAATATTTTATTTTCTTAATTTTGCATATTTTAATGTTTTGTTTGGAATTTTCTTTTAATTTCTTTTAGGTGTGCACTTAGTCATGGTATTTGCATTTTCCCATTTTTGTTTGACATAGTTGTGATCTGAAATTTCACATGAAACTTGATACATTGAAGCATTCCATGCATTTTTTTTTATAGATTTTTAAGGCAGTTCCTGTTGACTATTGAGTGCCATGTTTGGACAATTTGTTTGTGTGGTTTGCATGAGATGTTGAGGCATCTTTAATCATGTTTGGTGATGAGTTTTTGCCCACTCTTTTGACACATGTTTGTACACTTGTTGCACTCCATATGACTTGCATATTTCCCTTTAGACTTAGGTTATTCTCAAACCTCCCCTTAGGGCCATCTTTGCATGATAACATTAGGATAGATTTCCCCTTAGTGTTTTTCTTTTCTTTTGAGTCCCTCTTCTCATCTCATAACACTCCTAAGATACTTAATAAGGTCAACTTGCCTTGCATACAAGCCTTAAACATAGGAAATGAAGATTGAGGGGTCCCCCTTCATTCTTCTAGAGTGTTGAGCATACGTCCCATTGGGGACGACCATGCGACGCATTCGTTCCCGTGTCATAGACTTCGGTTCAAGGTGAGTTATGAACTAACTCATCTCACTTCTGTCTTAAAAGATACAAAATAAATTTCAAATCATTTTTGTCCTTCGGGATTGCCAAACTTAAGGCTATTTTCAAAAAGGGCACGTTACTTTCCGTTTTGTCGCAAACAGGCATCGATCCTAACTGTCGGACGCGAACTTAACGTCGCTCATAAAAAACACAAAAAGAACTTGGTCCGAACTACGTTGACTCTGAATTTCCCATTGCACAAAGGGAATACGTAGGCCTAGGACGACGATGTCCTACCGAGTCTGTCTTTGTTTTCCCCTCCCCCATTTCAGTACAACCATAGATTTTAGGATAATTCACCCTTAGATTAGACAACAAGCGTAGATCCCATCGAGTATGATGGACGTGTGGGGTGCTAGCACCTTCCCCTCGCGTAATCGACTCCCGAACCCAGGCTATGGTTGCGATGGCCATTCCTTTCCCTCTTCCTCAGGTTTATGCGGTGTTTCCTTTCCCTCTCTTGGGATAAATATACATTGCTGGCGACTCTGTTTCCACGCCACTTTCGCGTTTATTCCTGGATGAAAATCCTGGGAGCGACAGCTGGCGACTCTGCTGGGGAAACCTGGTTCCCTAAGCGAGTCTCTCCTAGCGCTTGTTTGTTTTTGTTCTCTTTGGGTGTTTATTGTTTTGCTTTATTTGTTGTATTTTATTTTTACCGCATTTATTGCATTGCATGTTATTATTATCTGCTGCGCTGCACTGTTTTCTGTTTGGCGGGTTGGGAATTCTGAGAGGCAAGCCCAATACCCAGGCTTGAGCATACACTTAGGATTAGTGTGGAAAGTAGTGTAACTTGTGTGGAATTTGGCCAGACGTAGTATACATGAAAACTCCACATCCGGACGAGGTTTTCTTTGGTAATGTTCTATCTTGCGCATTGGTGCAGACGATGGAATGTGACCTGGAAAACTGTCGACTCTGGCGACTATTTCCGAGGACTCAGTAACGACACTCCTCCCGAGATGTGATAATGGCAGACCAGAAATGGCAAACCCATTACACTTGTCGATCCGAGGACCCAATGCTGGGAACTTGCTATAGGATGACCTTTTTGAAAGAGAATCAGTGGAGGCGCTCCTCGATTGGCGATAGTACTGTACCCCGAGGGATGAATGTACTATTGCTTCTCGACCTCAGTGCCAGAAGTTGAGGACCTTTCATTTGTTAGTACCCACATGTGAGAAGGGCAGGGTGTTTACAGTTTTGCAGGTAACCTTAACCTTCAACGTACCCGATTTTCTGTTCAGCATGTTTATCATTGTCGTATTATGGTTATTATAGTATTCTAGGTATTTGGGCAGATCCTTGAGATTATTCAGTTTGTTCAGTGCAGCAGTTATCCAGTCTGTGTGGCATCCTTGATCCCATGTGTGCATGTGCATCATCATTTTGCATCCTAACATGTTTATTCATTTGCAGGGTTGCATCCTAACTTTGATTCTGGTTTTTGAAGGCTATTGAGAATGAGTACTGAGAAGAAAAAGAATATCATAGTGTACAAGTTCCCATCACTTATTCTGGATCCCGTTCGCAAGATTGTGTCTATGGTAGAACCTGGGGTATTAGCAGACTTTAGAGGAGAGTATGGAAGAATTCTGAATTTTGCTCGCGACATCACCGAATACGAGTATAGGGCTTTGCACACTCTGGTGCAATTCTATGACCCTCACCTGCGATGTTTTCTATTCACTGATTATCTTTTGGCTCCGACATTGGAGGAGTTTGCTCTCATTCTGGATGTTTCTATCAAAGAAGAGGCTCCTTTCTATCCTTCTAAAGAAATTCCTGATTTAGAAAGGGTCTCCGAGGCTTTGCATTTGGATCCATCTTTGTTGAAAAACAACGTTGCCAGTAAGGGAGGGTGTAAAGGCTTTCACGTGAAATTTTTGGTAGAACAGGCTGCTGTACATGCTAAGGCTAGATGTTGGTCGGTTTTCAACGCTATCTTGGCTATGTGTGTCTATGGAACGGTGTTGTTCCCAAATGTGAAGGATTTTGTGGACATGCACGCTGTCCGGATATTTACCATGAAGAATCCGGTACCTACTTTGCTTGGAGATCTGTACCACTCAGTGCATTATAAGAACGAGAAGAGGAGGGGAGGACCCCTTAATTGTTGTGCGCTAGTCTTCTACAAATGGTTTGCAGATCGCCTTCCCAAATCTGGGGCATTTGTAGATACTCAAGGAACATTGGATTGGTCCAAAAGATTAATGGGCTTGAGGGCAGATAATCTAATTTGGGTTAACCGTGACTTGTTGGGCCAAGATATCATGATTAGTTGTGGAGGTCTCCCAAATGTGCCTCTAATAGGAAGGAAAGGGGGAATTAACTACAACCCTATTCTTGCTATTAGGCAATTCGGGTATGCCTTGAAGGAGCCACCAAAAGACGAGGATGTCCAAGAATCTCTATATCTGAGTGGGGAAATCAATTCAGAACTGTTAAAAGAAGCTGCAAATACTTGGGAAGATCGTCATAAGAAGGGGAAGACTTCTTTTGGGAAGAGCAATAACAGAGCATTTCCTGCGTACGAAGATTGGATTCAGAAAAGGGTAGAGAAGGAACTTTTGCCATTCTCCAAAGAACCACCATCTTACCCCTTGCTGATTGAGCCTCCTAGTACAGTTGAGATAGAGAAGTTTAATAAGTTGTGGGCTGAAAAGGAAAAGCTGCGAGAAGAGAATGGTGAGCTACAAAGAGAGATTTACCAGTTGAAACATGAGAGGGGTGAGGCTGTTCATGTCGCCAAGTTGAAGACAGGGCTTCTCGCTAAGAAAGAAAAGGAGCTAGCAGACGAGGTCACGGCCAGACAAAGGGTAAGGCAAGCTCTAGATGGTATCAGCAAGGTTCTCAAGTCTAAGAAGGAGGAATTGGCCAAGGCATTGTAAAAAATTCACAAGTTCAATGCTCACCGAGACACTGCAATGGCTTATAATAAGTGAAAAGAAGACGATTATCTAGCTCAGATTGATCAATTGAAGTTGAAGCTCAAGAAAAAAGACGCTGAGATCCTATCAGGGGTACTCCAGAGACAAGCAGTCGAGGGTCGACTCAATGAAGCCATAGCCTCCATAGAGGAACTGAAGATCCAAGCTGAAGTGAAGAGACCTAGAAATGAGGGTCCTAGCATGGATGGTGTTTTTGGAGAAGACGCTTGGGAGTTGCGTTGCCGATACTTGAAAGGGATCATGCATATGAGAGATGTTCTCATTCAAGAGCTAATTCAGAGACCGAAGCATCCCGACACTAAAAAGTTGTTCAAGGAAATTCAAGACTAGAGCAAAGAGCATAATGGATGGGGGGATTGGCACTTGTGGACTTTGATGACATGTCGTAGTTTTCTATTTTCTTTTATTGTATTTGGATCACCACCAGGCTTGTTGGTTGGGATCTATGATTATTGTGTCCAGACTTATTATTTTGGGTTGTGATTGTTGACAATTGGTTATCCTCTGGTTTTTCTTAATACATGAGCAGAAGTTCCGTTCTATCTTGTTGTTAAACTGGAATCAAGGGGTGGATCGCCCTGCGAATATTCAAACATGTTCATTTGCATTTGCATATTCATGATCATTTTGCATAACAGGTGTTTATCTCTGGTGTTCTTATCTTGTTCTCATCCGCAGCGCAGGATTGCGGATCAACACATTCACCGGTATTCTACCAGACAAAATCAGAAGAAAGTCATGGATCAACTACAAGCCGAGATGACTAAGATACGGACCCGCATGACTCAATTCATGGATTTAATGCAAGGTGTTGCTCAAGGCCAAGAGCAGTTAAGGACTCTTGTTCAGCCACTGATTGCGAGAATTGATGAAGAGGGTGTCCTTCATGGAGGAGTTCATACTGGTGTTACTGGTAATAATGTTCAGAATGGCCCTCCGGGCGGAGGTATTCCTGTTACTGGTGTTGTGATCCCTCCGGGCGGAGGAGAAAATGTTGTGGTTCCCACTTTAGTGGGAGGAGGTAACAGTGTCTGCGCAATTCATGGCCGTCAGTATGATGATCTTCAGGAAGATGCATTCTCTGTGCCAGGTGGGGATGCTGGCCCCCAGATTGACAATGATCAGAGATTCAGGTTGATTGAGGAACAACTAAGGGGTGTTGTGAATCAAGATTCTGTGGGTATGGATCTGGAGGATTTGGGGCTGGTTCCAGGCGTCATTATCCCACACAAGTTTCATACTCCTACTTTTGAAAAATACAACGGTATGACTTGCCCAAGGACTCACGTGAGGGCGTACGAAAGTAAAATGGCTGCTCATGCAAAGAATGAGAAGTTGATGATGCATTGCTTTCAGGATAGCCTATCTGGGGCATCTCTGGAATGGTATATGCAGCTAGAGAGGAAAGACGTTCATAGTTGGAGAGAGCTGGCAGGGGCTTTTATCAAACACTATCAATATAAAACTGACATGGCTCCAAACAGAACACAGCTGCAGAACTTGTCACAGAAGAACAATGAGAGTTTCAAGGAATACGCCCAGAGGTGGCGGGAATTGGCAGCGAGGGTTTAGCCTCCCATGTTGGAGCGAGAAATGATAAGTATGTTTATGGCCACCTTGCAAGGTCATTACTATGAAAAGCTGGTACCGTGTATGACTGGAAAGTTTGCTGATTTGATCTTAGTAGGAGAAATGGTGGAAAGCGGAATTAAGGCGGGAAAAATATCAGGCGGTGATGGGTCCTCATCTGGAGGGGGTAAGAAGCCATATGCCAGTGGTTACAAGAGGAAGGAGGGAGATACAAACTCTGTGTTGTCATACTGTGGTAGAGAAGGGCCTCGTCAGAACTTCAATCGGCAGGTGGCTTCTGTAACCATCCCAGCAGCACCTCAGTAGCCAGTAGTACCTCAGCAACAAAATAAGGCTCCTCGGAGACCGCAACCTACGCCTAGGCGGGATAGGCATTTTGACACCCCACCTCTTCCCTACTCTCAATTATTTCAACACTTGTTACAGTTACAATTAATTTAGAAGAGGACATTGGCTCCACCCACTGGCAATCCACCTCCTGGCTACGACGCCAACGCCCACTGTGAGTTTCATTCTGGGGCACCCGGACATCATATTGAGAACTGTAAAGCTTTTAAGCATCAGGTTCAAGATTTGGTGGATTCAAAAGCCATCAATTTCTCCAATGATGCTCCAAATGTGAATCAGAACCCGATGCCGAATCACGGTGGGCCAAGGGTTAATGCTATTATTAAAGACTGTGAAGACTTGAATTTGATTTCAGATGTGAACGAGGTCCAAACTCCTTTGGGTGTGGTGAAGGAAAGGCTGTTGAAGGGAGGGGTATTTCCTGGTTGTGATGAAGGCTGTGCAGGGTATGTGGCGCAACCGGACGGTTGTGATTTATTGAAAGCAGGTGTCCAGAGAATGATTAATGAAGGGATATTACAGTTTGACAGGGGTTGTAAGCAGAGCAAAATTACTGACAGAAGGATTGATGTTGCCACAATAACGATTCCATTCAAGACAATAACTATATCAGCGCCGGCGAGACTAGCGCCGGTCATTATCATTGTCCCTGGGCCAGTCCCGTATGAGAGTACCAAGGCCATCCCGTGGAACTATGGGGCTGAAGTATTTGTTGATGGTAAGAAGCAGGAGTTGGTAAAAACATCAGCTGTGAGTACAGGGGTTGAAAATCTTGTTGAGACAGGGGCTATCACTAGGAGTGGTAGAGTCTTTATTCCGTCCGAGGATCAAGGTGGCAGTTCGAAGCAAGACAAAGGTAAACAGGTGATGGATGAGTCTATACAGAGACAGGAAGCGAATAATTCTATGACGAAGCAAGTTGGGGATACTTTCTCAGAAGATGTAGAAGAGTTTTTGAGATTGATTAGGAAAAGCGATTACAAAATTGTTGATCAACTTCACCAAACTCCATCAAAGATTTCCATCCTATCTTTACTGTTATGCTCTGAGGCACACCGAAATGCATTGCTGAAGGTTTTGAATATGGCCTATGTACCGCAGGAAATATCTGTCAATCAGTTTGAAGGGGTTGTGGCTCATGTGAATGCTGGTAATGGTTTGGGTTTCACCGATTTAGATCTGACTCCAGCTGGGAGGAATCACAACAACGCTCTGCATATTTCAGTGGAATGTCGTGGTTCCTTAATGTCGCATATGTTAGTTGACACTGGATCGTCTTTGAATGTGTTGCCGAAGAAGGCTTTGATGAAGTTAGATACTCGTGGGTTGATTTGTACGCTGAGTGACTTGGTGGTACGTGCTTTTGATGGTTCCAAGAGGTCAGTTTTTGGAGAGGTAGTTCTGCCGATCAAGGTGGGTCCTGAGATCTTTAACACCACCTTTTACATAATGGATATTCAGCCTGCCTATAGTTGTTTGTTGGGTCGCCCTTGGATCCATAGTGCTGGGGCAGTAACATCTACGCTGCATCAGAAGTTGAAGTATATGGCGAATGGACACGTTGTGACAGTTTGTGGTGAGGAAGAAATCATGGTAAGTCACCTATCGACCTTCAAGTATGTAGAGGTAGATGGTGAAGTACAGGAAACTTTGTGCCAAGCCTTTGAAGCTGTGAAAATTCCCGAAGAACCCCCAAAGGTAGCCAGTCAGCCTGAGGTGGTTGCCCAACCTGAAGTTGTCAGACAACCAGAGGTTTCGATGTCCTCTTTCAAAGAGGCGCGCGCTGTAGTTGAAGCTGGTAGTTCTCAGAGGTGGGGTTGTGTCATTGATGTTTAAAGGAAGCAGGATACCCATGGACTAGGGTACAAGCCACCCCGACGAGCTCAAGAGCCTCCCAAGTATGCTGGCCCAATTCGGTTCACAAGTGCTGGGGTTTTCTTTAATCAGGTTAACGCTATTGAGGATGAAGGAGATAGTGACTGTGACATGGATGAGTGGATCCGTCCCTGCACCCCTGGTCAGAGTTTAGGCAACTGGTCTTCCGAGAAAGTCATCTAAGTGACTCGCCCGGAGTAATTTGCTTTTCTTTTCTGTTATGTTAAATCCTACGTTCTGCCCAGGACGTGGTGATATTTATTTGTAGGGCTTGGATGTTTTATTTGCTACTTTTATCATCAATAAAGGACATTTTTTCATTCAAATATTTTGATCCCTGTTTTTCTGTTTTTTACTTTTTGCATTAACCCACATCAAAATGGCAATGTGTTTTCTTGTTTGTTGCACTCATAATAAACATAAAACATGCATCATGCAGGTTTCTTTATTCAGATTCCACCCATCATGACTTAGCTATGGCTCGATATGACTTCGACAATCCTATCTATCAAGCCGAAGAAGAGATTGATGAAGACTGTGACCTGCCAGAAGAATTAGCCAGGATGCTGAAACAAGAGGAAAAGGTTATTCTACCTTATCAGGAGGAAGTTGAGGCTGTTAATCTGGGAACCGAGGATGTTAAGCGAGAAGTAAGGGTTGGGACTGCTTTGGAAGACACTGTTAAAGGAAGATTGGTTGAGTTGCTTCGAGAGTATGTGGATATCTTCGCCTGGTCTTACCAAGACATGCCTGGGCTTGACACTGACATTGTTGCACACCGGTTGTCGCTTAAAGAGGGTTGTACTCCAGTCAAGCAGAAACTGAGAAGGACAAAACCAGATATGGCTGTCAAGATCAAGGAAGAGGTTCAGAAACAGTTGGACGCCGAATTTCTTGCTGTGACAAATTATCCTCCGTGGGTTGCTAATATCGTACCTGTGCCTAAGAAGGATGGGAAGGTCAGGATGTGTGTTGATTACCGATATTTGAGTAGAGCAAGCCCGAAGGATGATTTCCCGCTCCCCCACATTGACGTGTTGGTGGACAACACCGCTCAATATTCTGTATTTTCCTTTATGGATGGCTTCTCTGGGTATAACCAAATCAAAATGGCCCCAGAGGACATGGAGAAGACTACGTTCATAACACCATGGGGAACATTTTGCTACAAGGTAATGCCCTTTGGATTGAAGAATGCTGGGGCAACCTATCAGCGGGCAATGGTGACTCTCTTTCATGATATGATTCATAAGGAGATCGAAGTCTATGTTGATGACATGATTGCGAAGTCACAGACAGAGGAAGAACACCTGGTGAACCTCCAGAAGCTGTTTGAAAGGTTGAGGAAGTTCAGACTGAGATTGAATCCGAACAAGTGCACTTTCGGTGTGAGGTCTGGTAAATTGCTGGGATTCATTGTTTGTGAAAGAGGTATCGAGGTTGATCCTGCAAAAATAAGAGCCATACAAGAGATGCCTGAGCCAAGAACAGAGAAAGAGGTTCGTGGTTTCTTGGGGAGGTTGAATTACATTGCTAGGTTCATCTCTCATCTTACGGCCACGTGTGAACCAATTTTCAAGTTGTTAAGAAAAGATCAAGAGGTCAGGTGGAATGAAAATTTTTGAGAGGCGTTTGAAAAGATAAAGGAATATTTGCAGAAACCTCCAGTCCTTATGCCACCGGTGCCCGGGAGACCATTAATTATGTATCTTACGGTTCTTGAGAATTTGATGGGATGTGTGCTCGGTCAACACGACGAGACAGGTAGGAAAGAGCACGCCATTTACTACCTGAGTAAGAAGTTCACTGATTGTGAATCAAGATACTCTATGTTGGAAAAGACATGTTGTGCACTCGCTTGGGCAGCCAAGCGTCTGAGGCAGTATATGTTAAACCACACAACCTTGTTGATTTCGAAGATGGATCCGATTAAGTACGTGTTTGAGAAGCAAGCACTTTCTGGAAGGATAGCCCGTTGGCAGATGGTTTTGACAGAATACGATATTTAGTATGTTTCCTAGAAGGCCATTAAGGGAAGTGTTCTGTCAGAATATCTTGCTGAACAGCCGATCGAGGATTATCAGCCAATGAAGTTTGAATTTCCAGACGAACAAGTTATGTTTCTTAAAATGAAAGATTGTGAAGAGCCTCTGCCTGATGAAGGACCTGAGATTGGGTCTCAATGGAAGCTGATTTTTGATGGGGCTGTCAACTCATATGGTAATGGAATTGGGGCAATCATTACAACCCCAAAGGGTTCTCATATACCTTTCACTACCCGGTTAGCATTCGTGTGTACCAACAACGAGGCGGAGTATGAAGCATGCATCATGGGGTTAGAAGAAGCAATTGATCTGAGAATTAAGAACCTCGATGTCTATGGTGATTCCGCGTTGGTAGTTAATTAGATTATAGGAGAATGGGAGACTCGTCAGGCGAATTTGGTGCCTTATAACAACTATGCCAGAAGGTTGTTACCTTTCTTTGACAGGGTGGATTTTCATCATGTGCCCCAAGCTGAGAATCAGATGGCTGATGCGAAAAGACATTGGCATTCATGTATAAGGTGAACCGTTGGAATGAAACTCCTTCGATTAGAATCATGCGTCTGGATAGACCAGCTTTTGTGTTTGCAATTGAAGATGTGTCTGATGGCAAACCGTGGTATCATGATATTAAGGTTTTTCTGAAGAGACAGGAGTATCCAAGGGGTGCCTCCACCAAGGATAAGAAGACTCTGAGAAGGTTAGCAGGAAACTTCTTTCTGAACAAGGATGATGTGTTATATAAGAGGAACTTCGATATGATCTTGCTACGTTGTGTTGATGAACATGAGGCAGGTTTGTTGACGGAGGAAGTTCACGAGGGTTCTTTCGGTACTCATTCCAATGGACACACCATGGCTAGAAAGTTGTTGAGGGTAGGATATTACTGGATGACTTTGGAGTCTGATTGTTTCAAGTACGTCCGAAAGTGCCATAAATGCCAGATTTATGCAGATAAGATGCATGTACCGCCTACGCCTCTAAACGTGTTATCATCTCCTTGGCCTTTTGTAATGTGGGGCATAGATATTATTGGAAAGATTGAGCCCACTGCTTCCAATGGGCATCGTTTCATTTTGGTTGCCATTGACTATTTCACAAAGTGGGTGGAAGCAGCCTCGTACGCCAACGTCACCAAGCAAGTGGTAGCCCGGTTTATAAAGAAGGACATCATCTGTCGTTATGGGGTCCCGAAGAGAATCATTACCGATAATGGCTCGAATTTGAATAATAAGATGATGAAGGAACTATGTCAGAGTTTTAAGATCGAGCATCATAATTCCTCTCCACATCGTTCGAAGATGAATGAGGCTGTTGAGGCAGCGAATAAGAATATCAAGAATATTGTGCAGAAGATGGTGGTAACGTATAAGGACGGGCATGAGATGCTACCTTATGCCCTACATGGTTACCGTACTTCGGTGCGTACGTCAACTGGGACAACCCCTTTCTCATTGGTATATGGTATGGAAGCAGTTTTACCCTTAGAGGTCTAGATTCCGTCTTTGAGAATTCTGGCAGACGTAAAGCTTGATGAAGCTGAGTGGGTGCGTTCCAGATTGGATCAGTTGAACCTTATTGAAGAAAAGAGATTGGCAGCCATTGCACATGGTCGGTTGTATCAGAGCAGGATGAAGAACGCCTTTGATCGGAAAGTGCGTCCTCGGAGTTTTCAGACAGGTGAATTGGTTTTGAAAAGGATCCTTCCTCCTCAAACAGATCACAGGGGCAAATGGACTCCAAACTACGAAGGGCCATATGTGGTAAGAAAGGTTTTCTCTGGTGGAGCCTTACTACTTTCAACTATGGATGGCGAAGATTTCACGTCCCCTGTGAACGCAGACGTAGTCAAAAAATACTTCGCATGAAAGAGACCCGCTGGACATAAAAAGAAAGTCCAGGCAAAAAAGGGGCATCCCGGCGAACCATGAAAAAGAAAAGGTTCGGGCAAAAATTAGGGATAAAATGTAAAAGAGAAACATGTAAACCCGCAAAGTTGAAAACCGGAAAAGGCAACTTTGGCAAGAATGGGTATCCCGATGGATTGAAAACCCAAAAAGGGCGATCCAGGCAAAAGTTAGGGATTCGAAGGCGAAAGGCTATGGTCCGCGTTCGATCTGTGAGCACTTCCGATACTTGGAGATTCTGAAAGGAAGGAATCAGTACAGTTGGTCTCTTCAAAGGTCAAGATATTTGTGGATAAGCAGGACATATGGGTCATAGCTGAGTTGAATCATGGTGGATATCTGTTCCCGTATTGTCGACATATGTATTTTCTTTTTGCTTTTGCGCAATTACCTCTTTTTAGGAGTTGCTTCCAATTGTAAATGCCTATTTACAGGCCACTTTTCTCAATAAAATTTTCATTTCACTCAAAGAGCTTTCCATTGTTTGTTTTACTTTTACTGTTTTGTTTGCAAAAACGTCCGATATTTTGATAAACATTGCGTATAAAACTTCGAGCTTTGCGGAGCATAACGAAAAACAGTAGAAATTGCTTAGGAATTAGTTATGGTGGGTGGTAACTGAGATAGTCATGTTGTGGCATATTCTGTTTGGTGTTATCTGATTTGCAGGGCAACAGGATTGTACTTCCCCAGTAGGGTTGCTCTCCCCAGCATTGAGATTGTGCCTTCCTCAGTAGAGCAGACTCTCCCCAACAGGAGACTTGGGGAATTTGTTCTCTGGATCAAGACGTTGGTTCCCCACAGAATCAGGGTGTCCACTCTCCCCAGCCAGTCAGGAAGTGTGCTTTCACCGACAACATTATGTTTTAATCCCCAGCAAGGTGAAGGTAAAGTCATTCTCCCCATCAGCAGGTCAAGTTCAGCAATATCCCCAAGCAGGATGGTATTATGGACTGCTTTCTCCAAGCGGGATCTGGTAGCAATTTGCGTCGTCATTTGTGCAGCCGTGGTTGGCATCCCCAGCAAGTTCTGAGCCCAATTGTTATTGGCAATTTTCAGTAACAGACTTCTGGTTCCGTTATTGGCACTCATTCTCAACTCCCCCAGCAGAGGAGAAATCTCAGGTTTTGGATGTTACCTTCAGTAAAGGACATGGGTAATCCCCGGTAGTGTGGATGTTCTTTTGGGATTTTATCCCCAGCAGAAGTTGTTGATCCAAAGAGTCGGTCGTAGTGATCCTTCTCAGCAGAGTTCTTGGATTCAGAGGACAATTTATTTTTGTCATCCCCAACTGAATTGGTCTCTTCTCTCCAGCATTTATTTTGCTGGAGGGGCCCTTTTTGTATATCATAAGCATTTGCATTGCATCCTCAAACGCGTAACATTTCCATTTCGTATGGAGCATTACGCCAAAAATTCAAACATTTGCATTCGAAGCATAAGCCAAGTTTGATACTTTCTTTGCCAGCTCTCTTTCTCAGCAGAGAGGGCATAACTCAGGAGATTTTGGTGAGATCGTCGAGAGACGCGTTCCTCAAACATGTGCTCCCCGGCAGAATCCTTTATTTGGACTTCTCCTTTCCCTGGCGGAGTCATCTTATCTATGGATTGTGAGTCTGTTAAGAGGTTGCCTTTGTTGGGCCTTTCTCTTTTGTGAAATCCATGTTCTCGCCTGGTAGTCGGTTCTCGCTTCACGTATTTTGTTTGCCAGTTGCTCTTTCTCAGCAGGGGTGGTATAAATCAGAAGTTTTGTTTCACGTTATCCCCAGCGAAGTCCAATTTCTGTAGGTCTTCCTTTGTGAGTACGATTGAGGTCGTATTCATGTTATTCTTGTGGGTAGAGTGATTGCGGTCAGTCTTTCTTTGTGAGTACGATTGAGGTCGTATTCGTATTATTCTTGTGGGTAGAATGATTGCGGTCAGTCTTCCTTTGTGGGTACGATTGAGGTCATATTCATTTTATTTTTGTGGGTAGAGTGATTGAGGTCAGCCTTCCTTTGTGAGTACGGTTGAGGTCGTATTCGCGTTATCTTTGTGGGTAGAATGATTGCGGTCAGTCTTCCTTTGTGAGTACGATTGAGGCCGTAATCGTTTTATTTCTGTGGGTAGAGTGAGTGCGGCCAGTCTTCCTTTGTGGGTACGATTGAGGTCGTATTCATTTTATTTCTGTGGGTAGAGTGATTGAGGCCAGTCTTCCTTTGTTAGTACGGTTGAGGTCGTATTCGCGTTATCTTTGTGGGTAGAATGATTGCGGCCAGTCTTTCTTTGTGAGTACGATTAAGGTCGTATTCGTTTTATATCTGTGGGTAGAGTGATTGCGGTCAGTCTTCCTTTGTGAGTACGATTGAGGTCGTATTCGTATTATTTCTGTGGGTAGAGTGATTGAGGCCAGTCTTCCTTTGTGAGTACGATTGAGGTCGTATTCGCGTTATCTTTGTGGGTAGAATGATTGCGGTCAGTCTTCCTTTGTGGGTACGATTGAGGTCGTATTCGTTTTATTTCTGTGGGTAGAATGATTGCGGTCAGCTTCCTTTGTGGGTACGATCGAGGTCGTATTCGTTTTATTTCTGTGGGTAGAGTGATTGCGGTCAGTCTTCCTTTGTGGGTACGATTGAGGTCGTATTCGTATTATTTCTGTGGGTAGAGTGATCGAGGCCGGTCTTCCTTTGTGAGTATGGTTGAGGTCGTACTCCTTATTTTTCAGCACGCTCCATTTCGTCATCCCTACCATTTGCAAATTTCAAGGGTTCTTTCGGTATTCAATCCCCATGTATCCTGGAATGTCTGAAAGTCATCGCTATCATACCTTCAGGACCAAGTTGATTGAATAGGGGAAGCTGTAGCACCCCAAAATTTGCTCTCTTACTTTTAGTACTAACTGGCTTATGTTTCATTTCATTTTACATATTCATATGTGCATATCATTGGTTCTTAGCATGGGGTCAAGGTGCCTGAGGCAGTTCAAGAGGAGTAGATGTTCTCCAAAGGGTCAAGCAAAAGTCCATGTATTGTCCAAGAGATCAAGAGGAGAAATGGTTATTGATGCCACCATTATTTGAGTCACTAAGGGGCCTTGGGCCTCAAGAGATCCTATTTGGTCTATCACATCACCAAGAATTCACAATTGGCAAGAGATCTCAAGTGAACCACTCTCTCCTAACCAGTGCAGAAATTAGGATTTTGAGATTCTTGGGTTTATTGCTCCAATGGGCAAGCTCCTTGAGTTTTTATCATCACAAAATGGCATATCTCATCTTTGTTGGAGAGGATACACATCATATTCAGAGGAATTTGGATTTGGAGGATGTGCTAATTCCTCATAGACTGAGGGTACCAAAATTAGGGTTTGCTATAAAATCAGTTTATTTCTGATTTTTTAGGCAAGACTTGATTCTATGGTATTCCTTGGGTCCCTAAGTATCTAGGAATGGAAAATTGTCCATCAATTTGATTCATAAGAGGTTCAATTGATCAATTGATTGAAAATCAGGAGAATTGGGAAAAAGTCAACTGTGCAGAGGAAAAAGTCAACTCCTGACCTTTTGAGGTCAAATTCATGTTCCTCATCTCAAATATGTCCATTGATGAAGATTTGATAAAAAAATATCAAGAGATTCACAAAAAATCAAGAGATGTGAAAAGTTTCCAAAAATAGAAACTAGGGTTTCCATTTATGGTAAGTTTTGGCAACTTGAGTACCCATATTTGGAGCATTCTTTTTCTGTGATCCAAGCTCCAAACTTAAGGGTTATGGAGGCCTTTCAAAAGTTCACATTTCAAGCTTCAAAACCATACCAAGAACATCCCCATTGGATTAAAGTTGAGTGAGATATGGTGGTTTAAAGTTTGGGGTTTCTAAGGCAAAATGACCAGCCATGGCAAGTTATGGGCGAGCCAGCACACCCTCAATTCTACAAACACTTGGTGTGCATGTTTTGTCCAACTTCAAGGGGAAATATCCCATTGATAGAGGTTTCAAATGGAAAATTGTTCAACATGACTTTTGTTCCTCTCCATGTCCTCTACAATTTTTGTGTTGGAAGTTTTTTCATATAATCAGCCATTTGGGAGATATGATGAGTCAAAGTGGGTAACCTCAAGCTGAAAATCTCACACACCCACGAGCAGGTCACGACCAGTTTTGGTGACATACAATGTCAGTTTCAATCACACAACTTTAGGGTCACTTTTAGGTCCCTTAGAGGACTCCTTTCCATTCCATTCCAACACCAAAGTTGTTGTCCTCATGGCCCTCTATTCAAAGAGCACAAGAGTGCACCTAAGAGAGGCATGATTCTCAAGCTATGAACCTTCAAAATAGTGGGTACAAATATGAAAGTTCCATGGCATGTTGTGATCAGATGCAATCAGAACTTTCCATATTTGCATCTTGGGTAATTTAGCATGCTTTAGGCCCAAAGTATCCACCAAAATAACCCTAATGAACTCTATAAAAGGACATGGAGTTGAGTGGAAAAAGGGACAAATTTGGAGAGAAAAAAAGAGGTGTTATGCTGCTGAATTTCTGGGCAATCCACAAGCAGTCCATTGCCTTCGTTTGATCCACCATAGTCACCAGAGAGCAAGCTTCCTCTTCCTTGGATCCAAAGCTTCTTCAAACCGCAGGTATAACCACTCCAAACTCTACTGATTGCATGCTATTTTTGTGTGTTTTTACTTGTTTTGAAGTCCACTAGGGACCTCGTGTGAATCTGGCTAGTGATAGACACTATACGTGTGTAGTTAATTTTTTCTAGGGCAAACTTTATCTCTTCGAATCTCTCTGTGTGCATGTTATTTTCTATTTTTGAGATTGGATATGTGATCTGCATGATGAGAGGATCATTTTGGTATAAGGTTCATGAATTTCTGGGCACCTGTGTTCATCCCCACGGCGGCGACTCACCGGAGAAGACGACCGGAGTCTTCTCCGGCCACCTGAAAAACCAACCTGGCCTGAATCCTAACCCCCCCTCCAGTTTAAAACGTGGCCATTGGATTTGTGTGATCTGATGGTTGTGAGGGTGCCAGCGCATTAATGAGGCACCCTCCCCATCACGTGTTCCTTTTTTATTTTCTGATTTTTGTTTATTGATTGTGTGTGTCTGCTTCATCATATCATGCCATGTGCCTGCGTTCTGATACGTTTGATCATGCTACCCAATCTGATCATCATAGTTGACCAGATCCAATGGTCATTGTTGAGTCAATCATTTTGACTGAGGTCCACCAATAAACCATCAGGCCAACGCTCATTGAGCCTTTCCCATTTACGCTTTCCACACCTCCCAGCCTAGGCCCATTGGTTTTTTTAACATGTTTTTTTACTTTCGCTGCACCCCCTGGCCCATTTATTCTATTTTATTTTCCTTTTGCTATTTGTTTCATTTTTATTGATTAAAAATACTTCTAAGCATCATAAAATTCCAAAAAAATTCATGAAGCATTATTACACATTTAAATAATTTTTAAATATTTTATTTTCTTATTTTTGCATATTTTAATGTTTTTTTTTAATTTTCTTTTAATTTCTTTTAGGTGTGCACTTAGTCATGGTATTTGCATTTTCCCATTTTTGTTTGACATAGTTGTGATCTGAAATATCACATGAAACTTGATACATGATTGTATGATACATTGAGGCATTCCATGCATTTTTTTTATAGATTTTTAAGGCAGTTCCTGTTGACTATTGAGT
Organism: Lathyrus tuberosus; assembly: GCA_022829125.1. Taxonomy (NCBI): domain Eukaryota; kingdom Viridiplantae; phylum Streptophyta; class Magnoliopsida; order Fabales; family Fabaceae; genus Lathyrus; species Lathyrus tuberosus. Next base: position 6,657,100 of record JALAZF010000213.1, read on the forward strand.
GCCATGTTTGGACAATTTGTTTGTGTGGTTTTGCATGAGATGTTGAGGCATCTTTAATCATGTTTGGTGATGAGTTTTTGCCCACTCTTTTGACACATGTTTGTACACTGGTTGCACTCTATATGACTTGCATATTTCATTTTTCTCAAACTTTTTTAATAGCACTATTAATTCATGTTTGCATGTGTGTTTAGTTAGTGGACTCATGCTAGGGTTTTATTATGCTTTGAACTTGGTTTCCCTTATAAGGTTTATTGAGATGTCTTTACATCATTTGCTAGGCAACTTATAGGTCATTCTTATTCATTCTCCTTGAGTTCTAATGTCATCTTGCATTCCTTCTTAGTTCATGAGCATCTGACAGTTGTTTGAAGTTGTTTGTTCTTCTTCTTCCTATGTGTTTCAACATGAGTTTTGCATGAAGTTTATTTTCTCATTTTCACATCTTAAATGTCATCTCACATGTCATATGTTGCTGGTTTGCATTCATTTCCATGCTTATTCATCTTACATCTTCCTTCTTTGCTTATGTTACAAATATGCTTCATGTATGTGCTTAAGTGAAATTGTTTTCATTTCTTCTTGCCTAATCATCCTCCAAGCTTGCATTCATGACTCATATGCCTTCTTGAGGACATTTCCATAATTTTTAAATGTCATTTTCTTCTGGGTTTAGTGTTTGCATATGCATTGTTGCATGATCCATTTGCTTTCATTTCTCATAGTTGGTCCATAACTTATATTTGCATGATCTGTGGGTGCATGTTTTAATTTAGGTTGACCTTTGTCTAGTACCTTAGCCTTGGTATGTCTCATTGGCCTATACCTACTACCCTAGGAGGTTCCTTAGCCCTTTGGCCCCTTCCCTTGTGGTTTAAGTCTTATTTGGTTCTTTAGTTGTCTTCTCAAGGCAACTAGCTTGTTTTGATTTATGTTTCAGTACTTACATTCAATTATTGTTACTGTTTTATACTAACCTTTTTGTGCAGGGGCAGAGGTAAGGCACTTGAGGGTGTGGATAGTTATCCATGTTCACCCTCACTCTTTCTTTCACCTTCTTTTCTTTTTTCCCTTTAGACTTAGGTTGCTCTCAAACCTCCCCTTAGGGCCATCTTTGCATGATAACATTAGGATAGATTTCCCCTTAGTGTTTTTCTTTTCTTTTGAGTCCCTCTTCTCATCTCATAACACTCCTAAGATACTTAATAAGGTTAACTTGCCTTTCATACAAGCCTTAAACATAGGAAATTAAGATTGAGGGGTCCCCCTTCATTCTTCTAGAGTGTTGAGCATACGTCCCATTGGGGACGACCATGCGACGCATTCGTTCCCGTGTCATAGACTTCGGTTCAAGGTGAGTTATGAACTAACTCATCTCACTTCTCTCTTAAAAGATACAAAACAAATTTCAAATCATTTTTGTCCTTCGGGATTGCCAAACTTAAGTCTATTTTCAAAAAGGGCACGTTACTTCCCGTTTTGTCGCAAACAGGCATCGATCCTAACTGCCGGACACGAACTTAACGTCGCTCCTAAAAAACACAAAAAGAACTTGGTCAAAACTACGTTGACTCTGAATTTCCCATTGCACAAAGGGAATACGTAGGCCTAGGACGACGATGTCCTACCGAGTCTGTCTTTGTTTTCCCCTCCCCCGTTTCAGTACAGCCATAGATTTTAGGATAATTCACCCTTAGATTAGACAACAAGCGTGGATCCCATCGAGTACGATGGACGCGTGGGGTGCTAGCACCTTCCCCTCGCGTAACCGACTCCCGAACCCAGGCTATGGTTGCGATGGCCATTCCTTTCCCTCTTCCTCAGGTTTATGCGGTGTTTCCATTCCCTCTCTTGGGATAAATATACATTGCTGGCGACTCTGTTTCCGCGCCACTTTCGCGTTTGTACCTGGATGAAAATCCTGGGAGCGACAGCTGGCGACTCTGCTGGGGAAACCTGGTTCCCTAAGCGAGTCTCTCCTAGCGGTTGTTTGTTTTTGTTCTCTTTGGGTGTTTATTGTTTTGCTTTATTTGTTGTATTTTATTTTTACCGCATTTATTGCATTGCATGTTATTATTATCTGCTGCGCTGCACTGTTTTCTGTTTGGCGGGTTGGGAATTCTGAGAGGCAAGCCCAATACCCAGGCTCGAGCATACACTTAGGATTAGCGTGGAAAGTAGTGTGACTTGTGTGGCATTTGGCCAGACGTAGTATACATGAAAACTCCACATCCGGATTGGTAATGTTCTATCTTGCGCATTGGTGCAGATGATGGAATGTGCATAAACAAAGACCCCGACCAACAAGCCTGGCGGTGATCCCGGAAATACAAAGAAAACAACAGCAAGGAAACTAAAGCATATCATCAAGACTCAGCCGTGCTATAATTCCCCATTCGTCATTCTTCTTGCACCAATTCTGCACTTCCTTGAGAAGCTTCTTGGTATTAGGATGCTCTGGTCTCTGAATCAACTCCTGAATCAGAAGATCCCTCCTGTGCAAGATCCCTGTTAAATAACGACTATGCAATTCCCAATCATCTTCTCCAGAAGCTCCACTTGAACTCTGACCTTCGCTCCTGGCTCTTTTCACTTTGGCTTGGATCTTCAACTGTTCCACATCTGCCATGGTTTCCTTGAGCTTTTCCTCAACTGCTCTCCTCTCAAAGATCCCTAATAAAATCTCATTATCCTTTTTTCGAAGCTCTGTCTTCAAACCTTCAATCTGTTCCAGATACTTGTCCTCTTTCAACCTGTTGGCGGTAATTGCTGTATTCCGACGATCATGGAACTTGTGAATTCTTGACATAGCATAAGCCAACTCTTTCTTCTTGGACGAAAGGACCTTGCTAACACCTTTCAACGCTTAAGCCACTTTCTCTCTGGCTGTGACTTCTTTAAACAATTCTTTCTCCTTCACAGCCAAAAGTTCTGATTTCAACCTGGCAGCATGGATAGCTTCACCTTTTTCGTGCTTTAACTGACCAACCTCTCTGCCTAGCTCACGATTCTCCTCTCGGAGTTTCTCCTTCTCAGCCCATAACTTATCATACTTCTCTATATCAACAGTCGTGGGAGCCTCAAACATCAAAGGATACAAAGGTGGTTCCACCGGGAATGGAAGAAGCTCTTCTTCTGCTCTTTTCTTAATCCACTTTTCATAGGAAGGAAAAGCCCGGTTATTACATTTCCCGAATGAAGTTTTTCCCTTCTTGGTCACCTGCTTCCAAGCATTCACAATCTTCCTTATCATCTCTTGATCACCAGTACCATTGAAGAATAAGGACTCTCTGATATCTCACTCTTCAGGTGGACCTCTCAAAGGATAACCAAACTGCCTGATAACAAGGGAAGGATTATAGTTAATTCCACCTCTTCTCCCTATCAAAGGTACATTAGGGAATTCTTCGCACTTGCAAATAATCTCCATCCCTAGCAAGTCAAGCCCATTAACCTCTTTGACCACTTCAGAGAATCTCTCGTATCAACGAAAGTGCCAACTTCGGGGAGATGACTCAGAAACCAAGTAGATAAGAGTGGTGCACAGCAACTCACAGTTTTTCCACGCCTATTTTCATTCTTGTAATGGACTGAGTGATACACATCACCTAGCAAGGTAGGTATAGGATTCTTTGAAATAAATATTCTGACGGCATGCATATCCACCAGATCAGGAACATTGGGAAACATGACAATCCCATAGATGCACATAGCCAGAATAGCTTGGAAAGCAGTCCAAATCTTCTCTTTAACATGTATCCAAGCTTGATCAAACAAGAACTTCAATAAGAAACCCTTAGCTCCTTTTTTCTCCACAATATTATTGCTCAGAACGGATTCACCAATATGAAGAGCAATGGCCATTTCTTTTATCCCAGGGCGTTCTTCAGAAAAGAATACTATGTCATGCCTGATGGGGATTCCCAAAATAAATGAGAACTCCTCCAACGTTGGAGCCAAGACGTAGTCTGGAAAAGTGAAGCAACGCAAAGACGGGTCATAGTACTGAAGAAGCGTATGAATGACATCCTTCTTATACTTGGAAATACTATAGACAAACTTCAGAAGTCTCCCATACTCTCCACTGAACTCTGTACGAACTCCGGGACCAGCCATACTAATCAGCTTGTGAATCAACGTCAAGGTTGGGTCTGGGAACGAATAAGCAACAGTCTTATTTCTCTGGACATCCATGCTAAGGCAACCTCAGAAAACCGGAATCAAGAGTAAGATGCAAGCCCTGAAAAATGTCAAACATGTTAGAATGCAAGAAAAATGATATGCACATGCAAGCATGGGATCAAGGCAACACTGCTGGATGTGCTGTGTTGTTAACTGAACGAGAACCACAACCCAAAAAACCAGAATTCCAGAATACCGAACCACTGACATAACCAGAAACCCAGATAATCAAACACTAATGAGAAATCCAGAAAACCGGGTAGGTTGAAGGTTTCGGTTTCCTGCAAACCTGCAAACACCCATCCCATCTCTCATGAGGGTTCTAGAAAGGCGAGGATCCTCAATATCCCGGGCTCTCAGGTCGAGAAATGATGATACGTTCACCATTTCTGGTTTGGCATCATCATCAATCGAGGAGGCCTCAACTGATTCCCTTAAAAAATAAAGGTCATCCTATGCGAGTCCCTCAGCATTGGGTCCTCGGATCGAGAATGTGCAATGGGTTTGCCACGGAACTTGGTCTGCCACTGTCACATCTCGGGAGGAGAGGCGCAACTGAGGTATCGGAGAAACAGTCACCAGAGTCGACAGCTCTCTAGATCAACACCCTAACATGCGCAAGACACACACGTCAGAATACGTCCCAAGATAGCCTCGTCTGGTTGTGAATTTCGTGAACACACAAACGTACCAAGCGGGCACGTAGGTCCCACTACTTTCCACTCTAGTCATATGGTGTACTCAAGCCTGGGTATTGGGCTTATCTCTCAAAACAACCCAACCTGCCAAACAGAAACCAGCCAGCATAGCACAGCAATATCCAGTATGACAGTAATAAAATGAAATGCAATGCAATAAAAGTTGTAAAACAGTAATATACAACATAATAAAGCACATTAAATAAACACCCAACAAAAAAACAAACAAGCGCTAGGATCGACTCGCTAAAGGGGATGGACCAGCAAGAGGTCAACCAGACTCCCCAGCAGAGTCGCCAGATGTCGCTCCCGAAAGATTCGCATCCAACGGTACAAACGTGAGAGTGGCGCAGAAAACACAGAGTCGCCAACAATGTGTATTTATCCCGAGAGAGGGAAAGGAAACACTGCATAAACCTGAAGAGAAATGGGGAAAGACATGGTCATCGCAACCATAGTCCGGGTTCGGGAGTCGGTTATGCGAGGGGAAGGTGTTAGCACCCCACGCATCCATCGTACTCGATGGGATCCACGCTTGTTGTCTAAACGGAGGGTGAATTGTCCTACTATCTATGGCTGAACAAAAGAAAAACGGGGATGGGGGTGACTAAGACGGACTCGGTAGGACATATTTGATGCCCTAGGCCTACGTACTCCCTCAGTGCAATGGGAAAGTCAGAGTCAACGTAGTTCGGACAGGAACTGTGGGGGAAGGTTGCTCGCCAAGACAATCGCTGTCTTTTGCCTACATATCCTCAATCGGACGAGAGAGAGGAATCAGAGCTAATGTAGTTCGTGGGTACGACCACGGATGGGTGAGTGTTCTTTATGAGCGACGTTAGATTCGCGTCCGGCAGTTAGGGTCGATGCCTGTTTGCGACTCAGACGGAAGGTAACGTGCCCTTTTCTGAAAATGTTCTGGAACCAAACAATCCCGAAGGATAAAAAAATTTGAATTTGTTTTGTGTTTTTTAGACAGAAGTGTTTTTTAGTTAGTTCATAACTTGTATTGCACCAAAGTCTAGGGCACAGGGACGAATACTTAACGAATCGTCCCAAGACAGGACGCTTGCTAAGCACTCTAGAAAGATGAGAGGAAGCCCCTCATTTCTCATTCCCCACGCTTAAGGCTCGTGCGCAATACACTTTATCTTTATTAAGTGTTTTCAAGAAGTTTTGAGATGAGAAGAGAGAAGACACAAAGGAAACTCTAAAGGGAAACTAAGAGTCCTAATGTTATCATGCATGGATGACCTATGGTTAGTGAGGCTTAGGAAGGACAACTACCTAAAACCTAATGCTAATCCTACTCCAAGCTTAATCAAAAATTAAGTTGGACTAGGTATCTCTAAAGGGAAAGAATCCAAGACTTAAACAAGTCTTGAGATTCATGGGAGGAAGAGAGTGAAAGAGAAGAAAAAGAAAGAGAAGGAGGAGATGAGATACAAGAAGTGGCAGCAAGCACATCATATCATAAATGTCCAACTCAAATCATCAAACATGTTTCAAAGATCAATGCAAAACAATTCAAGTAAGCATGCAAAGATAATCATGAAAGAATGCAAGCATACTTGTATGAAATGCAAACTTAAGCACACATGGACTTCATATCAAAATGAAATGAGAAAAACAAGATGAAGATGAAAACAATTCAGAACCAAGTTCATATTATCATTAATAATTCTCATGTGCAAAAGGAAATCAAAGCATGAAACAATATGATCCAAAGAAGTCCTCAAAAGGAAAGGTAATGATATTCATCATACAATTCAAACCAAATGCATTTAACTATGCTCAAGTGAAATGAAAACCAAGTAGAGAACTCAAGAGGCAGTAGCATATGCATCAATATCATATCAAAACCAAACTCAAGTCATACAAATCAAAACATCAAGCAACACCTTCAAGACATGCACCAAAGTAATCCACAAATGGAAGCTCAAAGTTCAAACACTTAAGCATACTCAAACATGATCCACAAATTTCAAAATTAAATCTCAAAGGACCTTAACCAGGGGTAAACATCATATCAAAATCTCATGCAAAGAATCACAAAGGAACTCAATCAATTTGACATGGCAAATCAACTTGTGTAAAGAGATGCCAAGATATAATCATGCATAAATCATTTAAGCACAAATAAGCAAACATATATCAAATGACATTCAAAAATTGTGAAATTAAAACTCAAATGATCTAAGTCAGAGACCAATCACATGTCAAAAGATCTCACAAAAATTCACAAGTTAAGCAACTCAACAATTAAGCAAAGATCAAGTAAGAAACATGATTCAATAAGCAAAAGAGAAGGACCAAAATGCAATACTAAATGATTTTAAAAATATGAGAAAAATGTTTTTATGCACTTTAAGATGTTGATGAAACAATGCAAAAAGAATGGGTTCAAAATGTTTTATAGATGATGAGAAATAAAATCAGCAAGGCAGAGTGTGCATATATGAAACAATTCAAAAAGAAATTAAAGCAACAATTAATTCAGATGCTAAAAATAAAATAAAAATGGAAACTAAAATTGTCAAAATTTTTATAAAATTCTAAATATGCTTCATGATTTTTTTTGTAACTTTTGAATTCTTAAAACTATTTTTAAAAATTAAAAATGAAACTATGCAAAAATTAAGGAAAATAAAAAGAAATAAAAACAAGCAGGGGTGCAGATAGCCAAATAATCACGTTGGAAAACACAAAGGGCCCAAAAGGAGGGGTGTGAAAAGCAATGGAAACCCAGGCCCAGTCCAGCGCATACAAACAAAAAACAAGGAAACAAGTCAACCACTGGATCAATCTCACGCACCACATTCAGTCAACAACATCCCAAGGTAATCAAGATTAATGGCTCAGATTAAAAGTACACAATAATAGTGATACACGCGCACACATCAAACTACTCAGAATTTAAAAGAAAGCACGTGAGAGGCACACCATATTTTAATGTGTTGGCATAATAATGATCATCAGATTAATCACACGCACACAAATGAATCATAAAATCAAATATCAAACAAGATGAGAGGTCTAGATTTGAGGTTCACGATAACAAACATAGGATGGCACATACGCAAATAAATAAAATAAAACAGATTTTTAAATGATGTGGCACAATATGGACGCTCAGATCAAACAAAACAATGGCCAAGATTATGTCTCCTACCTCCAAACCCTCGCCGGACTGAACATGAACTAGGTGCCGGAGCCCTAGCTCCGGTCACCTTCTCCGGTGAGCATCAACTTACATTTCTCTAGAAATAAAAAACTCTACCACATTTCAACTCAGATTTTCACCAGGAACAAGAATATGCGACTCAAATTAGCAAACAATCAACATACAAGGCAAATCGAAGAAAAGAAGTTTGGATCTCAAAACTTCAGATCCAAAATACTCTCATGATACACGTCCAAATCACACAAAAATTATATCAGAATCATCAGCACATCAAGAGGAACACAATGCACACCTTAAAAACAAGAAATGAGAGGATGAATTTCTCACTAACCTGAGAATTGAAGAGCTCAAAAAACACCAAGAAAACTCTCTGGAAGCTGCAGATCCACTCCTTGGAACCTCTAATTGCAAAATAAATGCAATTAGAGCTTGGAATCGTGCTAGATCTTGAGGTTTGAACTTGGATCCTCTTGAACTGAACTTAATGAAAACCTTACTCTCAGCCTCAACCAATTGTTGATTCTTGTTCTATGGACTTCACTGATCAAGAATATGAAGAGAAAACTCAAAAAAACCTTGTGGAGAGTGAGATTCAAAGGAGAGAAAGTGAGAGTGAAATTTGGAATTCTGAGCAAGAATGAGTGCATGACCTAATTTTGGACGCATGAGTTAGCTTATATACACATGGTTATTCCCCTGATCATGATTAAAAGTTGATTAATCCCTTGATTAATGAGTTTTGAGTGGTTTTGCAATTTTGTAATTTGTGTTGCACACCCTGGTTCACACGTGCAAAGGCCATGAGATAAGTGTGATTCACCTCCATTTTACTTGCTGATCACATCTGGATTGGAATTGGGCCTTGTGGTTGATTGGTTTGTGAGATTCAATTCAACTTGCAAAAATGCATTTTGTGAGATAAGTGAGAAATATGGCATGAAATCTCTTGGTTCAAAGGCCAAAAATGATCCTTATGATGTGTACTTGGATGTTATAATATGACTTGAAGCAATTGGAAACATTACAAGTCCTTTTGTACCAAAATGCAAAAGGTGGAAAAAATGGTACATGTGAAAATCATTAAAAAGCACCTTGCCTTCTTTTGATCATAACTTGAGAACCACAAATGATATGGAAACCATCTAGTACTTTTTGGAAATGGGAGAGAAAGATATTAAACTTTCATGTTGGAGGAAAATTCATTTGAAGCTTCTTTGATGATGAAAAGTCAAGTTGAATGTAGTGTAAAAACTTCCAAAAATGGAAAGTTCCAAATTATAGGTCATTTCCATATTTAGTAACTTTTGCACAAACTCTTGATTCTTGATAAATGGTATGAAACTTGACCCTTGAAAACCATATGAGGATGTGAGACCTTGAAAACCATGAAAAGAACCTCAAAATTCCACAGCTGACTTTCTCCCTTACAGTTGACTTTTCTTGGTTCACAAGCAACTGATCCACTGAACATTCTTCACCATAAACCATTAACCAAACCCTCATCTATGGACACATGCAAGCATAAAGACCTCATGACACCATGCTTGAACACACAAAGCCCTCCAAGAAGTCCTTTTGATTCACAAACCCTAATTGGTCCCTCTGGTTAGGAGGGAAAGATTCACTTGTAATCTTTTGCCATGCTTGACCTTATGAAGATATGATGGACCCCATGAGACACCTTGACGCTTGAGACTTGAGAATATGGACCAAGTACCTTGATCCCATGCTAAGAACCAATGCTATGCACAATGCAAATGCAAGGAATGAAAAGAAACATAAGCCAGTTAGCCAAAAGCAAGAGGGCACATTTTTGGGGTGTTACAGCCTCCAAGAGTTTTAAGATATTGAAGCATCTCGTATGCTAATTCTTCTGTAAAATCCTCTTGGTATTTTCTCCCAACATACCATGTAATCTGGGCAGAGAAGATTTGAATATTACCTGTTGCAAGAGCTATTGTTTATTATGGCGATCATCATAAAAGTCAGGATGCAGAATGACCCTGTTCTTGTGATATCCTTTACCAACTTCCAAGTAAATTGTTACTTCGGTCGAGCTTGGCCAATCTCCATGGATTTTCCTCCTCCAGTAAGGAAATCAAGCTCATGATGGCAATCCTAGTGAAGTCATGATGCTATACCTCAGGTGGAATACTCTTTCCCCAGTGAAGTTATTGATCCTACTTATTCATCCCCAGTAGTGGTCTAATCTGATGAGGTCGGCTGGGTATCCTTGTCGAGATGTTTATTTCATCTCCAGGTTCACTTCCTTTTGTCTATTTTGTCAGCATAAGCATAAGCATGACATAAGCTTTCATATGCATAGCATCTTAGCATTTTTGCTTCCCTTTCTGGTGCTTACCTACTTCATTCACTTTGGCGTTTATCTCCCCAAGTGATTGGGTTTGTCTATTCACTCCAATAGAAAGTCAGCACTAGGCATAAAGTGCCCATTTTTCTGAATTCCCCATAGAATTTGATTCTCATGGATGATGGTTGGTTCAGTTATCTTTTCCACATGTGGAAAGATAAGTCCCCATTTGAGTTCATCCCTCAATTGGAGTCTTGTTTGACCGTTTCTTTCTAGCTTGTTCCTAGATTGAACTTTGGTCCCTGGCAGCTGTGGTTTCTGAGCCCATCTTGAACGTGCATTTATTTTGCACCGTGTCTCGCAGGAAGAATATTTTGCAGATCCTCATTGAAGACAAAATTATTCCTCCAGCGGTGTTGTAATATCAACATCTCTTTGGAATTTATACTCAACAACAAGTGGCAATCTCCTTGAGAAGCTTGTTTTACTATAATTACCTCTACAACGATAAGTGGCAATCTCTTTCCCGAGAAGCTTATCCTTCCTTGGTTTTATTCATACTTCTACAGTTACCAATGGTGTTACCTTTAATCAGTCACTTTCCATCAACCCGTTTGATGTGATCCCTATTTGAGGTGTTTCTTCCCGTCAATCTGTTTGATGAGGTGTTCCGAGCTCAAATTTCGTACCCTCGGATATGTATTATTTCCTTGCCGTCAATCTGTTTGATGAGGTGTTCCGAGTTCAGGTTTTATACCCTCGGGTATGTATTATTTCCTTGCCGTCAATCTGTTTGATGAGGTGTTCCGAGTTCAGGTTTCGTACCCTCGGATATGTATTATTTCCTTGTCGTCAATCTGTTTGATGAGGTGTTCCGAGTTCAGGTTTTATACCCTCGGATATGTATTATTTCCTTGTCGTCAATCTATTTGATGAGGTGTTCCGAGTTCAGGTTTCGTACCCTCGGATATGTATTATTTCCTTCCCGTCAATCTGTTTGATGAGGTGTTCCGAGCTCAGGTTTCGTACCTTCGGATGTGTTATCCCTTTCCATCAACCCGTTTGATGTGATCCCTATTTGAGGTGTTTCTTCCCGTCAATCTGTTTGATGAGGTGTTTTGAGCTCAGGTATCGTACTTTCGGATATGTTATTGTCTCTTCCCGTCAATCTGTTTGATGAGGTGTTCCGAGCTCAGGTCTCGTACCTTCGGATATATTATTGTCTCTTCCCGCCAATCTGTTTGATGAGGTGTTCCGAGTTCAGGTTTTATACCCTCGGATATGTATTATTTCCTTGCCATCAAGCTTCTTGATGATGTGATCCCTGCTTTGGTTTCTTTGCCATCAAACTTCTTGATGATGCGATCCCTGTTTTTGTTCCTTGCCGTCAACCCTTGTTGACCACCTAAACTTCAGTTTATCGTGAACCCGTTGTTTGAAACTAGGTCAGATGTGAACCTAAACTTCAGGTTATCGTGAACCCGTCGTTTGAAACCAGGTCAGATGTGAAGCTAAACTTCAGGTTATCGTGAACCCGTTGTTTGAAACCAGGTCATATGTGAACCTAACTTCAGGTTAACGTGAACCCGTTGTTTGAAACTAGGTCAGATGTGAACCTGAACTTCAGGTTATCGTGAACCCGTCGTTTGAAACCAGGTCAGATGTGAACCTAAACTTCAGGTTATCGTGAACCCGTTGTTTGAAACCAGGTCAGATGTGAACCTAAACTTCAGGTTATCGTGAACCCGTTGTTTAAAACCAGGTCAGATGTGAACCTAAACTTCAGGTTATCGTGAACCCGTTGTTTGAAACCAGGTCAGATGTGAACCTAAACTTCAGGTTATCGTGAATCCGTTGTTTAAAACCAGGTCAGATGTGAACCTAAACTTCAGGTTATCGTGAACCCGTTGCTTGAAACCAGGTCAGAGGTGAACCTAAACTTCAGGTTATCGTGAACCCGTTGTTTGAAACCAGGTCAAATGTGAACCTAAACTTCGAGTCAAATATGAACCCGTTGTTTGAAACCAGGTCAAATATGAACCTAAACCGAAATTTAAAATCCAGCTCATACTGGTACCCAAAGAAAATCCAGCTCATACTGGTATTCTTCATAATCCAAATTGTTATCTTATCCAACTCAAATGGGTGTATACTAACATATCACTTCTGAGTCCAATCCTTGTTGGCACTTTAATCTGGTTCCCAACATAAGTTCAGTCATTATCAGTATCTCTTTGCATGTCACTTCTGAGTCTAATCCTTGTTGGCACTTTAATCTGGTTCCCAGCAGAAGTTCAGTCATTATCAATATCTTTTTAAAAGTCCTTATGATTGATCATCATTTGGCACACGCAGAGTTTATCTCTGTCTCTTCTGGTTTTCTTGAAGATCCCGTTTGAACTCTTCAGTATAAGAAATCCCCAGAAAATCTTGTATTTGGATGTCTATCCTTTATTTCAAACTGATCCCCCAGTGGTGATCATGTCTTCTTTCTGGTTTCATGCCCATTAAGAATGTGTTTCATTTCCCCAGTGCCGTCCGGTCACATATGAACCTGTCATCCATCTCCCTGGATCTTTCCCCAGTGGAGAATACCTCTCTGGCTTCTATCTCTAGTGAGGATCTGTAGGGTTTCCCCCTTTCTTTTTCCATCCCCAGTGTTGCCTCAGAGTCTCCCCGGTGAGTCTTTTTGTTGGCTAGTCTGCATCCCCAGTGAGTCTTCCTTATGGATGCTAACCTTCATCTTTCCCCAGTGAAGCTCACCTGTGTTTAGTAGCTCTTTATCCTTAGGAGGGTGGGCTTTCAAAGAAAGATTAAGCCAAAGGTAGACTCTCCTGGGGATAACAAGATAACAGCGGGTGAGAGGACAGCCGAAGGCGAACTCGAGCAAAGAGAAAGACCAAGCCGAAGGTGGACTTTTAAAGAAAGACTAAGCTGAAGGTAGACTTTCAAATAACAATATGTAGAATCAACAGTTCTACAAAGATGACCCCGCCGGGGAAAAGAGGAATCTAAACAGACAACTCTGCGGGGGGAGTACAGGGAGGACCAACAAGAAGGACGAATCCACAGGTTACGGTGTAGCGTTAAACAACGTCTCCTGCACTGTTACTTTTCGTCGGGGAAAGAATCTGGTAAAGGATATCAAACCTGGCTTATGCTTCTAATGCATATGTTTGAATTTTGCCGTAATGCTCCATACGAAATGGAAATGCTACGCGTTTGGGAGGATGCCATGCAAGAATGCTTATGCAATGCAAAAGAGGTGCCTCAGCAAAATAAATACTGAAGGGGAAAGCAAACTCCACCGGGGATGACAAAAATAAATTGTCCTCCGAAATAAGAGACCCTGCTGAGAAAGACATTGATCACAAATTCTGCTGGAGATGAAAGCTCCGAGAGAAAACCCAATCTGTTGGGGATGGAAAGATCATCAACTCTGCCGGAGATGGACGAAACTCCGATAGAATACCCACTCAGCCGGGGAATACCAAGATCAACAACTCTGCTGGAGTCGGACGAAACTCCGAGAGAATACCCACTCAGCTGGGGAGGGAGATGAATACTGAAGATGGAAACTCCTCCGCTGGGGATCACCAAATACTTCAGAACTTGGAATTGACGCCTGCCAAAAATGACTGGTCCTAAGACCTGCTGGGGATACCAATCACCACCAGACTCTACTTGGGGATATGAGAGCCTTTAGACTCTGCTTGGGGATTATATCAAACCGTTGTCGGTGAGACTATACCTTCTAACCAACTGAGGAAAGCGGATCCCAGGATTCTGTGGGGATAATAACATCTTTGTCCATGAATCTCCTGCTGGAGATACAACAACATCCACCTTAGAGCAATCAGCTTCTGAATGCTTGTTGGGGAATAATAATCCAAACACAACCTCGGCTGGGTATACAACCCTCAGCAGGAGTGCAGAGGAAAGATGAGCCAAATCACAACTCTGGCTGAGGGTAAACCTCTTATACCCTGCTGAGGGGGACGATCCTCAACGGCTCTGCTTGGGAAATCACTTCTTTATGCTCTGTTGAGGAAGACGACCCTCGATACTCTGATGGGGAGGAGTAATAACCGCTGAGGACGATCAGACTTCAAAGTTGGGGAGAGCTCTACTGGGGAGGTACACCTTCCACCCTGCAAAACCAAACAGAAAGGTCTACATGCAAAAATGACTACCTTGATTGTCATCATAGCGACTGTTGCCTAAGCAATTACCACTGTTTTCCGACTTGTTTCATAAAGCTCAACATTTTAGCATGTAATGTTTATCAAAAATATCGGACATTTTCACAAACAAAACAGGTAAAACAAAAACACAAATGGAAATATTTTTGAGTGAAATGCAAATTTTATTGAATGGATTGGCCTGTAAATAGGCATTTACATTTGGAAGCAATTCTTGGAAAGAGGTAATTGCGCAAAAAGTAAAAGAAAATACACATGTCGGCAATGTGGGGAACAGACATCCACCATGACTCGACTCAGCTATAACCCATATGACTTGTTTATCCACAGATGCTTTGACCTTTGAAGATGACTGACTGGACTGATTCCTTTCCTTTGAATTTTCCAAGTGTGAATAGCGATCACAGATCGAACGCGGATCGTAGTCTTTGCTTTTAAATCCCTAACTTTTGCCTGGATCGCCCTTTTCGGGTTTTCAATCCACCGGGATACCCATTTTTGCCAAAGTTGCCTTTTCAGGTTTTCAACTTTACGGGTTTATTTCTTTTTCTTTTTATCCCTAATTTTTGCCCGAACCTTTTCTTTTTATGGTTCGCCAGGATGCCCCATTTTTGCCTGAACCTTCTTTTTATGTTCAACGGGTCTCTTTTATGCAAAGTATTTTTTGACTACATCCGCGTTCACAGGGGACGAAAAATCTTCGCCGTCCATAGTTGAGAGTAATAAGGCCCCGCCAGAGAAAACCTGTCTTACTACATATGTCCCTTCGTAATTCGGAGTCCACTTGCCCCTGTGATCTGTTTGAGGAGGAGTGATCCTTTTCAGGACTAACTCACCAGTTTGAAAACACCGAGGACGCACTTTCTGATCAAATGCCTTCTTCATCCTGCTCTGATACAATCGGCCATGCGCAATGGCTTTCAATCTCTTCTCTTCAATGAGGTTCAGTTCATTCAACCTGGAACGCACCCACTCAGCTTCATCAAGCTTCACGTCTGTCAGAATTCTCAAAGAAGGAATCTCAACTTCTAATGGCAGAACTGCTTCCATACCATATACCAGTAAGGAGTTGCCCCAGTTGATGTGCGTACCGAGGTACGATAACCATGCAAAGTGTAAGGCAACATCTCATGCCAGTCTTTGTATGTCACTACCATCTTCTGCACAATATTCTTAATGTTCTTATTTGCCGCTTCAACAGCCTCATTCATCTTCGGACGATAGGGAGAAGAATTGTGATGTTCAATTTTAAAGCTCTGGCATAGCTCCTTCATCATCTTGTTATTTAGATTTGAACCATTATCAGTAATGATTCTCTTCGGGACTCCATACCGGCAGATGATGTCCTTCTTGATAAACTGGGCTACCACTTGTCTGGTGACGTTGGCATATGATGCTGCTTCCACCCACTTCGTGAAATAATCAATAGCCACCAGGATAAAACGATGTCCATTCGAAGCAGTCGGCTCGATCTTTCCAATCATGTCAATGCCCCACATGGCAAAAGGCCAAGGTGACGACAAAACATTCAGAGGAGTAGGCGGTACGTGAACCTTGTCAGCATAAATCTGGCATTTATGACATTTTCGGGCATATTTAAAACAATCAGACTCCATAGTCATCCAATAATACCCCGCTCTTAACAATTTTCTTGCCATAGCATGCCCATTGGCATGAGTACCAAAGGAACCTTCGTGAACTTCTTCCATTAACAGGCCTGCCTCGTGTTCATCAACACAACGTAGCAGGACCATGTCAAAGTTTCTCTTGTACAACACATCGTCCTTGTTCAAAAAGAAGTTTCCTGATAACCTCCTCAATGTCTTTTTATTCTTGGAAGATGCCATAGCTGGGTATTCCTGACTCTTCAAAAAGACTTTGATGTCATGATACCAAGGCTTGACATCTGATACCCCTTCAATTACAAATACAAAAGCAGGCCTGTCCAAGCGCATGATTCTGATTGAAGGAGTTTCATTCCAACGATTCACTTGATACATTGATGACAACGTTGCCAACGCATCAGCCATCTGATTCTCAACTCTGGGAACGTGATGGAAGTCTACTCTGTCGAAGAAAGGTAACAACCTTCTGGCATAGTTGTTATACGGAACAAGATTCACTTGACGAGTCTCCCATTCACCTGTAATCTGATTAACCACCAACGCAGAATCACCATAAACATCGAGATTCTTGATTCTCAAATCAATTGCTTCTTCTAACCCCATGATGCATGCTTCATACTCTGCCTCATTGTTGGTGCATATGAACGCTAATCGGGCGGTAAAGGGTATATGAGAACCCTGTGGAGTCATAATAATTGCCCCGATTCCGTTACCATATGAATTAACAGCTCCATCAAAAACCATCTTCCATTGAGATCCAATCTCAGGTCCTTCATCAGGCAAAGGCTCTTCACAATCCTTCATCTTCAGATACATGATATGCTCATCTGAAAATTCAAACTTCATCGGTTGATAATCCTCAATTGGCTGTTCGGCAAGATATTCTGACAAGACACTTCCCTTAATGGCCTTTTGGGAAACATACTGAATATCGTATTCTGTCAGAACCATCTGCCAACGGGCTATTCTACCCGAAAGTGCCTGCTTCTCAAACACATACTTGATCGGATCCATCTTCAAAATCAAAAGGGTTGTGTGGTTTAACATATACTTCCTCAAACGCTTAGCGGCCCAAGCGAGTGCACAATGTGTTTTCTCCAGCATCGAGTACCTTGACTTGCAATCAGTAAACTTTTTACTCAGGTAGTAGATGGCGTGCTCTTTTCTACCTGACTCGTCTTGTTGACCGAGCACACAACCCATTGAATTCTCAAGAACCGTGAGATACATAATCAAAGGTCTTCCTGGCGCCGGTGGCATAAGGACCGGAGGTTCTTGCAAGTATTCTTTAATCTTTTCAAATGCCTTTTGACAATTTTCATTCCACCTGACCACTTGATCTTTTCTTAACAATTTGAAGATTGGTTCACACGTGGCTGTGAGATGCGAGATAAACCTAGCAATGTAGTTTAATCTCCCCAAGAAACCACGAACCTCTTTTTCTGTTTTTGGCACAGGCATCTCTTGTATGGCTTTTACCTTTGCAGGATCAACCTCGATACCTTTTTCGCTATCAATGAACCCCAGCAATTTTCCTGATCTCACCCCGAAGGTGCATTTGTTTGGATTCAACCTCAGTCTGAATTTTCTTAACCTTTCAAATAACTTCTGAAGATTCACCAGATGTTCTTCTTCCGTCTATGACTTCGCAATCATGTCATCAACATAGACCTTAATCTCTTTGTGAATCATATCATGAAAGAGAGTCACCATCGCCCGCTGGTAAGTTGCCCCTGCATTTTTAAATCCAAAGGGCATCACTTTGTAGCAGAAAGTCCCCCACAGTGTTATGAATGTTGTTTACTCCATGTCCTCTGGGGCCATCTTGATTTGGTCATACCCAGAGAAGCCATCCATGAAGGAAAACACAGAATACTGAGCAGTATTGTCAACTAACACGTCAATGTGAGGGAGTGGCAAATCATCCTTTGGGCTTGCTCTGTTCAAATCCCTGTAATCATCACACATCCTGACCTTCCCATCCTTCTTAGGTACATGCACGATGTTAGCAACCCATGGAGGATAATTTGTTACGGCAAGAAATCCGGCATCTAGCTGTTTCTGAACCTCTTCCTTGATTTTGACAGACATCTCCGGTTTAGTTCTTCTCAACTTTTGCTTGACCGGAGCACAACCTTCTTTAAGTGGTAGCCGGTGTACAACAATATCAGTATTGAGCCCAGACATGTCTTGGTAAGACCAGGCGAAGATATCCACATACTCACAGAGCATTTCAATCAATCTTCCCTTGACACCGTCTTCTAATGTAGCCCCTATCCTTATTTCCTTTCTGGCGTCCTCGGTTCCCAGATTCACAATCTCAATTTCCTCCTGATGAGGTAGGATGACTCTCTCCTCTTGCTTCAACAATCTGGCCAACTCTTCGGGCAGTTCACAATCTTCGTCAGTCTTTTCTTCAGCCTGATAGATTGGATTGTCAAAGTCATATCGAGCTATAGCTGAGTCATGATCGGTGTCATCTGAACAAAAAGACCTGCATGATTGATGAGGTATGTTTTATTATGTATGCAACAACAAGAAATACATTGCCATTTTGATGTGGGTTTTCAATGCATAAAAATAAAAACAGAAAGACAGAGATCAAAATATTTGAGTGTGAAAAGTCCTTTATTGATGATAAAGCAAAACATGCAACAGTTAAAAGCCCTACAAATGAAATCACTACGTCTTGGGCAGAACGTAGGATTAACTTAATAGAAAACAAAGCAATTACTCGAAGCCTGTCACTTGAATGACTTTTTCAGCAGACCAGTTGCGCAGACTTTCTCCCGGGATGCAAGGGCGGATCCAGCTATCCATGTCACAATCACTCTCTCCTTCTTCCTCAATAGCATTAACTCTGTCGAAGAAAACACCGGCGCTGGTGAAACGGACTGGGCCATAGAATTTGGGAGGCTCTTCCTGACGCTTAGGTGGCTTGTACCCTAATCCATAGGTATTCCTCTTCTCTTGAACTTCAACCACTTGGCCCCACCTCTGTGAGCTACCCGCTTCAACCACAACTTTGGCATCTTTAAACGAAGACATAGAAACTTCAGGATGATTTGCCCCTACAGGCTGCACTATAGCTTCAGACTGGACAACCTCTTCAGAAACCTTCACCTTCTCAAACCCCTGACACAAAGTCTCATGGATTTCACCATCCACTTCCACGTATTTGAAGGTTGACAACTGACTAATCATTATGTCTTCTTCTCCGCACACTGTCACTACGTGACCATCAACCATGTATTTCAGCTTTTGATGCAAAGTGGAGGTTACAGCGCCTGCACCATGGATCCAAGGACGACCCAATAAACAGCTGTATGCTGGCTGAATATCCATTATATAAAATGTTGCATCAAAGATTTCCGGTCCAACCTTGATCGGAAGCACAATCTCACCAAAGACAGATCTCTTCGAGCCATCAAAAGCTCGCACCACCAAGTCACTTGGTGTGCAAATAAGTCCCCTGGTATCTAACTTCATTAATGCTTTCTTTGGTAATACGTTTAACGAGGATCCAGTATCAACCAATACATGTGACATCAGTGAACCACGACACTCAATCAAAATATGCAGGGCATTGTTATGATTCCTGCCAGCAGAAGTCAAATCAAGATCTGTGAAACCCAAGCCATTACCCGCATTCACGTGCGCTACAACCCCTTCCAGCTGGTTAACAAAAATCTCTTGAGGAACATAGGCTGCATTCAAAACTTTCAGAAGAGCATTCCTATGGGCTTCAGAGCATAACAACAATGACAGAATAGAGATCTTGGACGGGGTTTGATGTAACTGGTCCATAATTTTGTAATCACTTCTCCTGATGAGCCTTATAAACTCCTCAACATTCTCTAAAAAAGAGTTGTCAGCTGGCTTTACCGTAGCATCAATAACCACTGGAGTCTGAACAGAACCATCAGCTATCTGTTTTCCCTTATCTTGACTTGAAGTACTGGGTTGATCATTAACAGGAGTAAGCACTCTACCACTTCTCGTTATAGCATCAGTCTCAACTTTAGCTTCTGAACTAGTACTCACTGGTGCAGTAGTCATTAATTCCTGCTTTTGTCCATTAACAAACACCTCTGCGCCGTAATTCCAGGGAATAGCCTTAGAACTTTCATACGGAATGGGTTTGGGACCTGAAATAACAACCGGCGCTGGTCTAGCTGGCCCTGATTTTACAACTGTCTTGAAAGGAATAAAAATAGTAGCAACATCATCATTAACAACCTCTTTTTGCTGATTACCTCTATCAAACTGTAGGCAGCCCTCATCAATCATATTCTGGATACCCCTATTCAGCGAATAACAACCATTGACCTTCGTCAAACAATCTGAGCAGTTCTCATCACAACCTGGATAGACGCCACCCTTCAATAACCTGTTTTTAACCACAGCCAGCGGATTTTTCAGCTCCTCAACATCCATGACCAAATTCAAAGCTTCACATTCTTCAATTATCGCATTCACCCTCGGCCCATTATGATCAGGCATCGGTTTTTGCACAACATTAGGTCCATCATTAGCAAAGCTGGTAGCCTTTGAATCTACCAAGTCCTGGACTTTATACTTGAAGGCTTTATAATCCTCGAGATAATGCCCCGGTGCCCCGGAGTGAAAATCACAATGGGCGTTAGGATTGTACCCAGGAGGCGGATTACCAACAGGTGGAGCCAAAGTCCTCTTTTCAACTAACTTCAATTGAAGCAAATGCTGGAACAATTGTGAATACGGCATAGGTGGAGTATCAAAGTGTATGTTCTACTTAGGCCTTGGTTGATACTGACGTGGAGTCTGGCCCTGCTGCTGCTGAGGTGGAAGCGTTGCAGGAATAACCACGGAAGCCACCTGCTGGTTATACTTTTGTTGTTGTTTCCCCTTTCCCCTATAGGATGATACGGCATTGGCTTCTTCTTTCTTTTTATGGTTCACAAATGGCTTCTTCCCCTGCCCGGAGGACGAGCCGTCACCACTGGAAACTTTCCCAGCCTTAATTCCAACCTCTATCTTTTGTCCGATCGCAATCACATCTGCAAACTTGCCTAGCGAGCATGGCAATAACTTTTCATAATAGTGCTTAGGCAGTGTGTCCATAAACATATCCAACATTTATTTTTCCAGCATTGGTGGCTGCACCCTAGCCGCCAATTCACGCCACCTTTGCGCATATTCTTTGAAACTTTCATCATTTTTCTGGGACATGCTCAACAGCTGAGTTCTGTTGGGAGCCATGTCTGTGTTGTACTGATAATGCTTGATAAAAGCCGCAGCTAGCTCTCTCCAAGTATGAACATCTCTGCTTTCCAGTGCCATATACCATTTCAAAGACGCGTCGAACAGGCTGTCTTGGAAAAAGTGCATCATTAGTTTTTCATCCTTGGCATGGGCAGCCATCTTCCTGGTATAAGCCTTTATGTGAGTTCTCGGGCAGGTAGAACCATTATACTTCTCCAGTGTAGGAATCTGAATCTTGTGTGGAATGACAATATCAGGGACCAACCCTAGGTCGTCCAAATCTATTCCCAGATCATCCTGCTTCACAACCCCTTTCAATTGTGCCTCAATTAAACGGATCCTCTCATCACTGACCACAGGAAGACCAGCGTCCAAGCTTCTGACTGAAAAAACATCATCCTGTTGATCATCAAAACGATGACCCTGGATAGCTCGAACAATGCTTCATTCTCCAACCACTGAAGGAATACCACCTTGTCCACCAGCACCAGGAATAGGAATGTTGATACCAGCACCACCTCCGCCCGGAGGAATAACACGATTAAGAAGACCACCGTGTAAGATACCATTTTCATCAACCTGCGACACCAAAGGCTGAACTAGAGTTCTGAATTCATTCTGACTCTGCACCACACCCTGCATCATCTCCATGAATTGATCGATGCGAGCTTGCATAGCTGCCATGTCTGCCTGAACTTTGTCCATCACTCTGCTTTGATTAAGCCTGGTAGAATACCGATGAGTTCGTTGATCAATCCTGACTGAAAAAAGAGAGAGCATAAGAAAAACCAGAGAAACCA
Source organism: Lathyrus tuberosus (assembly GCA_022829125.1). Classification (NCBI taxonomy): domain Eukaryota; kingdom Viridiplantae; phylum Streptophyta; class Magnoliopsida; order Fabales; family Fabaceae; genus Lathyrus; species Lathyrus tuberosus. The sequence goes on from JALAZF010000213.1 coordinate 6,679,346, forward strand.
AGATAACCTGCAATGCAAAAATGATCATGCAAATGCAAATGCAAACATGTATGAACATTATCAAGGCGATCTATACCTTGATTCCAATTTTAACAACAAAAGAGAACTGAATTCCTGATCATATAAAGAGAATAAGCATCTGTTACAACCCAAGTCTGAATAAGCATAAACAAAGACCCCGACCAACAAGCCTGGCGTTGATCTCGGAAATACAAAGAAAACAACAGCAAGGAAACTAAAGCATATCATCAAGAATCAGCCGTGATAGAATTCCCCATTCGTCATTCTTCTTGCACCAATTCTGCACTTCCTTGAGAAGCTTCTTGGTATTAGGATGCTCTGGTCTCTGAATCAACTCCTGAATCAGAAGATCCCTCCTGTGCAAGATCCCTGTTAAATAACGACTATGAAATTCCCAATCATCTTCTCCAGAAGCTCCACCTGAACTCGGACCTTCGTTCCTGCCTCTTTTCACTTCGGCTTGGATCTTCAGCTGTTCCACATCTGCCATGGTTTCCTTGAGCTTTTCCTCAACTACTCTCCTCTCAAAGATCCCTGATAAAATCTCCTTATCCTTTTTCCAAAGCTCTGTCTTCAAACCTTCAATCTGTTCCAGATACTTGTCCTCTTTCAACCTGTTGGCGGTAATTGTTGTATTCTGACGATCATGAAACTTGTGAATTCTTGACATAGCATAAGCCAACTCTTTCTTCTTGGACGAAAGGACCTTGCTAACACCTTTCAACGCTTGAGCGACTTTCTCTCTGGCGGTAACTTCTTTAGACAATTCTTTCTCCTTCACAGCCAAAAGTTCTGATTTCATCCTGGCAGCATGGATAGCTTCACCTTTTTCGTGCTTTAACTGACCAACCTCTCTGCCCAGCTCACGATTCTCCTCTCGGAGTTTCTCCTTCTCAGCCCATAACTTATCATACTTCTCTATATCAACAGTCGTGGGAGCCTCGATCATCAAAGGATACAAAGGTGGTTCCACCGGGAATGGAAGAAGCTCTTCTTCTGCTCTTTTCTTAATCCACTTTTCATAGGAAGGAAAAGCCCGGTTATTACATTTCCCGAATGAAGTTTTTCCCTTCTTGGTCACCTGCTTCAAAGCATTCACAATCTTCTTTATCATCTCTTGATCACCAGTACCATTGAAGAATAAGGACTCTTTGATATCTCGCTCTTCAGGTGGACCTCTCAAAGGATAACCAAACTGCCTGATAACAAGGGAAGGATTATAGTTAATTCCACCTCTTCTCCCTATCAAAGGTACATTAGGGAATTCTCCGCACTTGCAAATAATCTCCATCCCTAGCAAGTCATGGCTGAACCAAACAATGTTGTCAGCAGTCAAGCCCATTAACCTCTTTGACCACTTCAGAGAATCTCTCGTATCAACGAAAACGCCAGCTTCGGGGAGATGACTCAGAAACCAAGTAGATAAGAGTGGTGCACAGCAACTCACAGTTTTTCCACGCCTATTTTCATTCTTGTAATGGACTGAGTGATACACATCACCTAGCAAGGTAGGTATAGGATTCTTTGAAATAAAGATTCTGACGGCATGCATATCCACCAGATCAGGAACATTGGGAAACAGGACAATCCCATAGATGCACATAGCCATAATAACTTGGAAAGCAGTCCAATTCTTCTCTTTAACATGTATCCAAGCTTGATCAAACAAGAACTTCAATAAGAAACCCTTAGCTCCTTGTTTCTCCACAATATTATTGCTCAGAACGGATTCACCAATATGAAGAGCAATGGCCATTTCTTTTATCCCAGGGCGTTCTTCAGAAAAGAATACTATGTCATGCCTGATGGGGATTCCCAAAATAAATGAGAACTCCTCCAACGTTGGAGCCAAGATGTAGTCTGGAAAAGTGAAGCAACGCAAAGACGGGTCATAGAACTGAAGAAGCGTATGAATGGCATCCTTCTCATACTTGGAAATACTATAGATAAACTTCAGAAGTCTCCCATACTCTCCACTGAACTCTGTACGAACTCCGGGACCAACCATACTAATCAGCTTGTGAATCAACGTCAAGGTTGGGTCTGGGAACGAATAAGCAACAGTCTTCTTTCTCTGGACATCCATGCTAAGGTAACCTCAGAAAACCGGAATCAAGAGTAAGATGCAAGCCCTGAAAAATGTCAAACATGTTAGAATGAATGAAAAATGATATGCATATGCAAGCATGGGATCAAGGCAACGCTGCTGGATGTGCTGTGCTGTTAACTGAACGAGAACCACAACCCAGAAAACCAGAATTCCAGAATACCGAACCACTGACATAACCAGAAACCCAGATAATCAAACACTAATGAGAAATCCAGAAAACCGGGTAGGTTGAAGGTTTCGGTTTCCTGCAAACCTGCAAACACCCATCCCATCTCTCATGAGGGTTCTAGAAAGGCGAGGATCCTCAATATCCCGGGCTCTCAGGTCGAGAAATGATGATACGTTCACCATTTCTGGTTTGGCATCATCATCAATCGAGGAGGCCTTAACTGATTCCCCTCAAAAAATAAAGGTCATCCTATGCGAGTCCCTCAACATTGGGTCCTCGGATCGAGAATGTGCAATGGGTTTGCCACGGAACGTGGTCTGCCATTGTCACATCTCGGGAGGAGAGGCGCAACTGAGGTATCGGAGAAACGGTCACTAGAGTCAACAGCTCTCTAGATCAACACCCTAACATGCGCAAGACACACACGTCAGAATGCGTCCCAAGATAGCCTCGTCTGGTTGTGAATTTCGTGAACACACAAACGTACCAAGCGGGCACGTAGGTCCCACTACTTTCCACTCTAGTCATATGGTGTACTCAAGCCTGGGTATTGGGCTTATCTCTCAAAACAACCCAACCTGCCAAACAGAAACCAGCCAGCATAGCACAGCAATATCCAGTATGACAGTAATAAAATGAAATGCAATGCAATAAAAGTTGTAAAACAGTAATATACAACATAATAAAGCACATTAAATAAACACCCAACAAAAAAACAAACAAGCACTAGGATCGACTCGCTAAAGGGGATGGACCAGCAAGAGGTCAACCAGACTCCCCAGCAGAGTCGCCAGCTGTCGCTCCCGAAAGATTCGCATCCAACGGTACAAACGTGAGAGTGGCGCAGAAAACACAGAGTCGCCAACAATGTGTATTTATCCCGAGAGAGGGAAAGGAAACACTGCATAAACCTGAAGAGAAATGGGGAAAGACATGGTCATCGCAACCATAGTCCGGGTTCGGGAGTCGGTTATGCGAGGGGAAGGTGTTAGCACCCCACGCATCCATCGTACTCGATGGGATCCACGCTTGTTGTCTAAACGGAGGGTGAATTGTCCTACTATCTATGGCTGAACAAAAGAAAAACGGGGATGGGGGTGACTAAGACGGACTCGGTAGGACATATTTGATGCCCTAGGCCTACGTACTCCCTCAGTGCAATGGGAAAGTCAGAGTCAACGTAGTTCGGACAGGAACTGTGGGGGAAGGTTGCTCGCCAAGACAATCGCTGTCTTGTGCCTACATATCCTCAATCGGACGAGAGAGAGGAATCAGAGCTAATGTAGTTCGTGGGTACGACCACGGATGGGTGAGTGTTCTTTATGAGCGACGTTAGATTCGCGTCCGGCAGTTAGGGTCGATGCCTGTTTGCGACTCAGACGGAAGGTAACGTGCCCTTTTCTGAAAATGGTCTGGAACCAAACAATCCCGAAGGATAAAAAAATTTGAATTTGTTTTGTTTTTTTTAGACAGAAGTGTTTTTTAGTTAGTTCATAACTTGTATTGCACCAAAGTCTAGGGCACAGGGACGAATACTTAACGAATCGTCCCAAGACAGGACGCTTGCTAAGCACTCTAGAAAGATGAGAGGAAGCCCCTCATTTCTCATTCCCCACGCTTAAGGCTCATGCGCAATACACTTTATCTTTATTAAGTGTTTTCAAGAAGTTTTGAGATGAGAAGAGAGAAGACACAAAGGAAACTCTAAAGGGAAACTAAGAGTCCTAATGTTATCATGCATGGATGACCTATGGTTAGTGAGGCTTAGGAAGGACAACTACCTAAAACCTAATGTTAATCCTACTCCAAGCTTAATCAAAAATTAAGTTGGACTAGGTAGCTCTAAAGGGAAAGAATCCAAGACTTAAACAAGTCTTGAGATTCATGGGAGGAAGAGAGTGAAAGAGAAGAAAAAGAAAGAGAAGGAGGAGATGAGATACAAGAAGTGGCAGCAAGCACATCATATCATAAATGTCCAACTCAAATCATCAAACATGTTTCAAAAATCAATGCAAAACAATTCAAGTAAGCAAGCAAAGATAATCATGAAAGAATGCAAGCATACTTGTATGAAATGCACACTTAAGCACACATGGACTTCATATCAAAATGAAATGAGAAAAACAAGATGAAGATGAAAACAAGTCAGAACCAAGTTCATATTATCATTAACAATTCTCATGTGCAAAAGGAAATCAAAGCATGAAACAATATGATCCAAAGAAGTCCTCAAAAGGAAAGGTAATGATATTCATCATACAATTCAAACCAAATGCATTTAACTATGCTCAAGTGAAATGAAAACCAAGTAGAGAACTCAAGAGGCAGTAGCATATGCATCAATATCATATCAAAACCAAACTCAAGTCATACAAATCAAAACATCAAGCAACACCTTCAAGACATGCACCAAAGTAATCCACAAATGGAAGCTCAAAGTTCAAACACTTAAGCATACTCAAACATGATCCAAAAATTGCAAAATTAAATCTCAAAGGACCTCAACCAGGGGTAAACATCATATCAAAATCTCATGCAAAGAATCACAAAGGAACTCAATCAATTAGACATGGCAAATCAACTTGTGTAAAGAGATGTCAAGATATAATCATGCATAAATCATTTAAGCACAAATAAGCAAACATATATCAAATGACATTCAAAAATTTTGAAATTAAAACTCAATTGATCTAAGTCAGAGACCAATCACATGTCAAAAGATCTCACAAAAATTCACAAGTTAAGCAACTCAACAATTAAGCAAAGATCAAGTAAGAAACATGATTCAATAAGCAAAAGCGAAGGACCAAAATGCATTACGAAATGATTTTTAAAATATGAGAAAAATGTTTTTATACACTTTAAGATGTTGATGAAACAATGCAAAAAGAATGGGTTCAAAATGTTTTATAGATGATGAGAAATAAAATCAGCAAGGCAGAGTATGCATATATGAAACAATTCAAAAAGAAATTAAAGCAACAATTAATTCAGATGCTAAAAATAAAATAAAAATGGAAAATAAAATTGCCAAAATTTTTATAAAATTCTAAATATGCTTCATGATTTTTTTTGTAACTTTTGGATGCTTAAAACTATTTTTAAAAATTAAAAATGAAACTATGCAAAAATTAAGGAAAATAAAAAGAAATAAAAACAAGCAGGGGTGCAGATAGCCAAATAATCACGTTGGAAAACACAAAGGGCCCAAAAGGAGGGGTGTGAAAAGCAATGGAAACCCAGGCCCAGTCCAGCGCATACAAACAAAAAACAAGGAAACAAGTCAACCACTGGATCGATCTCACGCACCACATTCAGTCAACAACATCCCAAGGTAATCAAGATTAAAGGCTCAGATTAAAAGTACACAATAATAGTGATACACGCGCACACATCAAACTACTCAGAATTTAAAAGAAAGCACGTGAGAGGCACACCATATTTTAATGTGTTGGCATAATAATGATCATCAGATTAATCACACGCACACAAATGAATCATCAAATCAAATATCAAACAAGATGAGAGGTCCTGATTTGAGGTTCACGATAACAAACATGGGATGGCACATACGCAATTAATAAAATAAAATAGATTTTTAAATGATGTGGCACAATATGGACGCTCAGATCAAACAAAATAATGGCCAAGATTACGTCTCCTACCTCCAAACCCTCGCCGGACTGAACATGAACCAGGTGCCGGAGCCCTAGCTCCGGTCACCTTCTCCGGTGAGCATCAACTTACATTTCTCCAGAAATCAAAAACTCTACCACATTTCAACTCAGATTTTCACCAGGAACAAGAATATGCAACTCAAATTAGCAAACAATCAACATACAAGGCAAATCGAAGAAAAGAAGTTTGGATCTCAAAACTTCAGATCCAAAATACTCTCATGATACACGTCCAAATCACACAAAAATTATATCAGAATCATCAGCACATCAAGAGGAACACAATGCACACCTTAAAAACAAGAAATGAGAGGATGAATTTCTCACTAACTTGAGAATTGCAGAGCTCAAAAAACATCAAGAAAAATCTCTGGAAGCTGCAGATCCACTCCTTGGAACCTCTAATTGCAAAATAAATGCAATTAGAGCTTGGAATCGTGCTAGATCTTGAGGTTTGAACTTGGATCCTCTTGAACTGAAATTGATGAAAACCTTACTCTCAGCCTTAACCAATTGTTGATTCTTGTTCTATGGACTTCACTGATCAAGAATATGAAGAGAAAACTCAAAAAAACCTTGTGGAGAGTGAGATTCGAAGGAGAGAAAGTGAGAGTGAAATTTGGAATTCTGAGCAAGAATGAGTGCATGACCTAATTTTGGACGCATGAGTTAGCTTATATACACTTGGTTATTCCCCTGATCATGATTAAAAGTTGATTAATCCCTTGATTAATGAGTTTTGAGTGGTTTTGCAATTTTGCAATTTGTGTTGCACACCCTTGTTCACACGTGCAAAGGCCATCAGATAAGTGTGATTCACCCCCATTTTACTTGCTGATCACATCTGGATTGGAATTGGGCCTTGTGGTTGATTGGTTTGTGAGATTCAATTCAACTTGCAAAAATGCATTTTGTGAGATAAGTGAGAAATATGGCATGAAATCTCTTGGTTCAAAGGCAAAAAATGATCCTTATGATGTGTACTTGGATGTTATAACATGATTTGAAGCAATTGGAAACATTACAAGTCCTTTTGTACCAAAATGCAAAAGGTGGAAAAAATGGTACATGTGAAAATCATTAAAAAGCACATTGCCTTCTTTTGATCATAACTTGAGAACCACAAATGATATGGAAACCATCTAGTACTTTTTGGAAATGGGAGAGAAAGATCTTCAACTTTCATGTTGGAGGAAAATTCATTTGAAGCTTCTTTGATGATGAAAAGTCAAGTTGAATGTAGTGTAAAAACTTCCAAAAATGGAAAGTTCCAAATTATAGGTCATTTCCAAATTTAGTAACTTTTGCACAAACTCTTGATTCTTGATAAATGGTATGAAACTTGACCCTTGAAAACCATATGAGGATGTGAGACCTTGAAAACCATGAAAAGAACCTCAAAATTCCACAGTTGACTTTCTCCCTTATAGTTGACTTTTCTTGGTTCACAAGCAACTGGTCCACTGAACATTCTTCACCATAAACCATTAACCAAACCCTCATCTATGGACACATGCAAGCATAAAGACCTCATGACACCATGATTGAACACACAAAGCCCTCCAAGAAGTCCTTTTGATTCACAAACCCTAATTGGTCCCTCTGGTTATGAGGGAAAGATTCACTTGTAATCTTTTGCCATGCTTGACCTTATGAAGATATGATGGACCCCATGAGACACCTTGAGGCTTGAGACTTGAGAATATGGACCAAGTACCTTGATCCCATGCTAAGAACCAATGATATGCACAATGCAAATGAAAGGAATCAAAAGAAACATAAGCCAGTTACCCAAAAGCAAGAGGGCAAATTTTTGGGGTGTTACAGCCTCCAAGAGTTTTAAGATATTGAAGCATCTCGTATGCTAATTCTTCTTTAAAACCCTCTTGGTATTTTCTCCCAACATACCATGTAATCTGGGCAGAGAAGATTTGAAGATTACCTGTTGCAAGAGCTATTGTTTATTATGGCGATCATCATAAAAGTCAGGATGCAGAATTACCCTGTTCTTGTGATATCCTTTGCCAGCTTCCCAGTAAATTGTTACTTCGGTCGAGCATGGCCAATCTCCATGGATTTTCCTCCTCCAGTAAGGAAATCAAGCTCATGATGGCAATCCTAGTGAAGTCATGATGCTATACCTCAGGTGGAATACTCTTTCCCCAGTGAAGTTATTGATCCTACTTATTCATCCCCAGTAGTGGTCTAATCTGATGAGGTCGGCTGGGTATCCTTGTCAAGATGTTTATTTCATCTCCAGTCTCGCTTCCTTTTGTCTGTTTTGTCAGCATAAGCATAAGCATGACATAAGCATTCATATACATAGCATCTTAGCATTTTTGCTTCCCTTTCTGGTGCTTACCTACTTCATTCACTTTGGCGTTTATCTCCCCAAGTGATTGGGTTTGTCTATTCACTCCAATAGAAAGTCAGCCCTAGGCATAAAGTGCCCATCTTTTCTGAATTCCCCACAGAGTTTGATTCTCGTGGATGATGGTTGGTTCAGTTATCTTTTCCACATGTGGATAAGATAAGTCCCCATATGAGTTCATCCCTCAATTGGAGTCTTGTTTGACTGTTTCTTTCTAGCTTGTTCCTAGATTGAACTTTGGTCCCTGGCAGCTGTGGTTTCTGAACCCATCTTGAACGTGCATTTATTTTGCACCGTGTCTCGCAGGAAGAATCTTTTGCAGATCCTCATTGAAGACAAAATTATTCCTCCAGCGGTGTTGTAATATCAACATCTCTTTGGAATTTATACTCAACAACAAGTGGCAATCTCCTTGAGAAGCTTGTTTTACTATAATTACCTCTACAACGATAAGTGGCAATCTCTTTCCCGAGAAGCTTATCCGTCCTTGGTTTTATTCATACTTCTACAGTTACCAATGGTGATACCTTTAATCAGTCACTTTCCATCAACCCGTTTGATGTGATCCCTATTTGAGGTGTTTCTTCCCGTCAATCTGTTTGATGAGGTGTTCTGAGCTCAGATTTCGTACCCTCGGATATGTATTATTTCCTTGCCGTCAATCTATTTTATGAGGTGTTCCGAGTTCAGGTTTTATACCCTCGGGTATGTATTATTTCCTTGTCGTCAATCTGTTTGATAAGGTGTTCCGAGTTCAGGTTTCGTACCCTCGGATATGTATTATTTCCTTGCCGTCAATCTGTTTGATGAGGTGTTCCGAGTTCAGGTTTTATACCCTCGGATATGTATTATTCCCTTGTCATCAATCTATTTGATGAGGTGTTCCGAGTTCAGGTTTCGTACCCTCGGATATGTATTATTTCCTTCCCGTCAATCTGTTTGATGAGGTGTTCCGAGCTCAGGTTTCGTACCTTCGGATGTGTTATCCCTTTCCATCAACCTGTTTGATGTGATCCCTATTTGAGGTGTTTCTTCCCGTCAATCTGTTTGATGAGGTGTTCCGAGCTCAGGTCTCGTACTTTCGGATATGTTATTGTCTCTTCCCGTCAATCTGTTTGATGAGGTGTTCCGAGCTCAGGTCTCGTACCTTCGGATATATTATTGTCTCTTCCCGTCAATCTGTTTGATGAGGTGTTCCGAGTTCAGGTTTTATACCCTTGGATATGTATTATTTCCTTTCCATCAAGCTTCTTGATGATGTGATCCCTGCTTTGGTTTCTTTGTCATCAAACTTCTTGATGATGCAATCCCTGTTTTTGTTCCTTGCCGTCAGCCCTTGTTGACAACCTAAACTTCAGGTTATCGTGAACCCGTTGTTTGAAACTAGGTCAGATGTGAACCTAAACTTCAGGTTATCGTGAACCCGTCGTTTGAAACCAGGTCAGATGTGAACCTAAACTTCAGGTTATCGTGAACCCGTTGTTTGAAACCAGATCATATGTGAACCTAAACTTCAAGTTAACGTGAACCCGTTGTTTGAAACTAGGTCATATGTGAACCTAAACTTCAGGTTATCGTGAACCCGTCGTTTGAAACCAGGTCAGATGTGAACCTAAACTTCAAGTTATCGTGAACCCGTTGTTTGAAACCAGGTCAGATGTGAACCTAAACTTCAGGTTATCGTGAACCCGTTGTTTGAAACCAGGTCAGATGTGAACCTAAACTTCAGCTTAACGTGAACCTGTTATTTGAAACTAGGTCAGATGTGAACCTAAACTTCAGGTTATCGTGAACCCGTCGTTTGAAACCAGGTCAGATGTGAACCTAAACTTCAAGTTATCGTGAACCCGTTGTTTGAAACCAGGTCAGATGTGAACCTAAACTTCAGGTTATCGTGAACCCGTTGTTTGAAACCAGGTCAGATGTGAACCTAAACTTCAGGTTATCGTGAACCCTTTGTTTAAAACCAGGTCAGATGTGAAACTAAACTTCAGGTTATCGTGAACCCGTTGTTTGAAACCAGGTCAGATGTGAACCTAAACTTCAGGTTATCGTGAACCCGTTGTTTGAAACCAGGTCAGATGTGAACCTAAACTTCAGGTTATCGTGAACCCGTTGTTTGAAACCAGGTCAGAGGTGAACCTAAACTTCAGGTTATCGTGAACCTGTTGTTTAAAACCAGGTCAAATGTGAACCTAAACTTCGAGTCAAATATGAACCCGTTGTTTGAAACCAGGTCAAATATGAACCTAAACCGAAATTTAAAATCCAGCTCATACTGGTACCCAAACAAAATCCAGATCATACTGGTATTCTTCATAATCGAAATTTTTATCTTATCCAACTCAAATGGGTGTATACTAACATATCACTTCTGAGTCCAATCCTTGTTGGCACTTTAATCTGGTTCCCAGCAGAAGTTCAGTCATTATCAGTATCTCTTTGCATGTCACTTCTGAGTCTACTCCTTGTTGGCACTTTAATCTGGTTCCCTGCAGAAGTTCAGTCATTATCAATATCTTTTTGATAGTCCTTGTGATTGATCATCATTTGGCACCCGCAGAGTTTATCTCTGTCTCTTCTGGTTTTCTTGAAGATCCCGTTTGAACTCTTCAGTATAAGAAATCCCCAGAAAATCTTGTATTTGGATGTCTATCCTTTATTTCAAACTGATCCCCCAGTGGTGATCATGTCTTCTTTCTGGTTTCATGCCCAGTAAGAATGTGTTTCATTTCCCCAGTGTCGTCCGGTCACATATGAACCTGTCGTCCATCTCCCTGGAACTTTCCCCAGTGGAGAATACCTCTCTGGCTTCTATCTCCAGTGAGGATCTGTAGGGTTTCCCCCTTTCTTTTTCCATCCCCAGTGTTGCCTCAGAGTCTCCCCAGTGAGTCTTTTTGTTGGCTAGTCTGCATCCCCAGTGAGTCTTCCTTATGGATGCTAACCTTCATCTTTCCCCAGTGAAGCTCACCTGTGTTTAGTAGCTCTTTATCCTTAGGAGTCTGGTCTGTCTGCATTTTTGCACCATCATGGTATCATGTCATCATACTAGAGTTCATGGCATGTCAGCATTTGCATGTCTGTTGCTTGTCCTTAGCATCTGCATTCCATCTAAGGGGAAAATTTTCGGTTTGCTATATTTAAATACCTTTCACCTTGAGGTCCCGAGGATTTCCATTCCTCGTGCCCTCTGGCAAAGCTATTTAAATAGGGGCAACTGTTGTACCCCAAATTTTACCCCTTAGATATCATAACATCTTACATTTGCATTTAAATTCAATCATACTATATAACTAACCATTTTATCAGACTTTTCTTGTTTTGTGAGCTAAGGTCTATTTCAAAGGCTTCAAGGTTTGGTTAATCAATGTTTCGGATGGATCACTATACCAAGCAAGTTCTCATACTTTCAAGAGACCTCTCTCCATCAACAACCAAATGCAATATAGCTCCATCACAAGTTCTTCAAGGCTCAGGCTTTGCAGGATTGAATCAAGGTTCAGGCAAGGTTATCAAGTCGAAGGGTGTATGCTGTGTGGTTTGAAACTCGATGGGAGTTGGACATAGTCTTGTCAGGTCAATTGTGTATGAATCAGATTATCAGAATGTGGCGAATTATCAGGGCCATTTATTCTAGTTAATTTCAAGGCATGTTCAAGACGTGTCATGTTGATTGATGTGGTTCATCAAGGTTCAAAAGACTATTTGTTCAGGGTCCATTCACTTTTAGTTTGGTTCAAGACCAACATAGAAGACCCAAAGTTCAAATTTTATATTAGAGGCTTCATCCAATTTTCATAATCACAAATCAAGTCCAAATCTAATTTCGATTCTCTTTCAAAACTCATGATACAAGTTACTAAGTTTCAAACTCCATGTCAATTCCAAATCCCATTCAATCTCAAAATTTTCAAATTTTCTTTTAATTCTTCAATTTCTTTCATTCCAATTTCATTTAATTTTCCCATTTTGGTCCAAAACCATTCAAGTTCAATTCAAGTGTCAATTTCAACTTCATCCAATTTATTCCAAATTCTATTTTTATTTTCATTCAATTCAAAGGTCCATAAGTTATTTGTTGTTCACCAAAAAGCCCATCAAAGTCCACTTACAAAAAATCCATCCGCAAAAATATAGAAAGCTTCCATAGTCCAGCCCATTTGCCATAGAAACAACAAAGAAAAAAAAAAGGTAAACGAGGCTCATGTTGGTACAATTTACTCTTGCAGCTACAACGCCATTACATTAACAAAAAGCCTGTTATCACTAAGGCACGCTAAACTCCAAAATTTTGTATTCCACAATAAAAACTCTGCTATAAAGCACCACAGACCAGCCTTGCCAAAGCTCTGACTCAAAAAACCTGCATTGTTTATATAAATAAAATCATTTGACCAACTGCTCCAAAGCCACGCGACCTACATCACCATACACCAAAACAAATGTCCTGCGGACCTGCATAATCAGTACAACCCTGCTGCTACCAAACAAAACTCATTAGCGTGCTACTCCATGCCAAGCTCGTACGCTATACCACAAGACTCCCAAGACCGTCTGCTACCATCCTTGCCACGCGCGACAACACTCTGCAAAGCAACTACACACAACACAAGACATATTCAAGAATTAAAGAATAAATTGGGACTGTTAAAAAGAAAAAGGGAGCGAATCCTCTACAAGAAAAAGACTTCTCACAATCGTCAAAGACAGAAAAAACCAGATCCCTTGAACCTCAAAAAAGATCGGGGTTGAGATCCTCCACCTCTTCGAACCTGTTCTTAAAAGATCTCTTCTAACCCCCATTGACTCCACAACCTTTTCTCAACCACAACTTTCCGAAACCCTTTTTCTCCTCTTCATCCACACAAACCTTCTTCATCTACAACAAACTCAATCCAGAATCTTCAAATGAACCATTCATCAATCCTCCTTCAACCTTAAAACACCTCATAACCCTCCATCGTTGATAAAATCTCTCAAATCTTTTCAACCTGTTTCAAACCCAATACCTCAAATCGTCAACACCATAAACCGGACGCACCATCTTCTTCTTCTCAAACAACAATAAAACCCCAACTCTTCAGCGAACAAATCTTTCATTCCTTTCCGCCAAAACCATAGCCCAGAAAACCAAAAAAGATAGAAGACGACTCATTCCTTTAAATTACCAAAGCCTTGTCATTACCACGCAATCACCAACAACAACACAGATCATGAGTAAAAAGAGCGAAGCGATTGAAAGTTTTAAGTGAGACGAGTTGGATGGGGGTCGAAATCGAGGATGGGTGTATATTGTTCTTCTTCGGTAATGATGAATCTACTGGATTCTGAACCTATTCATTTTTCTCTTCCTGACTCGTTTAAAAAAAAAAAAAGGACTTTAATGGTGCGTTTGACCGTGTTATCGTGTTGATAAGGTTTTATTTTTGTCTTAAATTTGTGGATCTGATAGTATTTGCCTTGGGTATGGATTGGGCTTATAACCCATTTGATATGCACCTTATTTTACGTGTTTTCACCATTTTTATCCTCCACCACCATTTTTGTGTGTTAGCCATGTGACGAGGATGGGCTCGGCCCATAATGATTTCTTGATCATTCACACTACTCGTATGTGCTTCAGCGCCACCCCCTCTTCCTTCTATATTTCAATTTCCTTTTTCTTTTTATTTATGGAATATCTTGTTTATTTAGTTTTAATGAAAACTAATTTTATTATTTAATCTATGTGAGATTTCTCTTGAGAATTTTCAGTTCTATTTTAATCACTTTTATGATTTCATTTTCGATTTCATTTTCTTTTAAGGGCCAATGATATAAAAAACATCATAACTTTGTTGATTATTTCAAATCAATAAATTTTGATTGTATGAGGCCATATTTTTCTTTTTTTGGTTGGTCAATGAAAGTCTAATAAAAAAGGATCATCGATTTCTCGATTAAATCTTGATTTAGAAGAGACCCACTTTATTTTCATTTCCATTTCATTTTCGTTATTTTGGGCCAATGATATTACACAAATCTTGACTTTGATTATTTCAAATCAATAAAGTTTTGATAAATATGAGGCCACCTTTTTATTTACTTTTTAGTCAATGAAAATCTAATAAAAAAGATTATCGATTTCTCGATTAAATCTTGATTTATACGAGACTAACTTTATTTTTATTTCGATTTCATTTTCTTTATTTTGGGTCGATGATATAACAAACTTCATGGTTTGGTTGATCTCATTAAAGTGACAAAACTTTGATCAATATGAGACCACTTTCTTTTTATTTCAGTTTCATTTACTTTTTAGTCGATGAAAGTCAAGAATCATTGATTATCGATTTCTCGATTAAATCATGATTAAGACGAGACTATTTCTATTTCATTTCAATTTTTAATTTCTTTGAACACTTCATTTCCCCCTTTGGTGGGACTTGTACATATTTTCTGATAAAATCCAGTGGACAACTATTCTGTTATGATTGTGGTTGCCTGTTTCATTTGACACATCCTCAATACTCTTCCAAAGGAAAGTTCTCCTCAGTTGACTCATAAGTCAATAAACAAATCATCCCACCTTGGCCTCATAAGAGCCTTCCTTTTTCCTTGGCCTCATAAGAGCCTTTCCTTTTTCTTGGCCTCATAAGAGCCATTGAATCATAACCTAGCAATAGGTTAGAGTTTTGAACTCTATGTGATTCTCACCATCATGAGAACTCACTTTTCCCATTATAACTTAGATTTAGAGAGTTTCTTAAAACTCTAAAATGAGCTCACACTCATTTCCCCTTGGAACTTTGGCCATAGTCAATGGTTCCTCTTTCACCCTTAGTTAGGTGAACTACGGTTGCTCTGATTCTTTAGTCAGATACGTAGGCACAAGATGCGACATCTTGGCGAGTAAACTTAGCGTACATACCATTAGGTATTTACCTTACCATACCCTTAGTATATCCTTAGCAAGCATAATATAACATAAACATTAATAAGAGGTTCCTGTAGAGTACTACAGATACTTAGGGTGCTAATACCTTCCCTTTGTATAACCAACCCCCGAACCTTAGATCTCCCCCCTTTAGGTTTTCTCGATCTTGAACCTTTCCTTTGGATAAATCAAATTCGGTGGTGAATTTCAAAGTTTTGTGATGCAAGTTAATTAATAGCTTGTTATCCGATTCTCACCGCAACAACAGTCTCGTTATAGTTACTCTCACATTTTTTGGAAGGATCCCACGGATAGCCACTGGTAGAAGTTGTTGCATCAATACATGACAATCATGAGATTTTAAACCAATTAACTTGAGATCTTTCATTGATACAAGTTTCTTGATGTTTGATCAGTAACCTTGCGGAACTTTAATACCTTGCAAACACTCGCAGAACATCTTCTTTTCCTTTTTAGATAGAGTGTGACATGCTAGAGGCAGATAAGTTCTTTTTCCTTTCTCTATTGGAGCCAACTGTTTTCGTATACCCATCTTCTCCATATCAAGATGAGAAGTCTTACTATCTTTAGTCTTGCCCGAAATGTTTAGAAGTGTGCCAATAAAACTATCACACACATTTTTCTCCACGTGCATCACATCAAGACAATGTCTAACATCAAGACTTGACCAATATGGAAGATCAAAGAAGATGGATCTCTTTTTCCATATATTTTTCGCAACGGCCCCTTTTTCTTTTCCTCTATTCCCATCTTTTTCTTTTTCTCTCTTCCCACCTTTTTCTTTTTCTCTCTTCCCAAGGACAACATTAATGTATTCATGTTATTGATAAACTTCATCCCCGGTTAAAGGTTTAGGAGCCTCACCAAACTCTTGCTCTCCATTAAAAGCCTTTCGCAATCTACGATAAGGATGACCCAGTTTTAGAAATTTTTGATGCCCAAGGTAAACGGTCTTTTTTCCAAACTCAAGTTGGTGATAACAAGTATCATCTTCACATATAGGACACGCTTTATGTCCTTTGACACTGTATCTCGCCAAGTTACCGTAAGCCAGAAAGTCGTTAATTGTGCAAAATAACATTGCACGCATATTAAACTTTTCCCCAGAATATGCATCATCAACTTCAATGCCTTCATCCCACAAGAGTCGTAAATCATCAATTAATGGACTAAGATAAACATATATGTCATTACCAGGTTGTCGTGGTCCAGAAATCATCATACTTAACAGTATATACTTGGGCTTCATGCACAACCAAGGAGATAGGTTATAAATAGTGAGAAGAATAGGCCATGAAGTATGATTAGTGCTCATATTACCAAAGGGGTTCATTCCATCGGTGGCAAGCCCAAGCCTAAGATTTCTTGGCTCGACTCCAAAATCCGGAAACAACGAATCAATTTTCTTCCATTGCAAAGAATCAGCTACATGGCGAATGTTTCCATCACGAATCCTTTCATCTGCATGGCATCTAAGATTCTTTGCGTCATTTGAATTAGCAAAAAGTCTCTTTAATCGTGAAAGTATTGGAAATTACCATAACACTTTAGCAGGAGGATGCTTCCTACTAACATTGTCATAGTGATCATTGTCATCACCATTGCTAGCCTTCAGCTTGTAACGCGACGCACCACATTTTGGACATTGAAACAAGTCTTCATACTCTTTCCGGTATAATATGCAATCATTAGGGCAAGCATGTATCTTGATATACTCCAAACCCAGTGGACACAATATCTTCTTGGCCTCGTAGCAATGATCCGGCAATTTGTTATCTTCTGGTAACATTTGCTGTAGCAATTCAAGTAATTCCGTGAAACTTTTATCCGACCATCCATTTTTTGCCTTCAGATTAAACAACTTTAACACCGCCGACAATCGTGTAACCTATGTGCATCCCTTATATAAAGGGGTGTCTTTATCAGGACATAAATTATCATAAATATGAGCATTCATAAAAGAAGATTCCCCAATATCACGGAACATATCCTCTAGGTGATCTTTCATATATTCATCTTCCTCCACTCTTTGACTTTGTAACGCCCGACTTTCCTTATTATCCACCTCACCATGCCACGTCCATATTATATAATTTTGACATATACCATCACAACAAAGGTGATTGTGTATTTCTTTCTTTGTACCCTTTTTGATATTAGCGCAAACAACACAAGGACAATAAAAGATACCATCATTGCCGGGAAGATGTTTATCAGCGTATTCAAGGAATTCACAAACTCCGTTCTTATAAACCGGATCTAATCTATTGGCTTTCATCCAACTACGATCCATTACAACTTCTGAAATTTATACATGTATAATAATGTGAATGACAACCCAAAATCTAATCCAAAAACTCAAGCATATGCATATACAATATGAACAAAGAAAAAATAATGAAGATGTAGTCTCATACTAAACGTAAAGCATATGAAACATCTCATTCTAACTTGAGCATATACAATATGAACAAAGAAAAAAGGAATGAAGATGTTGAAGAGAACCTTACTTCGAAGCTGAAGAAGCAAATGAATGATGAAGACGGTCAATATTTGAGCATAAACCAAGAAAAAAGGAATGAAGATGTTGAAGAGAACCTTACTTCGAAGCTGAAGAAGCAAATGAATGATGAAGATGGTAAATATTTGAGCATAAGCCAAGAAAAAAGGAATGAAGATGTTGAAGAGTACCTTATTTGAGCAATATTTGAGCTCCAAATGAATGGATATGAAGAGGGTAAAGGTTAGGGCGTCTCTGGCTCACTTGTTCGATTAGGGCGTCTTATGAAATATATCCATAATAAGTTTTGTTTTAATTTATCAGTAAACCTTTTAATCTCGGTTGGAGAAACAAACCGTCGTGGAATCTTAAGTGACACACGCTAAATGTATCCTAAAAAAAGGAAAAAATGTGTTGCAGGGAATCGAAGCTTGTTATGTAACACCCCAATTCCCATCGCGAATAAATAATACATAAGTAATTCAGAGTAAATAAAAATTTATTTTTCCGACAGAAACAAGGATGCCACAATTAAGGAAAGAAAACACAATCCCCGCTCATAAATTTGATACATAACACAAAATGGAATAAACATAAAAGGGAAACTTTTTCCAACAAAAGGAAAGTTCAATTATGGAATATAGCGGAAAGATCCATAACCGATTTGTTTTACAAAATAAATTATTTTATAACATCAAATATTCATACAAAGGTAATACAAAATAGATCTAACAAATGTATACATATATAATAAAAGCGTTCCCCGAATCCCGTGTCACGTATCAGAGCAGACTGACTGACAAACGGATGGAGGACTAATCTTCCCAAAAGCCTCCAAGATACTAATCTGCAATTGCCTCATAGAGCAACAAACTACAACAGAAGGGTGAGAAATAACAACTAAATCCAGATTTCATAATAATATGCAAACACATATAAATTCACATGCATAGTTATTCTCACCACACGCATCACATACCAATCCATATAGCAAGCCACAGATACATAACATATTTCTAACAATCCAACAACATAGCATATATCAATTATACCAACATATTCACATATTCACACATAAGGCATACCAAAGCTATAACATATGGAAACACACCACCACATCACATAGCATATGTCTATACATAAAACATATCATCCATAACCAATGCATTTATCACATATGCACATCAATTCACCAATCCAATCATAAGTCTCAACACATACTCAATCAATTCACAATTTCCCACACATAATCAATCCATTCATGATTTTCCACACATAATCAATCCATTCATGATTTATGCAAATGCAGAGAGACCGACACAACGACTCTATGCAAATGCGGTACCATTCCATCCATCACCTCATCATTAATTCACTCAAGAATTATTGGAATCATCGCTTGTTACTTAGTGTAACTCCCCGTCGGGCAAACGATGTTCCCCGTCGCTTTAGGTCCTCTTGGTATAAGGCTCACGATGTTTATGGATCGCTTTAGGTCCTCTTTGTATAAGGCTCACGATCCGATCGCTTTAGGTCCTATTTGTATAAGGCTCACGATCATCTATAATCATCGCTTTAGGTCCTCTCGGTATAAGGCTCACGATGTTATAGCGGATTCCCTCTGGAACCGTTTTGTCTCTCACACCCACTAGGGCACACGACATCACAAGAATGCATATCATGATGCTTGGCATACGATGACTCATGACATTCAAATGCACACATATACACATCCATAATCATGCATATACAATCAAACACAACACAATGCATTTTCTTGCCCTTAGGCCGCCACAAACCATCATCACAACATTTCATCACATGCATTCACATCGTATAACAGCACACAAGTCCTACGATATATATATGAAGCATATTGCATGATAACACAACAATCACAAAGCGTCGCCCGACGCTTTGCACCAGAAGCAAAATTTTCTGCTGCGGGTTAAGGGTTCCTAACACCCAAAAATTCACCATTTTCATCTCCAATCAACTCCAAACAGCAAAACAAGCATCAACGATTGTTCATATGCATAGGGTGATCATACAACGCAACTTATATCGATTTCCGACCGTGAAAACATAGATTTCCATCAATTGCTCATCAATTTATCAAATGAGAAAAAGTTGTAAAACAACCAAAACAATTACCACAAACAACACATATACATACACAAGCAAGATATAATCGAAACTTCTCACCCTTACCCGATTAATCGTGATTGAAACGGAAGTTTCCTCGATTTTTCCTGTTTTCCTCTTCTCTCTTTCTTTCTTCTCCTTTTCTTTCTCTTCTTTTTCTTTTCTTTCTATTTCTCTCTAATCTCTATTTATATAAAAATATCTAAACCCCTAAAAGACTATTTTACCCCTCAGCTCAAATATCTCGCAAACGCTCTCAAAACGCGATAAAACATAATAACGATGAAAAATAATATATTGTCAAATAAAAGTCAAGAATAAAATAATATAAAAATGAAAATAATTAAATCGATTCGATTAAATAAATAAGACAAAACGGGGCGTTACATGTTACATTTCATTTATTACTACGGTTGTTCATCTTAACCGTTGTAAAATAATTTACAATTTATTTTTAAAATAATGGACTTAATTGTCACACGCTAAATGTACTCTAAAAAATGGAAAAAATGTAGTTGCAGGGAATCGAAGCTAGATACATTTTTTTTATTACTACGGTGGTTTCATTCAACCGTCATTAAATGGCTCAGCTTTTACGTTGGCGAGAAATTTTTAACCTATTACAACGGCATAAAAGGATACATTGTAAGCCTGGCGTTGTTGTTTTAGCGTTTTGTAGTAGTGACACGAGTGTTTACGGGAGTAAAGTTATCCTTAACATGTCCAAGTCGCTTGAACGTAGCTTTATCCTCGATGGGCAAGGTATGGTTGTTCTTCTATGAGTGTTTTGGAACTTTGTGTTAGACCATGGCATTGATCTAGAAGGGGGATTGAATAGATAACTCATTTTTAATAAATCGGCGCTTAAAAAATTATTTCAAAAATGTGAGGAAGTGGCCTTGGATTTAAAATCGTCTAAACGAACTGTTATTGGTAAGATCGGATATGCGAAACTGAGTGGAATAATATTGATGAGATAACAAAATCAATAACATTCACAATCAACCAATTCAAATAAAGACCACTTTGAATTAACCGGTTTCCAATGAATTATAGATGATAAAATTGAATTGACAATTTTACGAACAATTTGTGTGCGATAAATATGTCGAAGATGAAATATGTGCAAAACACCCCAAGTTCAATTTCCTTGGAAATGATAATGCCGAATATTTTTACAATTGCAATAAAAGTGATTGCAATGAATTTTCAAAACAACTTTTCAGCACTACAAATCAATAGAAATGTATCTAAAAGTTGATTTTACACAGACGTTAACAACACAAAGTAAAGAGATAGACATAGATATATATATATATATATATATATATATATATATATATAGAGAGAGAGAGAGAGAGAGAGAGAGAGAGAGAGAATGACACCCGATTTGTTTAGGCAGTTCCCCTTTCGTCCTCGCTTCGGGTACGTCTGCCCCCAATTCTAAAACTAGAATTGAGATATGTATAATATCTAGTTGCAAAGTTTTGTACAAGAGAAGTTCTAGATACCACACAATAAAACCTAGTTGTTAATGTTGAGTCAAGAACATCAAAATCTTCGATCAAACCTCCAGTTACCGCTACTCTTGATTCTTCAAGTCTTTCACTCGACTGATTTCAATTGCAAGACGTTCGACCCCCAAATATTTCAAAACAATCCTCCGGTTACTGCTACTTCCTTGACCAAACCCATAGTTCTTCAAGGTTTTCACTCGGCTGAATCTGTACTGCAAAGATTCATGCAAAAAAAACCCAAATCACCAAGATCTTAGAGGACAAAACCCCAAAAGTTTTATTGAAGAAAATCCCACTTATTCTCAAGCCAAACAACGATACACAAATCCTAATGTTTGGACGTTATCACACTTGAACAAAGCACCAATCAACAAGAATGATTATGTGTAATTGTTGATGAATGCAATTTGTGAGAGTGAAGATGATGAGCAATCCAATGTATCTTTCAATTTTCTTCTTGGTTGTGTACAAAATATGATGCATATGAATATATATATATATGAGTATGAAAACATAACAGAAATAACAGACTTTTGAATCACAAAGATGCAGAAAAAAGTGTTAAAACGCGCGAGAGGTCGACCTCCACAAAATGTGAGTCGACCTGAACAGGTTAGAAAGCGAACCTGCGCACAAAATGAAACTGTGTGTCAACCTACAGACTGACCATGCGTCGGCGCATGAAGACCTGAGAGCTCCAATATTTTTTCAATCAGTATGTGTCGATGTACACAGTATCTGTGTGTCGATGCAAGCATGCCAGAATGCCACAAACACCATTTTTATCAATTGTGAGTCGACCTATACCCAGTATGTGTCGACCTAATGCACCCAATTGATTTAAAACACATTTTACACATAGAGAATGATCTTATATGTCTAGACTCATGTATGTGGATCATTATGCACATTTTAAAAGAATGAATGCAAGCTTAAACAAGGTGATACCGTCTAAAGTACACAAGTACGGAATTTTCCTAGTTTTAACATCATCTTACTATATAAGAAAAGTTGAGGCTCTGGAAAAGCCTTTTCTACCCTTCCCTCTAAACTTGCCACATAGCCAAACTAAGGGTAATTTTTGTCCTAAAATTACTTTTTGCAACCAATTGTGTCATATTGTTGAATTCCAACTATGTATTTTGTGTATTATGCCTTTGTTATTTTGATTTGAATGTATTGATGATGTCATTTGGTGCTCTTTAGTTCCAAAGCAATCTATCCAATTCAAACTTTCTTCTCTTTCCTCTTCTCTTTCAATTGTCACTCAGATCTTTTCTCACTTCTATCACTTCAGTTTCTGAAAAATCCGGTTCTTCGTCTTCTTCTTTATTCGCCTTCTTCTTTATTTTCCTCTTCCTCTTATTTCTTCTTTCTTTTGTATGCAGACACGAAAACTGGAAAATGGAGGAATATCAATCAGAAATGGTGAAAAATCGGCGGCCACGGTGGTGCAAACTTGCGAGCAGAGGACGAAAGGATACTTCAGAGGCGGTGATGGATTCGTGAGGAACGTGTGGTGGTCAAGATTCGCAGTTTTCCGGTGAGAAGTGTGGCGGCGATTTTCATTTTGTTTTGCTACATGTTGTTTTTCATATATTAGTGAAAATTTCAAACCTTTTCTGTTTTTCCTTTCATATCAGTTTAAAAAATCATACTTTTAGTTTGTGTTCAATTTTTCTTCATTTCATATCTTAGTATTCTATGTTAATTTAGGGTTTGTGTTTTTGATTATTCTATCAATTTTTATGGTTGTTGTGAAAGGTGAGATCTACCATGGATCCACTGGTTTTGTTTCATCACACACAGTGAGTGGTGTCTCATCTTGAAAATAAACATTATCTTAAGCTTGAAAATTCCAGAGAGAATTTAATATGCGGTTATTCTTGATATGTGTATGTATGTTGCAGGAGTGAAGTAACCAGGTGACACAACTGAAGATTTTCAATAAAATGATATTTTTTCCAATATGCTATTGACTACATTGATTCAACGTGATAGGTCCTGCCACTGAGTTGGCTCCTTTCGGAGGTTTCTTGCAGGTTTCAACTATATCGCCGATGTTTGAGGAATAACGTGTTGGCGGATGAATGTAGTAGTGATTGCCGATTTGCTGCAAGATTTGGTTTTGGTGGATCTGAAAGGTATTTTAATTCTCTCAACATACCCTTTAATATGTTGTTCATTTTTCATTTATTTTTCAGTAGTCAATCTACGTGTGTGAATTGTTGAATGAAAACATATTTAGTGCATGTTGTTTTCTTTTATTGGTGAACTTATGTTTCTTATTGTTGCCTTCAGATAGTATCACTGGTAACTGAAACTGGCACTGATACTCCACAATCACTTGAGAAAAGCCTGTCCAAATGATAATCTCTTTGCACACCTAAGGTAAAACATCAGATAATATGCCTATTTTTCCATATTTTGCACCATTCTTCTATCTGCCATGTGTCAAAAGTGAGGGCATTTGATGTCTATAAATTATTTTTCCTAACTAAATGAACTCCTTTTTCATTTGTAACCAATTTATTATGTTAGAATAATATTATTTCCTCCTTTTTGGTTACAAACTAACCAATTCTATTCAATTTTTCTGCTTTTCCCTACTATCAATGTCTGATACACGTGCATCACTATTCTACCTAATTGTTTCCTTATTTCTCTCTCTCGATGCTCATCTCAGTGTTCCTCTTCTCCGAACTTCTCTCTTTCTGTTCTTTCTTCATGTTCGTCTTCTATGCTGTCTTCGTTGTAGATCCAGATCTGTTGCAGGTATATAGAAGAGGGTTTTGCAAAGTTTGTCATTGTTTTTTATACTGTTAGATCCCTCCATAATATTTGTTAATGTTTTCCTTTTTTATGTTTTGTAGGTTGGACTGATTTGTTATGATATGGGGTTTCTTTTCTATGTTATGTTTTGTTAGGGTTGGAAACTCATTTGATGTTTTTTTAATGTTTTCATCTTCATATGAAGTTTACAATTTTATTCTATTACTATTTGTTCATATTATCATGATACAACTGAATATATTTATGGAAATGAAATTAGGTCAGTACTGAATATGAGCCTTTATCAATGTTTGATCTGTAGTGTTTGCAAACTCTATTGATTTCTCTCATTGTCGGTGTTTAAGTGCAGGTTGGGGTTGGAAGCAGACTCTACAGGATTCAGGGTTCATCAAACATGGTTGGTGCTATTACAGCTGCTATTGAGTGCATGTTGTGTATAACAGAGTTCTTATTAGTTTATGTTTGGTTTGTAAAATACTTGCAGGTTCTACTTAATACTATATTTCCCTTTTTTAAGTATTGACTCTTATATTTTTCCCTCAATAGATTCAATACACGTTCGATTATATGAATGAAATACGAATTTCATGAAGGTTGTAATTATTGGAGCAGAATGGACTCCTTACCACAAAGGTCTTTTGTTTTCCGATATTTATGGAAATGAAATTTAGGCAAGTATTCAATATGAGGCTTTATCAATGTTTCATCAGCAGAATATTGTGGTTTCAGTACCTGTGAAAGACCTTGCTGTCCTTATCATGTTGCGTATAATAGAGTTGTTCTTTATGGTGCTGGACATGAACATATCGTTGGATAAAGTAAATCATAATTTGGTTCGGCAACCTGCTGAACTAATTGTTATGGTTCTTATTAGTTTATGTTTGGTTTGTAAAATACTTGCAGGTTCTACTTAATACTATATTTCCCTTTTTGAAGTATTTCCCTTTTTTTCCGGCAACTTGCAGGTTCTACGGGATACAGACAATAATTTATGTTGCTAATTTTAACCATATCAATGCATAAATGCTACAGGTTATGACTTGCAGGTTATGACTTGGCTTGCTTTTTATCTGTGCCAATTTTAGCCGCATCAATGCATAAATGCTACAGGTTATGAATTGGCTTGCTTTTTATCTGACTTCGATGGCTTGCTTTTTATCACTTGAATTTGTTTTGTTGTATGATATTGCCCACTGATCTTCAGATAGTATAACTGCTAACTCAAACTGGCACAGATACTCCACAATCACTTCAGAAAAGCCTATCCAAATGACAATCTCTTTGCACACCTAAGGTAAAACATCAGATATTATGCCTTCACTTCCATATTTTGGACCATTCTCCTCCAAGTTGATTACTTTTGTTATTGGACAACTTCAGTTATTATAGATATTGTCATCGTTGTATCTAAAATTCTACATATTCATATGTTAGATGGTATATGACTGTACGACATATATCTATGAATTGTGGCACTGTGCATAATCAGATTTGTATTCTGTGCAACTGTTAGATGAACATTAGAGGATTCATGTTCTGGTTTTTGTAAATTAGATCTAAAATGCTTGGTAAGAACATAAGTTGTTTGATCTTGACAGAACTATACTGAATTATGATTGTCTGAATGCAGAGAAAGAGACTATCAGAGGTGATGAAAGCTGAGAGACGTGAGATGGTGATGGAACTGATAGTGAGAAGGGATGTTACTATACTAAAGCAGCGACCTATATGTTTTGTTTCGATCACGGTTATTTTGTTTTTGCTTTTACATTACATTAACCTTTCATATCTGTTAATTTGAGTATTCTTATGCTTTTAACTCAACAGTCATACTATGTTTGTCAAATTTGTTGTTCAGACCACATTTGTTAATCATATCTCATGTAACGTTACAAATTTTTTCAGAAGTGGATGCATTTCATTGCATTTATTGACCAATTATTCTATACATTGTATTAGCCAATAACATGGTACACTTAACAATCATGCCTCATTATTAATTTGCCTCTCAATCTTCCTACTGTACAGTTTCTCAAGTATTAACTCATTTTCATTTCCAATGTAGGGGGGAGATTGAGAGTCAGAAACCTCACTATATATTCATGCCTCCTATATTCTATATAACACACCAAAGTTCAACAACACTGCAGATTTTCAATGGCATCCAACCAGATTATCAATGCACCGGACCAAACTCATGTTCAGACACTGCCACGAGACCCTCCTCATGTCCAGACCCCGCCTCACCAGCAAACTTCACCCCATTTGCAACTACCAGACGGTGGCAATCAGTCTGTCAATGACCAACCGGCGCTACAGGTTTGGCCTTTTCATATTCTGCAGGTTTTGTTCATCAACATATCTTTCTCTGCATTTCTTTATCAATAACTCTTTTTGTACATAACATTAATAGACCCAACAAGATATTCAACCTTCGGTCGACAATCAACCCCTTCCTGACAACCAGCCACCTACGGATTTCCCCCCCGCTGAACCCGACCAACAGCCTCCCCAGTTTCAACCACTTCTACAGGTGCGACCGGAACAAATTTCTTCTCACTAAGCATTAATTTTGATGTTAGCCGACAGTCCATTCTTTTTTGACTGTTTACAAATTTGATAAACGGCTTTTCTTCCTAAGGTACATGCCCCTCGTGT
The DNA here is from genome assembly GCA_022829125.1 of Lathyrus tuberosus. Lineage (NCBI taxonomy): Eukaryota > Viridiplantae > Streptophyta > Magnoliopsida > Fabales > Fabaceae > Lathyrus > Lathyrus tuberosus. The sequence goes on from JALAZF010000213.1 coordinate 6,706,244, forward strand.
GGTACGTAACAGACGAAAGAGGAAAAGAAAAACAAAAGCATCCAGATATCTGAGGAAATGTACATTTCATGATTCTGATGAAGCCGAAGAGCGCAACTACGAACCGGTTGATTCTGACGATGACGATGAGCGGGACTATACATGGGAGAACTCTATGTCTGCCTGGAGATTTAGAGATTCTGATTAATTTTCAATTTCTTTGATGTCATTTTCTATCAATTTTGTGTTTGCAATGTGATTTACAACCATAGTAGATACTTCTGATACATCTTTAAGCTATGGAAAAATCAGAGTTGTTTTTTATAAACTTTAGCAGCCATGGATGATTGTTTTTTATAAATTGTTTATTAAGATATATTTATATACAGATGAAGACTTAGCAGCATTTTAATTTTCTCTTTTATGATTAATACTATATCTTATTAAGAACTCAACTCTTAACTAATATTTATTAAGAATTTGACTTCCTTTTATAAATATATATTTTATTAAAAAATTGACTTTCTTTTATTCATCTTCTACATTTATTACTATTTAAACTTAAATTTAATATTATTCTTATAAACTTTTTTTATAAACGGGAAAAACTTTACTTTTGATTCAAATATAATTATAACTTATGTCAAAACAAAAGTAATATTTTAATTTAAATATTTTTATAATTGGAAAAAACTTAACCATTTATTCAAATATATTTATAAATACTTTCAAAAAACAATTAATTTTTATAAACGGGAAAAAATACATAATTTATTTCGGGAAACATTTTAATTCTTTTAAACGAAATAACATACATTTCAGGATTCCAATTTTTTATAAACATTGTCACAAAATAAAAATATTCATTCTCATATTTTTACAAACGGGAAAAACTTTACTATTGATTATAATATTTTTATAAATAATGTCAAAACAAAACTTATTATTTTCATTTCAATATATTTTTAAACGAAATCATCTTTACTATTTATTCAAATTTATTTCTAAATAGTGTCAAAACAAAAATATTACTTTTTTCATTTTTTTTCTTCATAACCTAACTGGTGACGTATGCGCAGTCCACACCAGAAAGCATGCATACCACACCGGTATCGTGCGAACACACGGGTCACACCAGTACCGTATGAGCGCACGGGTAACTAGACCAAAATAAGTGTGAAAGCACGGGTAATACACCAGTACTGGGTGAACGCACGGATAATACACCAATACCGTGTGAACGCACGGGTAACCAGACCAAATGCACTGGTAACACATCAGTACCGTGTGAACTCGCGGATAACACAGTACTGTGTGAATGCACGGGAAGCCAGGCCAAAATTATTGTGAACGCACGGGTAGTACACGAGTACTGTGTAAATGAGTGACGATTTTTTATCTTTGATTCACTTATATTTTTATCTTTTACTACTTTATGTTATATTTTTAATTAAATTTAAATATTTTCTATTTATTATTTGAATTTCATAACCTAACTGGTGACAATTCCGCAATCCACTACCTTTTTTACAATTTATAGTAAATATTTTATTTTCTTCTGTGCTTTTTATTTTTCTTAATGGCTTCATATACCTAACATCTTTATCTTTATAATTTGAATTTTTTTTCTGTCTAACCTTTTGTGACTTATCAATATTTGATATTACATTTTTTTTATTAACACAATCCTTTAAAAATTGTTAATTTAAAATTTTCCCTATCAAAATATATTGGTCCAATTTCAAAGGTCCGCATCGGAACCCGTGCGTCCGCACGGGTATCCCACTAGTTAAAACAAAGTAATAAAGGAACCTTGCCCTCACACTTTGGCGATGGGTGCACCTTCTTTTACATATCAGGCCTTCTTCTCAATGTTAATCTCTTCGCCATATATGAAGCATTCTGCCCTTGTGACCACTTCTGCTAACGAAGATGTTGGCCTTTGGATGAGAGACTCGTTGAAGTTCCCTACTTTGAGACCATTCTAAAATGCTCCCACAGACATTTCTTGGTTCAGGTGAACAACCCTTATGGTGGTTTCATTGAAACGGGTAAGGTACTCCCTCAGTAAATCTGAGGGACCTAGTTGAATGTTAAACATAATAGTGGTGGACATCTTCCTGTGTCAACTGACTGTGAGCTAGTGCACGAGTTCTTCACCAAATTAAGGTAGCTGGAGATGGAAGCTTGGGGTAGGCCCATATACCACAAAAAGGTTGCATCTCTAAAAATTCAGACAATAGCTTGCACTTTAGATAGTCTAGTGCTCCAATGATGTCCCATTATGTGTTGATCCAGACAACATGCTTATAAGGGTCACTGCGACCATTGAACTTTTCCAAGGAATGAGGCTTGAAAACTTTGAGAACAAGTGCGTCCTATATTTCGTCTGAAAGTGGCAGGGGTCAATTACATCCATCTCCTACATGAGGGATTGTGACCTCATCAAAACCATGATTGAGAGAAATTAAGTATGGGAGTGGAGGTTTTGGCGAGTATCAAGTGGTGGAATAATGGAAGGTGTGGCCTAAATTAGTTTTCTCGAGGCTTCAAGGTGAATGTCATTTTACTTGTCAAAAAGTATATATTGCTTGGCACCCGAATGTAGGTAAGACTGGAAAGAGGCCTTAGTGATTTTTGGTGGTTTAAGGCTTGGTCACAGTGGTGAGAAACCCTGTTCGATAGTGTTTTTAGCTTTGGAGAGAGAAAACTCACATGAGGTGAGAAGATCTGTATCTTTAGGTATTTTGTGTATGTTCTGAGTTCTCCTTCCTCATGCTAGGGATGAGGTATTTATAGGGGCCTATGTGCCTAGATTTAGGGGACTTCTAAGAAATGGTAATCGTTTCACCTTGACTAGGGGAGTTGTTAACTGCCTACTTCTTCGGGAGTCATGGTAATGACTTTGCACATGCAGTTAGGACTAAGTAAACATCGTTGTCCATGTTTTCCCTTAGGGTGAGCCCCATGTTACGTGAGGGAAACACATTGTAGAGACGAGTCGTAGTGAAGGCAAGACATGTTCCACCCCATTTTTTCTGGGCCGGCTAAAGGCCATAAGATTCAAGGTCTAATTTATCTCAAATCCACTCCACTCGACCTAAAATATAAAGTCAATACACATAATAAACAAGGTACACTTTATGATCTACATTTTTAACTATACTTATCTTGAATTTTGAACTAACTTGGGCATTGGAGTGCTAATCATACATGTACACCCTCACGCCGGTGTATCAGAGATCAGCACGACCGCTTCAAGACATCCAGTTAACTAACTACATCGATTTCATGTTCCTGAATGGAAAAGTGGTATCGTATATGGGAACCAACTTTCGATTTCTGCCATTTCCATGATTTTAGATCCACTCTCAGATTTTCCTGTTTATAACCCTCTCATGTCACTGAATCTAGAGAATTCATAATTGAAGGCAAAGATTTATTGCATTTGATCCAGTCGATTATCGTTTCGACTACGATTCACTAGATCTCCATATATCTGATTTCCTTTGGGAACTTAATGTAACGCCCATATATATATATATATATATATATATATATATATATATATATATATATATATATATATATATATATATATATATATATATATATATATATACATACATCAAAGCATATATTATACATGAATAATACGTTTGGTACTGAAATATACAAGTTCCTAGTAACACCGTATACATATAAATGCCCAAAAGCCTAATACAACAACTATGGCATGTTATATATACAAGATGTTCCAAAAGATAAAACTAAGAACTAGACCAACTAATGATCTCAAAATCTCTATAACGGAAGTCTTGCCACACAAAAGCTACAATCCGTAAGGAAAGTCAAACAACTTTGTCCTTACCCTTCGCCGAACCTGTAGTACCTGTGATGTAAACAACAACGTGGGGTGAGATACATTAAATCTCAGTGAGTTTGCTATCTTATAGTCCTCTCGGGTTTACAAGGCTCTAACAACCTAACTCAAGTCAAAAGGGAAGGGAAGTGACTTTGAGTACACACACACCATATGGAAACATGTCATGAGTTCATCAACTCACAATATCACTAATCTGTAACCACACCAAGGCATCCCCTGTTCCCGTCTGCTTCTACGTCTAGAAGTCGACCCGAGTCATGGATCCTGGTAACCTATTTGACATACGAATGAATTCGGGTTCTACGGGCCATTAACCGTTATGAACCGTCACTTCACACGGGCCATTAACCGTCACAAGCATACGCTCCCAGAGCGCCATTCGTACTGCACGCGGGAATCAAACCTGCCAAGTAGTCGTGCACATGTTTCAGAGGAGCTCGAGACCCATGAAACGCACTCACAAGATAACCGGTTACGATTACGTGACCACACTCACAAGCGTGACCGTATTCGACGATCACAAGGCCATAACGCCTTATCACAACCACAAAGGTTAACACACATGTTCCATACTAGTGTTTATTCATTCTATAACATTAGTATCTGACACACGCCTCGGCACTGTATGCACGATCGTTGTCATTATGTCATTCCACACTTTCCGACATTATTTACGGTAATGTTCCTCACTCTACCTATTTCGTATTTTAACATGCATACATATTCAAACCTGTTTAACAATAAGAGCATAGGCAAATAATCATCAATCGCATAACGAAAACACATACTTTAACATATCAAAAATTACACTAATTCATGGTTCTCTCCGATTTATTTAATCGGGCAATAAACAGATATTTCTCACTTCCATTAGCTAGAGGATGCTCATAGCTTCACAACGATCCCATGAACACTCACAACGGATAAACGAGTCAAAAGTTATGAAAGAAACAAGTTGGAGGATCTGTCATGTTCGCAATGCGAAGAAGTCCGCGAGTGCTCGCTTCCTCATTCGCAGTGCGAAGCTCCCAGCGAATGCCTAGCCAACACTGGTTCACTGCCCCATTCGCAGTGTGAACGTCTGGCGAACCGTGGCAGAACCAAAACAAGCTAAAGTTCGCAGTGCGAACCTCTGGCGAACGTCTGGCGAACGTTCGCCTTCCCCTTCGCCGTGCGAATAGCCAGCGAGTGTTCCATTTCCCCTTCGCTAGGGGATTCGCAGTGCGAACCTGGGAAAATGCAGAAATTCTGTAGCGTGCAGCTGAGTTCCCTTGGGTTCAAAACTACACCAAAACATATCCAAACATCCAACAATCAAATACAGATGATCCTACACTCATATAGCTTATACTACTCAGTTTGTAACACATTTCAACCGTTAAATTTCATCGATTACCAATTTAAGCAATTTCTCATAAAACCTAACTTAAGCTAAAATCATCCCTAACTCTAGAACTTAAGTTTCTATCTAGAACCCACCTTGAATAGATGATGATGGTGAAGATTGGAAGATGATTTGATGAAGATTTGATGATGTTCTTGATCTTTCCACTTCTTGGTTTCCACTTCTCTTTTTCCTTCCTTTCTCCTTCTTTCTCTCCAACTTCTTTCTATCTCTTTCTTTCTTTGGTTCTAATGAGGAAAAATGAAGGAAAAGAAATGATATAGTATAATATCATCAATTAGTAACACTACTAATTATCCAATTAGTCTTCAAAGTTCCAATAATTAAATACCTCAGAGTCAGATAATATTAATTGGATTTACTCTAAGTTCAACAGTTACTCTAATTATCTTTGCAGATAATTTCTCAGAGTACACCGGGACTCAGTTGATCACAACTAATATTATCCGGAGTAAATAAAAATACGGGGTATTACACTTAACGAAGTAGAAGATGAAAGGGTGATATATCAAAATCTAGATCTACACTAGAAGCGCCAAAAAGTGAGGAAAATTTCTTTTGAGATCATGTAGAAGGTTCATGATCCATCTTCTGGTTTAACATTGCCTCTATATCATACCACTGACTTGATACTCCCCCTAGGCGACATAAAAGATATGATGAGTTCATATTTAATGACCGACGTAGGTCCGGTATCAGAGTACCTACTTTAGGTACTAAAGGATCTCTGCCTGGCCTCAAGGCAGGTCAAATAGGTCCTGATGGAGCAGGTTGGCCCCGCTGCATCTTTTCCCTATCGCTTAAGTCAATTATTACCAGAGAAGCAGTTGATTCCAATGAAAATATTCTGGAAAACAACCTATTCCATATGACCATGAGGTGGTGCATCAAGAAATAGAACATGTCAAAGAACAAGAACGATGAACAAACTAGAGCGTCGAGTCGTTTGACAAGTGTAACAGTTTACAACAAGGAAACCAAGTCTCTTCCAAAGGCACGTCTGGTCGAAAATTATCTCTGGTCCCTCGCCCGACATTGTCGATCCTATGAAAGACAACCAGATGAAGAAAGTATGACGAGCTTCTTTTGTAAAGGCCAGTAGACGAGCATCCCAAGGAACTTCACCTTCATCCGGCCATACTCTTGATCTCGGGAGTATAATAACAAATCCTTATATTCGTAAATGATTTTGTTTCTAAAAAAACCGGTTATATTCGTAACCACTTTTTATAACCGGTTATGGATTTCTTAACCAGTTTTGAAGATCATATCCGGTTTTCATTTTAAAACCGAATTTGAACATAAAAATCCACTTTTTAAAACTGAATATTATTTTTTTAACAATCAGATTTTCAGCTAAAAATCAGTTTCGGCATAAATATTCAATTTTTTAAAATGAATTTTACACATAAAAAAAACGGCTTTTCACCAACAATCATTCTTAATTAAAGTATATCCCAATCGGTGGCAGTACATATGATATATCATCTCAAAGACCATACATAATACTTAAACCAAAAATTAACATTTTACCCGGTTTAATTAAACATAAAGACAAGGTTTTACCATCATATTATCTACAGAATAGTCTGTCATACAAGTAAAACTCTATCAACTAGAGTCTAATAGTAACAATAGACCTAATAGATTCAAAGTTTCACTCCCATCCCTTTGCAGTTCTATGCGATCTACAAAGCCAAAAAACACAGGCAATTTCAGACATAAAACAGTGCAACGAGAACGATCACATATATCTCAAGTAGAACCAAATCTCTCAATGAAATTGAAATTTTCAATATGAATCAATATTTAACAAAAAAAGTGAAATATGAATCCTGTCTACTAAGACATAAGAAAATGGTAGAGGTTTATGGCAGCATGCAACAAGATCCGGTACGTATAAATTTACTCCGATCTTCAAGCAGATAGCAGTGATATGCTAATTCCAACACATTAAGATACACCATAGAAATAAACAAATCAACTTTGGTCGAACCACCTAAATAGCCAAGCCATAGACAATATCTGCTCACAATTCACCAGATTAAACTTAAACTGCCCCGTTCAATTTGGTTTCTGAAACACTCCTATGCCACACATAGGCTAAGCAAACTTGTAACATTTATTTACAGCTAACTCACTAATTAGAAAAATATATGATATTTATCATTCAACTAAAATTAAGGGCATTAATGAAAAGCTTTTACTTACGATCACTTAGTCATGAAGACTGTGTCAAGATAATCAATGTATTGCTTAAGACTAAACAACTCTTGCATTAAGGGTGTGTTAGATAGATAAACATCAATTGCTCTCTCACCCAAATTTATAAGAAAGAGTTCAACCATACTCTCAATGCACCAATATATGCTCACCATGTTAGTTCCTAAGCTAACATGTACATCCATAACTTTCTTCCTGAATGGCGCATAGAAAAAAATTCAAATACAGTGACAGGAACCTTCATATATCTAATAACAGTGAAAGCAACTATTGCAATGTTGCAAGGATAATAAGTGTGTTTTGTAAACTCTAGAAAAAACAGTGTAAGGAACTTCCCATATATTTTAAACACAACAAATATTTAGAGCATGCAAACAAATTAATCCAATAGAAATTGGAAACGAATGAATTTACCTGGGTTGATTCTTCGTTCCTTCCACAAATTGAGAATGGAAGAGTACAAAAATGAATTCACTGATTGATATTGATAGAGAGGAGAACAGATAATCACATTTAAGTCAGAACTTTGTATTGAGAATTTATCGGAATTGAGAAGAGAGAATCGTGTTTAAGAATTAGGGGTTTGGGACTTTGGGGTTTCAATTGCGAGAATCATGTTCAGGGTTTTGGGTTGGGTTGGATTGAATCTTTTATTTGGTTGTGGTTATCCAACCAATTGATTATGGGTATCCAAATAAATTTAAAAATGGAATGGGTGAAAAACCAAAATAAAATTAATCGATTTTTGATAACCAGGTTAATATATGGTTATGAATAAACCATCAAACCAATTAATTTGAGCATCCCTATCTGATACACACTAAATGCATTTATGCATAGCTGACATAACCTAAACGCATTTATGCGTGGGTGATACAGCCTAAACGCATGTCTGTGTATTTAACCCAGATTAAATGCATTTCTGCGTAATTGGCACACAACACCCTTTGGATCTAGCCAATCCAAGGGTGTAGGCAGTAAAGCCTAGACACGTCCACCTCAATCCAAGCCAAGCTTTTGGGGAATGGACGAGGATCCTACCCATAACTGGGAAACAATCTTCTGCGATGTGGAGCGTGGTACAAAGATATGAACCCATCTCAGCGGTCTCGCCAACTACAAGCCCCATAGTGGGAAACAAGGGCAACATACTCATTACAGTGCACAAATCAATACGCTACTACAACAAATACTAAATACAACATGAAAACAAATACAAAGTCTTGTAGAACAATATAGAAACCAAAAATAGTAGTTAACCGCCTTCAGGACACTAAATCCCAAATCACGAAGACCTTTGTTACCCAGCGAGGTATTTCCCCCTCCTAAAGGCGAACAATCAGGGTTCCAATATCCTAACCATACAACCCTTCACAAATGCTAAGGAACAAACATGTAACTCACTGATGAACACTGGCAAGGCCCAGTGGACCACAAATGTTCAATTGCAGGGATGCCAAGAGAGCCTTGTAGTTTCAAAACCTTACTAACAACCAAAGTTACAACAGCGCAACAACAAGAATATGAAGACAAGTATAGAACTCAAAGCCAAATAATACGTGAATCACTATCGTAAAAATACTTGTATAAATATTAATTAGTTACATCTAAGGTACTACGGCCTGGAAAATATTACAGGAATAAGGAGTACAAAGTAAAACAAGTGGTCAAGCCAAAGTATCCGGGGCAGAGGTATTGGGATCACCATCTTGAACACCTTCAGGAGCAACTTGGAAGGGATTCAACTATTCAACAAGAATCTCAGCAGCGGGGTAAAACCTCTTTTCCTGTTCCATAACCAGGTCGCAGACCCCAAACACGATTTGCATAGTCCGTTGGAGGGAATCTTGGACTATCGCCTACAGACCGGTAACTTCATCATGAAGAGTCTTTAGAGCCCTGACATGAGCCTAAGCCTCCTGGTGAAGAGTTTTTTTATCTTTCTCCACCTGACAGGTCTTCTCTGTAGCGGCATTGGATACATCTTAAAGTCGTTTTTCCTTCCCCTTAAGAGCAACCTCCAACTCTGTTATATGGGAAGCTAGGGTAGAAGGGGACCTGTTGGTCTTTACCTTCTCTTGCAGAGAGTCGGCAAGCTTGACCTTCTTCTACAGTTCAACCAAATCCTTCTGATGGGCATAACACTTCTGCTCCATATCTTTGCATTTCCCTTCCAAGTGTCTCTTTCCATTGAAGGACTTCCAGGTGCCATAATGTCTGCTCGGATAGTAGCGACTACAGAGAATAGAGATGCAACCCGATATATGATGTGTGTTACCTCCAAAACAAGATCTATCTTATCCTCTTCAGAGATATTCTGATGAAGGACAAGACCGACGTCGACAAAGTAGAAGTAGCCTCTTCAGGAGTACGGGAAAGTCGAGACAATAAAATATTATGCATCCATAAGAAGGGAGTTACCTTCCTTGAAGCATCGTTCTTATAAGAAAAAAGTTGCTTAGGAGAGCATTCTTTTGTGGGAGAAGAATAGTCTTCATCCCAACCCTTATTTATTAGAATTGAAGACGATGGCTCTTCCTCCCAGTCAGAGTGACTGTGACATCATCATGTTGGTCAACCTAGGTGCATAATCAAAAGCCTCAGCAGTCGAGATGGGTGCAGGGGTTTTAGTAGGAGTAGTGGTAGTAGGAAGGGGCACCACAATTGTGATATATTGGCCATTAAAGAGATCATAAAACATATTGTTATTCTGTTGGTTGGCTACATTTGGTAAATAACATGAGTAGTATAAGATGTATTTTTGGTGAAGATGCAACATGTGGGACAAGATGTTCCAGCATGTGTGCAGTATCTGGCCTCAGGCTACAAGCCAAGGTTGTGCGTAAAATATATGTGTATTTTACTTTGATTTCTGGAAGATATGGTGTTGATGAGTTGCATACTTTAGCAATATGTTATTTAGTAAGATTTGCTCAAATATTTATTAATGCCAAGTCAATTTAAATGAAGATTTAAATGAGGATTTAAAATTGAATGAAGATCAAATAAAATATAATCTTCTTCCAAATCAAATATGTTGTCATCAATTCAAATGCCCATTGGAGACATGGCTAGTAGATGAATTGTTATATAAAGACTCCTTCTGTTAACAAAATTAGAGAGCAAACATTTAAGATCTAGTGTGATAGGGTTTTTATTCTTTGAGTCTTAGTATTCTTGTGTTTGTTGTAAACCTCTAAAGAAGCCTAAACTGAATATTAAAGGCATAGAGGTGGATTGTTAGTTGAGTTGCATTTCAACCTCTGTAATCATTTAAAAGCATTGATCACTAGGGTTGTGATTGATAGAAAGTGAGAGGGGTTCTCATATTTAGGGGGAAGCCTAAATAGAAAGACACAAGTAGTATTATGAAGTAGGAATTGAATAATGTTTGTTCGTATAACACTAATTTTACTAATAATATTGAGAATGGATTTCCTTTTTTTGGGTTGGAAGCCCCTCAAATGTAGGTGATGTTGTACTGAACTCTGTTAATGATTCGCTTGTGTTCTTTTTTACTTTCTACATTTAATTCCGTAGTATATAGGATAATATGTCAATTTGGTTTAACTTTTGGTACATGTTGTCCCAGACATCATGTCCAATATATCTCCCTGTTGGAGCGGTAAAGCGGCAAGCAACAAAAAGATTTGGAAGTATTTTTCCGGGAATTTATCGTGTCCACAGAGATCGGTGACATTGAACTGTCGTTCGACAATTTAAATGTTAAAGAGTTTGGGTTTAAAATGGTTTCAAACATAGAAACAGAAAAGTAAATATGAATATAAAAAGAATTCAATAATCAGAGTGAAGAAACTTATCCGGTATGCATATAATCCACTCCTCACAAATTTAAACTTACCAACCATTTATACTCAACCTACAATAATCCTCAATATCATCCAGCATCGCTCACAATAATGTCCATCTCTGACACACTGAGCTGAGAGAACAACCGTGTTACCCTCGTCGACACTCTCACACCCGACTCGAGATACGGAGGCATTAAGCTTCGACACCCATATAGATTGTTAGCTCTAAATCTATATCTAACATTCAGAAACTAACAGATAATCATCCCTAATCAAGGTTTACGATGTTTATCTCTAACACAACCCAAACCCCGAGCATAAAGCAAAAAATCAGAGATAATCATCAATAAAGATTTGTAAAGCGGATTTTATACAACTCCATGGGCGATAAATATACATAAGATCAAAATAAATACATATACAAAAACCCAACAAATGAAGAAATACACAAAGAAGAAGAGAAATGAACCAAACATCTCGCGGTTTATCGACGTCGATCGATGATCAATCCAACCTGGAACATCCGTGTGCAAGCTCCATAGTTGTTTTCTACGCTAATCCTATGAAAAAATGATGTTTGATGGAGTGGGAGCAAAAAATACCCAAACCATAACCTAAAAAATGAATGAAACGACTTATATATCATTTACAAAATCTGTCAAGTTCGCAATGCGAACTTTTCTTCGCAAAGCGAACATCAAAATTAGGCACCTGATGCCTCAGGAACAGTTAAACCGCCTCTGTGATTCTGCAAAAGTTCGCAATGCAAACTTTTATTCGCAAAGCGAATATTCGCTGGAAAGTTCGCAATGTGAACTTTGGTGCCTTTTTCTACTGCCTCAAGTCTGGGAACATTCGCTAGGAAGTTCGCAAAGAGAACTTGATAGCACACCAGCCCTTGTTTTGACCATAACTTTTGAACCGTAACTCGGATTGATGCACGGTCGGAAGCGTTGGAATGCTTATGCAATGCTCTTTACAACAATGGGAAAATATCTTTGCTTGAATACCTACAAAAATGAGAAAAAATCAATTAAACTTAATGATATTTACACGATACGCAATATATACACTATAATGTAAAGTAAACGTAATTACAAATAAAGCGGAGTTTATTCGTATGATATTAACAAAAAGTATCGATAAGTGCAACAAAAATTATATACAAAAATAGCTACAATTTGCACTTATCACTCCCCTAAGAACAAAATTTAACATATTCCACTTGTTCATATTATCTGCAAAAATCAATCACACGTGTAAAAAAAATAACAATTTTAGGACCCCATCCTCCCCAAAAATCTCTTTCCGCTCATCTGGTTAACCGCACTCATAATGTCTTAGGTGTCAATTCGTTTTTACCTCACATTGGTAGGGGGAACCTCACTGGGGCCGAACCTTTCCTTGTGTCCAAGCCCCTAAAACAAAAAATGTAGGTCTTCCTCCATCACTTCTTCCTTACGTGGAAGATGAACCAACCTCGTGTGGTAGGAATGGACATCCCGACTGAAATGAGACAAAGACCAAAACTTTCAGAAATGAACTCCTCTAGAAGCGAGAAAACTCGCTAGAGGAGTAAGACAAAGCCAGACGGGCTCTAGCGTAAGGAGCCTCACAAGCAAAAAGCATCCCTGAAAATCACCACAATCTTGGGGGAAGGGGTCGAATTAAGGATTGTTCGAATTGAAACTAATGAGTATTTGGTCATGGAAATTGTCCTAAGAGGAAAGCCTCAGGTATAACAGATTAAGAAATAATCCAATGGAAGGTTTCTAAGATTTATTCTAGGTACACACCTGAAACACCCTCTTGTAGGCCCAAGATCTCAGATGAAGCTGAGAAGGAGCAACTTTTAAATGTTTCAAGACGAACACTTCAAAGTTAGACAAAGGTAACCATAATCATATCATTGTGAACACACACTCATATAGTAGGATTGCATAATTGTCAAAGGAACTATATATCCTTTTTTCTGGGCCAACTAGAAGAGCTGACCATTCTCGAGGATCACCAACCATGATTCCTACATCATCTATGGTTTCCCAAGTACTCAAAACATATGGAGTACCCATTACTTTTGCATCCATCCAATCATGATCTGTTGTGTTTGAGCAACTTCAAAGATCCAAGTAGGCATTTTACCTCAGTAACGTTGGGTTCACAATTATGGGTCCCCATGTGAAGTTGGATAAAGCTTTTAGCGCATTCTCTCATCTGGTGGTTAGCTTGTATTTCCTCCTCGATTAAGATGGGAGGAGGCAGATGAGCCTCGACATGATCCACCTCTACGGTGACGTTCAAAATAAGGGTTTCTAATGTGTCGAATGAAAAAACTCATTCCTCCAAGGAATTCCTAGATACCCTTTATAAGTCATCATCAGATAAATGTATGACTTCTGGTTCTAGGAGATCATAGTCAAGATGAGGGAGATGAGAATCAAGGGATGTCCTCATTCTTGAGGCAGACGAAGTTTTTCTCTTAGAATTACTCACCAAGTTAATGATACTATCACTTATCCTCACTAAAAAACTTTTAATTGATTAATCATGTAGCCATTTTCAGGGAACTGTTGGAGCGGTAAAGCGGCAAGCAAAAATATTTATTTTTGGAAGAATTCCCTCTGGAATTTATCGTGTCCACAAAGATCGGTGCTATTGAACTGTCGTTCGACAATTTAAATGTTAATGAGTTTGGGTTTAAAATGGGTTTAAAGTAAATGCAGAAAAGTAAACATTAACACAAAAAGAATTCATTCTTCAGAGAGAAGAAACTTATCCGGTATGCATATAATTCACTCCTCACAAACTTAAACTTACCGACCAATTATACTCAACCTACAATACTCCTCAATATCATCTAGCATCGTTCACAACAGTGTCCATCTCTGACACACTGAGTTGAGAGAACAATCGTGTTACCCTCGTCGATACTCTCGCACCCAACTCGAGATACGGAGGCATTAAGCTTCGACACCTATAAAGATTGTTAGCTCTAAATCTATCTCTAGCATTGTTGAACAGTATTTCGGGGGTGTTTTATCGTATCCACAGGGATTGTGTATATTAACGTCGTTCGATAGTCAAAAGCGTTTCAAACTTTATAGTAACAAAGGGTTGATTTTTCGTTTCGTAACGTTTGCATAAAATTTATAATTCAACGGTAAAAAGATTGGTTTCAGGGTTTAGTAAAAACATGCCAAGACTAGTGTTCAATAATCCGTTTCGTACATATCAACTCGATAAAGCGTGTGAACTTGTTAACAATAAATATAACCACATATCCTCTCAACAAGTTTCTCTCGAACACTTGTTGTGAGATTTATCATATTGATCCTTTGATGATCTCTTACTCAAACTAACAATATGATAACATTCAAGTTCAATATTTATGAACATCAACTTTCAAAACTATCTCTAGCCTTATGATTATTGATGGATTGAAACTTAGGTCAAGTTTAATACATTTCTTTCGAACATGAAATAAACAAAATATAAACCATGTAAACAAAGTTTTTTTTTCTATATTTATCATCAACAAAGTTCACAAACTTACAACCAAGATCAATACATACAAAATGATGGATTACCTACCACTAATCTTGACACAAGAATGTGTTTAGCTACACATAGTCATGGTAGCTTGCTTCACAAGTTTCGTGAGGAGATGAAAGAATATCCGCGTCGAATAATCGAGATCGGATGCGACTTCAGCTTCTCTATGTGAAAAATCTCTCTTTGATGACGAAAACTCAGAAAAATATGTTTTGGTGTGAAAAGGTGAAGTTATGATCCCAAGAAAGTGTAAAAATCTATTTATAATGGACTTGGGATCTGATGCGTTCGCATTGCGAATGATCCATTCGCCTAGCGAATGAAGAAAATGGCACCTGAAGTGCCTTCTGATAACTAAACCGCCCTTGGTTGTCTTTATGAGTTCGCAATGCAAACGTTTCATTCGCAAAGCGAACTATTCGCCAAAACATTTGCAAAGCGAATTTTGGGTCCTTTTGCCACTGCCATAGCCAAGGGTTCTTCGCCAGGACTTTCACAAAGCGAGTGAAGCAGCGAACATTCGCTGAATTCCCTTTTCCTACTGCCATATTCTAGGACCATTCGCTGGAGACCTCGCTAGTTATTCGCAAAGCGAACCTTCGCTAGCTAGTTCGCAAAGCACTTCTTAAAGTTTTCCTCTATTCTTTGGCAGTTTACATCAACTCTTTATGTCTTCTTTCTTTGATCAATTAGTGCACTTTCCAGCACAATAGCACACACATTACAAGCACCAAAGGTATATATACCATGTGTGAAGAACAACAACAATTCACTACTAAAATTCACAATTAAAACATGAAAGTGTTGAAAAATGCCAAGTATCAAATATAAATATATAGCATGTTTGACGTTTAACAAACTCTCCCTAACTAACTCTTTTTCTGTCCTCAAGCAAAGTATGTCTCTCATTGAAACAATAGGATTTGGTCGAGCACTTGATTCAACCAAGAAAGATAAACGGCTCAAATAAACAACAATTGTAACAAAGCAACAATTACACAATCCTAGAATCGACAATGCAAAAGAACTTGAATCTTAAACAAATCTCAGACAGTGTTTCAAGAGACAACTAAACCATCATGCTTATGTCACTCTAACACTCCTCTTCGAAATAGGAATGAAGGAAATTAACGTGTTTGCAACCACGGGGCAATTTCGTTCGAATGACAAATGATGCAAATACAAAGCAATTCATACAATATCTAATCGATCACATAAGAAATCATGGAAGCAGGAGATCACTAAGGGCTTTTAAGGTTGTAGCTTGGTCGGGTTAACAACAAAGGGATATTTCTAAAGGCCATTGAATCGAAGTTGCAGATGCAAAAGAACATTCACTATACA
Source organism: Lathyrus tuberosus (assembly GCA_022829125.1). Lineage (NCBI taxonomy): Eukaryota > Viridiplantae > Streptophyta > Magnoliopsida > Fabales > Fabaceae > Lathyrus > Lathyrus tuberosus. Next base: position 6,722,445 of record JALAZF010000213.1, read on the forward strand.
AGGTATTCACACACATCTCAACTTCATTCACCAATTTTACACCTTTATCACAAACCTTCTCAAACTTCCTCATGCACAATTATTGGTTTCTATTTTTCTCATTCAAGCAAGCATCCTTTTCTATTTTTTTTCACATTCATATTCACATTCTCTTTTTCGTTTCATGCTTGCTTGAAATTTTTCAAAAGTTTGAGCAATTTACCAATCTTCTTTTTCATTCTCCCCAACTTATTTTCAACTAAACCTTAAGTGAATGCTCCTTGCTTTTTAAGGCAAGGAAATCAATAAAACAAAGTTCCAAGGTTCAAGAAGAAAAAATTTTAGAAACTCTCAAAAATTCAATGATGAACATGGTTTTCAAATTATGTACAACACTAAGTTCATCACTAAACGATATCTAAACTATTTAGGCGCAAAGGGGTTAACGAATACTCGCTACTCACAGGTAAATTACTATTTGGAAATGGTTGTGCTCAATATCAACAAGTGCATTGATCATTTCTAAAGCTTCCACAATATCACACAAATCACAAGATAAAGCATGAATTAAAAGTATAAAGCAAAATTCATCATCAATCCAAAGCATATAGTATAACATGGAGGTTTCTTACTTTTGTGGTTTTTTGGACTTAAATGACACAAGCAATCAATAAAGTTGTAACAAGAAACAACATTTCATTTGTACAAAGACAAAAATTTCTAACACATTCTAAATTCTAGAACTAGGTAACTATGTACCTTGCCAACAAAATCGTGCTTAAAATTACTATCATCGCCATCCAACTTGGAAGAATCTTCTTTGATGCACAACAACACCAACCTAAAATTCTTCAAATCAACACCAAAAGATGGAAATATTAAACTTCCACAAGCATACCAACATAAAGCGATAAAAAGCATACCAACAATTTACGAGTTGAACATTCATAAACTGAAGAATTCAAATCTTAACAATAATAATAATAAAAACTAAAATAAAATTGAAACTAAACATATTTAACTGAAAACAAGATAATACTCATAATATCATAATAATGTAATGGTGTGAAAACACCTACAAAGTCAAAAGTACCTCATACGGGTACAAGTACATCAAAATATCAAAATAATCCACCGAGTGGATAAAATACATCAATAAAAACTGAAAAAAAAAGTAAAATACAAGCAAACTTCACTTTGATGCTCAAAGGAAGTACAAAATCAGAACAGCAAAATCAGTCTTCCTCGGACTCTGAACCGGACACCTCAACCAACTCTTCATCCTCTGAGCCAGAAACAGAACCAGACACCTCAACATAAGTACCATCGCCCTCCTCCTCATCAGCATCATCAGGACCAACCGCTTCTGCTCCCCCTCTGAAATCTGGCCTGGCCTCAGGCCAACCAGCATGAGCAATGAACTGCTCCCTCGTCATCATCAAATAATCAGCGGCGGGCTCACGAATTTGTAGCTGAAGTACCTGCATGGAGTCATGTAAATCCATCATGGCACGCTGAAAAGCCGCCATCCAATCCCAGTTATACTGGAAAATCTCCTGCTGATAAGGGTAAAAACCTTGCGACCCAGAACCAGAACCATCACCACCCCTTGTGCCGACATCAGCACCAACACTCGATTTCTCACCCCTAGCCCCATTTGGCTTGCAAAACTTGTCGACATAACGGTCATCAATAGCCGACGGGATAGTCACCTGACGGTGAGAGGGGAGATTAACCCCAGCATGCGCACACAGTGTCATGATGAGGCAAGGAAGAGCAAGAGGGGCGTTCTTCCAAGAAGCGGAACCAAGACCACTCTCAACAACAACCCTTATCTCGTCGGCGATAATCCGGGCTACATCAATTTGTACATTGGTTAAAATACTATGGACAAGATGGGCTAGTGGTATAGGGATGGTTGATGTATGGGACTTCGGCTTAATGTTGGTTACCATCAAAACCAAAATAAGTTGTGTCAAAGGTCTCATGTCTTCACGACGGTATCTAATGGCAACCTCAGATGGGTTGAGCTCAACAGTTTTACCCTCTCGTAGAAGATCTCTAGTCATGGTAGGTATGTCTCGGTGAAGGTGAAAGTCTCTATGGAAATCATCTATCTGGCTAGCTCTCAAAGGCAACAAATTTCCAAGAACGGTATTAATTGTTCCACGATCAAATCGCACCACTTTTCTGCCAACAAAAGTTGTCCAACCAAATTGGTCCCCATCATCAGGAAGGGCGTTTGCATAAAACTCGCGGACAACCTCCATATTGTAGCTATCGACTGGAGTTATCAGTCTTCCCCAGTTTTTCTCTTCAAGTAGCAAAGCCACCGACTGGTAACTCCCATGCTCACTTAGGTTAAACCTCTTTTCTGGCAAAATTGTTCTCTTCTCCAAGGTTAGATACCTTGCTGCCTACTTGGATCCTCTGAAGCAATCACTATCAAACTGAATTGGCACTTGTCTTGAAGTACTAGCCTTTCGCTTCTTAGCGGGATTGATCTTTGGACCCATCTGCACAAATCAACAAATAAAACAACAATAAGCAGCAACACAGTTCATTAGAAATGGGAGCCAAAACAAAATTCAAACTGAGATAACATAAAAAAAATTCAAAATTATGATATGTTCGCAGCAGAGTTCGCAAAGCGAAGGCTGGCGAATGCTCGCCCAGGTTGGCAAAGCGAACTGGGCAGCGAACCTGCGATAATTTTCCAAAATAACAGCATCCAAACTTCCAACATCAGAGTTCCATTTACAATACCATTTCTATTCTAAGCTTTTCACAAAATTCAACATGCAATCAATCAAACCTTAAAACAGAGGTTAAACCCTAGAATTAAAAATGTCTCTGATGTTTAATCCAATAATCCTAACCACAATGTCTAATCAGAAGGTAACAAAGAGAAAGAAAACGAAATTCAAACCTGAACTTGTTAGTGATTTGGGGAAACTTGGTGAAATTTGAGATGAACAAAGCACGTGAGAATTTGTTCTTGGAAGCATGTTTGTTTGTGAAAGTGAAAGAGTGAAAGTGAGAGTGTCTAAGGGAATAGGGTTCCCTTCACAAGCTCAGAAAAAAGGATGGGTCATGGGCCCAAATGTTGGCTCACCCATAAAATTTACTCCTTTTTAACGATGTGGCAGCAGAAAAATATTCCCCTGTCTCGCTGAGTTCGCAAAGCGAACTGGCCAGCGAATGCTCGCCCTAGGTTCGCAAAGCGAACCAGCCAGCGAACATGACAGATTTTTGAAATTTTGTTATGAATCTTCTACCACTTCCTTAACCAATTCTAAAATAACTAAGATCATCAAAACAACAAATGAAAGCATAAATACTTACAATGTTGGGGTGCCTCCCAACAAGCGCTTGTTTAACGTCGACTAAGTTCGACGGTCCAAGATGATTCAAAGATCATCCAGAAACACACTGCAATTCTCTTGGTCAAATTCTCCTCCAAGATATAATTTCAATCGTTGGCCATTTAATGTCCAACTTTCTTTCTTTTTCAAGTCCTCAATGACTATTGCACCATAGTGCTTGACATCCTTGACAAAAAATGGTCCAGACCATTTGGACTTTAATTTTCCCGAAAACAATTTCAGACGGGAATTGAATAAAATCACCATCTGGCCAACCCGGAATTCCTTCTGTGAAACCTTTTTATCATGATATCCTTTCACTTTTTCATTATATATCTTGCTTGAGTGGTACACGTTATTGCGTATTTCTTTCAATTCATGCAACTGAACTTTCCTTTTTTCACCGGCCAAACTCGGATCAAAATTCAACATTTTCAAAGCCCAAAGAGCCTTGTGCTCCAATTCAACGGGTAAATGGCATGACTTGCCATAAACCATTTGAAAAGGAGTTAGACTGATTGGCACTTTGTAAGCGGTGCGATACGCCCACAAAGCCTCATCTAATTTTTGTGACGAATCTTTCCGCGAGCTCGACACGGTTTTCTCTAAAATTCTTTTGACCTTAGACACTTTTGCTTGACCATTTGTCTGTGGGTGGTACGGAGTTACAACTTTGTGCTTTACACCGTAATGCTCTAAGACCTTTTCGAGCGGTGCATTGCAAAAATGCGAACCTCTGTCACTAATTAACACACAAGGGGTGCCAAAACGGGAGAATATGTTTTTCTTTAACAATTTTATCACCGTCTTGCCATCAGCCCTCGGTGACGCAATTGCTTCCACCCACTTAGAAACATAGTCAACCACAACGAAAATATACTCGTTTGAAAAAGATGGTGGGAATGGTCCGACAAAATTAATACCCCAACAATCGAACACCTCGACTTACAAAATTGTGTGCAAGGGCATTTAATTTCTTTTTCCAATCCCGCCACTTCTTTGGCATGTATCACAACTTTTTGCATGGAGGTTGGCATCTTTAAACAATGTTGGCCAATAAAAGCCCGATTGGAGAACTTTAGTTGCCATTCTTAAACCATTGTAATGCCCTCTATAAGGCGAGTTGTGACAATGCCAAAGGATACTTTTGGCTTCATCAAGAGTGACACACCTCCTTAACAAATTGTCACCTCCTAAATTAAACAAGTATGGCTCATCCCAAACATATAAATTAGCATCCGAAAGGAATTTCCATCTTTGATTCCAAGTTAGGTCCTCCAGTATAAAACCGGTTGCTTTGTGGTTATCAAAATCTGCAAACCACAGCCTAACTTGTACTCGAAAAAGTTTATCATCCGGAAATTCTTCACGGACCTCATTCTCACGGTGAGTTACCTCTACATTGACCAACCTAGACAAAGGATCTGCTACCAAGTTTTCTGACCCTTTCTTGTCACGGATTTCCAAATCAAACTCTTATAACAAAAGGATCCACCGGATGAGCCTTTGCTTCGAATCCGGCTTGGTAAGCAGATATTTAATTGCCGAGTGGTCAGTGTAGACTACCACCTTTGAACTAATCAGATAAGACCAAAATTTCTCAAGAGCGTATACAATAGCGAGTAATTATTTTTCTGTGGTGGCATAGTTAACTTGTGCCTCATTAAGAACTTTACTCGCATAATGTATAGCATGAAATTTTTTTGCCTTTCTTTGCCCTAGCACCGCACCAACGGCATAATCGCTAGCATCACACATTAATTAAAAATTTAAGGTCCAATTTGGAGCAACGATTATGGGTGCGGTGATGAGTTTCTCTTTTAAAATTTTAAAGGCATTTAAACATTCATCATCACAGGAGAAGGACTTATCTTTGTTGAGTAGATTACTCAATGGCCTTGCAACATTGGAGAAGTCTTTGATAAACCGCCTATAAGAGCCAGCATGGCCAAGAAAACTCCGGATGCCTTTGACATTGGTTGGAGGAGGCAACTTCTCGATCACTTCAATTTTTGCTTGATCCACTTCAAGGCCTTTAGAGGAGACTTTGTGGCCAAGCACAATCCCCTCTGTTACCATGAAGTTACACTTCTCCCAGTTTAATACCAAGTTTGTCTCAACACACCATTCAAGAACGGCCTCCAAATTTCTCAAACAAAGATCAAAAGATGCTCCGAAAATGAAGAAGTCGTCCATGAATACCTCCATCATTTTTTCAATAAGGTCGGAGAAAATTGCTTGCACACATTGTTGAAATGTTGTAGGTGCGTTGTACAAGCCAAATGGCATCTTTCGGTATGCAAAAATTCCGAAGGGACATGTGAATGCCGTCTTCTCATGGTCTTCCGGGTCAACCAAAATTTGGTTATAACCGGAATAGCCATCCAAGAAGCAATAGAATTCTTGTCCCGACAATCTTTCAAGCATTTGATCCATAAACGGGAGTGGAAAATTATCTTTTCTAGTAGCGGTGTTTAGCCTTCTATAATCTATACACATTCTCCAACCCGTCACAGTTCTTGTCGGGATTAATTCATTTTTCTCATTTCATATAATGCTCATTCCTCCATTCTTAGGTACAACTTGAACAGGACTCACCCACGGACTATCGGATATCGGGTAAATCATACCGGCATCCAATAGCTTAACAACCTCTTTTCTCACCACTTCCTTCATAGTTGGATTTAAACAGCGTTGTGGTTGGGTTACCGCTTTGAAGTCCTCTTCCATCAAGATTTTATGCATGCAATAAGCCGGACTAATTCCCTTTAAATCGGAAAGAACCCAACCTAAAGCTTCTTGATTTTTCTTCAAAACTTGAATCAAACGGTCCTCCTCTTTGTCGGTCAAGATGTTGCTAATGATAACCGATTTGTTACAACCGTCATCAAGGAACACATATTTCAAATTAGAAGGCAACACCTTCAATTCAAGTTGAGACTTCTCATCACTCACCTCTTTCTTTAACACTTCCTCTTCACATTCCCATGGTTGTAACTCCTCCAAAGATTCAAGTTCCTTCAAACACTCTTCAAGTGCCCTTTCTTCTTCATCGGAAAACACTTCAAACGAGTCATCAAGAGCTCTTTCCAAGGGAGATACTATATGAACTTGCTTTGAAACTTCCACAATGGCTTCTTCCGTTGCATCAATATGGAAGCTATCATGTTTATCTTGAGAATGCTTCATTGCTTCAAAGAGATTAAAACTCATTTCTTCATTTTGAACTCTTACTTTTATAAGACCGTCATCAACATCGATCATCATTCTTGCGGTCTTCATGAAAGGGCGTCCAAGTATTAATGGAGCATCCTCGTCTTCCTCCATATTAATAACAACAAAGTCAACCGGAAAGAAAAACTTATCAACTTTAACCAAGACATCTTGAGCCATTCCATGAGGATGAGTTGTGGATTTGTCGGCCAATTGTAACGTCATCCGAATTGCCTTCATTTCAATGTTCCCAAGCCTCTTCACAATGGATAATGGAATTAGATTAATGCTTGAGCCCAAATCAATTAAGCCTTTGCCAACGTAGACATCACCAATTGTTACTGGCAAAGTAACACTCCCCGGATCGACTTCTTTCCTTGGTAGAGTTCTTTGGATTATAGCACTACAACTTGCATCAAGGACAATTGTTTCCGGCTCCAAATATCTTCACTTGTTTGTAAGAATATCTTTCATGAACTTAGCATATTTCGGCATTTGTTCAAGTGCTTCGGCAAACGGAATGTTGATTTGCAATTGTTTGAAAATGTCCATGAAACGAGTGTAATGTCGTTCATTGTCTTTCTTTGTGGGCACATGAGAGTAAGGTAAGTTTTGGATCGGAATTGGATTCACTATCTCCTTCCCTTTTTTCACTCTTCTTTTCTTTTCTTCAATCCTTTCTTTTTCAAGGTTATCTTTTTCAACTTCTTCCTTATCATTATTTTCAACTACAACATCATCAACTCTCTCTTCCTCCACAACCTTCTCAATTATCACATCATCATTTTTCTCATTTTTTCTCCTTCTCCCAACTCTCTCCCACTTCTAGTAACAATAGCTTTACAATGCTCCTTTGAGTTGTTTTGAGTATTGGCGAAAAAAGAAGGTCCCGTTTGTTGCTCGGCCACTTATTTTGTAAGTTGCCCAACTTGATTCTCGAGATTTTTGATTGATGCTTCATTTGACTTTTGATTTTCCATAGACATTTGAATAAATTGGTTAAGATTTTCTTCAAGCTTGGAACTCCCACCTTGAGGTTGATAAGGATTTTGTCGATTTTGTTGAAATCCTTGTTGATTTTGATAATTTCCTCTTGGTTGTTAATTTTGGTACCCTTGTTGATAAAGGTTGTTGTTGCCTTTGATAACCTTGTTGTTGATTTGGATTGTTCATATAATTCACTTCTTCTTCAATTGGAGGACAAGGAAGATAATAGCCGGTTGGATGATCACCTTTACATAACTCACAAACCGCTACTTGCACCTTTTTGTTAGGAAGTTCATGCATTTCTTTGATCTGTTGAGGTAGCTTGGACATTTGTTGCGTTAGCAACTCAACCTGTTGAGATAGCAATTTGTTTTGAGCAAGTATTGCATCATTTGTCCCCAACTCTAGCACTCCAGCTTTCTTTTGAGAAGAGCCACGGTTATGGTTCCCTTGATGGTCATTTAGAGCCATCTGGTCAATGATAGAAATAGCATCCTCGACGCTTTTAGCCATTAACGATCCACCCGCGGTGGCATCCAACAATGTTTTATGAACTAATTGAAGACCATTTCTAAAAATGTGAACTTGAGTAAGCTCATCGAAAGCGTGCGCTTTACACTTTCTCAACATGGACTTGAATCTCTCCCAAGCTTCGTTGAGAAATTCATTTCCACCTTGAGTGAAAACTGCAATTGCTGTTTTAGCCTCCAAGAAACGATTAGGTGGAAAAAATCGTTCCAAAAATTTTTCCTCTAGCATGTTCCAGTCCGTCATGATTGTCGTAGATTGATCAAGATACCATTCCTTAGCCTTTCCAATGAGGGAATGCGGGAATAGTCTCTTGAATAAAGACTCTTCTTCAGCTTCGGGTGCACCAGTCGCGCCCGCAATCTCATAGAACTTAGTCAGGTGTGTAAAAGGATCCTCGTGATCCATACCAGTAAATGGATTCTGATACAGAAGCGAGAGGATACCCGTCTTCATTTCTGAATGCCGACCATTCTGAGCATTACGTGCAAATTGTGCAGTATGTCTCGGACTATTAGTACAAGGAACTGAAGCAAGTGGTGGTGGTGGTGGTGGAGTAGCCATAGTTGGCGGTAACTGTGGTACTGGTGTCGAAGTTGAACTTTTATCTCGTTCTCCTCTTTCCTTGGCAAGTTGCCTCCTCCGCCTTATTCTGCTATTTAACTTACGCGCAGTTCTTTCGATTTCAGGATCAAAAAGAAGTTGGTCTGCGGGTAACTTCCCTCGCATAAAACAGAGTATACACACTAAACCAAACAAATCAACAAGCACAAGAAAAAGTTAACAAGTTTAAAACTCAATAACTATTGCAATGCTCGCAATATAACAACAATCCCCGGCAACAACGCCATTTTGTTGAACAGTATTTCGGGGGTGTTTTATCGTATCCACAGGGATTGTGTATATTGCCGCCGTTCGATAGTCAAAAGCGTTTCAAACTTTATAATAACAAAGGGTTGGTTTTTCGTTTCGTAACGTTTGCTTAAAATTTAGAATTCAACGGTAAAAAGATTAGTTTTAGGGTTTAGTAAAAACATGCCAAGACAAGTGTTCAATAATCTGTTTCGTACGTATCAACTCGATAAAGCGTGTAAACTCGGTAACAATAAATATAACCACATATCCTCTCAACAAGTTTCTCTCGAACACTTGTTGTGAGATTTATCATATTGATCCTTTGATGATCTCTCACTCAAACTACCAATATGATAACATTCAAGTTCAATATTTATGAACATCACCTTTCAAAACTATCTCTAGCCTTATGATTATTGATGGATTGAAACTTAGGTCAAGTTTAATACATTTCTCTCGAACATGAATTGAACAAAATATAAACCATGTAAACAAAGTTTTTCTTCTATATTTATCATCAACAAAGTCCACAAACTTACAACCAAGATCAATACATACAAAATGATGGATTACCTACCACTAATCTTGGCACAAGAATGTGTTTAGCTACACATAGTCATGGTAGCTTGCTTCACAAGTTTCGTGAGGAGATGAAAGAGCATCCGCGTCAAATAATCGAGATCGGATGCGACTTCGGCTTTTCTATGTGAAAAATCTCTCTTTGATGAAGAAACTCAGAAAAATATGTTTTGGTGTGAAAAGGTGAAGTTATGATCCCAAGAAAGTATAAAAATCTATTTATAATGCACTTGGGATCTGATGCATTCGCACTGCGAATGATCCATTCACCAAGAAAATGAAGAAAATGGCACCTGAAGTGCCTTCTAATAACTAAACCGCCCTTGGTTGTCTTTGTGAGTTCGCAATTCGAACGTTTCATTCGCAAAGCGAACTATTCGCCAAAACATTCGCAAAGTGAATTTTGGGTCCTTTTGCCACTGCCATAGCCAAGGGTTCTTCGCCAGGACTTTCGCAAAGCGAGTGAAGCAACGAACATTCGCTGGAGTTTGCAAAGCGAACTTTGGTCCCTTTTCCTACTGCCATATTCTGGGAACATTCGCTGGAGACCTCGCTAGTTATTCGCAAAGCGAACCTTCGCTAGCTAGTTCGCAAAGCGAACTTCTTGAAGTTTTCCCCTATTCATTGGCAGCTTGCATCAACTCTGTGTCTTCTTTCTTTGATCAATTAGTGCACTTTCCTGCACAATAGCACACACATTACAAGCACCAAAAGTATATATACCATGAGTGAAAAACAACAACAATTCACTACTAAAATCCATAATTAAAACATGAAAGTATTGAAAAATGCCAAGTATCAAATACAAATATATAGCATGTTTGACATCTAACAAGCATCCAGAAACTAACAGATAATCATCCCTAATCAAAGTTTGCGATGTTTATTTCTAACACAACCCAAACCCCGAGCATAAAGCAAAAATCAAGGACAATCACCGATAAAGATTTGTAAAGCAGATTTTATACAATGCCATGGGCGACAAATATACATGAGATCAAAGTAAATACATATACAACAACCCAACAAAGAAGAAATACACAAAGAAGAAAAGAAATAAACCAAACATCTCGCAGTTTGTCAACGCCGATCGATGAGAAATCCACCCCTGATCATCCGTGTGCAAGCTTCAATGTTGTTTTCTAAGCTAATCTACTGAAAAATGAATTTGATGGATTTGGGAGCAAAAATCCCCATAACCATAACCTAAAAAATGAATGAAATGACTTAAATATCATTTCAAAATCTGTTGAAAACTGTAATACAGCAGCAAGCAAAAACTAATTTAAGTAACCCAGTTTTTGTCGTATCCACAGGGATCAGTGTGAGGGAAAGAATGTCATTCGACGGTATCTATGTTTCTAAGCTTATGGTTCAAAAGTTTTGGTTTAAAAGATTTAATGAACCAAAATTAAATGCAGAAAATGTAAAGACTGAAAATATAAAGTAAAGACTGAAATATAAACGGAGCCTTGTTGGAATTGGATCTCATCAATTGATAACACATACATTCTTCTAATCATTTTATACATAAATCACTTGTTCGTCTAATATCATCATGTATCACCCACGACATACATATCCTCTCAGTCCCCGCATGTGTGAGTGATTTTGTACCGATCAACAATTGCTCTCGCACATTACCAATCAATACAAAGCATTTAAAACCTACATGAATGTTAAGCCTACATCCATCTCTGACATCAAGACTCAACAGATATTACTATAACATCAATATCAAACTAATGAGTAACTCATATACAAAGCCATGATCATATTACGTACATATGATTAATCCTTTTTACATGCATTAAACTAATTGGCCAAATGAATGTGAATATCATTCTTCATCACTATTATCACGCATCATCGTAATACCGTATTGATCCTACTCATGCTACTCATGCTACTTAATCAACACAATACAACAAAAGATACAATGAATATCAACTCACAAAACCATGTCAAAATTTTGTTCATTGATAGATGAAAAATCTAAGATCAAGGATTTGAAATAGGTGTTGTCAAGACCCATAAATAAGCAATCAAAGACCATCAACAATAGAGAATCAAAACTAATTCACAAACATACATTAGATGAAATATATAAGGTATCAAAAGATTACATCCAAACCCAACAAGAGATTGAAGATCCTACCTTTTCCCTTTTATGGTTTGAGTTTCTCTCCCAAAACTATGCTTGAAATGGAGAGAGATCAAGTTCTGATCTTTTTATTACAAGTTATAATCTATCTAATAATAATAACTCTCAAAAGTGTGAAAAATCTATTTATAATACATTCAGAAAATTCCATATTCGCAAAGCAAATGCTTCACTCGCACAACGAATGGTGAAAATGGGCAACTGAGGTGCCACTTCATAGTTAAACCGCCACAGAAATTCTTTATGAGTTCGTAATGCGAAGGATTATTCGCAAAGCAAACACTCGCCTTCAAGTTCACAAATCGAACTTTAGTGCCTTTTTCCTCTGCCATAATTCTGGGACCATTCGCTGGGACTTTGCCAGCCTTCGCAAAGTGAAGCTTCGCTGGCAGTTCGCAAAGCGAACTTGCTGATGTTTTCCTCTCTTCTTTGGCAGCTTGGATCCAATCTTGTGTCTTACCACTTTGATCATTTAGTGCCTTTTCCTGCACAATAGCACACATATTACAAGCACCAAAGATATATTCTCAATGTTTGAAGAACAACAACAATCATGAGTAAAATCAATGAAAACATGAGAATTTAGTAGAAAAAGTGCCAAGAAAAATAGTTCATTTAAAGGTAAAATCTGCACCTAACAACTCTCCCCCCACTAGATTTTTGCTTATCCTCAAGCAAAGTATGCCCCTCATGAAAACAAGAGGATTTGCTCAAGCATAAGATTCAACCAAAGTCAAGCATGAAAATGCGCACAAGCAACTTTCACCACTCAATAGAATCGAACAATGACAAAGAATTAAATTCTTAAACAAATATCATGGAATGGTTCAAAGAACAACTAAATTTTCATACTTGAATCACTCTAACACTCCTCTTCAGAATAAGAATGAAGAAATTAACGTGTTTGCAACCGCGGGGAAATTTCACTCACCTGACAAACAATGCTAATAGCAACTCAATTCATACAACATCTAACAATCAAAAATGAAAACATGGAAGCGAAAAGATCACTAAGGGCTTCAAAGGTTGTAACTTTGTCAGGTTCATAACAAAGGGACATTTCTAAAGGCCATTGAATTGAAATTTCCGATGCAAAAAGAAACATTCACTATACATGGTATTAACACATCACAACTTCATTCACCATTTTCATTCCTTTATCACCAACCTTCTCAAACTTCCTTATGCACAATTATTTCATTCTCTATTTTTCTTATTCAAACAAGCATTCTTTTTCTTTTGTCTTTCACATTCATATTCACAGTTTTTCTTTTCATGTTGCTTGAAATTTTTCAAAAGTTTTAGCAACTTACCATTCTTCTTTTTCATTCTCCCCAACTTGAATTCAACCAAACCTCAAGTGAATGCTCCTTGATTTTTAAGGCACGGAAATCAAATTAAAACAATGTTCAAATGTTCAAGAAGAAATTTTTAGAACCTCACAAAATTCAATGATGAACTACACTTTCAAATTATGTACATAAACCAAGTTCATCACTAAAATGAGATCTAAATTGTTTAGACTCAAAGAGGGTTAACGAATTCTCTCTACTCACGGGTAAGATACTTTTGGATACGGTTGTGCTCAATATAAACAAATGCCTTGATCATTTCTAATGCTTCCACAAAATCACAATAATCAAAAGTTAAAGCATGAATCAAACGAATTAAACAAAGTTATCAGTCATCCTAGCATATAGTAAATAATGGAGGTTTCTCACAATTTGTGGCTTTTGGACCTAAGTGAAACAAGCATTCAAACAAGTTGCAACATGAAACAAAAATACACATTTGCACAAAGCACAAAATTCTTAAATCATTCTAACATTATATGAAGCGGTACAATTTACCTCGCAAACATTCAAATCTCACCATCCAGACTCGGTCGAAGCTTCATTGAATACTTTTATACAAATAGAAACCAATCTAGGAGAAGTTCTCATCATTCCTGATCACACTAGAGAAAACATAAAAGAAAATAAATACACAATATAAACAAATGTACAAAGCTCAAAAATATAGAAACTATCGCAATGCGATTCAATATCTAAACACGGATCCCCGACAACGGCGCCATTTTGTTGAAAACTGTAATACAACAGCAAGTAAAAACTAATTTAAGTAACTCGGTTTTTGTCGTATCCACATGGATCAGTGCGAGGGAAAGAATGTCGTTCGACGGTATCTATGTTTCTAAGCTTATAGTTCAAAAGTTTTTGTTTAACAGATTTAATGAACCAAAATTAAATGCAGAAAATGTAAAGACTGAAAATATAAAGTAAAGACTGAAATATAAACGGAGCCTTGTTGGAATTGGATCTCATCAATTGATAACATATGCATTCTTCTAATCATTTTATACATAAATCACTTGTTCGTCTAATATCATCATGTATCACCCACGACATACATATCCTCTCGGTCCCCGTATGTGTGAGTGATTTTGTACCGATCAATAATTGCTCTCGCACATTACCAATCAATACAAAGCATTTAAAACCTACATGAATGTTAAGCCTACATCCATCTCTGACATCAAGACTCAACAGATATTACTATAACATCAATATCAAACTAATGAGTAATTCATATACAAAGCCATGATCAGATTACGTACATATGATTAATCATTTTTACATGCATTCAACTAATTGGCCAAATGAATGTGAATATCATTCTTCATCACTAGTATCACGCATCATCGCAATACCGTATCGATCCTACTCATGCTACTCATGCTAATTAATCAACACAATACAACAAAATATACAATGAATATCAACTCACAAAACCATGTCAAAAGTTTGTTCATTGATAGATGAAAAATCTAACATCAAGGATTTGAAATAAGTGTTGTCAAGACCCAAAAATAAGTAATCAAATACCATCAACAATAGAGAATCAAAACTAATGAAATACATAAGGTATCAAAAGATTACATCCAAACCCAACAAGAGATTGAAGATCCTACCTTTTCCCTCTTATGGTTTGAGTTTCTCTCCCAAAACTATGCTTGAAATGGAGAGAGATCAAGTTCTGATCTTTTTATTACAAGTTCTAATCTATCTAATAATAATAACTCTCAAAAGTGTGAAAAATATATTTATAATACATTCAAGAAATTCCATGCTCGCAAAGCGAACGTTTCACTCGCACAGCGAATGGTGAAAATGGGCACCTGAGGTGCCACTACATAGTTAAACCGCCATAGAATTTCTTCATGAGTTTGCAATGTGAAGGATTATTCGCAAAGCGAACACTCGCCTTCAAGTTCGCAAAGCGGACTTTAGTGCCTTTTTCCTCTGCCATAATTCTGGGACCATTCACTTAGACTTCGCCAGCCTTTGCAAAGCGAAGCTTCGCTGGCAGTTCGCAAAGCGAACTTGCTGATGTTTTCCTCTCTTCTTTGGCAGCTTGGATCCAATCTTGTGTCTTACCACTTTGATAATTTAGTGCATTTTCCTGCACAATAGCACACATATTACAAGCACCAAAGGTATATTCTCAATGTTTGAAGAGCAACAACAATCATGAGTAAAACCAATGAAAAAATGAGAATTGAGTAGAAAGAGTGCCAGGAAAAATAGTTAATTTTAAGCTAAAATCTGCACCTAACAGTCAAGTTCGTAAATCGATTTTTATTCGCAAAGCGAACATCAAAAATTGGCACTTAAGTGCCTCAGAATAGCTAAACCGCCTCTGCAATTCAGCAAAAGTTCGCAAAGCGAACTTTCTGGCGAACATTCGCAGGGAAGTTCGCAAAGCAAAATTTAGTCCCTTTTTCTACTGCCATAAGTCTGGGAGCATTCGCTGGGAAGTTCGCAAAGCGAACATTCGCTAGAAAGTTTGCAAAGCGAACTTGACAGCAAACAGCCCTTATTTGGACCACAACTTCTGAACCGTAACTCGGATTGACGCACGGTCGGAAGCGTTGGAAAGCTTATTCGATGCTCTTTATGAATATGACAAGATATCCTTGCTTGAATACCTATTAAAATGAGAGAAAATCAATTAAACTCAATGATATTTACACGATACGCAATATATACACTATAACGTAAAGTAAACGTATTTACAAACAAAGCGGGGTTTATCCGAACGATATTAACAAAAAGTATCGATAAGTGCAACAAAACTTATATACAAAAACAGCCACAATTTGCACTTATCAAACTCTCCCCAACTTAAACTTGTTTGTCCTCAAACAAGAATCAAACAAACTTAAAAACACAAAAGCAATAACCAAAGAATGATGAATCAACAAGTTTTGAAAAACGGAAGCAAATGTATGGTTCAAATGAAAAACGGTACACACAAAGTAAATACTTACCACTAAACTACGACGATAACATAGCCACGAAACAATTGCAAAATACAAAAATCATGCAAAACATCATAAAACAACACAAGTTCAAACGTGAATCACACCTAGCAAAAACAATCACCGGTAGATGAAAAACACAAAATGAGGTACTTTTCACTCACACAACAGTCTTGCAAACAAAAGACTAAATTATGCAATCATCCAAAAATTCACATTGAACATACAAAGGCAAGAATCACAAGGGCTTTCAAGGTTGTAATGTGGTCGGGTAAACAAACAAGGGGCAATTTCTAAAGGTAATTGAAACAAAAATCTTGCCTAAACCTAAGGGAGTGATCAACTCACAAAGACTCACACATAAAATTCCAATCAACTTCGTCAAAAATCCCAAGTGTTACACAAAACATAATACTTATTTAGCACAATTATATGAACTATTTTTGTTTCCTTTCTCAAGGATTTTCTTTTTCTTTCTTTTTTTTCCTTTTCTTTTCTTTTTCATATCTTTCTCTTTTTTCTTTTCTTTTTCAACCTCATAGAAACCAACCAATGAGTAAACAATCATTCTCTCCCCAACTTAAATTCAACCACATCATCATGTGAATACTCCCTACTTTCTAAGGCAAGGTAAAAATTCATACAACAACACAAAGTTTAGGGTTCAAGAAAAAACAATCAATCAAAATCCATACAAAAAGTGAATTCAATACTCATAGACAAGCATTAAGTTCAAACAACATGGATAATGATAGAAAGGCACAAAGGGGTTACGAATGATCACACGCTCACAAGGTGAATGACTATTTGGTTAGGTTGTTGTGCTCAAAATGAAACAAAATGCCTTGATCCTTTTCATGCTTTCATATAATCAACACAAACAAAAGATAAAGCATAATAAAATCCAGTTAGAATAAGAATGTTGGTACTCCACGCATATATGAACAATGGAAAGCTACCTCACAAAAAGGGTGGGAACTAAAGTGATTCACATCAAGAACAAGTATACAAAAGAATGAATGGCATGGAAGTTTGTAAAATGCCTAAGTATCATGAATATGCTAAAGTCTAGAAAGCGATAAACACATACCTTGGACGTGTACAAAACTTAACAATATCATTACCATACATCCGCAAGTTGAAACGATCAAACTTGGAACATCACCTTAAATTTCCTCAAGCTACTCAAAACAAGCTATTGGACAAACACAAAAATTAACACATTAAAACAACTACTATGAACATACTAAAATATCGGGTGAAAATGGATTAAACAAATTATAAAGTGAAGATTTGAGAATTTTACGAACAATCCGGGTACAACTTGTTTAATGAATGTTCACCACACTACCTAAGCTAGAATGAAAAAGTAATAACGAAACAAAAAACGATAAAACATGCTTGTTATACGTCGTAAGCTCGACGCCTATTATTTAAGAACGTTCCTCCAAGTTGCTTCCAACCGGTTATTCCTAACCAACACGCAAGCAAACGTGAAAAGAAACAAACAATGATATAACAAATTCACAAGTATAAGTATCAATATAAACAAGTGAAAATATACAATATGTACGATATCTACAAAACTCAAAAACAAAGAAACTATCGCAATGCGATCCAATAAAAACCAATCCCCAGCAACGACGCCATTTTGTTGGAGTGGTAAAGCGGCAAGCAAAAATATTTATTTTCGGAAGAATTCACTCCGGGATTTATCGTGTCCACATAGATCGGTGTTATTGAACTGCCGTTCAACAATTTAAATGTTAATGAGTTTGGGTTTAAAATGGGTTTAAACTAAATGCATAAAAGTAAACATTAACACAAAAAGAATTCATTATTCAGAGAGAAGAAACTTATCCGGTATGCATATAATTCACTCCTCACAAACTTAAACTTACCGACCAATTGTTGTAACATCCCAAATTTCTTTAGAATATTTATTTGATTCATTTAAATATTATATTCATGAATTCCTGTGATTTTTGGTGGTTTGTGTCGATGTCGGTAATTTTGTGAAGTTTTGGGTTATTTAATTAAATAATAGTATATATATTATGGAATATAATGTATTATTATTTATTTTAAATAATGTTAGAGGAATTAAGGGTAAGATGGACATTTGAACAGGATTAGTGAGGGCATTATGGAGAATGATGATGCACATTATGATGTTTAATTGATGATGATGATTAGTGATGTTGTGTATCATACATTCATATGCATACTCTGTGACGACCCTTTATTCCCATTGTGCGGATATGAGGTAATTATGACATGCTCCGGTTCCAAATGCGGGATCGATCCTATTGAGGGGGGTTTTTGGAGGGTTGATGGCCTAGTGTCCATCTATTATGACGATTGGTACCACATGCATGAGTCTGGTTACGCATTTGCATTTAATTGGCATTGTTGTATTTTTATGATGATGTTTGTGATTTGATGTTTCCTTGTGATGACCCTGAAGATGTTGTTTATGAAGATAATGCCATTTTATGTATATCTTGTTTTATAATGATTATCATGAATTGTGATTACTCACCCTGCTTGTTTGAATGTTGCCTCCACGTGGGTAACGTGCAGGTGATCAGGTTTAGCTGTGGATGCCTTTGAGGACCTTGAAGTTTATTTGCTTTTGGTCGATTTAGAGGGTCTTGCTCTGATAGTGTAATATCGGGTTGGGGTCCTTTAAGTCGAACTATGTTGTTTCCTTATTTTGTTGACATTAGATGATGTGGCATTATTTTTTACCACTATGATGTTCGTTGAAAACCTTTTAATTGAGAATTTTGAGTTCTGCTGCCATATGAAGGCTTTTTTTATTTATTTTGAGGAAAACCCTTTGTTTATAGGGAAAATGTGTTATTTGGGTTTTATTGAGAAATGTGCACCCTTTGAGGTGGTTTTTGATGTTTTACTCTGATAATTGAGTTGTTTCTGCTGCAACATTTATGGGGGTAGAAAAGGGTGTTACATTAGTGGTATCAGAGCAGGTCGGTCCGTTCGGCTTGGTTTTTACGTGATGTCAGTCCCCTGTCAGTCGACGAGTGTGTGTACACTATCGATGTTTTAGTTCTTTTAACCTTGTTGGTGGTGTGCAGGATGGCTGGAAGAAATGATCGTACTATTGCTGATGCGTTGGAATCAGTTGCTAATATGGTGGCGCAGCTGAATCCAAATGGTGGAGCTCCTGATGAGTTTCGTGCTTTGGGGAAGTTTCAGAGAAATAATCCACCGACTTTTGTAGGCACGCATGATCCGGCAAGTGCACACAAGTGGCTGAAGGTAATCTAGAAGATCTTCCGAGTGATGGGATGTTCTGATGAGAAACAGATTCAGTTCGGAACGCATATGCTGGAAGAAGAGGCTGAGGACTGGTGGGATAACACCCGTCAGAGACTTACATGTTAGACGATGGCTATGGATCTAGAAGGGGGGTTGAATAGATCCCTTGAGTTTTACACGCAAATGGACTACAAAATTCTGTTTTAAAAATTTGTTTAATGGAAGCTACCACTGGATAAAACGTCTACAACGAACCTTCTACCGAAAGGATCGGATATGTGCGAATATATTGTGGATGAGAACGAAAGAGAAAAATTCAGTTCTGAATATTACACTTATAAACGCAGACAACAAATTATCACTTGCTTGATGTTTATACTGATCCAATGAGGTTAATTGATAAACAATTTAAAGCACTGTGTTTGAATTTTGCTCGGAAACAAATTATCAAACACGTAGTGTGCGTAAACACACTATGTGCAGAATTTCTGTTGAGAATAATGTGCAGCTGCTCCAAAACACAATTCAATGAATTGTATCGATTTAACAAAAACAGTTTAACAGCATACAGTTATTCTATGACAGAAATTACCATAGTTTGCAACGTCGCAAAATCGAACAATACTGAAATGTAAAAGAGTTTAGGGAAAGAGAGAGAACACCCAAGATTTGATTAGGCATTTCCCCAATCGTCCTCGCTTTGGGTACGTCTGCCCCCAATTCCGCAAAAGGAATTGAGGTATAGATATATGTGTAGTTGTTGCAATGTTTATTACAAGAGAAAACTATGAACATTCAAACCCCGAACGTCTTCGATCTTTGATGCAGAATTTTCTCTTCCCTTGATTCAAGATGAATCAAGTGCTCTGAATATGGATGATTCAATTACCGTCCCACGCTACTAAACCGAAAGAAAACTCCGTTCTTCAGTTACCTTCACTCGGTCAATTGAAATCTTCCAAGAATTCGAACCCAAACCTTCTTCTACGATCCTCTGATTACAGCTACTAAACCGAAACAGTTGCGCCAATTTCCGGTTACCTTCGCCCAGCTGAATCCCTGTAGAAAGAACAGTTTGTATAAAACCCCCAAAATCTCCTCGATTCTTGGAGGACAAACCCAACTAGTTTGATTCAAGAAACACCTGCCAATCTCTCAACCCAGAAGATGAAGATAACACTTCCTAACTTTTGAACGTTATCACTTCGATCAATGGGCGACACAAACAAAAATGATTATGTGTGATTGTTTGTTTACACAATGAAGAAGATGAAGATGAAGAGAGAACTGACATATATTTTTCACGTTTCTTGTTCTTTAGTGAAAAATGAAGACCCAAAACTATTTATATGACAAAATATGACCAAACGAAATAACAGGAAATAACAGAAACGAATTTAAGTGAAAAGTACAAAAAACTGTGTCATGCGTCGACCTCTGGAGTCTATGCGTCGACGCATAGAAGGGAAATTTTGAGTACTCAAGTTTATGCGCTTACCCGTGAGTTCTGGGGGGTCAGCGCATGATTCTTGAGGTCGGCGCATAAGTTCTGAGGTCAGCGCATGAAGGCCAATTTTTTGAGAAATTTCATTTTTTGAATTGTTTTCACCAGACCAAGGTCAAACACACATGCTAGACACTATTAAATCACTTGTGGACATTTATTTTTGAGGAGAATAGGATCCTATGCATCTAGACACATGACCAACAACGATAAGACTCTGTATGCCCGACACGTGAAGTGATACCGCTCAAATTACAATCTAATGCATTTGTTGACATCATTAAAACAAGATGGCTAGAAGGATATCCCTCACATACTCCCCCTTTTTGATGATGGCAACACTTCCTTGATTATCACGAGAGATGTAATTTGAGATGATCAATGCTCCCCCTGTCTTTAACATCCGGTTTAAACGTTTTCTATAGCTTGTATTCTTCTCCCCCTTTGACAACATCAAAAAGACGAGAAGACAGTGGTCAAAATAGCATATGAAAATATGTATTGGATCATCAAATATTTGCAACAACAAAACAGTTATCAGCATCTACATATGATACCGCTAATGTAAACTAGTATTGATAAAATACGGAACAACGATATTAAAGCAAAACATTCACTTCATAAAGTTTGAAACATAACAGAAAAGTGCAGCACATGTCAAAATAACAGAAATCAAACAACAAAACATAAATTCATGCACAACTAAACATGATTCCCTAAGGTTTATGGTCTCCTCCCCCTAAACGAATAACCTCGTCCCCTATGGTATTGACTTGGTGGTGGAAATTCCTCGAGTTGAAGGTTGAGGTCAATCAAGGTGCTATTGAGGTTACCGAGGCTGTTGGCCAAGTTTTGATTTTGCTGAGTCAGATTGGCATCCATTTGATTGAACCTTGTCATAGCAGCATTTGCAAAATTGTTGAAGTTGGTGGCATGAGACGATAATTGGTTAGACAGGTTGGTAAGTTGTTCCTGTTGAGTCAGGTATCGAGTTTCCTGCTGCGCTTGAAATTCTTGATGTTGCAGAGATAGAAGAGAAGATGTGTGAAATCCTTTGAGTACCTTGCTGTAGATATATAGAGAAATTTCTCTCTTGGTATTCCCTTCCCTTTTTCTAATTTATTAGGGTTT
Source organism: Lathyrus tuberosus (assembly GCA_022829125.1). Classification (NCBI taxonomy): domain Eukaryota; kingdom Viridiplantae; phylum Streptophyta; class Magnoliopsida; order Fabales; family Fabaceae; genus Lathyrus; species Lathyrus tuberosus. Next base: position 6,744,356 of record JALAZF010000213.1, read on the forward strand.
TGATGAGAGTTTAGTGGGGATTTATTGAGATTGATGAGGTTTAAAGGAGTAGAATAGGGAGAGATTGACCACAAAAGCTAATTAGATGACATGCAATAATCATAGTTTAATGTGCACTAAGAAAACATAGGGAAGGTAAAGCATTTATAGGTCGGCGCACGCAACCCAGAAGTCTGAACGAATCCTTCATGTGTCGACCACTGAACTTGTGCGTCGGCGCATGTTTCCTGAAAATTTGAAAAATTGCTTGACCATGTGGTTATGCGCTAACCCGAGAGTTTAATGGGTCAGCGCGTGAAATCATGCGTCGACGCATGGAAGTGTAAAAATGAAATTTTTTGCAAAATTCTTGTTCCAATCAGATAAATACACATATACACATAGAACCAAACATTCACATGAATGATAAGTGCTCAAAATGAAATAAACATCAAGATTAGAGTAAGTAACATGGCACAAAATGTTGATAAACCTCTATAAGTTGGAACGATATTACCTTGAACGTCATGACGGTGATATCCCTCACATATGGATCAATTTCTCTTTGCATTGTTAGTTAAAAATATGAACAAGCATATATATATATATATATGTAAAGATCATAATTCTAAAGGATGTTATGCACGATCCGAGATATCGAGAATGCCAAGTTCCCTACGGATGTGAAAGAAAGGCTCTGTAGCTAATGGTTTTGTGAAAATGTCAGCAAGTTGATTCTTAGTGTCAACATGCTCAAAAATAACATCACCTTTCTCTACATGATCCCTAAGAAAATGATGGCGTATTTCGATATGCTTGGTGCGTGAATGTAGTACAGGGTTCTTAGTTAGATTAATCGCACTAGTGTTATCGGACAAAATTGGAATACGTTCAAGTTTTAAATTGAAATCCAGTAATTGTTGTTTAAGCCATAGGACTTGAGCACAACAACTACCGGCGGCAACGTATTCCGCCTCGGCTGTTGACAGAGCAACGGAAACCTGTTTCTTGCTGTGCCAACTCACCAAGGAATTTGCGAAAAAGTGACATGTGCCACTAGTACTTTTCCTATCCAACTTGCACCCAGCAAAGTCGGAGTCAGAGTAACCAACTAAGGAACAAACACTTCCTTTGGAATACCACAGCCCATACTTTGGAGTACCAGAGAGGTATCGAAGTATGCGCTTAACTTCCTTCAGGTGGGATTCCTTGGGATGTGCCTGATACCTCGCACACATTATATCGGGACGTGATGCGGTAAGATAAAGGAGAGACCCTATCATACCTCGGTACTTATTTACCTCAACATCCTTACCCTTTTCGTCACGATCGAGATTAGCACTTGTAGGCATATGAGTATCTATTGCTTTGCAGTTCAGCATATCAAAACGTTTTAGTAACTCAAGACAATATTTCGTTTGGCTCACGAATGTGCCCTCTTCAAGTTGTTTGATTTGCAATCCGAGGAAATAGTTGAGCTCCCCCATCATGCTCATTTCAAACTCCCCCTGCATCAAACTAGAAAACTCCTTGACCAAGGTCATGTTAGTAGACCCAAATATAATATCGTCAACATAAATCTGTACCAAAATTAAGTGTTTTCCTTGACGTTTAATAAAGAGAGTTGTGTCAACCTTTCCTCTTGAATACCCTTGATCAAGTAGAAATTTGCTTAGACGTTCATACCAAGCCCTAGGGGCCTGTTTGAGTCCGTACAAAGCTCGCTTAAGTTTATAAACATGATCAGGATATTCGTGTGATTCAAAACCTGGAGATTGGGCTACATACACCTCTTCATTTATATATCCGTTAAGGAATGCACTTTTGACATCCATTTGGAATAGCTTAAAGTTCTTTGTGCAAGCGTAGGCAAGTAGAAGGTGTATGGCCTCGAGTCGGGCAACCAGCGCATAAGTTTCCTCATAGTCGATTCCTTCCTCTTGGTTATAGCCTTGCGCTACAATCCTAGCTTTGTTACGCATTATTACTCCATTTTCATCAAGTTTATTCCTAAACACCCATCGGGTGCCTATTACTCGATGATCTCACGGAGGGGGGACAAGGTCCCAAACCTCATTTCTCCATAATTGATTTAGTTCATCTTGCATTGATAGATACCAATGCTCATCGAGTAACGCTTCCTTAGAGTTTTTAGGTTCAACTTGGGAAACAAAAGCAGAGTAATAACAAAAGTTACTAAGTTTAGAGCGAGTAGTTACTCCCTTAGAGATATCACCGAGAATGTTGTCAATTGGATGATCTTTGGAAGACTTCAAAGCTGGAGGAAGTTCATCTTTCTTAGCATGATGATCATCCTCACTTTTCACTGGTTGGTGATCCTTTCCCTCCTCAATACGCACTACTTCAGGCTGATCAATTCCCTTATCAGTGTCCTTGAGTATGTCTTCAGTAGGTACACCTGCACCATGAAAAGAACTACCTTCTCCGACATTTCTTGGATAAGACTCGTCAAAAGAAACATGAACTGACTCTTCAACTATACGTAACCTTTTATTATAGATTCTATAAGCTTTACTTGACTGAGAGTATCCAAGAAAAATACCCTCGTCATCCTTGGCATCAAATTTGCCGAGAGTCTCTTTTCCATTATTTAACACAAAGCATTTGCAACCAAATACATGAAGGTGAGAGATGTTTGGCTTACGCCCTTTTAAAAGCTCATACGGTGTCTTGTTTAGAATAGGCCGGATGAGCACCCTATTCAAAACGTAACAAGCCGTACTTATGGCGTCGGCCCAAAAGTATTTTGGTAATCCACTATCATTGATCATAGTCCTTCCAAGTTCTTCCAAAACTCTATTTTTACGTTCCACTACCCCATTTTGTTGAGGGGTACGTGGTGCGGAAAAATTATGATCAATTCCATTAGAATCACAAAATGCTTCAAATAAATGATTTTCAAACTCACCCCCATGGTCACTTCGGATTGACCCAATGTTTGTGTTCAACTTGTTTTGAGATAACTTAGCAAATCGTTCAAAGGCTGAAAAGGTATCACTCTTATTTGCTAAGAAAATTGTCCAGTAAAACCTAGAAAAATCATCGACTATAACAAATCCATAGTAGTTACCACCTAGGCTTTTAACCCTAGATGGTCCAAAGAGATCCATATGGAGGAGCTCAAGAGGTCTCATAGTTGAAACAATGTTTTTAGATTTAAAAGAGATCCTTGTTTGCTTCCCCATTTGGCATGCATCGCAAAGATGATCCTTTGTAAATTTAATTTTGGGCAAACCGATGACTAGGTCTTTAGAGACAATTTTGTTAAGCAAATCAAAGTTGATATGAGCCAAGCGTCTATGCCACAACCATGAATCTTCATTCATAGTGACTAAACACTTGTCTCCATCCAATGATACCTCATTTAAGTCTAGCATATAGACGTTATTCACCCTCAAGCCCTTAAACACATTCTTTTTGTCGCAATCTTCAACTACGCAACAATCCTTTGAAAAAGAGACTTTGTAATTTTTGTCGCATAGTTGACTAATGCTTAAAAGGTTGTGTCTAAGGCCCTCCACAAGAAGTACATCAGAGATAGTAGTAGATGAGGGGTTACCTATACTACCTTTACCGAGAATTTGTCCCTTGTTATTATCTCCGTAGGTGACAACCCCCTTTTTCTTCGCCACAAAGTCAATGAAAAGAGATATGTCTCCGGTCATATGTCTTGAGCAGCCACTATCTAGAACCCATCTTCCTTCGGTGGTCTCAAGACTTTGTACCTATAAAAATAATCAAGGGAGAGTAGGTACCCAATTCTCATTGGGTCCTTTATGGTGAGTGAAACCAAAATTGCCTTTGGGCAACCATTGATAAATGCCCTTTGGAACAAGAAATCTCCGAAAGCGGCACTTAGCAATAGTATGACCGGGCTTACAACAATATAAGCAATCACGATTAGTTTGGAGTTTACCTTTGCTATCACTATCTCGAATCACATATGTGTATTGTTGATAAGGATTATTCATTGTTTCACGATAATGTGATCGATCAATAGCAAACGTAATCTTAGGCTTGAGAGCCTTGTCTAACTTGGCTTTGAGGGTTCTCACCTCTCTTTGCCAAATGTGACAAGTATCACAGCCCCCAAGGTCAAACCATGTATATTTATTCTCATCGATTTTAGTTTTTGATGCATTCACCATGGAGTTTTTAAGATCTTTCAATTCCTTTTGGGAATCGGAGACCTTTTTCTCCAAATAAGAAAAAATCTTTTTATTCGAAGCTAAGCGTTGAAATGCTTCCTTAGCTTCGTGGTGTAATGTATCAAAAGCTCATTTTAATTCAGCATGAGACATATTTTGACAGTTTTCATATTTAGAGTGTTTTACCTCTTTTCCTTTGTTGTGACGTGCCATGAGACAAAGGTTGACGGATTCACTTTCGTCACTTGAAGAGTCATCTTTCTTCGACTCGCTATCACTTTCCCAAGCGATGTATGCTCGTCGAGACTTGTTGGACTTTTTGTTTGAGCGACTCTTGTCATTATCCTCGTCTTTATCTTTCTTTAAGGATGGACAATCCGGCTTGTAGTGTCCGGATTTTCCACAGTTGTAGCACGTCCCTTTTACCTTGCCATTTTTATTTCCTTCACTTCTCGATTGCTTACGGAACTTGACAAGATTTCTGTCCGAGTGCTGAATATCATTCTTACGAATATATCTATTGTATCTTTTCACAAATAAGCTCATATCATCACCGGATTCTTCATCTTTGTCATTTTTGGCTTCATCATCACTTAGCTCTTGATGTGTGGACTTTGAACAAGAAGCCTTAAGAGCTATCGACTTCTTCTCCGTATCTTTTACCTTCTCTTTCTTTATGCTCTTCTCATGTTTATCCAAGCTAATGAGCACTTGGTCATGCTCATCGAGTTTACCAAAGAGTGTTGTGAGGTCTAGAGTAGCAAGATCATTGGCCTCCTTGATAGCGGTAACCTTCGGTTGCCATTCCCTGCTAAGACACCTCAGAATTTTATTAGTAGAAACCTCATTAGGAATTGGTTTACCAAGAACATGCAATTTGTTGATGATGTGAGTGAATCATTTTTGCATATCCGCAATGATTTCCCCTTGCTTCATGTAAAACAAATCAAACTTTTGCGTTAGTGTATTAATACGAGCCAATTTAACATCATTAGTGCCTTCGTGGGCTACTTGTAAGGCATCCCACATTGCTTTGGCTGTTTCGCAATGGGAGACTCGATAATATTCATCAACTCCCAAAGAGGAAATGATCATATTACGAGCCTTCCAATCATAACTGTACTTTTTCTCGTCCTCCTCAGTCCATTGGTCTTCGGGTTTAGGAACGACAACGCCTTCCGCGTTAGTCATAGTGATTGCCATGGGACCGTTTAAAATAACGTTCCAAACCTTCCGATCTAAGGAGTTAATATGAACGCGCATACAATCCTTCCAGTAGCTGTAGTTTTCACCTGTAAAAACTGGAGCTCTATTATAAGCCCCCTTAGGTTCGTTCGCCATGATCCAAGAAGTTTTACCGAAGCACCAGAATAAACCGGAGCTCGTGATACCACTTGTTAGACGATGGCTATGGATCTAGATGGGGGGTTGAATAGATCCCTTGAGTTTTACACGCAAATGGACTACAAAATTCTGTTTTAAAAATTTGTTTACCGGAAGCTACCACTGGATAAAACGTCTACAACGAACCTTCTACCGAAAGGATCGGATATGCGCGAATATATTGTGGATGAGAACGAAAGAGAAAAATTCAGTTCTGAATATTACACTTATAAACGCAGACAACAAATTATCACTTGCTTGATGTTTATGCCGATCCAATGAGGTTAATTGATAAACAATTTAAAGCATTGTGTTTGAATTTTGCTCGGAAACAAATTATCAAACACGTAGTGTGCGTAAACATACTATGTGCAGAATTTCTGTTGAGAATAATGTGCAGCTGCTCCAAAACACAATTCAATGAATTGTATCGATTTAACAAAAACAGTTTAACAGCATACAGTTATTCTATGACAGAAATTACGATAGTTTGCAACGTCGCAAAATCGAACAATACTAAAATGTAAAAGAGTTTAGGGAAAGAGAGAGAACACCCGAGATTTGATTAGGCAGTTTCCCAATCATCCTCGCTTTGGGTACGTCTGCCCCTAATTCCGCAAAAGGAATTGAGATATATATATATATATATATGTGTGTGTGTAGTTGTTGCAATGTTTATTACAAGAGAAAACTATGAACATTCAAACCCCGAACGTCTTCGATCTTTGATGCAGAATTTTCTCTTCCCTTGATTCAAGATGAATCAAGTGCTCCGAATATGGATGATTCAATTACCGTCCCACGCTACTAAACCGAAAGAAAACTCCGTTCTTCAGTTACCTTCACTCGGCCAATTGAAATCTTCCAAGAATTCGAACCCAAACCTTCTTCTACGATCCTCTGATTACAGCTACTAAACCGAAACAGTTGCGCCAATTTCCGGTTACCTTCGCCCAGCTGAATCCCTGTAGAAAGAACAGTTTGTACAAAACCCCCAAAATCTCCTCGATTCTTGGAGGACAAACCCAACTGGTTTGATTCAAGAAACACCTGCCAATCTCTCAACCCAGAAGATGAAGATCACACTTCCTAACTTCTGAACGTTATCACTTCGATCAATGGGCGACACAAACAAAAATGATTATGTGTGATTGTTTGTTTACACAATGAAGAAGATGAAGATGAAGAGAGAACTGACATATATTTTTCACGTTTCTTGTTCTTTAGTGAAAAATGAAGACCCAAAACTATTTATATGACAAAATATGACCAAAGGAAATAACAGGAAATAACATAAACGAATTTAAGTGAAAAAGTACAAAAAACAGTGTCATGCGTCGACCTCTGGAGTCTATGCGTCGACGCATAGAAGGGCAATTTTGAGTACTCAGGTTTATGCGCTTACCCGTGAGTTCTGGGGGTCAGCGCATGATTCTTGAGGTCGGCGCATAAGTTCTGAGGTCAGCGCATGAAGGCCAATTTTTTAAGAAATTTCATTTTTTGAATTGTTTTCACCAGACCAAGGTCAAACACACATGCTAGACACTATTAAATCACTTGTGGACATTTATTTTTTAGGAGAATAGGATCCTATGCATCTAGACACATGACCAACAACGATAAGACTCTGTATGCCCGACACGTGAAGTGATACCGCTCAAATTACAATCTAATGCATTTGTTAACATCATTAAAACAAGATGGCTAGAAGGATATCCCTCACATTACGGATATTGGTATTGTGATAACTTGGGTTGTGTTTAAGCAAGAGTTTTTGGGCAAGTATTTCCCAGAGGATGCTCGTGGCAAAAGAGAAGTGGAATTCCTTGAGCTGAAGCAAGGAGATATGACTGTGGCAGAATATGTTGTGAAGTTTGAGGCTTTGGTGAAGTTCTGTCTACACTACAATCGTGCTGATGCTGAGCTGTCCAAGTGTCTCAAGTTTGAGAATGGGCTGAGACCAGAGATTAAGCAGGGAATTGGGTATCAGCAGATCCGCAGGTATGCTGAGTTGGTTGACAAGAGCAGAATCTACGATGAGGATAGCCGAGCTCGATCTGCTCACTACAAGCAGTTGAGTGAGAAGAAAGGGCAGTATAGGGGTAAGCCTTATACAACTTTAGCTGACAAAAGGAAGTAGAAGGCTTCAGATGGGAAAAAAGACAAGTGGGGGAGCAACTCCCGCTTCTGGAAAGTGTCATAAGTGTGGCGAGCAAGGTCACTGTGCTGATGTGTGCACCAATAATGTGCTGAGGTGATATAGATGTGGTAAGAAGGGTCATCGAGCTACTGATTGCAAAGATGAGGGTCCGACCTGTTTCAATTCTGGTGAGAAAGGTCATATAAGTACTCAATGCCAGAAGCCGAAGAATACTACAACCGCTGCTCAGACCAATGGCAGAGTGTTTGCTTTGAGTGGTGCAGAAGTGCCAGAGAAGGATAACCTGATTCGAGGTACTTGTTTTATTAATAATATCGAATTGGTTGCTATTATTGATACTGGTGCTACTCATTCTTTTATCTCGCTTGAATGTGCTAATAGATTGGGTTTGAAGTTATCTGATATGAATGGTAATATGGTAATAGAAACTCCAGCTAATGGTTATGTTACTACTACCCTTTGTGTTTGAGATGTCCTGTGACGATTTTTGAGAAGAGCTTTCTGATGGATTTGGTGTCCTACCCTTGCACCAAATTGACGTGATCTTTGGAATGAACTGGTTGGAGTTCAACCGGGTTCATATCAATTGTTATAACAAGACTGTAGAGTTTCCTGAGATTGATGATAGTGGGGACTTGATGTTCTTATCTTCTAAGCAAGTAGACGAACTTGTGGAGGATGAAGTTTTGGTGTTTCCAATGTTTACATCGTTGCAAATTGATCGTGAAGCTGCGAGTGTGGAGTTGCCTGTTGTCTGTGAATTTCCAGATGTGTTTCCAGATGACATCAGTGATTTGCCTCCAGAGCGTGAAGTAAAGTTTGCAGTGAACTTAATACCAGGTACGAGTCCAGTGTCGATGGCTCCTTATCGGATGTCAGCTTCTGAGTTAAGTGAACTAAAGAAACAGTTGGAAGAGTTGCTTGAGAAGAGGTTTGTTCGACCAAGTGATTCCCCGTGGGGTGCTCCTGTGCTGTTAGTGAAGAAGAAAGATGGAAGTATGAGGTTGTGTGTCGATTATCGGAAGTTGAATAAAGTGACTATCAAGAATAAGTATCCGCTTCTGAGAATCGATGATTTGATGGATCAGCTAGTAGGTGCTTGTGTGTTTAGCAAGATTGATTTGAGGTCTGGTTATCATCAGATTCGAGTTAAGCCTGATGATATTCCGAAGACGGCTTTCAGGACGAGGTATGGTCACTATGAATACACTGTGATGCCGTTTGGTGTATCCAATGCACCTGGTGTGTTCATGGAGTACATGAATCAGATCTTCCATGAGTATTTGGATAAGTTTGTGGTGGTGTTTATCGATGATATCTTGATATATTCTATATCCGAAGAAGAACATGCCGAGCATTTGAGGACTGTGTTGCAAGTATTGAAAGAGAAGAAGTTGTATGCAAAGCTGTCGAAGTGTGAGTTCTGGTTGAAGGAAGTGAGTTTCCTTGGCCATGTGATTTTAAGTGGCGAGATTGATGTTGACCCTTCTAAGATTGATGTCGTGTTACAGTGGGAGACTCGGAAGTCTGCTACTGAGATACAGAGTTTTCTGGGATTAGCGGGTTATTACCGTAAGTTTATTAAAGGCTTTTCTAAGTTGGCATTACCTTTGACTCAGTTGACTCGAAAGGGTAAAGCTTTTGTGTTGGATGTAACTTGTGAAGAGAGTTTCATGGAATTGAAGAACAGATTGACTACTGCTCCAGTGTTGATTTTTCCTAATCCGAGCGAATCTTTTGTGGTGTATTGTGATGCGTCGAAGATGGGTCTTGGTGGATTATTGATGCAGAATGGACAACTTGTTGCCTATGCTTCGAGACAATTGTGAGTTCATGAGAGGAATTATCCTACACATGACTTGGAGTCGGCCGCGATGGTGTTTGTGTTGAAAATTTGGAGGCATTATCTGTTTGGATCTAAATTTGAAGTGTTCAGTGATCATATGAGTCTAAATTACTTATTTGATCAGAAGGAATTGAATATGAGGCAGAGGAGGTGGTTAGAGCTGTTGAAGGATTTCGATTTTGATTTGAGTTATCATCCGGGCAAAGCAAATGTAGTGGCCGATGCATTGAGCAGAAAGTCATTGCATATGTCGATGCTTATGGTGAAAGAATTGGAATTAATTGAGCAATTCAGAGATTTGAGTTTGGTATGTGAAGCGACTCCTGACAGTGTGAAGTTGGGAATGTTGAAGTTGACTAGTGGTATTCTGGAAGAAATCAGAGTGGGACAGCAATCTGATTTAAAGTTAGTTGACCAATTGACTTTGATTAACCAAGGTAACGGAAATGACTTCCGGATTGACGAGAATGGCATAATGATGTTCAGAGACAGGGTGTGTGTTCCAGATGTCCCAGATATTAAGAAGAGCATTCTTGAAGAAGGACATCGAAGTAGGTTGAGTATTCATCCCGATGCTACGAAGATGTACCAAGATTTGAAAAAGTTGTTTTGGTGGCCAAGTATGAAGAAGGATGTTGCGGAGTTTGTTTATGCGTGTTTGACTTGTCAGAAGTCGAAAGTTGAGCATCATAAGCCTTTAGGTATGCTGCAGCCATTAAGGATTCCAGAATGGAAATGGGATAGTAGTTCCATGGATTTTGTGGTGGGATTGCCGAAAACTTCTAAGGGAAATGATTCAATTTGGGTGATCGTGGATAGATTAACTAAGTCGGCTCATTTCTTGCCGATGAAAATTAATTATTCTATACAGAAGCTAGCCGAGATGTACATTGAAGAGATTGTGAAGTTACATGGGGTACCTTCGAGTATTGTGTTGGATAGAGATCCGAGATTTACATCGAGGTTCTGGAAGAGTTTGCAAGATGCCTTGGGTACTAAGTTGAGGATGAGTTCTGCCTATCATCCGCAGACGGACGGTCAGACAGAAAGGACTATCCAATCTTTAGAGGATTTGCTGAGGGTTTGTGTGTTAGATCATGGAGGATCATGGGATATCCATTTACCGTTGATTGAGTTCACGTACAATAATAGTTTTCATGCTAGTATTGGAATGGCGCCCTACGAAGCTTTGTATGGAAGAAGGTGTAGGACTCCATTGTGTTGGTATGAATCGGGCGAGAGTGTTGTACTCGGACCTGAGATTGTGCAAAAGACGACTGAGAAGATTAATATGATACAAGAGAGGATGAAAGCTTCGCAGAGTCGTAAGAAGAGTTACCATGATAAGAGGAGGAAAGCACTTGAATTCCAAGAGTGAGATCACGTGTTTTTGAGGGTGACGCCAGTGACTGGTGTGGGCTAAGCTTTGAAGTCTAGGAAGCTCACTTTATGTTTTGTTGGTCCATATCAGATATCGCAGAGGATAGGAGAGGTAGCATATCGAATTGCTTTACCGCTGTCACTTGCGAATTTGCATGACGTGTTCCATGTGTCTCAGTTGAGAAAGTACATTCCGGATCCATCGCATGTGATTCAGATGGATGATATACAAATAAGGGATAACCTGACTGTGGAAGCATTGCCTGTGCGGGTTGATGGTCGAGAGACGAAGCAATTGCAGGGTAGAGACATAATTTTGGTGAAGGTGTTATGGGGTGGACCAGCTGGCAAAAGTTGGACTTGGGAACGTGAAGATCAGATGAGGGAGTCGTATCCGACTCTATTTCCTTGAGGTAATTTTTTAGGGCGAAAATTTTTTAAGTGGGGGAGAGTTGTAACACCCTAAATTTCTTTAGAATATTTATTTAATTAATTTAAATATTATATTCGTTAATTCCTGTGATTTTTGGTGGTTTGTGTCGATGTCGGTAATTTTGTGAAGTTTTGGGTTATTTAATTAAATAATAGTATATATATTATGGAATATAATGTATTATTATTTATTTTAAATAATGTTAGAGAAATTAAGGGTAAGATGGACATTTGAGGAGGATTAGTAAGGGCATTATGGAGAAAGCTCAATTTTGAGGCCCAAGGGTTAGGATGGATATGAAAGGAGGATTTTGAGAATAGGGTTCACTTCTGGTTAACCGTGAAAAGAAGGAAAGAAGGGAGAGCTCCGAGGAAAAAGGAAAAAGGCGAGGAATTCGTGAAGATTTCCAAAAAAACTCAAGAGAAAACACATCGGATCGAAAATCTAAGGTATAGGGAGTAATTACCTTTCATTGTTTTCATTATAGGATTCGATGTGATTGAAGTGGTTGTTTTGTGTTTGGGGGTTTATGGGATTTTTGTGACGAATTGATGATTTGAAGGTATTTTATGAATCAATTATTAAGGGTTGAATTTAATTGGATAAAAATAGACCTTTGGGGCAGATTTCCCCGTTGTTGTAGTTTTAACCTTGTGGTGAAGGATCTATGGAGTTTATGGGGAGCTTGAGAGTTTTGAAGGTTTAGGGGATCTAAGGTTTCCCATAGGGTCACAAATTGACCTAATAGACATAGGTTTTATGTCTTTGATTTCCTTGATGTTTCAGGACTGTTTTGGGAATGTTTTGGGGTGAATTGAGGTTGGAATCGTAACGGTTTTGGGGCTGGGAAGCTACTGATGCGTAGCAGTGATTTGCTGTAATCGTAGGTTCGCTAAGCGAACCATTCCTTCGCAAGGCGAATTTTTGCCAAGGCTCGCAAAGCGAGCAGCGCAGTGAATGCGCAATAACATGAGTGTGGATACTGGGATGATTCTAAAGTGAAATTGGGGATTCACTGGAAGTCTCGCAAAGCGAATGATCCAGCGAATGGCTTCGCTAAGCGAGTAAACCAGCGAGTATAACAGATGGTGTTTTCTGGTGTTTTGGGTGGGGAACTGTGGGACTCGCTGACAGCTTCGCAAATCGAAGGTCCCAGTGAACAGGTTCGCCTAGCGAATCCTGGAGCGAACTACTGCTGTTCGTGAAATTTTGTTTATGCTACTGTGCTGTTGTAATGTTTCGATGCTGTGATTTTTATGATGATTTTTCATGATGTTACTGATGATTATACGATGATGTTTTGATGATTATTTGACGAATATGTGATGATATGACGTATATGAGGATTGATGAATGATGATGCACATTATGATGTTTAATTGATGATGATAATTAGTGATGTTGTGTATCATACATTCATATGCATACTCTGTGACGACGCTTCATTCCCATTGTGCGGATATGAGGTAATTATGACGTGCTCCGGTTCCAAATGCGGGATCGATCCTATTAACGGTGATCTTTGGAGGGTTGATGACCTAGTGTCCATCTATTATGATGATTGGTACCACATGCATGAGTCTGGTTGCACATTTGCATTTAATTGGCATTGTTGTATTTTTATGATGATGTTTGTGATTTGATGTTTCCTCGTGATGACCCTGAAGATGTTGTTTATGAAGATAATGCCATTTTATGTATATCTTGTTTTATAATGACTATCATGAATTGTGATTACTCACCCTGCCTGTTTGAATGTTGCCTCCACGTGGGTAACGTGCAGGTGATCAGGTTTAGCTGTGGATGCCTTCGAGGACCTTGAAGTTTATTTGCTTTTGGTCAATTTAGAGGGTCTTGCTCTGATAGTGTAACATCGGGTTAGGGTCCTTTGAGTCGAACTATGTTGTTTCCTTATTTTGTTGACATTTGATGATGTGACATTATTTTTTACTATTATGATGTTCGTTGAAAAACTTTTAATTGAGAATTTTGAGTCCCGCTGCCATATGAAGGCTTTTTTATTTATTTTGAGGAAAACCCTTTGTTTATAGGGAAAAATGTGTTATTTGGGTTTTATTGAGAAATGTGCACCCTTTGAGGTGGTTTTTGATGTTTTACTCTGATAATTGAGTTGTTTCTGCTGCAACATTTATGGGGGTAGAAAAGGGTGTTACTCAATATCATCCAATACTCCTCAATATCATCTAGCATCGCTCACAACAGTGTCCATCTCTGACACACTGAGCTAAGAGAACAACCGTGTTACCCTCGTCGACACTCTCGCACCCGACTCGAGATACGGAGGCATTAAGCTTCGAACCCATAAAGATTGTTAGCTCTAAATCTATCTCTAGCATCCAGAAACTAACAGATAATCATCCCTAATCAAAGTTTGTGATGTTTATCTCTAACACAACCCAAACCCCGAGCATAAAGCAAAAATCAAGGATAATCACCGATAAAGATTTGTAAAGCAGATTTTATACAATGCCATGGGCGACAAATATACATGAGATCAATGTAAATACATATACAACAACCCAAAAAAGAAGAAATACACAAAGAAGAAAAGAAATAAACTAAACATCTCGCGGTTTGTCAACGCCAATCGATGAGAAATCCACCCGGATCATCCGTGTGCAAGCTTCAATGTTGTTTTCTAAGCTAATCTACTGAAAAATGAATTTGATGGAGTTGGGAGCAAAAATCTCCAAAACCATAACCTAAAAAATGAATGAAATGACTTAAATATCACTTCAAAATCTGTCAAGTTTGCAAAGCGAACATCAAAAATTGGCACTTAAGTGCCTCAGAATAGCTAAACTGCCTCTGCAATTCAACAAACATTTGCAAAGTGAACTTTCTGGCGAACATTCGCTGGAATTTAGCAAAGCGAACTTTCTAGCGAACATTCACTGAGAAGTTCGAAAAGTGAACTTTGGTCCCTTTTTCTACTGCCATAAGTCTGGGAGCATTCGCTGGGAAGTTTGCAAAGCGAACATTCTCTAGAAAGTTCGCAAAGCGAACTTGCAGCAAATCAGCCCTTATTTGGACCACAACTTCTGAACCGTGACTCGGATTGACGCACGGTCGGAAGCGTTGGAAAGCTTATTCAATGATCTTTATGAATATGATAAGATATCCTTGCTTGAATACCTACAAAAATGAGAAAAAATAATTAAACTCAATGATATTTACACGATACGCAATATATACACTATAACGTAAAGTAAACGTATTTACAAACAAAGCGGGGTTTATTCGAACGATATTAACAAAAACTATCGATAAGTGCAACAAAACTTATATACAAAAATAGCCACAATTTGCACTTATCAGGAACACTTCTTTGGATTAGGGTTGCCATATTTGAAAGATCTTAACTGATTATCGGATAGGGTTAATTGATTAAATTAATTAATTGGCCCACGTATCATTTTCTTTTTTGAGCAAAACATTTTTCTATATAAGGGAGGTTTCTCCGCATACATTTTACACCAAATTTATGAATAGAAATATCTCTATCTTTCTTCTACTTTCTCTATTTATAAAATTGTTTTTTAGAAGAATTGTCGTAGTACTAAAAGATTAAAAACCCCTTATGAGAGTTGTGTTGTACTTGGTGCCACATTTAATTTTCTTTATTCAAGAGTGTGATTCTCTTGTGAAGTATTTTGTAAAGGATTTAAAGTTTGCAAGCTAAATTTGATAAAATATTGTTTATAGGTTCTTGAGCTTGACCTGTATAAAAGCACTCATTGTAGGTTCTTGAGCTTGACTTGTGTAAAAGATCTGTTTAAAGGTTCTTGAGAAAAAAGCTCGTGTAAAATCTCTGACACTTGGTTTTTAAGCTTAGCTAGAGTAATAGCTCTATTTGTTTATTGTTGAAGGTTCATGGGCAAATCCTATAAAAAGCTCAAATGTGATTTTAGTGGGTGGAATTGTCATGAGAAAACTCTTGGGGAAATGAATAGACCAATTGGTTAGGTTGAGCATGTATGAATATATGGTGCATTATATATAGCATTTCTAATTTATTTTTCGTTATTAACTTTGTTTCTGTTGTGTATCTCTCTTCAACTCCATCTTCTTTTTATCATTTTGCTGCCATTTCTCTGTGTATTTATCAAAACTAACATAAACATTTTCAAAATTTTTTTTTTTTTATAAATTAATCCTGAATTTCAAATATCATAATTCACCCCCTTCTTGTGTTTAGAATCACTTGATCAACGAATGACATCAAAGCATAACTCTTGTTAAAATATTAATTGTTCTAGGAGGTATGAATGAATTCAAACGATTCACTAAAAAAGCCCACATCCTATAATGGAGAAGGGTATGCTTTATGGAAAGAGAATATGAGAATCTTAATATAGGAGATGGATTATGATATTTGGAAAGCTTTGAAAAATGATCCTTTTGTCCCCACACATTAAGATATTGGTGTTGTGGTAAACAAAGTTGCATATAATAGGATCTAAGAAGAAAAAAAGCAGCACAATTTGAAATCTAAAACCATCATCACTAATGTTCTTGGTCTTAATGAGTTTTTACATATTTATCCGTGCGAGATAACAAAGGAAATGTGGGACACCCTTAAAGTCACCCATGAAGGAACCACTGAGGTAAAAATGACTATAATGACCACATTGACTCATGAGCACTAATTATTCAGAATGAAACATAAAAAAAACATCTAAAATATGCAAAAAAATGATTCATTTACATTGTGAATTACATGAGAACTCTTAGTAAAGTATTTCAAAATAATGAGTTGGTGATAAATGTCCTTAGATGCTTAATACATAGTTGCCAACCTAAATTCACTTTAATATTTTAATCTAAGAATTTACTTCCATAGATTTGGCTACTTTATTTGATAAATTGCAGGAACACGAGATAAAGCTGTAGATAATAGTTGATGATGAAGAAGGTGACAAGAAGAAGAAGAAGAAGAAGAAGAAGAAGAAGAAGAAGAAGAAGAAGAAGAAGATGATGATGATGATGATGATGATGGTGGTGATGATGATGAGGAACAATAAAAAACGTCTTGCTCTAAAAGTTACAAATGTGAAATACATGGAGTTAGAAGATGAAGATTGCCAAATTGTAAGTGATGAAGATATGAATCTCATGTTTCACAAATTTAAGGAATTTTTAAGGCACGAAAAAACTAACTTGAAAATATCAAAAGCAGCAAAATGATCAACACATGAACGAAGGAATGTCGCCGTTCATTCCTACATGATATCAATGTGGAAAGAAAGTACAAATGAAACCAAACTTTCCTCAAAACCAGAACCATAAAAAGAACCAAAATCAGGATTAAATAAAGTTCAAGAAACCTAATAAGGAAGTAAGGAAATCCTACATCGCCTGGGTAACAACTATAAAATCCATAGATGAGGAAAAAGCAAACTTCAGTCTCATAGAAAATCATGAATAAGATGAGATAACTTTACATCTCATATATGGTGATTTACTTTGCATATGTAGGAAATTAAATTAAGAATCAAGTAATTAAAACACTTTGTCTCCACCTCTAAAACTATTATTTCTTCCCTTGAAATATTAAATAAAAACTTATGGGAATAAGTAGAAAGTCTTAAAGATAGACATAATATTTTAATTCAAATTATTTTCTAAGGTTTAGTTGAGCCTACAAAAGGGTGGGGTGTTTTGAAAAATAAAATCGATGATCTACAAAATACACTTGATAAATTTACTAAAAGAAGAGATAACTTGAATCTTCTTCTAGGAAATCAAAGAGCCTAGTATAACAAAGCTGAATTAGGTTATCCGTCGAATAATAATGCTAAGAATTTTATATGACATGCTAAAAAGAAAACCAATCACTATGTTTATAAATGCAATTACTGTTGTAAGCTTAGTCATCTTGAACCATATTGTTTTAGCAAAATGAAGTATTTAATGTGGTCAAATGGACTCAAATATAATGACTTAAGCCACTTTAAATCTACTAACACTAAAGGATCTAAAAAGATCTTGGTAAGAAAGGTCAAAAAGTCATATTGTCATACAGATATACTTGATAAATCGAACTTAAAATGTGATCGTGATTGTTCAAATCATAAATATAAATCTTTTATCTTATTTTACACCTACCATAAACATAAACCTTTACTCTGTTGGATATGTGATTGTTTGTATGAACCTTAATCCTACCCTTGATTTTTTCTGATTATCGAAAGTTTATAACCCAATTCACTTAGTATTAAGTAAGTTTTGTGATAAAGGTAGTAGAGTATTGTATAGCTATTCTATATGTATGATCGTTAAAAACTTTAAAAATAAAACTTATCTTTTTTATGTATTAAAACTTTTTCGAAAATACCAAGACTATAGAAAATCCATACAGACTACCTTTGTTGAACTAACCCCATATCCGTTGTAGAGATATTTTTTTTGTGTGCATATAGTCTAAGAAAATGTTTCTTAGAAGATAAAGATGCAAAAAAAAAAAGAAATTAAAAATAAAATTCATTATCATTTGAAGAATCATCATAAGCTCGAATTTGTAGCATCATATGAAGAATCATTTAAAGTTTCATCTAAAGCATCATTATATGAAGTATCATATGAATAAACATCTGGAGAATCAAATAAAGAGAAAAATCTTTGCAACATCAAAGGCTAAGTGTTAGATCAAGCAAAACTGGAGGTTAAACACTTTATAAGTAAGAGGAATCATACACCTATCACCTTAAGATTTTGGGTGAATATGCGGTGTTTCTCTCACTTGTTCGGTGATTCTTTGACATTTAGGTGAGTGTTTTACCCAATGTGAATGTTTCTCTCTCATGATGACCCATCAGTGGTATCAGAGTCAATGGTTCGAGTAAGGGACCAGCTCCTTGTGTCGAAAGTGTTTCTGACATGATGGTCAGGCGGCGTGTTCCGTTGAAGTGTCCAGGACGAGATAATGGTGTCTCTCAACAACGGTACAAGCATGTGGATGAAAGAGCTTCCGCTTAAGGGGGGACATAGTGGATGGAATCACACTTGAGGGGGAGATTGTTGAGGAACAAGTGTGAATTGTGTTGAGAAACAAGTGTGAGTTATAAGTCTCACATTGCTTAGAAAAATGGAGGTTGAGTACTTTATAAGAGGACTCATACATCTATCACCTTAAAGTTTTTGGTGAATATGTGCTATCTCTCTCTCTCTCCCTTGTTTGGATAAGTCTTTAACATTTAGGTGAGTGTTAGACCCAATGTGAATATTTCCCCCTCATGATGACTCATCAATTATATGAAGCATCATATGAAGAAACATCTAGAGAATCAAATAAAGAAAAAATCCTTGCAACAGCAAAGGCTAAGTGTCAGATCAAGCAAAACTGTGCGAAGCATATGTCCAAATATTTCTCTTAGGTTTTAGGTTTAAGGAATTATTTAGAAATTGCTTCATGGGTGAAGAATTTGTTTGTAAGGAATATCATTAAGAGGTTTTATAATTGTCTCTCGTATAAAAATACTTAGAGAGTTTTAAAAGAAAGAATATTGAATTTGATTTTAGAAATAATCAAGAGGAGTAAGTCCTTTAAAGCTTTTTTTTTTAAAGAGAATAGTCAATTGATAGATAATGAACTCAAAAGATTCCGATTATTCTTCTAACAGGTGGTAAATTATTGCAACTTCATTATGTTTATTTTACTAACCGTGTGTTGAAAATAAAAATTTTATGAAAAAAAATCAGAAACCCAAAAGAAAGAACGTCAATACTCTTTTCGGTTACAAATCAAAAGAAGGCGTTAATAAAAATGTTCAAGATAATGTTGAACACGATATAAAAATTCAATTATATATAAGTGGCGATTAGCTTTTAAGTGGCGATTAGCTTTGAAGTTATAAATTCAATTACTAATATCATGAATAAAATTTAAAAGATGATAAAAATATGTAACATTATTTGGTTATAGGAAATTCAAATTTAACATCTATAATAATAAAATATATGTTTGAAATCTAAGTCGAGATATTGCATATTTTTCTCGAATTAACTATTTTTGTTGCCAATATATTGAGTAATAAATATTAATTTGATATGAAACTTAAGTCATATAAAAGTTTAAATTATTGTCTAATTCTTATGGATACATGAATTTAAATAAAGTTTTTTTAATTGACATATTAAGTTGATTATTTAGATAAGTTCAGCACTTAAGCATCTCACATTTGACAAACTCTTCTCAATTTTACTATTATTTCTACATTAAACAATATACTTCCTTCTTTATACTCTTCTCTTCTCTTATATAGAGTGCACCAACACTTATGAAGTGCATCCAAAAGTTTTGAGGAAGTAATCTTTGTTTAAAAGTTCATCATCTTTAGGCCAAATATAAATTATGTTGAATGTTGAATTGGGCATTTCAGTTGTGGTATTCGGTTATCAGTTGAGCGTAATCGATTACCACGTTGTATGTTGGCTAGAATATGCAAAACAAGAGCGCGTAATCGATTACTAGATTGGCATAACCAGTTACGCATACAAAACTCTGTTTTTTTGTTATTTTGTTGTTTCAGCTTATTTAGATAAGTTGTTTTGTTTTGTTTTAATTTTAGTTGTAATTGTCTTTTATATATATATATATATATATATATATATATATATATATATATAGGGTTAATAGTGATTTACCCCCCTGATATATGAGCGAATTTTGCTTTACCCCCTCCCTGCCTTTTGGCAACGGTTTTTTCAAAAAAACCGTTGCCAAAACCTGCCTTTGACAACGGTGGGGGGGTAAACCGAAACACGCTCATATGTCAGAGGGGTAAATCACTATTAACCCATATATATATAAGGCCTTGTGATGCTCCCAAAGTTACTAATGCAATAATTCTCACTCACGCTAAAAAATTACTCTATCTAATTCTCTCTATTCTCAACTTCATCTCCAATTTTACCCTAATCTCCATTGATTCGCCTCAAAGTTGTTTTTATGTTCCAACATTTGGCATCAAGAGCACTGGTTCTGATCATATTCCGCTGCAACAATGAGTACTGTTTCCAACGATCGAATTTCCACCAACCAACAAATTCTTGATTCAAAGAATTATGACAAGTGGTTCAAACAAATGAAAGTTTTGTTTAGGTATCAAGAGGTTCTTGAGGTGATCAACAATGGTGTCACACCACTTGGGGCAGAAGCTACAGATGCTCAAAAGGGTGCACACAAGGAAGAAAAGAAGAAGGATTACAAGGCACTTTTCTTGATTCATTCTTGCGTCCATAGTGACAATTTCGAGAAAGTTGGCGATTGCGAGTCGGCGAAGCAAGCTTGGGAGATCTTGGAGAAAGCTTATGTTGGGGCTGTTAAGGAAAAGGTTGTGAGGTTACAAACTCACAAAAGGCAATTCGAATTAACGCAAATGAAAGAGAAGGAAACGATCAACGATTATGTGACGCGTATCACGCGTTTGGTGAATCAAATCAAGTCGTGTGGAGAAACTATTGTGGAGCAGAATGTTGTGTCGAAGATCTTGCATTCTTTAACGTCAAGATTCGCCAACATTGTGGTGGCTATCGAAGAGTCAAAGGACCTTGCGACATTGAGCAAAGATGAGCTTCAAAGCTCTCTTGAGGCTCATGAACAAAGAATGGACGAGAGAGGAAGCGATAAAGCGAAAACCAAGATTGCTTTGCAAGCACGGTTAAATGAGAAGAGTAGAAGATCGAAAGGAAAATGAGCTTCAAAGGGGAAGCAAAATTCTCAGAATTCGGGTGGAAATGATCCACAAAATTTGAAGATTTCGATGGCGCAAAAGGGTGAGAGCAGCTCCAATAGAAATGGTGATCGAGGCAACGTTAGAGGCGAAAAACCAAGGGATAAAAGTAAGGTTCGGTGCTGGAAATGTAAGAATCTTGGACATTTTGCAAATGAATGTGGTGCAAAACAGAGGGATTCTCAAGGAGATGAAGCCAAGGTTGCGAGGCAAGAGATAGATGATGAAAATACGCTCTTAGTTATGATCACGGATGAGGATTATTGCATTAAAGAGGTGTTGGAGAGCGGTAGCTGCAAGTTGCGGGACAGCAGCTGCAGCAATGTGAAAAATACTGCAGAAACGCGTCCGGAGCAAAATGTGATGATTACAGTTCAAGTTGGTGTTCAAGGCAGCGAAGAGTGGTACTTGGACACCGGTTGTTCAACGTATATGACAGGTAGAAAGGATTAGTTTGTGCAAATTAATCATGTTGCGAAAAGTAGAGTAAAGTTTGGGATGATACTACTCTTACGGCCGAAGGTGTCGGTGATGTTTTGTTCAAGAAGAAGGATGGTGGACATTCTATGATCAAAGATGTTTTGTACATTCCGGGATTTAAATGTAATCTCTTGAGTCTTGGCCAATTTCTTGAGAGGGGTTACAAAATTCGCTTGGAAGACAAGATTTTGCGCGTTGTTGATGCTAATAGAGTGTTAATTCTCAAGGATCCTATGGCTGCCAATAGAACTTTCAAGGTTGAGTTAAAAGTGATGGAGCATAGGTGTTTAGCTACTGGCAAGTCGAGAAGAGTGGTTATGGCACTACCGGCTTGGACACCTCAATTTTCGTGATTTGGATGCGTTACAAAGGAATGGTATGGTTACCGGGCTGCCACAAATTAATATTCCAGCTGAGATATGTGAAGAATGTATGCAAGGGAAGATGTATAAGAGTAATTTCAGAAAGGATGTGGGTCATAGGACCAAAGTTCATCTTGAGGTGCTGTATTCTGATGTATGCGGTCCAATGCAAGTGAACTCGTATGGTGGCAATAGGTACTTTGTCACATTTGTCGACGATTTTAGTAGGAAGCTGTGGATTTACCTTATCAAGAGGAAGGATGAGGTGTTTGATGTGTTTAAAAAATTTAAGTCCATGGTGGAGAGGCAATATGGTGGCAAACTCAAAAATCTCAAAACGGATGGTGGAGGTGAATATACCTCTAAGGAGTTTGGGAACATTTGTGATGAAGAGGGTATAGTGCGTGAGCTTGTGCCACCCTATACGCCACAACAGAATGGTATTTCCGAGAGAAAAAATCGTTCGATTATGAACATGGTTCGTAGCATGTTGAAGGGTAAAGACTTGCCGAAGGAACTATGGGGTGAAGCCGTTTCTACAGCTGCCTATTTGTTGAATAGGTGCCCTACAAAAAAGCTTGATAGAGTTACTCCAGAAGAGGTATGGTCTGGACATAAACCAAACTTGAGTCATTTGAAGATTTTTGGTTCGATAACGTTTCGACACATTCCGGGTCAGCTTCGAAAGAAGTTCGACGACAAAAGTGAGATGATGTTGCTAGTTGGTTATCATCCCACTGGAGGCTACAAGTTGTTTGATGTTGCAAACAAGAGCATTGTGATAAGCCGTCATGTTTTGGTCGATGAGCTGCAGAAATTTAACAGCAGTAGAAGTTTTCAAAAATCTGATGTAGTAATCGATTACAGCAAAACAGGTAATCGATTACCACGTGTATTTTTGGATTCTGTAGCAGGTTCAGGGACTGGTGTAGCAGAAGCAGTAATCGATTACGGGAATGACGTAATCGATTACAGGCACGAAAATCAGCTTTTCCAGCCTGCTAGAAGTCCAGAACAGCAACAGATTCGAACCGAAGTAGGGGAAAACAGTAGAAGACAACCAAGGCAAAGAACTTTGCCTCAAAGACTCCAAGATTGTGAAGTATTCTGGGATACCGAAATCGATGATGAAGGTGGTTTCGTACACTTTGCGCTTATGGCCGAATCTGAACCGGTGAATATGGAAGAGGCTATAAGTGATCCAAAGTGGATTTGTGCAATGAAGGAGGAACTGGAATCTATTGAGAAGAATGGTACTTGGGAGTTGGTCGATCTACCGTTTGGAAAGAAGCCAATAGGTGTGACACGGGTCTATAAGGTGAAGGCAAATCCCAAAGGCGAGGTAATCAAGCATAAGGCTCGATTGGTAGCGAAGGGATTTTTGCAACGCGAAGGTATAGACTTTGAGGAAGTGTTTGCACCTGTGGCTAGGCTTGAAACCATCTGATTGGTTGTTGCGATTGCAAACAACAACAATTGGAACATATTTCAAATGAATGTCAAATCTGCCTTTTTGAATGGTCCACTTGATGAAGAGGTTTATGTTGAGCAACCCCCTGGATTTGTAGTGCATAACCAAGAGATAAAGTACTACAAATTGCATAAAGCTTTATATGGTTTGAAACAAGCTCCAAGAGCTTGGAACAAACGCATAGATGACATTCTTATCAACATTGGTTTCAAGCGGTGTGTATCCGAACATGGTGTTTATGTGAGATCAGATACAAATTATGGTGTGATTATCCTTTGCTTGTATGTGGATGATCTATTGATTACCGGAAGCTGTGAGAAGAGTGTGTCAAGGTTCAAAAGTGAACTTATGGTTGAGTTTGAGATGACGGACCTTGGAATCATGACTTACTTCCTTGGCATCGAGTTCCATAAGTCAAAAATGGGACTGCTCATGCATCAAATGAGGTATGCTCTTGAGATCTTGAAGAAGTGTGGAATGGAGCATTGCAATGCTGCCATTACACTATGTGAAGCAAGGTTACAGCTGTCCAAAAGTGAATATGAACAAGATGTGGATCCAACTCAATATAAAAGCTTGATTGGATCATTGTGGTACTTGTGCAATACGCGACCGGACTTGGCATTTGGTGTCGGTATTGCGAGTAGATTCATGGAGAAATCAAAGGTGTCTCACTTGGCAGCATTTAAGAGAATCCTTCATTATGTCAAAGGAACTCTTGGCTGCAGAATTCTCTTTCCCGCATCGGACATGGGCCAAAAATGTGATTTACTTGGTTTCACTGATTCCAATTGGTGTGATGATAAAGATGATAGAAAGTCAACGGCTGGAAACATCTTTATGTTTGATAGGACACCAATCTCTTGGTGTTCGAAGAAGGAACCAGTGATAGCACTCTCGTCTTATGAGGCCGAGTACATTGCGGCTTCATTGTGTGTATGTCAAGCTATGTGGCTCATGAATCTATTGAAGGTGTTGAGTGGTATTGAGGGTGAGGCCTCTACACTTCTTGTTGATAATGTTTCTGCTATTTACCCTGCGAAGAATCCGATTGCACACGGAAGAAGCAAGCATATAGAGATGCAGTTTCATTATTTGAGGGAGCTAGTGAGTGAAGGCAAGTTGCGCTTGAGATATTGTTGAAGCGCAGACCAAGTTGCAGATTAGTTGACCAAAGGGGTGACAAATGAAGTGTTCAAGAGGTTGAAGAAGAGCTTGAACATGCTGGACTTGGAGCAACTGAAATGAGGTGGTGTGTTGAATTCTGTTTTTGGCATTTCAGTTGTGGGAATCAGTTACTAGTTGGGTGTAATCGATTACCACGTTGTATGTTGGCCAGGATCTGCAAAACAAGGGCGCGTAATCGATTACCAGATTGGCGTAACCGGTTACGCAGACAAAACTTTGTTTTTCCTATTATTTTGCTGTTTCAGCTTATTTAGATAAGTTGTTTTGTTATGTTTTGATTTTAGTTGTAATTGCCGCATATATAAGGCCTTGTAATGCTCCCAAAGTTACTAATGCAATAATTCTCACTCACCCTCAAAAATTACTCTCTCTAATTCTCTCTATTCTCAACTTCATCTTCTCCAATTTTACCCTAATCTCCATTGATTCACCTCAAAAAAAAATTTATGTTCCAACAAATTACATAATCTTGACTTAAAATTTAAATCTTGTTAATTAACTTTATTTTTCCAGTTTGATTGGAGGTTTTGAGGTGCACCAAGTTCAAATTAACAAGTTAAACTGTCAGTTCATCATCATTCATTTGCATTACTTTATAAATTGTTAAAATAAAAGTTAAACTTCTTACATCATCCAACGTCTATGATTCTCTTAGTATATTTCAATTAAATCCTAAAATAAATACTAGGGTTAATACCATTTTACCCCTGTCATATAGGTAAATTCTGGTTTACCCCTGTAAATTTTTTTTTTTTTAAAATCAACCTTGTCATATGAAGATTATGTTATTTTAAACCCTGCAAAATTTTGTTTTGTATAACCAACCTTGCCATACGAAGATTATGTTGTTTTAATCCCTGCAAATTTTTTTTTTTGTAAAACTAACCTTGTAAAACTCATACTGTATTGAAATGACAAGGTTAGTTTTACAAAAAAAAACAATTTTACAGGATTAAAACAACATAATCTTCGTATGGCAAGGTTGGTTTTACAAAACAAAATTTTGTAAGGTCTAAAACAACAGAATTTTCATATGACATAGTTGGTTTTACAAAAATAAAATTTTACAGGTGATAAACCAGAATTTATCTATATGAGAGGGGGATAAAATGGTATTAACCCTAAATACTATCTCGTCAAATGCAATATTTTGAAATGTCGTAGTCCTTTTTTTAATACTCTAATTACGCGACTGTGGTGGGATCATATGCCATCACATATAAATGAAGATTAATACAGTTGCCTAATTTTGACGGCTAAATCAACCACTGTTTTTTTAATTCAAGTAATGGTACCATATTCAACACTGACCAACAAGTTCCACTATTAAAAAGTTTTGTCATTTACTAAAATAAACAATAAAGCTATAATCTTAAGTTCTTAACTTCCTGCTTAAAAGGAATTCATACTAGTACTAATGGGATAAGTGGATGTAGTCAATTTGCTATCGAAAGCTTATTAGTCAAATCCATTCAGAAAATGGAATGCTAAGTTGAGTTTTGAATAGATTGAAAGACATAAAAGAATGACCACTCACTCACACTTTCAACTTTGTCCTTTTTTTCTTCTAGGAAGGTGATGAGCCACTTCTTTTTACATATAATAAAAATCACAATGTAATGCTTTTAGAGCACTTTTGTTTGGTTTGTTCTTGTCATGTAGTAGAATTTTATGCATGCGTGTCTGCTATGACACATTTTACTTAGATACGTGAATACATTGTTATAACCGTATTTGAGAATGTGTAAGTCCGATTATTGTATACAAATTTAAAATTTTAAAGGTAAATTATAGCTAAATAAAACTGCAAAAAATATTTTATCTTTGTTTTTTTTAACAGTTTATCTTTGTTAAACTGTGGCTATCTTTTTTTCAAAATGTTAATGCATTTATAATATTATATAAATTGACAAGTTTACTATCAAATTTAATTAGATAAAACATATATATTTATTTAAAATTCAAATTTGACAATCTTAAATTCTTAATCATACGAGACTTTTACACGCAGACAATAATTGAATCTAAGACACTGTTGGGTTTAATTTCTCACTAGTGTTAGTGGGTTCAGAATTAGATAAACATAGATATCTGAGTGCAATTTGTGGTTTGGATTGAGGCGTGATTTCTTTTATCCAAAATTTGCTATTCTGAAAAGGACAGAAAAAGTGAAGGAAACACTTACCTAAGATATAGTACTTTGTCACTATTCATAAGATGCAAAGATAGTTTATATATAAATAAATAAAAATGGTATATATGTGTAAATATTATAAAATTGGTACGTACAAATGTATTTAATATTTTTTTATAATTTAAGATAATTTGTTGATATTAATGAAAGACATATTAAAAAAAAAACAATAACGAATACTTGTATTAACTAATAATCAACATTATAAAGAAATAGAAGACAAATAAACAACACACTACCTTGTTATCCTATTTTAAATAGTAAAATTAAATCTTCTTAAAAGGTACATTCATTAATCTAAAAGATACATTGGCACGCATGAATTTTTAGACTCACTCTAAATGATTAATTATCTCTGGTGTTAAAAAATAAAAAATATCAAATGCAAATAATGAATGTATTTAAAATTTTGCAAAACAAATTATATTTAAGGACAAATAGTTGTGTTAAATGAGTCTTATAATCAAAGATTGGAAGAAAAAATTTTATTTAAAAAAAAAAGTCTAGAGTTAATAATTAAGTTAGTTTGAAGAACAATAAATTTTGATTTTGATGATAACTAAAAGAACAATTTTAGCATTAATGTGAGTTATATGTGTTGAAAGTTTTTTGAAACATTAAAAGGATCTCTAAAGACATTCTAGAAAGTTTTGTAGATGTATCTCCGAATACATTCTAAAACGGTTCGCAAATGCATCTTCCAATAAATTTTGAAAAACAAATGATGAATGCTTGATTTATGAAAAATAAAATACTTTAAAGTACGTTCGAAGATACATTTTAAAAAACACTTGAGAGAAAATTTAAATTTTCAGTGAGCCACAACCTAAAGATGAGAAAAAAAATTCCCATTAATAATTCCATTAAGGTTTCCAAATATTTTAACTACAATTCTCTCTGTCTATTAACGTGTAATTTCAATATAGGTTTTGTTAAAATAAATCATAAGATTTTTTTTTTATCCTGCTGTTGTTTTAGAAATAAAATACTAAACTACTATAGTTTTCACCATAAATACCAAACTGCCATGATTTTAAAAAAATGGTTTTTGTAATAAAGGTGTCGCCCTTTCAACGGACGGCTATGTTTGAAATGAAAAGGTGTCGTCCTTTCAATGGGCGGCAGTGTCAATGATTTTTTTATGTATGTTATTTATATTAATTTCTATATTTATGTTTTAATTAATTAATTATGTAATTAAAAATTATGTTTTAATTAATTTAAATACAATAATTAAAAAATAATAATTATAAATAATAATATTAAATAATAATTATATATAATAACTATAAATAATAATAATAAAATTATAAATTAATTAATTAGGTAATTAATTTATTTTGTAATTAAAACCATATATAACTAATAAATAAAATAATAATAATAAAATAAAAATAAATATTAATTGGCATATTAGCATAATTATTTATTACTAAATAATATCTATTACTAAATAATAGTAGTATCTATTACTAAATAATATTATTAATAATTATATTAGCATAATTATCTATTACTAAATAATAGTAGTATCTATTACTAAATAATATTATTAATAATTATATTAGCATAATTATCTATTACTAAATAATATTAATTATATTTATTAACATATATTAATATTAATAATATTAATTAATATATATTAATATTAAATTTTTATTAATATAAATATTAAAATTGCATTAATATTAATATATATTAATTAATTTTATTAATATTAATATTATTAATATTAGTAATATTAATATATATTAATATATATTTAATTCAGTATTAAAAAAAATAAAAATAAAACAACATTCTCAGTGCCGCCCTTTCAATGGGCGGCAGTATTTATTTTTAAAGTGTGCCTGCCGCCTTTTCAATGGACGGCAGTTTTTTTTTTTTTTATTAAAAGATGACGTTTTGAAAATTTTGCTGAAACAAGTGGAAAATTGCTTGCAAAACTATCGCAGTGTAGAAAAAAAATCAAATCATAAAGTACAGTAGGTTTTTAGCTTCTCTCTATAGGGAAACAAGTAGTAATAACTCTCATTTCCCTTTGCCAATAGTTTGTCTTTTTAATAGTACATAACTTCATGTCCTTTTCGCATTAATCTCTTCGACACTTGCCCATTCTTTTAGTCACATTCACTATCCGAACAATGTCCATTTGTTATAATTCTATTAATTTGTCCCTATGAATGACCTAGTGACACCCTAGCTCACCCAGATAATGACATACTGTATTTTACATTATTTTCATTGAAATGAGTCAATGCATGTATATATGCTGGGAAAATGCTACAAAGAGAGGTAACTTTTTGTCCCTTGCAAAAAAGACTTCAGAATTTTTTTCCACCATTAGTCTAAGTTGCTTAGACTGATTTTTTCACACTTAGACTAGCGCTTTAGATCCGCAACTCAGCGCATGTGAAGAGTGCAAATTATTTGAAAATATACATCCAAATGCGTAAAATTTAATGGTGATTTTAGATGCTTACGTACTTCCAAAATAATTCTTGGGGTAGGGAAAGTATTCTCAAATATTTAAGATCAAATGTGGGACGAGGCTATATTATGATGTCCACAACCTAGGTATATCATTAATGGCTAGAATTGTTTTTCTTGACAATAATATCGGAAGTATTGTATCGAACAGCCTACACCCTTCACACATTTTTTTACTTAAAGGGAAAAATAGTCATTCAAATAAAATAGGAGTGTAAATTATAATCCTCTATATTCTGAGCCGACCATATTCATCTTGGACCGATAACATTGAGATAGTTTATTTCAGACTAAAGTCTCTTGACTGACTACACGGTTATGTTTTGAGAATCTTTTTCTTATTGTAGGATATCCTATATTTTGCTATAAGAAATTTACACCTCATGCACATCTAACAGTAATCCGCATTTCATGTCTGAAAGATAGCGAGATTGTTATTTCTCTTCTCTATATATAAGAAATGACGTCAAATCAAGTAACAAGTTTCAAACACAATTTAAATACTCTCTACTATTTTATATACTGATTTGGGCGTCAGAGTGTTAACCTTACAGATACACCACCAACTCCGCCGCATCAGAAGCTCTACTTCATTGCAGCTTCCACATTTCTCTCTATTTCTGGTTCCGGAATGTAACAGAGGTGTTGTATGGGTGAAACGACTTTTGATTCTCACGTTTTCTATGACTCTCTATCTCCACGTTTAGTTTTTCGGTGTGAAGTTTTCTTCAACCTCTAAATGAAGACCTAGAAAATCGCGCATAAAACTAAGTTGCATTTAATTAACTTGAACTCAACACTGATTACAACTCACCGATTTTTCAGATCTTTGGATTTTCGTATCTCTGATCTCTTCGATCTTTGGAAATGATTGGATCTAAAGCTACTCATTCTACCACCGCACGCGAAGCCGCTGTAGTCGCCGTTGACGCAACACAAATAACTGTCAATCAACGAAGCATGACTCATCCTCCTTTTGGCAAAGTGAATCTCGACATTGAGATTCATCTGCATCCATATCTAATCATTCATCCTCTATGAACAAGGATTATCCAAGCACCGCAACTTGGAGTTCCATTTTCTCTTTGTGTTGAGCAACCTGAGAAATTGCAAGGTTTCAACATTCTTGAAGCGAACCTAGGTGCTCAAGGCGTGAATGAGTTACTCAACGACATTTACTACATCTTTCAGTAACAGAACTCCAAGGCGATGGAGGAAGAGTTTCGTCGTTTAAAAGAAATCCTCCATCATACTCAGCTTTGAGCGAACACGATTCAAGAGGTCGTAACTAGAAGAAACCATTCATCGGTCTAGAGCATACCCCTGCAAGGGTAAGCGAACACCTAGGGTTGATAAGAGATATTCATAAAGAGGAATGGTGCAGCAATTATACTCATTGTATATTCTATCATCCTCAGTAGGGATGGTGGAACCCCAATGCGATGGTTCCCCCACTTTAAGAAAATCTTTATCCAGGTTTTCTTCCTTGGAAAAAACAGACACTGTAGAAGAATATATAGAACCTTCCTATGGAGATGTTGAATTCTTCTGGTTTTCTTTAATAGTCTTCTGTAATTTTTTAGCCATATTACGTTAACTTTCTTGAATACATGAAGACAAAATGTCAAAAGAGAAAAAGATAACTGCTCAAGAAGAATGAGAAAAGAAAGATCCAAGTGAAAACAACTCTAGTTCTTCCTAGGCTTATATTCTGCCAATATGAAAAGAAATATGTCTTATCAAAGAATGTATCTCTTGCACGCAACACTCAACATTCAAGTGTTTCAGTTCTCAAGAATGTTAATAATAACACTCCCTAAATAGACACTTGGCAATCTAATTAGTGAAAGCACAAAGGGTGATTGGTCAACGAGAGTGAAATTCTACAAACCCTCACCTTACTACTCAAGCATAAGAGCTTGGGGCAACTATTCTGGACTAACCATATTCATCTTGAACCGACCACCTTGAGATTGTCTGTTCTGGGCCAAAGCCTCTTGACCGACTACACAGTTACATTTCGAGAACCTTATTCTTATCATATGACTATCCTATACATTGCTTCAGGAAATTTACACCTCATGCACATCCAAGGTCCTCTGCATTTCACGCCTAAAAGATAGTGAGACTATTATTTATCGCCCTTACATATATATATATATATATATATATATATATATATATATATATATATATATATATATATATATATATATATATATATATATATATATATGAAATGGTGTCAATAACAAATTTTAAACACAATTTAAATACTTTATACTCTTTCATCTTTCTATTTCTGATTGTAGAATGAAACAACAAACATATTTTGTTACAAATATTATTAAAAGAAGAGAAATTTATTGGCACCCCACTGGCACCTAACATCCCCATATTTTACTCGAATAAACAGTCGGCCTTTTGACTAAAAAAAACAAAAACAAATTGTAATTTCTTTTTTTTTTTTGTGACATTTTGACATTTTAAAGTTGTTCTTTTAAAAATCAAATACCAAACTATAAATTTTTAAAACAAATAACTAAAACTTTATATTTAATTTTTTAAATATTTGATATAAAATTATAAATTTTGTGAAAATCTTTGATTATATACCATATTTTTTTAAAGAATCGTAATAAAATGCAAGGGCATATTGAATTTTTTGATAAGCCGGCAGACAATTTTTTAGAAATTGTTTAAAAAAGCCAAAAGTTAGCAGTATCAGATTCTTTGAAAAATCTATAGTATATTGTAGGATGCATCAATTTTTTTTAAAAATCAAGCATTTGATATAGGTGTGCACTGAAATTTTTTTTGATAAATTTGATAGATATTTTTTTTAATTATTTAAAAAAAAACTAAATTAACACTATCTAACTTTTTGATAAATCCAGTTTATGTTGTAAGAGTGTCCAAATTTTTTTTAAAACTGTTATAAAATCACATTTTTTTTTCTAAAATTTATAGTTTTATACTATATTTTTCTACTGTTTTTAAATATATAAAAAATTCAAAAAATGTCAAAATTTGACTATTTTATTTTGTTTACCTAAAGAATAAAATAGTCATCTGTTATGAAATGTTTGAGGTGCCAGGTTCATATATATATATATATATATATATATATATATATATATATAGTTCATATTCTATGAGAATGTCATTTTTATGTAAGAACATGAGAATGAATCTGAATCATTAGATTTTAAAATAAATGGTAGAGATTATGTGTGATTTTTGATTTTCTCTCTCAGCCATTATTAAAATAAATGATGTAGGAGAGAGAAAAAAACTGACACATAATCTCTACCATTTATTTTAAAATCTAATGATTCAGATTCATTCTCATGTTCTTACGTAAAAATAACATTCTCATATGATACGTTCCCATATATAGTTCATATCCTATGAGAATATATATATATATATATATATATATATATATATATATATATATATATATATATATATATATATATATATATATATAGGGTTATGCTAATGCACACTCATGTAGGTGTGCATTAGCAACATACACCTTAGTGTATTTTTGTGTGGGACCCACCAATTTTGGGTGGGACACATATTAGAAAAATGAAAAAAAAATATAAAGAAAATAGATGGAGTATATTTTTATGTAGAGCCCACCAATTTTAGGTGTATATTAGCATTTCCCATATATATATATATATATATATATATATATATATATATATGTAGGGTAAATGCTAACACACACCCAAAATTGGTGGCTCATACAAAAATACACTACATATATTTTCTTTTTATTTATTTTTCTTCATCTTTCTAATGTGGATCCCACTCAAAAATACACTATATATATATATATATATATATATATATATATATATATATATATATATATATATATAGAGTAAATGCTAACACACACCCAAAATTGGTGGGCCCACACAAAAATACACTACATATATTTTCTTTTTATTTATTTTTCTTCATCTTTCTAATGTGGGTCCCACTCAAAAATACAATATATATATATATATATATATATATATATATATATATATATATATATATATATATATATATATATATATATATATATATATGAGGTGCTAAGTAAATTGCTTCTAAAACAATACTATTTGACCCAT
The DNA here is from genome assembly GCA_022829125.1 of Lathyrus tuberosus. Classification (NCBI taxonomy): domain Eukaryota; kingdom Viridiplantae; phylum Streptophyta; class Magnoliopsida; order Fabales; family Fabaceae; genus Lathyrus; species Lathyrus tuberosus. The sequence goes on from JALAZF010000213.1 coordinate 6,777,789, forward strand.
ATCTAGAGGGCCTACTGTGGTAAGGTACATTCATGATCAATGAGATATGGGTCACAGTAGGCCCATATTTGAGAGCCACCCTCATATTTTTTCATAATATCCATATTACCTTGGTTAAAATGTTGTCAAAAAAAATCAAATGAAAAATTCAGTAAAACAAGTAAAAATCTGGTATAAGTAGTATATTTAAAAAGTTTGGTATTTATTTTTATAGATATTTTAAAAAGTAAATTTAATACCGGATTTTTGAATAATCCAATATCTTATGTGAATTTTTGGATTTTTCAAAAAAATTAATAGTTCATATTTGATGGGAAAAAAATCTTTAATATTATTGGATTTTTCAAAATGTTTTGTAGTTTTCTGACATTTTTCAAAAAATATCAAAAAAATTACAAAATATTTCTTAAAATCCAATAATGTTAAAAAATAATTTTTTGCCTATCGAATATGAATTATCGGAATTTTTCAAAAATCTAAAAAATTATAAAACATTTTGAAAAATTTAATGTTTCTTCAAACATTTAATACAAATGCATTTTTATCGAAAATTTCAAAAAATTTCTCTATTTCTTAAAAAAAATCCGACATTCCTTTCAAAAATTGTATATTTTATGATACTTTTAAATATTTGAAAATATTAAATAAAATCATAACAGTAATAATAACGCTCATGTAGGGGTGGCAGAATAAAATCTGACGACGAAAATTTTACCCCATACCCCTACATTTATCCCCATACCCCTACTCATTAATTTTTTTGACGAAAATACCCTCATATAAATAGTATTTCTTTCAAAATTTTCATTTTTCTTTCTCATTTTGTCTTGTTACAAACGGTAAAAATCGCTCAAAATTTGGCTTCCGGAGAACATACAGAGACTACTTCTGGATCACAAAAAATACACTTTCGGAGAACACACGTGTGCTACATCCGGAGAACAAAAAATTAACAACCGGATAACTCAAGTAAGTTAGTTTCGGTTCTATATTTTTCGTTGACACATACCGGATAACTTGCCACCGTGTTATCCGGTTTGTGTAGTTCCTTCACCGGATAACTTGATGCTCAGTTATCCGGTTTGTGTATTTCCTTCACCGGATAACTTGATGCTCAGTTATCCGGTTTGTTAATTTCTTCACCGAAAAACTAGATGCTGAGTTTTCCGGTTTTGTTTCGATTTTTAATTTTTAATTTTTTTTCAGTGGCTCGCCGTTTTAGAGGACGCGACGGATTTATCTATCGACGGTACGCGGATGGATCGGTAGTTCGCGCACTTGATATTCCAGCTGAAGATCGGATAACTGATCCTCCACCTGTACCAGCAGCAGCTCACATTCCACCGTTTCCACCATTTTCGGGAGGACCGACTGATACATCACTTTTGGTGAGGTATCAGAACCATGTGGCTCGTTATTTGTGGGATGGCCAAGTAAGTAAATCTATGACCTTTCTATGTTGAATAAAATGTAATTTTAATTATTTATGTATTATGACATATTCTACGATTTATTTTTCAGGAGAGAGTTCCGAAGAAGGAGCTGAAGGTTGCTGCACATGGCAGCAAACTGATTGGATGGACTCCATCACATCTCCCACGTGCGATTGAGCAATGGGTTACTAATTCTGGTTTATCCTCTCTGCAGAATACCAGTTTATCGAGGATAGATCAGAACCTGTTATCTGCATTTGTGGAGAGGTGGCATCCCGAGACATCGTCATTCCATATGCCCTTTGGCGAGATGACGATTACATTGGACGATGTTTCGTGCCTCCTTCATATACCTATTAGAGAGGAGTTATGTGACCCTGCACAAGGGATTACTGACTCAGATGCTATTACCCTGGCTATTAGTCTAATGGGTGCTACACTGGAGGAAGCAGCTGAGGAGATTCGTGCAAACAGGGGTCCTTACTATAGGCTTGATTGGTTGAAGAAGTTATTTGTCCGTCTGCGAGCTGATAGCAGATTTGATTGTGCAGCTAGGGCGTATATGTTGTTGCTACTAGGCTGCACTATTTGTACAGATAAGACCTTTACTCTTGTAGAGGCAAAGTATTTACCACTGTTTCAGGACTTGGAAACATGTGGTAGATACTCTTGGGGTGCTGCTGCTCTTGTCACACTGTATAGATATCTTGGAGATGCTTCTTTCTATAGTTGTAGACAGCTTGGTGGATATGCCTCTCTACTACAGGTACAACTGCTTAATTTTAGTTTCATTTAGATTTGTATTATATTATTTACAATACTTTTAATTGATGATGTTCATGATGTGTCACAGTGTTGGATTCACGAGTATTTCCCAACTGTTGGGAAGAGAGGATTTTCGAAGATAGCTGGTGTTGGTACTCCACTTCCTAGAGCGATGAAGTGGCAATACAAGCAAGGGACGCAGAAGGTGGATGAGATTAGGGCAGTGCTTGATGGATTGACACCTACTGATGTCATTTGGCGCCCGTTCGAGGATCACGGACAGACCATACCATTTACTGATATATGTTTGTACAGGGGTGGCCTGAAGTGGTATGGTACATTTGTGCTTTATTTACCTGACAGATGTTTACGCCAGTTTAGATACAGGCAGTTCCTCCCGTCTCATCCACCTGATATTGATACACTTGATATACATTTCGAGTGGGTTTCTTACCATGCGAGCGTCTCGCAATTGCTACATCAGGTCGAGTTTGCAGATACTCCGTATGATACGGTGGCTGAATACATGGCTTGGTACTACACAGTTTCCCATCCTCTTTTGATACCACTTCAGGGGGAGGCCAGTGAGGTTCCAGTTCCAGAGTTTGATGATGGACCGGTAGATCCGAGGTTACGACATATTTCACATGAGCTGCGTCGCTATCTCACTCGTCACGATGCCGAGGAGGATGATGATGATTTTGTTGAGATCTTTCGAGCACTACATCTGGCTCAGGGTGGACCGTTACCTTAGGGTAGATAGGTTATTTATGTATTATTATTTAGACTCATGTATTACTCAGACTTATTTATATTTATGCGATAGTATTTATAATTATATTATGATTGATGATACGTAAAAAATATAAAAAATAATATGAAGTTAAACGTCACTCATAAAAATGTAAAAAATAATATGTAGTTAAACGTCAATCAAAATAACGGAAAAAAATAATATGAAGTTAAACGTCGATCATAAATTAACATGTGTTGGGAGCACAGGCGTAAGTTGCTGCCAGTGTTGTAAACGTCCAGCAAATCCAATTATCCATGATGTTGCATCTGATGTCCGATGTGTTCTCCAATCTGTTGTGACTGGTGGCAAGGGAAATCCCTCATTCATATTTACCTGTTTAGAAAGTTTATAAGTAAGACGTAAATCGTATAGAATTAAGCAATATAAAAAACTATAATATTTACCTGAACCCAATGATTTGAGTTTACAAAACCAATGCAGTAAATCGACACATTAGGCCTATGTGTAGTCGTCATAGGGAAGAAACTCAAACTAAGAGCACTTAGTGAGACAAGAATGATGTTATACCGATTTGCTATCACATAACCCATTTCTGGTAGTGTCATCCATTTATCAAATGGCTGAGAACCTAAAGATGATATCAACAAAGATTCTCTCACTTTTGAATAATTAGTTTCAAATAACTTCTCATATAGACTTTTTCTGGGACCTCTCATTTCATTATCCAAATCACGACGAACCATTGACCACCCTTCCTCATCATATCCATGCAAAGATGCAATAGCTCTAAACCCACAATTTCCATCATCCTTTACATCAATAATTTCATCAATAAATGGTCTTATATGTTCTGGAAATTGTACAATGTACCTGTGAGATGGTTTGTTCTTTGAGGTCTGGGATAACTCGAACAAGGCTTCTTTGAAGATTTTTGGGAATTGCTGTGTTCTTGATCAACATACTCATGATACGAAGGATCACGATAAACATCATACCCAACAGGTTTCTTCCCTTTTCTCTTCACTCCTCCTTTGGTCTTTATTTTTTCAGGTGGTGGTACCATCTTTGTTGTAGTGGGGTAAGCAATTTCGCACACCCTGCTTTTTAGTGCTCTCTTTCCTGCAAGATCTAATGAATGAAACCTCTTCCACAGTGCTTCAATCGCATTTGTCATATCCACCTCTGCTCCATCCTCTGTATCTACCTCTTGTTCACCTTCCATACTCAGTTTCCTCCAATGGATATGAATAGCATCAATTGGTATTGGTTCACCACTCAATGTGTATCTCCCTAACTCACAGGCACATGGTAACCCGTATACTGTTCTACGAAAACACCTGCACATCTGGGTGTTTGTACCCACCATGTCAACCCTATGCCACTCTTCAGCAATGTGCCGCAAAGCAGCTCTAGATACTGATCCACGCAAATTCGAATAATATGGACTAGTGTGTGCATGCTCAACCTCATAAAAACTCTTCTGAAATGAAGCTCTAATATTGGCCACTTGAACCTTGATGTTGCCATTCATAGCCTCCCAGCACTTGCACATATCACCTAAACTGTTCTCCAACATTTGCTTCAGTTTCCAATGCGCAGATTCGACTCTAACAAAAATAAAAGAAGTTCAGACAAAGTATCAGTAACATTACCATAGACAAACTATGGCTATAAAACAAACACATTACCTGTTAGTAGTGATGTTGCCTAAATGCAACACTTTATTGATCCAAGCTTCAACAAATCTATGCCTATGAGGTGTCAACCACGTGTCTTTCACATAATCCAAAAAATGTCCATATTCTAAACATGCATGCTCAAGCAATTTCAACTTTTGATGGTATTCCACCTCATCACTAGCTTTTACAAGTTCATACCAAAGCTCCTCTATCGATTTTCGCATGTCATTCACAACATACTCCTTGCACTTCGCTTTCACATTCTTGTTTATGTGAAATCGGCACAACAAATTAACTGTCGTAGGAAATACTGTTTCAATTTCTTTCATCAAAGCAAGATCTCTATCAGTTAAAATTACTTGTGGCCATAATCCTTGTTTAGTAAATAACTGTTTCAATTTATCTAGTACCCAGCATAAAGTCTCTGTTTGCTCAGATTCCATATAGGCAAATGCAACAGAAAATGTTAACTCAGTTGATGTCACACCAACTATTTCAAACAAAGGTTGCCTATACTTATTGGTTTTGTAAGTACTATCCATAATCAACACAATAGGAAACAGATTCAACAACTTCACAGAGTCTGGATGGGCCCAGAAGATATCTCTTAGAACTTCTGACTCATCTTTTTTCCTACTCCAATAAACATAATCAGATTCCTCTATCAATTTAAACAACTGTTGCATTTCTGTTCTAGAGCCCCTAATGTTTTTTTGAATCTTACTCTTATGTTTATATATTTGGGTGATTCGAGTCACACTCTCCGGATCTCGTTCTTTCAATGACAACAATATGTGTCTTGGAGGAACATGACGTTTTGACAAATCAGCTATATGTTGTTGGTCATCATCATTGAGTCGACTTACAAATGCATGGCCTTCAAATCTATCAGGTAAACCATGGTTGTGAACTCCACATTTTACATCAATTTTCCAACCGGAACCATCTTTTGAAGGTGTTGATCTTACTTTGAAAGGACAATTACAGTTTTTTGTAGCACTTTGTGTTTCGCTATCCCCTTCTTTGTATTTTCCACCTCTATCACAGCTAAATATAACCTTGTCACTTCTTCCTCTCTTTCCAATATTGGTGTCCGAACGGGTTATAATAACAGTGACTCTATTCCTCAGTCCAACCTCCTTAATCCACCTAGTCGCCTCTTCTCTTGTAGGAAATTTTTCTGTAGTCAAGAATATTTTTGTTGTATCTACAGCTGTCTGGTCTTTGTCACATATCATCAAAGGAATATCCATGTCTCCTAAACAAACTTAAATTTAAAAAAAATATATTAAAAAAAAATAAACCGGATAACTATGGACCAAGTTATCCGGTTGAATAGTAACCAAAACCGGATAACTTGACAACAAGAAATCCGGTGAAGAAAAATATATAAACCGGATATCTTGGAGACAAGTTATCCGGTTTACAAACATTGCCTCTAAAATACAAACCGGATAACTTATGGTTGTGTTATCCGGTTCACTATATACAGTAACCGGATTTCTTGTAGTAAAGTTATCCGGTTTAAAAAAAAAACCATTTCGGAAATCCTTACCCTATGTTCTCCGGTTCTCGTCGAATAATGACAAAAATTACTTTTGGACTTGTATGACTGTACGGTAAAAAGTAAAAAAAATATAAATAAAAAATAAAAGGACAAAATTGGAATTTTTAAAAATTTGTAGGGGTATGGGGATAAATGTAGGGGTATGGGGTAAAATTTTCTCTGACGACCTATATTGTCACGGCCTTCCCCATTAGAAAATGGCCCATGTTTTTGAGCCCAAATGTAAACACTTATATTTAAATTTCAAAAAATAATCATAACACTTATGAAAGCCTAAAACGAATTTTAAAATAATATCTTGTTAAAATAAATCATAACAAAATATAAATTATAATTATTTTTACTGCTACTAATAATTTAGGCTTATTTAGTCCTGAAGTCCCTTAACTTAATTTCAGTTTTCAGTTTGGTCCCTTATGTAATAAACGTTACGATGAAGTCCCTCAAGAATCGTTTCGTTAAACAACTTGATTCATTCCGTTAGTTTTGTTGTAAAAACGTTAAGTTTGCTTATGTGGCATGCCAGCAAGGATTTTAGTTCCTTTGTGAGTCAGCAATTAGCAATTTATAAACGATAAGGTTGATGAATGTTTAGGGTTCTTCATTCTTCCTCCTTCCTTCATTATTGTCACGATACTATTCATCATCTTCTTCCTTCATCTTCATTCTTCATCCTATTTCCTTCATATGTGAAAATGTCAATAAACTCCAGCAACAAATCGAAATAAAACACCCAAAGTTATGGGTCATTTGGATCTGTTATGATAAGAAAGAAAAAGATGGAGTGTTGGTGTGAAGAAGAGTGTGTGATGCGTACTGTTACTGATTTGAATAGTATTAATGTTGGGAAAAAGTTTTGGGGTTGTAGAAATTATAGAAATCAAGTGGAGAAGGGGTGCAATTTTTTCAAGTGGGTAGGAGATGAAGTTGTTGATGGAAGGGATTTGAAGATTGATAGGCAAAGGAAAAAGATATTCAAGTTGAAGAAAAAGGTTTTGAGCACAAGAGGAATGTTGAAAAATGCAATTTTGTTTTGCATTATTAGTTTAGGGTTTAACATAGTTTTTGTAACAAGCTATTTGAAATAGCTCTGTTGGCAAATGTAATAATGTGTTTAAGTTATGAATGTAATGAAGTGTTTAAGTTATGAATGTAAGAATTGTTATCAAATGTTTAAGCAATTGTGTTATGTAATTGTGTTATGTAGTGGTCTGTAATCTTGTTTTGATATTGTTTATAACTGTTATGGATTGTAAATGTAATGGTGTGTAACATATATTGTCTACTTGTGGCAGCAGTTCATCTAAAGCAGGCAACAGTCCCTATATATAAGTATGCATTAGTCACCTTAAGAAAGTGTAAGTTATGTATGTGAACAACAAATTAAAGAAATTATTTGACTAAGTACCTTTTGTTGGTCACTTATGAATGTGCAAGTTTTGCACAACCTTGTACCTCCAAGATCATGTATAAGCAAATCAAGGAACCAACTCCATGAATCTTTGGTTTCTCCCTCTACAACAGCAAATGCAATTGGCATCATCTGGTCATTTGGACCGCTTCCAATTGCAGCAAGAATCTGACCACCATAGTACCCTTTCAAGAAGCAGCCATCCAATCCTATTATAGGCCTGCACTTAAAAAATTGTCCTTGCATGCCTTGAAACAGATGTACATCCTTTGGAAATGAGGGCTCAATTGAGTTTCAGGAGTTTCAATACTTTCTTCTCCGCCTTGGTATGGCTGACTTGCCACCTTAACAATTGATCCAGGATTGAACCTAAGAAGTTAATGTGCATAGTCATGTATTCTCTTGTACTGCTCCCTAAAAGATCCATCTACAATATCAATTGCCATGGTCTTTGCCCTGTATGCAAGAGTTTTATTGATCCCCACATTCCATGTTTGTTGGGTCTTCTCCATGATGTCACTTAGCTTTAAACTAGGATTCTCCCTCACATTGTTTTGTATCTTAGTGCTAAGCCACTTGGATGTTAGAAAATTCACATTCTAATCCCTACTGCATGTGTGTTTATCAACAATCTTCCTAAGCTGCCAAGTATCTTCATCCTTGTAATCCCTCTTCTCCTTCATTATGGCAGTTCAGTCCCTCTTCATTTTGTAAGTTCAGTCCCTCTTCACTTTCACTGTTGCACTTCAGTCCCTCACCTTTTTCAACTTCATTGGCCTCTTCACCATGTTCATTTTCTGTGGTCCCTTCATCAAGCTCAATGTCAGTGGTCCCCTTGTACCCAACTTCCACATCATTTCCAAAAGTTGTGGTCCCCTTGTCTCCAGATTCCACACCTTGTTCAACATTTGTGGTCCCACCAATATTTAAGTCTCCTCCTTCCACATCAGCTATAACCTCATCCATAACAATCTCAAAATCAGTTTTGCATTTTTCAGACTTGTCTCCTACATTCTCAGCACAAGTGGGACCCCCATCAATATTTTCACTTAACTCAGTCTTGTCTCCTATTTCAGCACTAAACTCAAGTGACAGTACTGGTTCCTCAATTACCTCAGGTTATAGTATAGGATGTATAACATATAAATGTACTTCTCCACTCAACACAACAATAGTATGCATCCTCCTTGTCCCATTATCATCTTTTAACTCAACCATGCTGTTACACTCCATTTCATCATAATACCATAGACTCTCTATACTTGGATAACCTAACTCCTTTAAACCACCTAACACTTCGAAGTAACTCCAAAAAATAGGGTCCACATCCCAAGTTTCCTCTAAGCCATTATAACCTACTTTCGTTAACTCAGAAAACTCACCCCTATGATGAACAACGCATCTAAAACGGCTCTCCATGGCCTAGATAATGCAGAAAAAACCCTAACTAAGCAGATGAAAAACCCTAACTAAGCAGATGAAAAACCCTAACTGAGAACAAAAAGAAACGAAGGATAAGTCGTACCTCAAAACAGATGCTTGAACTTGTTCCTCTTTCACGCCGTATCAAATAATCCACAAACCCTAAAATGGAGAAGAAAAGGTGCGAATGAAACTAAACTGAAGACGAACATGGATGAACAAAATCATATGATTACCAATACCTTGAGACAAACGAAGATAATAGCCAGACGAACGATGATGAACGGGGATAATAGCCAGACGAACGAAGAAGGCGATGGATGCAGTTGTTGTTTCGTTAGGGTTTCAGGTTTAGAGACATGAACAGACAATACAATGAACTCAAATGAAATGAAAAAAAGGAGAAATATGAAACGTTGAAAAATAATGAGTTTTTTTAATCAGAATGTCAAACGTTTATTCCATGTCACCTTGTAAAAGCCAGCTGGAATACCACCCTATCAAAAACAAACGAAAAACTCACAATTTAACAGAATGGACCACATTCGTTAACGGAATCACAATTAAAGTATCTTACACTAACGTTTATTAAATAAGGGACCAAACTGAAAACTAAAATTAAGGTAAGGGACCAAAGCATGCATTAAGCCAATAATTTATTATGATTTTGTTTTTTTTTCAATAATTAAGCCAATCATATTACTTTAGATGGTCCAAATTAGACCAAATATAAAAGGACATGAAAAATGAAATCCCATACCCACCACTACAACAAGACAGTATGCAAACTAATAAGAGGGTTCAAAAACACATTGAACCAGAACCCACCTGCTACACTCCTACCCCACTACTTTCTATTACAAACCTACAAAACTTATCAACAATCAAAAGAAATCTAATGGTGATTTATACCAGTCATACCAGCTGCAAACCGCCATCTTCTTTAATTTTCTTTTCTTCCAATTCCATGAAAACACCTGGACATCCTGCAGTATTCTCTTTGCCTCGGCCGCTTCTCCTTAGAAAATTACTTTATTTCTTGTTCTCCACAAACACCAACACGATAATAGTCATAAAAATGCCATAGATGAACCAAGAATATTATGTTCAGCCCAACTTACAAACATATCAAGACAGCTATCCTTTCTTGGAAGTATAACTCCAATCCATTCTTCCAGCCCCTTCCACATCTGTTTAGATTTAACACAATTAATAATGAGATGATGGGTGTCTTTAAGTTCTCTGAAACATAAAACACACGATTCTTGATGAGGGTCTGTTATTATTCCCCTCTTGATGAGATTTTTTCGAGTCGGCAGCCTGTCAATTAGAAGTCTCCAGCTAAAAATCAGAATTTTAAGTGGCAGCTTGATCCTCCACAAGAAATCCAGAGCCTGTTTTGATTTATTATCCAAGATTACCCCCTCCTCACTATTACACCAGTAGTTATAGCAATCCTTAACACTAAATGAACCATTTGTCTTCCTTGGCCACAAAATCTCATCCTCTTCCTGTGAATATGGTCGCACCTCTTCAAGTAGTTGTTCTAATTCTCTAATCAATAAAGCATCTTCTCCAGACAAAACAACACTTCTACTCATTATTTCCCACCTCCACATATTGTCTAACCAACAACCAAAGTCTTTTACCAAAATATTCTGATTTGGCGAGGACAGAAATAATGAAGGAAATTGGATGGCCAAAGCATCTCCACCAACCCATCTTGACTGCCAGAACAAGGTCTTCTCTCCATTCACAACTTTCCAACATAATTGACTAAACAAGCCAGCTTTATTTGAATGTTTAGCAAGACCTTTAGGTCCTTCCACCAGTTCGACATGAATTTAGGAGACATCGTGCACTGATTGAGAAATAAAGTTGAGAAGTCTCCTTTGTACCTAGCCTTGATAAGATCAGACCAAATTGAATTTTTATCCAAGGAAATCCTCCATAACCATTTTGTCACTAAAGCTTTGTTGAAAATACCAATGTCCTTAATACCTAAGCCACCCTGCACTTTAGGTTTACATACTGCAGACCACTTCACCCATGAGATACTCTCCTTCTCTCCATCTCCAGCCCATAAGAACCTTCTCTGAATCCTTTTGATTTCTTTGATTACATTCACAGGTGCAACATAGAAAGACAGGTAACAGATTGGTAAATTATTCAGAACAGAGTTTATTAATGTAACTCTCCCTCCAATAGAAATCATTCTACCTCTCCATGTTGCAAGCCTATTCTTAAAAGAATGAATAACAAGTTTCCAAAAACCTAATGATCTATGCAAACCTCCAACAGATAGCCCTAAGAACTTGAAAGGTAAACTAGCAACTCTACAATTCAAAAAAGTAGCTGCTGCCACCATACTAGCCTTCTCTAATCCAATTCCCATCAGGCTACTCTTGCTATAATTTATCCTCAACCCAGTCAGTGCCTCAAAACCCCTCAGAACTGACTTTATATACCAGATATTCTCCCAAGCTTCATCACATATAATAAGTGTATCATCTGTAAATTGAAGAAGGACATTGGTTGGAACACCTTCTATCATAATTCCCCTCAACATACCTCTCTCTTCAGCTTTCTTAAACAACATAGCCATACTTTCTGCAATCAATACAAATAGAAATGGAGAGATAGGGTCCCCCTGTTTCAATCCCTTGAATATTCTAAAGTCTTTATTTGAGCTCCCATTAACTAAAACAGAACCATAGCAATTACACAATAATCCTTTTATCCACTCAATCCATCTGGAGCAGAAGTTCATAGCCTTAAGAACCTTGCATAAAAAACTCCAGTTTACACAGTCATATGCCTGTGCAAAATCCACTTTGAGCATATACCCTTTCTTTTTCCTTCTTATTGCATAATCTAATATCTCATTGGCTACTAAAACCCCATCTAACAACTGCCTACCAGGGACAAAAGCTGTTTGACTAGAAGAAACCAGTTTATCTAAGACTCTACACAATCTAGCAGTAAGGATCTTTGATATTATCTTATGGACACTACTTATCAAAGCGATATGCCTATATTCCAATAACTTTTGTGGATTATCAACCTTAGGAATCAGCACAAAGAATGCTGAGTAGAAGGTATTTGATAGAGTTGCATTCTCATGGAATTCTTTGATGCACCTGAAAAAATCGTGTCCCACAATCTCCCAAGTTTTCTTTAAAAACTTGAAGTTAAACCCATCTGGCCCAGGACTTCTGTCTCCCTCACAACCATTAATGATTTCCACAACTTCCTCATAAGAAAAAGGTTCAACTAGCAAACAGTTTTCTTCTTCAGACAACTTATTTAAGGAGGTAAGATCCATCTCAAAACAATCCTCATTGTCAGCCATATACTTGTTTTCAAAAGCATCATGAATCACCTGTTTGACTTTAGCTACCCCAACATCTTCTTCAAGACCCAAACAAGAGGCTGTAATAGAATTTATTCTCCTCCTCCTATTGATTACATTATGAAAAAATTTTGTGTTGTAATTCCCCTCTTCAATCCATTTCAACCTAGCTTTCTGATGAAGAATACTTTCTTTAGTGTGAAGGTTATTCCACATTTCCTTTATAGCTTGCCCTCTTGCTTTCAAAACTTCCTCAGAACTAGCATCACCTGATTCTGCCATTTCATCTTCTAATTCATTTATGGTCTTGATGTTATCCTCTATCTTCAGATCTTGAATACCAAAAGTATTAATGTTCCACCACCTTAATCTTTTTTTGAGATGCCTCAACTTTTGAATCAATATATCACTTGCATTCCCAGAAGTAACAGCACCCTCCCAGCACTCTCTAACAAAATCCATAAAATTGGGATGCTCAAGCCAAGCATTTATAGATTTGAATGGCTTAGGACCCCAATTCTTATCATTCATCATCAAAGAGATAGGCCTGTGATCTAAAACGTCCCTCAACCCAACCTTCTGGTTTACCACTTTCCACAAGTTGCACAATTCTTCACTAATGAGAAATCTATCTAATCTACTTTTACATGAACCATTAGACTTGAACCAAGTAAATCTATTGCCCACAGTAGGCAGATCTGAAAGTTCCATATCCTCAATAAACATTTCAAATTCCTCCATCTCATTCCTTTTGTAGTTCTCACATCCTCTCCTCCCCTCCTTGCATTTGATTGAGTTAAAATCACCTCCTAATATCCAATCCCCCCTTGGCATATTTGATTTTAAATGTAAAAGTTTCTCCCATAACAGTCTTTTTTCATTTAATCCACAAGGAGAATAAATGTTTATCACATAAATACATCTCTTTTTCCATTTACCAAACACACCTAAATATCCAATAACAGTCTTTGACCCACAAATATTATGATTTTGTTGCATTTCAAGATATACAATATTTTAATTACGTCAATTAGTTTATTTTTGACAAAAATATATACATAGTCCTTTAAGTTATTTTAGTGTAATAAGACATTCTTTTATTTTTTTCTGTAGTTACAAGTTGTTCATTTATGTTAACTAACGTGTTCGCCGTTGACATTTTTCACAAACTCTGTTTTAAAAAAGTTTATGTGACACTAGCGACGCTGATGTGTCATTTAAGAAAATGATGAAAAATATGTTGAAAATGTTGACGATGCTAGTGTGTGTCATAATGTTGTTAGTTTTGATTTTTGTAGTGTTGATGTTTTGGTTCAGAAGTGTTGATCATTGTTAATTTTAGTGTTAGTGTCGTAAGACATGACTTTTGGTACCTTCATGTAACACATATTGACAATGATTAATTCTTCAATTCATATCAATTTTGTGCTGCAATTATATATCATAAAGAACCTAGTTGTTACAATTTAAAAATAAATGGGATCTGTTTGTAGAAAAAAATATAAAGAACGACTTTGTTATAAAAAAAATAACTTAAAGGACCTTAGATATATTTTTGGCTTTATTTTTTTTTTACTCGTGAGCTTTTTATAAGTTGTATTTAAATTTTTTTTAGTCTAAACAATTTTTGAGAATTTTAAAACTCTTGCTTTTTACTACCTTAGGCTGCTCTCTATAAAAAAAATCATTAAAAAATTAAATTAAAAAAATATTTACTAGTTTTCCAAATAATTAAAAGTATTAACTTTAAAAAAAGAACATAAAGAGATACATGTGAAAATAAAACGGTGAATTATTGGTACTAAGATAACAACAGTAGTGAATTATAAAAAAAAAAAAAAACCAATAGTAAATGATCATAAAAATAAAATGTAATTGTTAGAATGCTATACAACCATAGTATATATCAATTACATTCAAAGTTTTGCATAGATTTGTGATATGAGTTGAAGAATCAGTGGAGTTTGTTGGTGTATAAGATGAAGAAGATGAAGATGGAGGAAGAGAGAGTAGAGAGAAAATTGATATAACAAACTTCTACTATTCTTCATAAACAAAATAGTTATAATAAATGGTTACTCCATTACACTATTGATATTTACACTAGTTATATGAACAAACAATAATGTCACTTAGACAAAATGCTAACGTACACTAGTTAGGTTAAACTTAACAAAACTAATACTACTATTGAATATGAATTACTTCTAACAACTTCCCTTAATTCATATTCAACTAATCAAAATTAACAACATCAATTCTCTCCCTCAAGTAAATCGTTTTAATTGCTTTCATCAGAACATTTGCCAACTGCTTCTGGGTGTTACAATGCATAACTTCTAGAACTTCATTCTGAACATGAATTCTCAAAAAGTGATACTTAGTCTCAATATGCTTGCTTCTCCCATGCGGCACTAAATTCTTAGTTAGATTGATTGCAGACTAGATATCAATCATCAGCTTCAGAGGCTTATTTATTTTGATCTTCAAATCTTGCAATACATTCAGAAGTCAAACAGCTTGACATGCAGCCACAACATCTGCAATGTATTCAGCCTTACTGGTTGACAAAACAACAATTGATTGTTTCTTAGAACACCAAAAACTAAGACCTCTCAGAAACTTAAATAAATATCTAAAAGTACTTTTTCTGTCAACTCTTTTTCCACACCAATTAGATTCTGGGTAACACATCATCTTTGAATTAGCATTTTTTCCAGAAAGGAACAAAACTCCATATTTCAGAGTCGCCTTAATATACATCGGAATCCTAACAATAGCTTATTAATGAGACCAATTCGATTTAATTATAGTAATCACATGCATTTTAAACCATAACCATAAAAAAATGTTATTATAATAATCAACATTATTAATTGATATTTTACTCAAACACTAAAAAATAAATATCATAATTAAACAAGTAATAACTATACTCTGAATCTAACCGTAACTAACCACGGTGACACATTTTCAAAACAAATCCAAAATATCACCAAACACCTACTCCACAATAAACTTCAAATTAAAGAAGAAAAGAAAAAGAGATTAGAAATATATGTAATCATAATAATTGATTTTGTAAAATATGTTTGAATTCTTTTTTATAAATTAAACTATATATTTTTCTTAAAAATAAAATAAATGTTAATAAATTTTATAATATTATATTATTTCAACTTTTTTTAAACTTAAATATAAACTTAATTCTCCCTTTGATTTTTTTTTTTTAAATTCTCTTTCACATTTTATTAATTAATAAATTAAAAAACATTAATTTATTTTCTTAATCATTTAATTTATTTTTTGAAATGATTCTTAATCATTTAATTTGACATTGTCAAATAGATAAAACTCCTTGAGATCATCAACACATTAAAGAATACATTTTTTAATTCTTTTTTAATGCAAATATATTAAAATTTTATTATTCCAGATTTTATTTCATTAATTGTTTTGATAAAAATGAAACAAAAAAGTTTGATTTTTTTGGTACAAGAATAAAAAGTATTTTAAAAAAAACACAGAGTGAAAAAGGAATTTTTTTACCCATGTTGCACCCCAAATTTTGACCCTCAGATACTCTGATTTTTGTCATATCATTTTTTTGTCATTTGTCTTAACGTGTGCAGTCGTATAGTCTGTCGAACATTATCATTGCTATTTTTGTGTAATTTTTGTCTAGTACTTTTCATTGATCATAATCATGTATTGTTTATCCAATTTTATCATTCAATGCCATTTAGATTTTTATTTCAATTTATAACTTTTAGTTTTAATTTAGTGTATGTTTTTTATTTAGATTATTTTATTTTAGTTTAGTTTTAATAACTTAGTTTTATTTTATTTCCATTTTAATTTTAATCATGGTTTTATATACTTTTTTCATTTAGTTTAGTTAATCTAAAAAAAAAAGAAACAAAAAAAGTAACATTTTCCTCTCCCAAGACTGTACACATGTCTCCCACGCCTACCACCCAAATCCACGCCTACCTCCCCACGCGCACCCAATCCAATCTCCTCTGCTACACAATCTCCCAAACGTCCCCACGCCAGACAAACCTATACACCAACACAAACGACCAATCAACAAAACTCTCCATCCACTACGTGGTTCTCATTATCCTAAAACAACTACAACCATAAACCAACATGGCAACAAAGTTAACTCTTCTGTTCCTTCTCCTATCTCTGCTCTCGATAGCTACATCAACACCAACAACAAACCCAGTTCGTACTCCCTCCGTTTTCACTCTCCAACTCGCACTCGCCAAACCACCCAAAAACCATACCAAATCAAACCTTCACCTTTCAACTCCCCTCTCCCTTTAATCAATCAATCCATTCTTCACAACTAATTTCAACTCTAACACCAAGGACCCTTCATTTTTCCTGCATATTGGAACCCACTTCATAAATCAACCTCAAACCAAAACCACAAACCCAGAAAGTGAGAAGAAGATTGAGACCCCAAAACCAGAAATCATAATCAGAGAAGAAGGATGAAGTGAGAAAGCGAAGTTGGAGTCGAAACAAACCTTGACTCGGACAGAGGGAGAACGTTCTTCACGAAGAAGGTTGAGAATCGATTCGAGATTTCGTTCTCCTTGTTGACACCGTTGGACTTCAAGAACCGATGATGAATTTTTCTGAGCAAATCATTTCTCGTGGCCATCGCTGCCGCATGCGGAAGATACTGCCGCCGTCTTTGTTTTCTTAATTTTTCACAGCTTTTTTTTTCATATGTTGTTTTTAAAGGAGATGATGAAGCCGTGTGGTATTCTCGCCGTTTTAGGAAAAGAGATGGGTTGCTTCCACTTCGTCCGCTGACCTTTAACTTGTTTTAATTATTTGTGTGTTGTGTTTAATTGGTTTTGGTGATTCATCTTGTTTTGTTTTTTTTAAGTACAAGAATAAAGTAATGATGCTGAATGAAGGACCATGTCCTGCTGGTTATTTGGGCCTTAGAGCCCGTGTTTCCTTCTTTGTATATGCACCCCTTATTTTCAAGGTTACGGTGAGATGATGGGCTGCTGAGCCCATATGATTCTCACCTATATTTTTTTTCCTATACCTTATTTTCACATTTACACTCCTCCACTTGTTTTAAATATAATTTATTTCTAAACATTTGTTAATTCTCTTTCACCATTTTAAGTTCTTCCAATTTTACCCATTCTTTATATTTGGGCTTATGATATAGCAAAGTCATAATTTAGTTGATTTATTTGAATCAATAAATTGTGATGAATATGAGGCCTATTTTCTTTTTTGTTGACCGATGAGAGTTTAATTAAAGATTATCGATTTTATCGATTTAAAATCTTAATTTAAACTAGATCGACTTTATGTTTCATTTCTATTTCATTTTATTTTTATTTCTTATCGGTCGATGAGGATCTAAATTTTTTATTTAGAAGAGACCAACTTTATTTCATTTCAAGCCCACTTCTTCTTTTGTTTTGGGCCGATGATATCACAAAACTCATGACTTAGTCGGTCTACTTAAATTACTAGAAGTCGTGATATATATGAGGTCATTTCTCTTTTCTATCGGTTAATGAAAGTTAAGTATCCAGGCTATCGACTTCTCGATTGAACCAAGATTAAGACGAGACCGACATTATTTCTACTTCAGAGGTATTTTCTTTCATCTTTATCTTCATCTTCATCTTTAGACCGATGAAAGTCTTTCTATCCACAAACGTTGTTAGCGAAGCGACGAACCTTCATTATTTCAAATCTGTAGTGAGTGATCATCGAGATCGCTTTCTATACTTTGAGATCGTGATAGGTTACCTTCGGCTAATCAACGAGAGTTTGTGACTCAAGACGAGGTCTCCACCTTTTCTTTTCGTGTGGCACGATTTCATCGGAGAATGATCTTCTATATCACTTTCCTATCGTGTTTTAACACACAGATCAAATTGTGCATCCTCCTATAGTATGGTCTTCCTCATAGACCATATTACGACGGATCAGTACTACATTGGACCCAATACATCGATCCATTAAATTAATCAACAAATCACTAAATTTACTTTCAGTCAATATATACATATCTGGATTTATTCTTTATGATTGATTATTATCCTTGTAAATATTATCACTGTTCATATTTGTATCCTGTGTATATCGTTCACTTCATTTGTTCGTATAAAACACACTAATAAATATCGAAACCCTAAAAGACTCAATTGACCGGACTGTGGTTATTATTGTATTGGACTGAGGACTTAGATTTAGGACTTTTACCCTATGCTTTTGGAGTTGGTATTCCGGTTTTCGGATTTTTGCTTGACTGGTCAGATTTCTCCATTTCTTGCTCATTTACATTGATGCACTTTTTATGTCTGCATGTATATATATGTTTGTCTGACATTGTCTTTTAGTTTGTTAACATGTGGTTACCATCATTATTTGGTTTATTATCATTTTATTTCGATGTTTTGATCATTACCATATCAATTCTTGTTCACATTTGACCCTCCTTCCAAAGGAAAGATCTCTACTTTGACTCCTAAGTCACAAACCTTTCCCATTTCATCCTTGGCCTCATAAGAGCCGTTTTCCTCATAGTTTAGTAATAGGATGGCGTTATCTTGAACTCCATGTGATTCTCACTATCATGAGAACTCACTTTACCTTTTACTCAGACTTACAGAGTTATCGCGAACTCTGTGTGGTTCTCACTATCATGAGAATTCACTTCCTCCCTTCATAACGTAGACTTAGAGAGTCATCGTGGACTCTATGTGAGCTTATGCTCATTCCCTTTGGAACGTTGGCCATAGTCAGTGTTTCTTTTCTTTCACCCTTAGTTAGGTGAACTACGGTTGCTCTGATTCTTTAGTCAGATACGTAGGCACGAGATGCGACGTCTTGGCGAGCAAACTTAGATAACCAAAACTAGTGTACATACTCTTAGGTCTTTACCTTAGTACAGATAACCTTAGCAAGCAAAAACATAAAAAATAAGAAAAGCATAATGAAACAAAAGGCTCCCGTAGAGTACTACGGACGTTTAGGGTGCTAATACCTTCCCTAGGCGTAACCAACCCCCGAACTTTAGATCTCCCCCCTTTAGGTTTTTCTAACGATCTTGAACCTTTCCTTTGGATAAATCAAAGTCGGTTGTAAAAGAAATATGATGCAGGTTAATTAATAGCTTGTTATCCAATTTTCACCGCAACAGAAATGGCGACTTCACTGGGGAGTAAAATAGGAAAGTTAGACCTATGCTGGTCCTTTCCTAAGAGGGTTAAGCCTATTTTGTTTTCACGTTTTCAAACAAAACTCTTTTCATAACAAATAAACCCTTGATCCAACGTCAAGCGGATTTTCATAATCAAACTTCAAAAACAACTTTATTCTACTTGTATATTTGCTTGTATGTCATATTTGCATGTATATCTGTATATATTTGTATATATCTCTGTCTGTGCTGGAATTTTCTGCGTGCAGGGTGCCATTATTGAGTGGTGAGAGTCCTAGACCCGGACTTGAGTGACATATAGGAGATGATATGGTCAAGGGTACTTTGACGGAGTCGATTCCTGAAAAGTCGAATTGAGAAAATCATCGCTCAGTTTAGGTTCTTTTGAACTTAATATTGTTTGAACGAGTCCATTCGTGAAAACGGTATTAACTTCGACCAAGAACCCTTAAGACTGAGGACCGTAGCACCTTTAACCCAATTTGGCCTATTAGGACGTAGTGCGGGGACCACGCAGGAGTCTATTTCTGCGATAGTTGCTACGCGATACTACACTCAGACGAGATTCTCTTGAGAATATTATTGATTAACCGAGTAATTTGGGAAGTCGATAATATCCGAAAGATTGATTGTAGACTCTGGGAACTTTGTAGAACCCGTTCGGCAGGTACATTTTGAAACCACACCACCTTATGGGATGGGTAGACCTTGGCTCCATGCCTGTGACCTTCAAATCTAGGTCCTCTCTTGTCTGTGTGTGCATATCTGTGAATACCAGTGTACATATGTTTGTGCTGGTGTGCTTTTGCGCGTGTATATATCTATGTTTTTGTGTGCCCATGTTTGTGCATTGCATACATCTCATCGCATCCATTGATGTTTTCAAGGAACTTAGACGTTCTCTTCTTTGCGAAGATCCTTAGAGATCACGGATAAAAAAAAAAAAAAACAAAAAAAAACAAAACTCTTCAGTTTCCAAAAATGTTTGCAACTTGCTTTTGAGTTCCTTGAAACCATTTGGCTTGCATTAGCATTGCATTCTCATTGCATGTCATTTGCATTGCATCTGCATTTCTCAGCCTTGAGTCCTGTCCGTCCTTTGTCTGTAACTCAGTCGGCTTCCTGAAGCCATCAGTGGACCTGAAGCAGCTCTTGAAGTTGTCTTTTCCAGACTCGCCCGTGGTGACCATCATACTGGGGCACAGAGGCATTCATCTGAAGACTTAGGGTACTCAGAAGCCAGGTTCAGATTTTGTTTGACTCTGATATGTTCTTGTTCACGCCTCAAGGCGTCCAAATCAGCAAACTGTCGCCTAATCAGTCAGGATCATCAGACTCTGAAGTGGAAGAAATTCTTGAGAATATATGTGAAGATGATTTTCAAGTGGATCTCGACAATCAACTCTGAAGATGACTATCTCAGCTTGGCAGATCAAGAAGGAATCTCCAGTCCCCTGAAATTGACCATCTTCTGGCTGTTTCAATATGTTGTTGTGTTTTCTTTGCATGTTTGAATCTATTTTCACTTATAAGCATTGTTGTATTTTCAAATTGGCAATGTTAATGAAATGTTTGTGCATCTTTTGATTAAGTCCATTCGTTTCACTCATTTACTTTTTTTATGTTTGAAAAAAAAAGAACAAAAAAAAAAGCAAAACAAAAAGAGCAAATTCGTTTTCTTTCTTTCCACTTATCAAACTGTTTGTTTAAGCAAAGATTGGGGAGGGTGACGAAAATGCTATTCATAATTGTTGTAGTATGCTTTCGATTAAACCTTGCCGAGGATGTAAGGCATTGTTTCAATTCCCAAACACTGGAGAAATAAGGAAGATAATCCCTCGTTAACCCCCTTGAGCCTTGAAGTAGGAGTTTTCTTTTCCAAAATAAAAAAAAAACCCTCAATTTTAACCTTGGGGCAAGGTAGTTTCTCAGTTTAACTTGGTTACGCATTCGAACGCAAGCGCTTCATGCAAGACACCAGTCAACTCTCCCAAATCAAATGAGTTAGCGTTGTACAAGTTGTTCATCCAAGCAACAATAAGGAAGGATAGTTGTAAAATCCTTAATCAGAGGATGAGCCGAGTCCCTTTCAAGGCAAAAGCCAAGAAAGATGGGAGGCCCAGAACTTTGCCTTATACAAAAAGAACTTGTACAATAGCCAAAATGGAATTTTCAAGGCCTCAATCAAAAATAAGTGGAGGTATCATAACCTCAACCAAATCAAAAGAAGAGGTATCGTGACCTCAACCAAATCAAAAGAGGAGGTATCGTGACCTCAACCAAAAAAGGAGGTCATAACCTCAGCAAAGATAACAAAAGACAACCAATTTCTGTAAGGGAGCAATGACTATCTAGGTGTCCGAATCAACATCAATTATCATCAATTCATTCCTAACCAAGATGAACTTGAATGTATAGTCTAAGTTAACTGAATGTAGGACCGAAGAACATCACGAAGAATGGGTGGGTACCAAACAAACTTTGAGCCTTTATCTTTTGTTTCTTAAACCGTGAACCAGGCCACGTTACAACCCTTAAAAGACCTAATTGAGGTAAAGGTTATTTTGAAAGCATACTACAACAAGGTTGATTAACCTGACTCCTAATGATCTTTGCTAATTATGTGTGTTGATCACTTCGTCTGTCATTATGTAAATGATCAGATCCACTTTGTTTTTTTATTACTTAATCATTCAACTGTGTGTGTTTCATCAATAAAACTTGATTTCAAAAGCTTGCATAAATTTTTGCACTGAAATTGCCAATTTTAAATGAACAATACTTGTTCGTGGAATGATTCAACATCAAAGGAATCCCGACAAATGCAGTCAGCTAGGGAATTTGATTTGGTAAAGGAAGCTCAATCAAGGGGCAACTAAGCAGAAGATTCTGTCGATCCATCATTTCAAGAATTGTTGAATCAGGGGCATAACTCTTCAAGGTTCAGAATATTGGAGCAAGCCTTCTTGAGGTCATTTTATGACAAGTTTGGACTCCAATAACCCATCAACAGGGGCAAGTTGTTCCCCAGTTGTTTCTACCACAGTTTAAAGGACTTTATATTGCGAATGCAGTTGAACTGGGGCAGTTATGTCAAGACTTATAGATCTTTTCAAGAGTTTGAAGATATTGAAGCATCTAGTATTTCAATTCTTCTGTAAAATCCTCTTGGTGACTTATCATCACAAGACCAGTTAATCGGGAGCAGTCAGGTCGAGATTCGACAAACTCCTCAAAGGTCAACTAGTCTGGGACATCTTCTTCACAAGATCAACCCAAATTGACAGGGGCAAGTTTATTCCCCAGTTGTCAACAACTAGACTGGATAATTAATTCAAGGACTTTGTTGTGCAGACACTATTAATCTAGGCTTTGTACAAGACACTCCGTGACGAGTATAAACTATCAGATAGCCTCCTCTTAGGCTTTGTATAATGATCTACACTCCAGGATGAGTATAAACTAACAGATAGCCTCCTCTTAGGCTTTGTATAATGATCTACACTCCGTGATGAGTATAAACTATCAGACAGCTTCCTCTTAGGCTTTGTATAAGGATCCTCCCATGCGGAGTCAGTCAGTCAACAAATAGCCTCCTCTTAGGCTTTGTATAATGATTTCCCCAAGTGGAATCCAGCCTCCTCTTAGGCTTTGCATAATGATTTTCCCAGCAGAATCTAAGCAACCTCGCAGCTTCAACCTGGAGTTTCGATAAAGACACGTAACTAGTTCACGGGCTCTGTCGTATAAAGCTGTCAATCAGGGGCAGTTATGTCGAGATTCGGTAAATCTCTCCAAGAGTTTGAAGATATTGAAACACCTTGCATGCCAATTGTTCTGTAAAATCCTCTTGATGTATTCTTCTGACAGACCATGTACTCTGGGGCAGATGAGTCATGCAGAATTACCCAGCTTTTGTGGCGTCTCTGCTAGCTCCCCCAAAAGTTGTCTCTTCAGCTAATCTTGGCAATTCTCAATGGATCTCTTATCTCCAGTGAAGAAATCAAACTCATGGTGACAATCCTAGTAAAGTCAAGATGTTATACCAAGCAGAGTACTCTTTCCCAAAGAAGGTCATAACCTTGAAGTAGAGCCGCTTCATCTGCAAGTTCATCCCCAGTAACGGTCCAATCTAATGAGTTTGGCTGGGTATCCTTGTCGAGATGTTTATTTCATCTCCAGTCTCGCTTCTCGTCTGTTTTGTCAGCATAAGCTTAAGCATGGCATAAGCACTCATATACATAACATATTATCATTTTTGCTACATGTTTCTGGTGTTTACCTGTGTTGTTCACTTTGGCGTTTATCCCCAAGTGACTGGGTGTGTCTATTCTCTCCAATAGAGTTGTCAGCCCTAGGCATAAAGTGCCCATCGTTTCTGAAATCCCCACAGAGTTTTATTCTCGTGGATGACGGTTGTTTCAGTTATCTTTTCCACACGTGGATAAGATAAATCCCCATTTGAGTTCATTCCTCAAATGAAGTCTTGTTTGGCCGTTTCTTTCTAGCTTATTCCTAGATTGAACTGTGGTCCCTGGCAGGAGTGGTTTCTGAACCCACTTTCAAGTGCATTTATTTTGCACCGTGTCTTGCAGGAAGAATCTCTTACAGATCCCCATTGAAGAAAATTATTCCTCCGGTAGTGTTGTAATATCAACATCTCTTTGGAATTCATACCCAATAACAAGTGGCATTCTTTTGGAGAAGCTTGTTCTCTTGTGGCGACAGACAGCGGCTCTGCTGGAAACTTTGCAGTCAATCATAGGCAATTGTGTCGAGATTCAGCAAATATCTCAAGAGTTAGGAGACATTGGGACACCTTGTATGCCAATTCTTCTGTAAAATCCTTTTGGGATGACTTCTTCTCTCAAACCATGTAATCTGGGGCATTTGAGAATCGAAGATTATTTCATCCATTCACAACAACTGTTGTTTGAAATGGCGACTCCCAATGCAGAACTACTTTGAACTTCTGTCTCAAGTGGTGTGATGATTCCCCACCAAGTCTCTACTACAGCGATCACAACCATTCCCCGGTGAATCTCTACTTCAGTGGTTATGGCAGGTGTGATGCAAGAATTCCCCAGTTGGTGACCTAAGAATTCCCAATAAATCTCCTTGGCTCCAACCTTCCCCAGCGAAGTGGATGTTTATTTCATCCCCATGAAGTCCCAACTCTGACATCTTCAGTTCGCAACTTTGATCCGAGCTTCCCCCAATGAAGTGGATATTTCATGGGTGGCCTCAGTTCTGGAATCTCCGATTACAACTTCAGTTTTGGCTACTTCGGTTTGCAGTGGATATTTATTTTATCCCCCAGGAGTCTAACCTTAAGTCCAGCCATCGCTGGCATCTTTCCTGTTGTTTAAAGTCGTTCTTGCTTGAATCGTGTCAAGCTTGAACCTAAAGTCCAATTATCGTTGGCACCATCTTTGGTTTGAATCGAGTCACCTTAGACTTTTAAGATCTTGTTCTTGTTTGAATCGTGTCAAACTTGAACCGAGACCTTGTTCGAATCGTGTCGAACATTGTCTCTTGTTTTGAAGATCTTGTTCTTGTTTGAATCGTGTCAAACTTGAACCGAGACCTTGTTCGAATCGTGTTGAACATTGTCTCTTGTTTTATGATCTTGTTCTTGTTTGAATCGTGTCAAACTTGAACCGAGTCCTTGTTCGAATCGTGTCGAACATTGTCTCTTATTTTATGATCTTGTTCTTGTTTGAATCGTGTCAAACTTGAACCGAGTCCTTGTTCGAATCGTGTCGAACATTGTTTCTTGTCTTAAGATCTTATTCCTGCTTGAATCGTGTCAAGCTTGAACCCAAAGTCCAATTATCGTTGGCATCGTCTTTGGTTTGAATCGAGTCACCTTAGGCTTTTATTTCATCTTGTTCTTGTTTGAATCGTGTCAAACTTGAACCGAGTCCTTGTTCGAATCGTGTCGAACATGGTCTTTTGTCTTAAGATCTTGTTCCTGCTTGAATCGTGTCAAGCTTGAACCCAGAGTCCAATTATCGTTGGCATCGTCTTTGGTTTGAATCGAGTCACCTTAGGCTTTTATTTCATCTTGTTCTTGTTTGAATCGTGTCAAACTTGAACCGAGTCCTTGTTCGAATCATGTCGAACATGGTCTCTTGTCTTAAGATCTTGTTCCTGCTTGAATCATGTCAAGCTTGAACCCAAAGTCCAATTATCGTCGGCACCGTCTTTGGTTTGAATCGAGTCACCTTAGGCTTTTATTTCAGTTTGTTCCTGCTTGAATCGTGTCAAGCTTGAACCTAAAGTCCAGTCATCGCTGGCATCCTCCATAAACGGAATCATGTTTGTTATCTCAACCAGTTTCACAGCCAAAAGGTCCAGTCACCTTTCATCATCTGACGCAGAGTTTACCTCTATCTTTTCTGGCTTTTCTTGAAGATCCCGTTTGAACTCTTCAGTATAGGATATCCCCAGAAAGTCTTTGTAGGATGTCAATCCTTTTATTTCAAACTGATCCCCTATGGTGATCATGCCTTCTTTCTGGTTTCATGCCCAGTAAGAATGTGTCTCATCCCCAGTGGAGTTGAGTTTCATCCCCAGTGGAGTTGGATCTTTCCCTAGTGGAGAACACCCCTTCAGTGTCCTATCTCCAGTAAGAACTCGTAGGGTTTCCCCGCAGTTTTTCTACCCCCAGTGTTTCCTTGGGGTCTCCTCAGCAAGTCTTTTTTGTTGGTTAGCCTGCATCCCCAGTAAGTTTACCTCAGGGATACTAACCTTCATCCTTCCCCGGTGTTACTCACCTGCGGTTGTGTGCCTGTTTGTCTGCATTTTTTTCATCTATCATGACATCATATCATCACACTAGAGTTCATGACATGTCTGCATCTTAGACTGGTTTTCTTCCATATCATTGCATATCAGCGTATCTAAGGGCAAAATTCTCGGTTATCTATATTTAAATATTTTTCACCATCTTTCCATATCCATTGTCATTCGGTGAAAAATATTTAAATAGGGGCAACTGTTGCACCCCAAATTTTGACCCTCAGATACTCTGATTTTTGTCATATCATTTTTTTGTCATTTGTCTTAACGTGTGCAGTCGTATAGTCTGTCGAACATTATCATTGCTATTTTTGTGTAATTTTTGTCTAGTACTTTTCATTGATCATAATCATGTATTGTTTATCCAATTTTATCATTCAATGCCATTTAGATTTTTATTTCAATTTATAACTTTTAGTTTTAATTTAGTGTATGTTTTTTATTTAGATTATTTTATTTTAGTTTAGTTTTAATAACTTAGTTTTATTTTATTTCCATTTTAATTTTAATCATGGTTTTATATACTTTTTTCATTTAGTTTAGTTAATCTAAAAAAAAAAGAAACAAAAAAAGTAACATTTTCCTCTCCCAAGACTGTACACATGTCTCCCACGCCTACCACCCAAATCCACGCCTACCTCCCCACGCGCACCCAATCCAATCTCCTCTGCTACACAATCTCCCAAACGTCCCCACGCCAGACAAACCTATACACCAACACAAACGACCAATCAACAAAACTCTCCATCCACTACGTGGTTCTCATTATCCTAAAACAACTACAACCATAAACCAACATGGCAACAAAGTTAACTCTTCTGTTCCTTCTCCTATCTCTGCTCTCGATAGCTACATCAACACCAACAACAAACCCAGTTCGTACTCCCTCCGTTTTCACTCTCCAACTCGCACTCGCCAAACCACCCAAAAACCATACCAAATCAAACCTTCACCTTTCAACTCCCCTCTCCCTTTAATCAATCAATCCATTCTTCACAACTAATTTCAACTCTAACACCAAGGACCCTTCATTTTTCCTGCATATTGGAACCCACTTCATAAATCAACCTCAAACCAAAACCACAAACCCAGAAAGTGAGAAGAAGATTGAGACCCCAAAACCAGAAATCATAATCAGAGAAGAAGGATGAAGTGAGAAAGCGAAGTTGGAGTCGAAACAAACCTTGACTCGGACAGAGGGAGAACGTTCTTCACGAAGAAGGTTGAGAATCGATTCGAGATTTCGTTCTCCTTGTTGACACCGTTGGACTTCAAGAACCGATGATGAATTTTTCTGAGCAAATCATTTCTCGTGGCCATCGCTGCCGCATGCGGAAGATACTGCCGCCGTCTTTGTTTTCTTAATTTTTCACAGCTTTTTTTTTCATATGTTGTTTTTAAAGGAGATGATGAAGCCGTGTGGTATTCTCGCCGTTTTAGGAAAAGAGATGGGTTGCTTCCACTTCGTCCGCTGACCTTTAACTTGTTTTAATTATTTGTGTGTTGTGTTTAATTGGTTTTGGTGATTCATCTTGTTTTGTTTTTTTTAAGTACAAGAATAAAGTAATGATGCTGAATGAAGGACCATGTCCTGCTGGTTATTTGGGCCTTAGAGCCCGTGTTTCCTTCTTTGTATATGCACCCCTTATTTTCAAGGTTACGGTGAGATGATGGGCTGCTGAGCCCATATGATTCTCACCTATATTTTTTTTCCTATACCTTATTTTCACATTTACACTCCTCCACTTGTTTTAAATATAATTTATTTCTAAACATTTGTTAATTCTCTTTCACCATTTTAAGTTCTTCCAATTTTACCCATTCTTTATATTTGGGCTTATGATATAGCAAAGTCATAATTTAGTTGATTTATTTGAATCAATAAATTGTGATGAATATGAGGCCTATTTTCTTTTTTGTTGACCGATGAGAGTTTAATTAAAGATTATCGATTTTATCGATTTAAAATCTTAATTTAAACTAGATCGACTTTATGTTTCATTTCTATTTCATTTTATTTTTATTTCTTATCGGTCGATGAGGATCTAAATTTTTTATTTAGAAGAGACCAACTTTATTTCATTTCAAGCCCACTTCTTCTTTTGTTTTGGGCCGATGATATCACAAAACTCATGACTTAGTCGGTCTACTTAAATTACTAGAAGTCGTGATATATATGAGGTCATTTCTCTTTTCTATCGGTTAATGAAAGTTAAGTATCCAGGCTATCGACTTCTCGATTGAACCAAGATTAAGACGAGACCGACATTATTTCTACTTCAGAGGTATTTTCTTTCATCTTTATCTTCATCTTCATCTTTAGACCGATGAAAGTCTTTCTATCCACAAACGTTGTTAGCGAAGCGACGAACCTTCATTATTTCAAATCTGTAGTGAGTGATCATCGAGATCGCTTTCTATACTTTGAGATCGTGATAGGTTACCTTCGGCTAATCAACGAGAGTTTGTGACTCAAGACGAGGTCTCCACCTTTTCTTTTCGTGTGGCACGATTTCATCGGAGAATGATCTTCTATATCACTTTCCTATCGTGTTTTAACACACAGATCAAATTGTGCATCCTCCTATAGTATGGTCTTCCTCATAGACCATATTACGACGGATCAGTACTACATTGGACCCAATACATCGATCCATTAAATTAATCAACAAATCACTAAATTTACTTTCAGTCAATATATACATATCTGGATTTATTCTTTATGATTGATTATTATCCTTGTAAATATTATCACTGTTCATATTTGTATCCTGTGTATATCGTTCACTTCATTTGTTCGTATAAAACACACTAATAAATATCGAAACCCTAAAAGACTCAATTGACTGGACTGTGGTTATTATTGTATTGGACTGAGGACTTAGATTTAGGACTTTTACCCTATGCTTTTGGAGTTGGTATTCCGGTTTTCAGATTTTTGCTTGACTGGTCAGATTTCTCCATTTCTTGCTCATTTACATTGATGCACTTTTTATGTCTGCATGTATATATATGTTTGTCTGACATTGTCTTTTAGTTTGTTAACATGTGGTTACCATCATTATTTGGTTTATTATCATTTTATTTCGATGTTTTGATCATTACCATATCAATTCTTGTTCACATTTGACCCTCCTTCCAAAGGAAAGATCTCTACTTTGACTCCTAAGTCACAAACCTTTCCCATTTCATCCTTGGCCTCATAAGAGCCGTTTTCCTCATAGTTTAGTAATAGGATGGCGTTATCTTGAACTCCATGTGATTCTCACTATCATGAGAACTCACTTTACCTTTTACTCAGACTTACAGAGTTATCGCGAACTCTGTGTGGTTCTCACTATCATGAGAATTCACTTCCTCCCTTCATAACGTAGACTTAGAGAGTCATCGTGGACTCTATGTGAGCTTATGCTCATTCCCTTTGGAACGTTGGCCATAGTCAGTGTTTCTTTTCTTTCACCCTTAGTTAGGTGAACTACGGTTGCTCTGATTCTTTAGTCAGATACGTAGGCACGAGATGCGACGTCTTGGCGAGCAAACTTAGATAACCAAAACTAGTGTACATACTCTTAGGTCTTTACCTTAGTACAGATAACCTTAGCAAGCAAAAACATAAAAAATAAGAAAAGCATAATGAAACAAAAGGCTCCCGTAGAGTACTACGGACGTTTAGGGTGCTAATACCTTCCCTAGGCGTAACCAACCCCCGAACTTTAGATCTCCCCCCTTTAGGTTTTTCTAACGATCTTGAACCTTTCCTTTGGATAAATCAAAGTCGGTTGTAAAAGAAATATGATGCAGGTTAATTAATAGCTTGTTATCCAATTTTCACCGCAACAACCCAAATACCCCTCATTTTCGAAAAAATTCCTCAAATACCCTACGTTTTAAAAAATTTCTCAAACTGCCCCAGTTAGGGCATGGGTTTGTACATGGTCGCCAAATGAAATGGTGACACCTCTTTAAGGCTATAACCCTATCGCCAATTGTACTGGAGACTGAATATCAAGTCGTCAGTGCAATTGGCGACCCTGTACAAAGGCAATAACTCTGTCGCCAATTGAAGTGGAGACAGGGTGTGTGTTGTTTTTTTTTTCCATTTTGAAATATTACATTGCTTTTGTTTGTACGATGATATAAAATGATCATTAATTTAATAAAATATTACATTAATTAATGTTGGTGACCGAGTGCACCCAACCGGCCACCAGTTCCACATCCCTTAGAAACCCTCACTCGTTGCACTCGTTGTACTCGTCATAAAAGCCTGTGCCGTATTGGCGACTGTTCTTAATGCACGTAGCCTGTGCCCTAGACTGAAGACTGCCTCATGCATGCACAACATGCTGGCGACAGCGTCATAAAAGCCTGCAACATGTCGCCAAGTCAAATGGTGAGCTCATTAATGAGGATTGATTATGTCACCAATTCAAATGGCGAGTTCATTAATGAGGATTGATTCTGTCGCCAATTCAAATGGCGAAGTTATGACGCATTAAGTTTGTTATTTATATGTCTTTGCATGCACGCATGCATTATATCAACTCCTGTCAAATAATTTCTTAGTCTGTCCCAAACTACACGTATCAAAATGTCATCTGCACTGAGTTATGTTGTTAAGGTACATTACAATGGAGAAACATATGTCTCCGATGTATCTGGTTTTGCTTTTCAAAACACCGCTTTTGTCCAATTCATTGTCACTAGAACCACAAGTTTTTTCCATTTTCACCAAAGGTTGGAGTCCGAGTTAGGTCTTGGACCTATATCACAAATAATATATAGAAACCCTATTTTTTTTTTAAACCAACAAAGTTAAGTTTTATCCACTAAAATTACGAGACGACGAAGATGTGGAAAATATGTTCGTTAGTCACGAACATTCTGGTTTCAATTATATTGAGTTGTATGCATTTCTTCAACACAATATTCTATCTCAACAGTCCCAGATCATAAATCAGTCACCATGTGTAATACCCCGTAATTTTGTGAACGCTTTGGACAATATTATTATGATCAACTGGGTTCCGGTGTACTCTGAACAATTATTGGATTAAAATAATCGGAGTAAACTGATGAACTCGGAACTGATTAGATTAATATTATTTAACTTGGAGTTTTATTAATTGGTGCATTTGAGGTAAATTGGACAATTAGTAGTATTACCAATTAATGTTTTCTCTATGTCTTTTCCTTTTCCCTTATTTGCAAAGATAGTAGCATTGGAGAGAGAAAGTGAAGAGAAGGAAAAGGAAGGAAAAGAAGAGAAAAATTTCTCAAGAGCTCAAGAGTTAGAATCATCAACCCATCTTCATCTTTTTCATCTCAGCTTCATCATCCTCATCTTGTAATCCAGGTGGGTTCTAGATAGACACATTAGTTGTAGAGTTTTATGAGTTTAGAGTTAGTTTTGATATTGTGAGAAATGAGTAATTTTGCAATAGAATCATAATCTAACTGCTGAAATTCGATATTTGACTGTGTAGTATACTGGTTGTTATGTGTATAACATGTTTTGGTGTATTTTGATTGGGAAAAATGGAATTTCAGGGTTGAATTTGAGAAACCCGTAGCAGAATTTTCTGCAGGAAAAATTCTGGGGTTCCTCTGCCCATACGCGTATCACGCAAGGCAATATGCGTATTGGGTTGGGCAATACGCGTATGGTAAGGAAGGATTTTAGGCGTTACAGGTATGGGAGGTGGCAATACGCATATGGTTTGAGGCAATACGCGTATTGGAGTTTTAGTGGACTTTTTGGGGGAAAAAATCAGCCTCTGCCCATACGCGTATCACTTTGGGTAATACGCGTATGGCTGGGCGAGCCAGCTGGGCAGTACGCGTATGGCACAAGGCAATACGCGTACGGCCAGTGAGAGTACAAAATTGTGTTTTTTTGCGATACCATTTCTTGTTATTTCCATAACTTGTCTTCCGATTATCCGTTTTGAACATTCTTGGTATCGTTGGAAAGCTAATAAAATGTACTTCCTTATTAAAATGGTTTTGAGATTGTTGGCCGATTTAATTATGTCGAGAATTTGGAATAGTGTTGTTTTGTCGACTTTTACCGTTTTAATTGTGTGTAATGGAGGTGTTTTATGTATGTTAAAATATGAAACAGGTAGAGCGAGGAAACCTTAGTACAATAGAATGACTTAGAGAATCGTACGGCAATGCTTACATCGATACTAGAGGAATATCCTTGTTAAGTAGTTGTTAGTGGAGGATCGTATTCCTCCGGTTTATTGTGTGTGTCTTAATAAATACCGTGACCCGTGTTGAAGAGCCCCTTGTGCGGGATGGCCGGGGAGAAGTATTTATTAAGTGAGTAACCGTGACCCGTGTTGAAGTGCTCCTTGTGTGGGCTGGTCGGGGAGAAGTTACTTAATGGTAGATAATCGTGACCCGTGTTGTATTTGCCTTGTATGGCTGGCCGGGGAGAAGTTATCTACGTTAAGAATCCGTGGCCCGTGTTGTATTTGCCTCGTATGGTTGGCCGAGGAGAAGATTCTTAACTTGTATGTCATTTTGTGTATCGCACGATTGTTTCTTTAGTCAGAAATGTTTGATCTCAAGGTCTAGTTCCTTTTTCCCTGACTTGAGTTAGGTATTGATTATAACCTTGTAAAGCCGAGAGAATCCATAAGATAGAGAACTCACTGAGATTTGATGTATCTCACCCCACTGTTGTTGTTTACATCACAGGTTCTACAGGTTCGGCGAAGGGTAACGACAAGGTTGTTTGACTTTCCTTACGGATCGTAGCTTTTGTGTGGCAAGGCTTCCGTTGTGGAGATTTTTGAGATCATTATTTGATCTAGTTCCTAGTATTTATCTTTGTAACATCTTGTAGATATACTATGTCGTAGTTTTTTTTGTATTTAGGGTTTTGGGCATGTATATGTATAATGTGTTTACTAGGATCTTATTGTATATTTCAGTACCAAACGTGGATTTCATGTATAATATATGCTTTGATGTATATATATATATATATATATATATATATATATATATATATATATATGGGCTTTACAGTTGGTATCAGAGCAGGTTGTATCCTCGACCTAGCCATGAAATAGAATAAGTTTTTCTTTCCGTTTCATATGCGTGGTGTCGCCTTTGGTCTTACGTGTTATATTTATGGTATTGAGCCTGATCAACTTAATCCTATCTGTATGACATTCAGGAACATGGCTGACGGGCGCAGAAACAACCGTGGTAGGCCCTGAACTACTCCAACTGGGACAAATCCGCCGGTCGGCGATGGGAATGCTCCTCTGTATCAGTTTATGCAACAGATGCAGCAACAACAGAATCAGTTTATGCAGCAAATGGTTCAACAATTAAATGGAGGTCTGCATCCTCAGGTGGTTGTTCCAGAAGCGGTAGGTGGGACTTTCCGGGATTTCTCCCGCATGAATCCTTCGGAATTCCATGGCGGATTGGATCCTGTAAAGGCTCATGAATGGATTTCAGGTATGGAAAGGATTTTCTTGATAGTGCAGTGTACCGAGGAGAATAAAGTGGTTTTTGCTTCGCATTCCTTGAAGGGTCCTGCCATGAGGTGGTGGGAGAGTGCGTCGGCTCTTATGACTATTCAGGGTGTGCCCAAGGTCTGGGAACAATTCAAGGTAACTTTTATGGAGAAGTATTTTCCTAGTTCCTTGCGGACTCAGAAAGAGTTTGAATTTCAACAGTTAAGACAGGGTAATATAACTGTGGCCAGTTATGCTGAAAAGTTTGAGAATATGGCTGCTTATTCTAGGCAGGCTATGTATGCTCCGGATGAACGGTGGAAAATAGATCAGTTTCTTTTTGGACTAAAAGCGGAAATCTCTCATAGTGTATCTCAGAGGTAATTCACTACTTATGCAGAAGTTCTAAGACAATGTTATGTGGCGGAGCATAGTTTGAAGAAAGTGCAAGCGGAAAGTGTTGCAAGTAGGGTAAATCAGGGTGATCGTGGAAGAGCAAGTCAACAGTTTGGGCCAAGATCACAAGCTTTCAAAGGAAAGCAAGTTGCTAGACCTAATGCTATTCCTCTGTGTAAAGTGTGCAACAAACGTCATTTTGGGAAGTGTGTCGACGGAAATTTTAGGTGTTATAATTGTAATGGATTGGGTCATGTGGCTAGAGATTGTACTCAGAATAAAAGCCAAGGGCAAGGACGGAATACCGGGAGAGTTTATACCTTAGATGCAAGGAAGACAAAGAATGATAACTCCTTGATTGCGGGTACGTGTTTCGTAAATGGGCATCCTTGTTTTGTTTTATTTGATTGTGGGGCAACGCATTCTTTTGTGTCAACGCGATGTGTGAAGTGACTTGGTTTGCAAGCTGATCCTTTGTTTCCTCCTATGGTGGTCACTACCGCCATGGATGAAATGGTTGAGACACCGTTGATGTGTGAAAATTGTGTTTTGTCTGTGAATGATAGAGTTTTCCAGATTGACCTTATCTGTTTACCGCTTAAGAAAGTTGATGTCGTATTGGGAATGGATTGGCTTTCAGCTAATTCGGTATTTATTGGGTGTGAGGAAATGTTAATCATTATTCCATCCGATGAGGCTACTCCAAGGGATGTGTTAACTACTATTTTGGAAGGTACGGTTGGAATGATTAATTTCTTGTTTGAAAAGGAGAAGTCTGTTCTTTTGGTTCTTACTAAGGAGGAGAGTAGCAACCTTCAAGTTTTGAGTATTTCGATAGTTTGTGAGTTTCCTGAAGTTTTTCCCGAGGTTGTCACTTCTCTTCCTCCGGAGAGGGAAGTGGAATTCTCTATTGACCTGATACCAGGAACGGCTCCAATATCCGTTTCTCCGTATCGGATGGCACCACTTGAATTAAGAGAACTAAAGGATCAATTGGAAGAATTAATGGCTAAGCATTTTGTTCGACCAAGTGTTTCGCCCTGGGGAGCTCCGGTGTTATTGGTAAAGAAAAAAGATGGTGGAATGCGGTTGTGTATCGACTACCGTCAGTTGAATAAGGTCACCATCGAGAATAAATACCCATTACCAAGGATAGACGATCTGTTAGATCAATTGAAAGGAGCCTGTGTGTTCTCGAAGATTAATTTACGGTCGAGTTATCATCAAATTCGTGTGAAGAGTTCAGATGTACCAAAGACTGCGTTTAGAACCCGTTATGGTCATTATGAGTTTTTGGTGATGCCTTTCGGTGTGACGAATGCTCCGACAGTTTTCATGGATTATATGAATCGGATATTTCAACCTTACCTGGACCAATTAGTGGTGATCTTCATTGATGACATTCTTATTTATTCTCGTGATCCTCAAGAGCACGGAGAACACCTAAGAATCGTTTTATCCATCTTACAAGAGAGGCAACTTTTTGCTAAGTTAAGTAAGTGTGAGTTTTGGATGTCTGAGGTTAATTTTCTTGGTCATGTCATATCTCAGGGAGGTGTAGCGGTTGATCCATCAAAAGTTGAAGCAGTGATTAATTGGGAGAGATCGAAGAATGCTTTTGAAGTTAGAAGTTTCTTGGGATTGCCAGGGTATTACAGAAGGTTTATCAAAGGTTTTTTGCAACTGGCTTTACCAATGACGAGACTTACTCGAAAGGATTGTTCGTACGAGTGGGATTCGGCTTGTGAAAGAAGTTTTAAGAGTTTGAAGGAAAGATTGATGACCGCTCCTGTTTTGGTTATTCCTGATCCTAGCAAGTCGTATGAGGTATATTGTGATGCATCGAAGATGGGATTAGGAGGTGTGCTAATGCAAGATGGACACGTAGTGGCTTATGCTTCTCGACAGTTGAAAGTCCATGAAGAGAATTATCCAACGCATGATTTAGAATTGGCGGCAGTTGTATTTACTTTGAAAGTGTGGCGTCACTATTTGTATGGTGTACGTTTTGAGATGTTTAGCGACCACAAGAGCTTAAAGTACCTCTTTGATCAGAAAGAGTTGAACACGCGTCAAAGGAGATGGATGGAGTATTTGAAGGATTATGACTTGGAGCTAAAATACCATCCGGGTAAAGCCAATAAAGTGGCGGATGCATTGAGTAGGAAGGTGTTGCTTAATGCCGAGTTGATGATGCTAGAGTATACGTTATTGGAAAAATTTCGAGATCTAAATCTTCAATTTGTTTGGACTTCTAATGGTGTGATGATGGGAAATTTGAATATCAATTCTACTCTTAGGGGAGAAATCCAACAAGAACAAGGGTTAGATGAGAAGTTACAAGAAGTGTTAGTACAACCGGGTTTTGTGCGAGCTACCGACGAAATTATTTTATTTAACCAAAGGAATTGTGTTCCGGATAACACGGAGTTTAAAAGGAGGATTTTGGAAGAAGCGCATAAGGGTAATTTTACTATACATCTGGGGTCTTCAAAGATGTATCAAGATTTAAAGACGGACTATTGGTGGTCCGGGATGAAAAGGGATATTGCGGTGTATGTGTCGGGATGTGCGGTGTGCCAACAAGTGAAGATCGAACACCAAAGACCGGGTAGCTTGTTGCAACCTCTAGAAATTCCGGTTTGGAAATGGGATAGTATTTCTATGGACTTTGCAGTAGGTTTACCCCGTACGCAAGGTGGTTATGACTCTATTTGGGTGATTGTGGATCGACTAACGAAATCCGCGCATTTCTTAGCCGTGAAGACTACTTACAAGGCAAGTCACCTTGCAAGATTGTTTATCGCTGAAATTGTGAGATTGCATGGTGTTCCCTCTAATATAGCGTCCGATAGAGATCCAAAGTTTACTTCAAGGTTTTGGAAAGTTTTTCAACAAGCGATGGGTACGAAGTTACGTTTGAGCACGTCGAATCATCCTCAGACGGATGGTTAAACTGAGCGAACAATACAAACAATGGAAGATATGTTAAGAGCCTGTGTGCTAGAGAGTAGAGGCAATTGGAAGGAACTTTTACCATTAATTGAGTTTTCTTATAATAATAGTTACCATGCGATCATCGGCATGGCTCCTTACGAAGCATTGTATGGGAGAAAGTGTAGGACACCTTTGTGTTGGGCAGAAGTTGGCGAAGATAGAATTTTGGGACCCGACATTATTCAAGAGACTACGGAAAAGGTTCGAATGATCCACGAGAAAGTGAAGCAAGCCCAAGATCGTCAAAAGAGTTATGCGGACAATCGTAGGAAACCTTTGGAATTTGAAGAAGGTGACCATGTATTTTTGAAAGTTACTCCGAGATTGAGATTAAAAGGACTGTTTAAGTCACGCAAGTTAAGTCCAAGATACGTGGGACCGTATCAGATCTTAGAAAGGATTAGTGAAGTCGCTTACAGATTAGCCTTACCACCCTCTCTGTTAGAGATGCATGACGTCTTTCATGTATCTCAGCTCCGAAGGTTTGTTCCTGATCCTCTTCAGCCAATTCTACCAAAATCGGTGGAAATAGAAGCAGACTTAACTTTCGAACCGCAACCGAGTCGTATTGTGGGAAGAGAAACAAAGGTGTTAAGGAACAAAGACATTCCTCTTGTGAAGGTGCAATGGGATGTGACGCATCCGGGTGATGCTACTTGGGAACTAGAATCAGAGATGCGAGATGCTTACCCTCGTCTGTTCAGGTAATCTTTTGAATTCGAGGACGAATTTCTATTTAAGGGAGGAGGATGTAATACCCCGTAATTTTATGAACGCTTTGGATAATATTATTATGATCAACTGGGTTCCGGTGTACTCTGAACAATTATTGGATTAAAATAATCGGAGTAAACTGATGAACTCGGAACTGATTAGATTAATATTATTTAACTTGGAGTTTTATTAATTGGTGCATTTGAGGTAAATTGGACAATTAGTAGTATTACCAATTAATGTTTTCTCTATGTCTTTTCCTTTTCCCTTATTTGCAAAGATAGTAGCACTGGAGAGAGAAAGTGAAGAGAAGGAAAAGGAAGGAAAAAGGAAGGAAAATAAGAGAAAAAATTCTCAAGAGCTCAAGAGTTAGAATCATCAACCCATCTTCATCTTTTTCATCTCAGCTTCATCATCCTCATCTTGTAATCCAGGTGGGTTCTAGATAGACACATTAGTTGTAGAGTTTTATGAGTTTAGAGTTAGTTTTGATATTGTGAGAAATGAGTAATTTTGCAATAGAATCATAATCTAACTGCTGAAATTCGATATTTGACTGTGTAGTATACTGGTTGTTATGTTTATAACATGTTTTGGTGTATTTTGATTGGGAAAAATGGAATTTTGGGGTTGAATTTGAGAAACCCATAGCAGAATTTTCTGCAGGAAAAATTATGGGGTTCCTCTGCCCATACGTGTATCACGCAAGGCAATACGCGTATTGGGTTGGGCAATACGCGTATGGTAAGGAAGGATTTTAGGCGTTACGCGTATGGGAGGTGGCAATATGCGTATGGTTTGAGGCAATACGCGTATTGGAGTTTTAGTGGACTTTTTGGGGAAAAAAATCAGCCTCTGCCCATACGCGTATCACTTTGGGCAATACGCGTATGGCTGGGCAGTACGCGTATGGCACAAGGCAAAACGCGTACGGCCAGTGAGAGTGCAGAATTGTGTTTTTTCGCGATACCATTTCTTGTTATTTCCATAACTTGTGTTCCGATTATCCGTTTTGAACATTCTTGGTATCGTTGGAAAGCTAATAAAATGTACTTCCTTATTAAAATGGTTTTGAGATTGTTGGCTGATAAGTGCAAAATGTACCTGTTTTTGTATATATATTTTGTTGCACTTATCGTTGCTTTTTGTTAAATATCATACGAATAAACCCTGTTTTGTTTATAAATGCGTATAGTTACATTTTAGTGTATATATTGTGTTTCGTGTATATATCATTGAGTTTAATTGATTTTATCTCATTTTTATAGGTATTCAAGCAGTGGGATTTTGCCATTGTTACATAGAGCATTGAATAAGTTTTCCAACACTTCGAACCGGGCGAAAAACAGAATTACGGTTCAAAAGTTATGAAGAAAACAAGTTTGGATTTTCAAGCATGCTTGGAGCGCGCTGAGCGCGCTCCAAGCCCCAGGAAGAAGCAAATTCCAGCAAGTTGCGCGCTGAGCGCGCTCGTAAGGCGGTTTAACTTCAAAAAACGCGCGCTGAGCGCGCTCTGCGACTTTGACAGCAATAAATATAGTGAAAAAACACATTTTTTGGGATGGTTTTGGGTATTTTTTGCTCCCAACTCCATCAAACTTCATTTTTCTTGTAGATTAGCTTAGAAAACATCATGGAAGCTTGCATTTGGATGATCCGGTGTGGATTTCTCATCGATCGGCGCCGACAAACCGTGAAGTGTTTGGTTCATTTCTGATTTTCTTCATGTTTTTCTTCTATGTTGGGTATGTATATGTCTTACTTTGATCCTATGTATATTTGTCGCCCATGGCGTTATATGAAATTTGCTTTACAAATCTCTATTGGTGATTGTCTCTGATTTTTGCTTTATGCGCGGGGTTAGGGTCGTGTTAGAGATAAACTTCACAAACTTCGATTAGGGGTGATTATCTGTTAGTTTCTGGATGCTAGAGATAGATTTAGGGCTAACAATCCGTAAGGGTTTCGAAACTTAATGACGTCCGTGTCTCGAGGCTTCGTGCGCGAGAGTGACGAAGAGAGTGATACGGGTGATTTCTCAACTCAGTGTGCCAGAGATGGACACTGTTGTGAGCGATACCGGGTGATATTGAGGAGTATTGTAAGTTGAGTGTAACTGGTCGATTAGTTTAAGTCTGTGATGAGTCGAATATATACACGCCTGATAAGTTTGTCTGTTTGACGAATGAATTAGTTTTTATGTTTTTATTTACTTTTCTGTTTTACGCTTTAAACCATTTTAAAACCAAACTCATTAACATTGATATTGTCAAACGGCAGTTCAGTAGCACCGATCTCTGTGGACACGATAAATTCCCGGAAAAATACTTCCAAATCTTTTTGCTTGCTTGCCCTATTCCGCAACCAACAAAATGGCGCCGTTGCCGGGGATTGGTGTTTTTATTGAATCGCATTGCGATTGTTTCTTCGTTTTTGAGTTTTGTAGATATCGTATATATTGTCTATTTTCACTTGTTTATATTGATACTTGTATATGTTCACCATATTTGTGAATTTTACATGTTTTGTATACTTGTAAATTTGGTGTATTTGTTTGTTTCTCTTCACGTTTGCTAAGTGTTTGGTTAGGTTTCATCGTCGGTGAGCGCTAACCGTGTAAAGAGGCAACTTGGAGAAGTGTGTATAAATAATAGGCGTCGAGCTTACGACGTAAAACAAACATGTTTTATCGTTTTTTGTTCCGTTATTACTTTTTCATTGTATATGAGATTGTGTAGGTGTTAAGTGGAGGCCTACACCAGAACCCTGTAGTTGTACTGATTTTTCTGGTTCTGGTGTAGCGCGCTGAGCGCGGGCCTGCGCGCTGAGCGCGCTCTGCTGTGCTAAGCCATTGAATTCTTTTAATTGTTCACTTGGTTCCCCCTTCTTCCCACTTCCACCAAGGCCTTATATATTAGTAATTATTAGTAATTTTTCTAATTCCTTTGTTGTTATTTGGACTCAAATTTTTGCCCGATTGCTTGAAGTCGCATTCAATGTTTGTCCATTTTTTATCATTTCAACTTGCGAATGCGTGGTAATGATAGTGTTTAAAGTTTTGTACACGTTCAAGGTATGTGTTTATCGCTTTCTTGACTTTAGCATATTCATGATACTTAGGCTTTTTACAACTTTCATGCCATTTATTCTTTTGTATACTTGTTCTTATGTGAATCACTTTAGTTCCCAACCTTTTTGTGAGGAAGCCTTCCATTGTTCATATATGCTCGGAGTTCCGGCAATTTTGTTTTACTGGATTTTATTATGTTGAATCTTTTGTTTGTATTGCTTATATGAATGCATGAAAAGGATCAAGGCATTTTTTCATTTTGAGCACAACCACCTTAGCCAAATAGTCAATTCACCTTGTGAGTGTGTGAGAATTTGTAACCTCTTTGAGCTTTTTGATCCATGTTTTTATTTGAACTTAATGCTTGTCTATGAGTATTTAGTTCACTTATTTTTGAATGGATTTTTTTTTTCTTGGACCTCAATTTTGTGTTGTTGTATGGATTTTTTCCTTGCCTTAGAAAGTAGGGAGTATTCACATGATGATGTGGTTGAATTCAAGTTGGGGAGAGAATGATTGTGTACTCATTGGTTGGATTCTATGAGGATTGAAAAAGAAAAGAAAAAAGAAAAAAAAAAGTGACAAAGAAAAGGAAAGAAAAAAAAAGAGAAAAAAGAAAATCCTTGAAAAAGGAAACTAAAAGAGTTTCAATATTTGTGCTAAATAAGTAGTGTTGTTGTGTAACACTTGGGTTTGTGGAAGAAGTTGGTTAAAATTTTGTGTTTGGATCTTTGTGAGTTGATCACTCCCTTAGGTTTAGGCAAGTTTTTGTTTCAATTACCTTTAAAAATTTTCCTTGTTTGTTTACCCGACCACATTACAACCTTGAAAAGTCCTTGTGATTCTTGCCTTTGTATGTTCAATGTGAATTTTTGGATGGATGCATAATTTAGTCTTTTGTTTGCAAGATTGTTGTGTGAGTGAAAGTACCTCATTTTATGTTTTTCATCTACCGATGATTGTTTTTGCTAGGTGTGATTCACATTTGAACTTGTGTTGTTTTAGAATGTTTGGTATGATTTTTGTATCTAGCATTTGTTTCGTGATTATGTTATCGTTGTAGTTTAGTGGTAAGTATTTACTTTGTGTGTACCATTTTCGATTTAACCATTGCATTTGTTTTCCGTTTTCAAAACTTGTTGATTCATGATTCTTTGGTTATTGCTTTTGTGTTTTTAAGTTTGTAGGCTTTGTTTGAGGACAAACAATTATGTAAGTTGGGGAGAGTTGATAAGTGCAAAATGTACCTGTTTTTGTATATATGTTTTGTTGCACTTATCGTTGCTTTTTGTTAAATATCATACGAATAAACCCTGTTTTGTTTATAAATGCGTATAGTTACATTTTAGTGTATATATTGTGTTTCGTGTATATATCATTGAGTTTAATTGATTTTATCTCATTTTTGTAGGTATTCAAGCAGTGGGATTTTGCCATTGTTGCATAGAGCATTGAATAAGCTTTCCAACGCTTCGAACCGGGCGAAAAACGGAATTACGGTTCAAAAGTTATGAAGAAAACAAGTTTGGATTTTCAAGCATGCTTGGAGCGCGCTCAGGAAGAAGCAAATTCCAGCAAGTTGCGCGCTGAGCACGCTGGGAGCGCGCTGAGCGCGCTCGTAAGGCGGTTTTACTTCAAAAAACGCGCGCTGAGCGCCCGGAGCGCGCTGAGCACGCTCTGCGACTTTGACAACAATAAATATAGTGAAAAAACACATTTTTTGGGATGGTTTTGGGTTTTTTTTGCTCCCAACTCCATCAAACTTCATTTTTTTTGTAGATTAGCTTAGAAAACATCATGGAAGCTTGCATTTGGATGATCCGGTGTGGATTTCTCATCGATCGGCGCTGACAAACCGTGAAGTGTTTGGTTCATTTCTGATTTTCTTCATGTTTTTCTTCTATGTTGGGTTTGTATATGTCTTACTTTGATCCTATGTATATTTGTCGCCCATGGCGTTATATGAAATTTGCTTTACAAATCTCTATTGGTGATTGTCTCTGATTTTTGCTTTATGCGCGGGGTTAGGGTCGTGTTAGAGATAAACTTCACAAACTTCGATTAGGGGTGATTATCTGTTAGTTTCTGGATGCTAGAGATAGATTTAGGGCTAACAATCCGTAAGGGTTTCGAAACTTAATGACGTCCGTGTCTCGAGGCTTCGTGCGCGAGAGTGACAAAGAGAGTGATACGGGTGACTTCTCAACTCAGTGTGCCAGAGATGGACACTGTTGTGAGCGATACCGGGTGATATTGAGGAGTATTGTAAGTTGAGTGTAACTGGTCGATT
This sequence comes from Lathyrus tuberosus, assembly GCA_022829125.1. Taxonomy (NCBI): domain Eukaryota; kingdom Viridiplantae; phylum Streptophyta; class Magnoliopsida; order Fabales; family Fabaceae; genus Lathyrus; species Lathyrus tuberosus. The sequence goes on from JALAZF010000213.1 coordinate 6,821,143, forward strand.
GGTTTAAGTCTGTGATGAGTCGAATATATACACGCCTGATAAGTTTGTCTGTTTGACGAATGAATTAGTTTTTATGTTTTTATTTACTTTTCTATTTTACGCTTTAAACCATTTTAAAACCAAACTCATTAACATTGATATTGTCGAACGGCAGTTCAGTAACACCGATCTCTGTGGACACGATAAATTCCCGGAAAAATACTTCCAAATCTTTTTGCTTGCTTGCCCTATTGGCCGATTTAATTATGTCGGGAATTTAGAATAGTGTCATTTTGTCGACTTTTACCGTTTTAATTGTGTGTAATGGAGGTGTTTTATGCATGTTAAAATATGAAACAGGTAGAGCGAGGAAACCTTAGTACAATAGAATGACTTAGAGAATCGTGCGGCAATGCTTACATCGATACTAGAGGAGTATCCTTGTTAAGTAGTTGTTAGTGGAGGATCGTATTCCTCTGGTTTGTTGTGTGTGTCTTAATAAATATCATGACCCGTGTTGAAGAGCCCCTTGTGCGGGATGGCCGGGGAGAAGTATTTATTAAGTGAGTAACCGTGACCCGTGTTGAAGTGCTCCTTGTGTGGGTTGGCCGGGGAGAAGTTACTTAGTGGTAGATAACCGTGACCCGTGTTGTATTTGCCTTGTATGGATGGCTGGGGAGAAGTTATCTACGTTAAGAATCCGTGACTCGTGTTGTATTTGCCTCGTATGGCTGGCTGGGGAGAAGATTCTTAACTTGTATGTCGTTTTGTGTATTGCACGATTGTTTCTCTAGTCAGAAATGTTTGATCTCAAGGTCTAGTTCCTTTTTCCCCGAATTGAGTTAGGTATTGATTAGAACCTTGTAAAGCCGAGAGAATCCATAAGATAGAGAACTCACTGAGATTTGATGTATCTCACCCCACTGTTGTTGTTTATATCACAGGTTCTGCAGGTTCGGCAAAGGGTAAGGACAAGGTTATTTGACTTTCCTTACGGATTGTAGCTTTTGTGTGGCAAGGCTTCCGTTGTGGAGATTTTTGAGATCATTATTTGATCTAGTTCCTAGTATTTATCTTTGTAACATCTTGTAGATATACTATGCCGTAGTTTTTTTTGTATTTAGGGTTTTGGGCATGTATATGTATAATGTGTTTACTAGGAACTTATTGTATATTTCAGTACCAAACGTGGATTTCATGTATAATATATGCTTTGATGTATGTATATATATATATATATATATATATATATATATATATATATATATATATATATATATATATGGGCTTTACACCATGTGTAGATTCAGATGAAAGCGAACCAGAGTACTTAGACGAAACTGAAGCAGAGGTCGACATCGTTGATAAAGAAGAAGAAGGAAACGAGGAACTGCTCGATCAGATATTGAATGACAACGATGAGGATGATGAAGAACTGTCCATACATCCAGATCATGTCCCTCGTCCGCCTCAACATATGACAGACATGGACTTGCAAACAGATGATCCTTCCGCAGATATATTTCACAACCCGTATATGCGGCCAGGGAACGAATTAAAAGAAGGAGACATGTTTCGTACCAAAGAAGATTGGGTACGAGCCATAAAAAAATTTCACATGGAAAACTCTGTTGATTATAGTGTACACAAAACGGATTCGAGAAGGTATGTAATTATTTGTCGTAATCCTCTGTGCAAGTTTCGACTTGCAGCTTCTTACACAAAGAGAAGCGACTGTTGGAAGATAGCTTCCATACAGCCACTATATAATTGCACTGCGAGAAATATTGTCCAGGATCACCGAAAGTTAAGCGCAGATTTGATATGTCAAGACATTTTGCCCATGGTTAGTAAGGATCCTTCAGTCAAAGTGAGTATAATCATATCTCACATCGTGACGAGATATAATTATACTTCCTCTTATAAGAAGGCGTGGATTGCAAGGACAAAGGCTGTTGAAAGGGTCTTTGGCAACTGGGAGGATTCGTACAAGGAGTTACCGCGATTTTTGGTAGCCCTGAAGACATACACACCAGGAACTCTTGCAATCATGCAGACAGTGCCAGCATGTAGGCCAGATGGTACCATTGTTGACGAAAATGTCATCTTCCACCGTGTCTTTTGGTCGTTTCAACCCTGTATAAGAGGTTTTGCATTCTGCAAACCTGTTATTCAAATTGATGGAACATGGTTCTATGGAAAATACAAGGGCACCTTGCTTATGGCTATTGCACAAGACGGCAAAAGTAATGAATGTCTTTCCTATAGCATTTGCTTTGGTTGAGGGTGAGACTACTTTTTCTTGGAGTTTCTTCCTTAAGAATCTAAGAACACGTGTCGCTCCACAAGCCAACCTCTGTTTTATTTCAGGCAGGCATGCTGCTATAGAGAGTGCCTACAATAACCATGATAACGGCTGGCATAATCCTCCTTCTACTCATGTATATTGCATTCGACATATTCAACAAAACTTCATGCGTGCAATCAAATACAAGTACCTTAGCAAACAGGTTATGAATGTTGGTTATGCGCTAACTCAACCAACATTTCAATACTACCTTAACGAAATAAGGATGTCAAATGTTGATGCCGAAAGCTGGTTGGATAACATTCCACTAGAAATGTGGACAAGATCTTTTGATGGTGGTTGTCGATGGGGTCACATGACAACAAACCTTGTGGAGTCCATGAATGGGGTATTCAAAGGAATAAGAAACCTTTCAATCACTGCTTTGGTGAGATCAACCTATTATAGGTTGGCATCACTTTTCGCAACAAGAGGCGAAAGACGGAGTGTTGTGTTAGCGTCTGGTCAAGTATACAGTGAGAGCGTTATGAAATTGATGAAGGTTGATGCTATCAGAGCCAGCACACATGCAGTTACAGTCTTTGACCGACATAGGCAATCATTCAGTGTACAAGAAGCAATGGATTTTAATGAGGGTAGGCCTAATTTATCGTATGCTGACAGGCTAAACAGATGTTGGTGTGATTGTGGCAAGTTCCAGGCCCTCTGTGTACCTTGCTCACATGCCATTGCAGCATGCGCACATGCTCGTCAGGATGCTTATGGCTATCTATCTGATGTTTACAAGGTGGTTAATGTTATGAATGTATACATCGAAGGCTTTGCAGTGCTACCAATGGAGGATTATTGGCCTCCATACGGAGGTGACATAGTTTGGCACAACAACGATATGAGAAGAAAGAAAAAGGGGCGCCCAAACAGCAAGTGTATAAGAACCGAAATGGATATCGCTGATAAAATGATAAGACTATGCAGTATCTGTCGTCAGCCCTGCTACAACAAAAAATAGTGTCCCAACGTTGGAGGAACATCTGCATCATAATTTAGCTTATCTTTTCATTTGTTGTAACCAAATATTTTCATATATTGATGGGTCTTTGTTACAACAGTTTTAACAACAAACAAGACTAACACAAACAACTGTAACAACAAACAATAGTGTTAACAACAAACAACACAAGCAACTTAACACATTCCTAACAGATTACAAGAATCAAACTAATTTCATTCGGTCCAAACATGACTTCCCTCGCATCTTTGTCAGTCTTCACACGAACCCATCCACGTAGCCGATCATGTCGCTCAATACTTTGAATTTTCTCCCATTCACCAATGTCTCCCTCCAACCACCGATTCAACTCTCTCTTAAGTTGATTGAAACCTTGTATGTTCCAAAACAGCATGTCGATCGGTGGCTTGTCTCGCGAAAAAATAATTTTCCCCCACTGACGAGGATACATTTTCTGAGTAGAACAAACTTGGGAGAAGAGATGTGGAACAAACTGAGCCGAACACCCCTATTTATAGTGAAAAAATCAGTTTCTAGGGAGTCTCCACTTCAATTGGCGACTCCCTTTTGCTTTTGTACAGGGTCGCCAATTGCACTGACGACATGATAAGCAGTCTCCAGTATAATTGACAACAGAGTTATAGCCTTAAAGAGGCGTCGTCATTTCATTTGGCGACCATGTACAAACCCATGCCCTAACTGGGGCAGTTTGGGAAATTTTTTGCAACGTAGGGTATTTGGGAAATTTTTTCGAAAATGAGGAATATTTGGGTAAAAAATTCGTGAAAAAGTAATAAATAAAAGAGTAAAAAAAATGAAAAACTATTTGGGACTTATGGCCGATCAAAATATCCACACATAATATAACAATGTAGAAGTTGCAGAGAAATAATGTGAAATCTATGATCAGTCAAATGATTCAATAAATTGATTGACAATGACTTAACCATCGCAATAGTAAATTTTGAGAATAGTGACGATAGACTCAATATGATATAGATTCAACAATAACTTAACAAATTAATTGACAATAATTTAACAAATTGTTGATAAACAATAACTTAACAGTAAATTATTAATAATTGATTTACAATGACACTCATTATATATATATATATATATATATATATATATATATATATATATATATATATATATATAATTCTTTCTATCCCAATTAGTAAAAATCAATATAATAAATCAATCATATAAATTTCACATGATATTTTATTTTAAAACAATAATAATAAAAAATTATACATATTAAATGAGAACTTTTCATCGTTAAGTATAACAAATGTGAGTAGTACTGGTAAAATGTGAAGACTTTAACATTTCTAAGTGGGAGAACTCATACACCTATTTTTAATGTTTTGGATAAATATGTGGTGCGTCTCTCACAAAGATGTTGATTTAGAAAAGAAATCTCACAATATTCAATGCTCTTTAGTTGAAAACTTCCCCGACAAACATAACATCATGCATGCATCTATAATTACCAACAAAGTTTTTACCTATTATTTTTTCATAAAACACTGTGATAAGATAATGACTATTTCACTGTCATTATATTATGAGGTGTGCTATTTCGACACCATCTTTATGCACACAGTAGCTTTACACCGTAAACAAGCTCAAAAAAAATAATCTCGCACACAAACCAATGTAATATAAATTATTAAAAAATAAAGTTAGTCTGTTTTAGATGTACACTTACGGTTAGGGGTGGCAAAACGGGTCGTGGCCCGTCGGGCTGACCCACGCACCCGTTAAAAAATGGTGGATTGGGTTGGAATTTGCACCTATTCGTTTAGCTTGTCCCACCTTAAACCCGCACTTTTTTAGTTAATTCTAGTAATTCCAATTTATGATGGTTTTATTTTATACATTTATTTGAGAATATATGCAATATTTTTTGAAGTAAAATTTGTTAAAAAAATGCTTTATAAAAATTGTTCTAAAAAAATAAGTGAAAAATCTAATTGAAATGTAAAAACAAGCATATTAATCTATTTAAAAAATAAAAAAAATAAATAAAAAAAAGTAGGCGGGCAAGCCCGCCGCCCGCCAACCCGCCACCTTGGCAGGGTGAGCTTGATTTTCATGCCCATTTCTACTTGGCGGGCTTGCCCTCCCCGCCTTTTTTTTGGCGGGCTTAAGGCAGGATGAGGCGGGGCGGGCGGCCCGTTTTGCCACCCCTACTTACGGTGTAAGTGTTAAAACATAGTGTCAAAGTATCTTTTCTCTTATATTATATATGCAACTTTTTTTATAAGCGATTATGTATTATAAAGAGCATACAAGGTACTTAACCTTAATACAAAAAAGTGACTCTAAACAACTAGGGATGACAAAACGGGTTAGGTTCGTCGGGGCTGCATGTTTAACCCACCATTTTTAGTGGGTTGGGGCAAGCTTTTTGACTTGGTGTCTTAAGTTGATCCGTCCCATCTAACCCACTTTTAAAACAGGTCGAGAGTGGGGCAGGTTTTGCCCATGGGCTTTTTGTTAAAAAAATATTTTTTTATTTGAAATTAAAACAATATTAAAGTGGTCTGGAGTAGACATACTTTTAAAATAACCATCATTTATTCAAACCTTAACGTTCATTTTTCCCGACAATAATTGGTCTCTGCTTCTTTATTTATTTTCACCTGTCGTCGTTGAAGTCAGGTTCTAAAGCTATAAGGTAAGTTTTGCTCATAGGGGTTTGTTCTCATTATAATAATAAAGTTTTGTTTTGTGTTTTATTCTATTTGAATTCTCATTTTATTTATTTTTTAACACTAAAATATTCAACTAAGTGCTTATTATTTGTATTGATAATTTTTAAATAATGAAACTTTGATTTTTTTTTGGATTGTTGATCTTATTAAATAGTGGATGACGATAATGAGAGAGGGTGGAAGATTTCATCCATGATTAAGATATCATTCGAACCTTCGTCCCAAAGAAAAAAAACAATCTTGTCTTGATTCAAAATCAATAGTACATTGGTTTCATTAACAAAATTTAAAATTATTTAAAAGAGATACATAAAATTATAGTTACCCTATGTGATCATTATCAATCAATGTAAAAATGTTAATCATTATCAATCAATTGTTTAATTTGTTGAGACATTATCAATTAACAAACAAACTGATTTCACAATATATGCCACTTATGACACCAATTACACCCACATACTTTTCATTCTATATTTTTTTATTGGAATGTCCCTAAAATAAAAATAAAGTTTCAAAATACAATCTAATCCTTTTAGTGAGCACTTTTTCATTATTTTTTATTATTTATATTTTATAAATTAAATATATTTTTTAATAATACAATAATAATGTTAAATATAATAATTAATTTAAGGGTTAAATATACAATCCTCCTGCAATGTTAGCGATTTCTCATTTTAGCCCTTGGCAAAGTTTTTTTTTTAAAAACTCCCTCATCTTATTTAGATTCCCTCACTTAGGCCCCTGGCTGCCACATTGCAGCAAAGATTCCTTTCTATTGCTTGCGTGGCATGCCACGTGTCATTTTTAATATTTTTTTTTTTTTTTTTTTATTTTTTTAAATTTTTTTTAATTTTTTATTATTTTTTTTTATTTTTTTTAATTTTTTTAATTTTTTAAATTTTCTTTTTACTTTTTTGTTTTATTTTGTTTTATTTGTTTTTATTATAATTTTTATAATTTTTTTTTCTTTTTTTTTATTTCTTTTTCGTTTTTATTTATATATTTTTTATTTTTTTATTTTTTTTATTTTTCGTTTTTGGACCTAATTTTTATTTTTAATTCTATTTTAAACAAATTGTTATTTTAAAAATTACACTAGTGCAGAAAAGACTTTTTACATCGGGCGAAAAACACATTTTACATCGGTTCTGGGTCCGATGTAAAGCCAAGCGATGTAGTAAATCAAAGACATTTTACATCGGGTCATAGTCCGATGTGAAAAATACATATACTACATCGGTTGACTATTAAGTCTGATGTGAAATATGGGTTTAACTTTTTTTTATAGAAATAAATGCACATTTTACTTCGGTTGCCTTCCTGGCCCGATGTAAAATGTATGTTTTTACATCGGTTGCCTTTCTGGCCCGATGTAAAATGTTTTTTTTTTACATCGGTTTCCTTTCTGGCCCGATGTAAAATGTATGCTATCTTTCTTAAAATGTATATTTTTACATCAGTTGCAAGGCGAAAAAGAAATAAAAAAAAATTATAAAAATTATAATAAAACAAAATAAAAAAAAAATTTAAAAAAATTAAAAAAAATTTTAAAATAAATAAATAAATAAATAAAAACATACATAAAAAAAATAATAATAATAAAAAATAATAAAAAAAAAAATAATAATAATATTAAAAATACCACCTGGCATGCCACGCAAGCAAGAGAAAGGAATCTTTGCTGCAATGTGGCAGCCAGGGGCCTAAGTGAGGGAATCTGGATATTAAGAGGGGGTGTTTAAAAAAAAAAATTTACAAAGAGTAAAATGAGAATTCGCTAACATTGCAGGGAGTTTTGTATATTTAACCCTTAATTTAAAAAATAATTTGAATTTTTAATTATAAAATATAAATAAATTTTTTATGTCTTATTCCATTCGGCGGCTAAACTCTTTTAGATATTTAATAAAAATATTTATGTTTTATTATTATTATTATTATTATTATTATTATTATTATTATTATTATTATTATTATTATTATTATTATAGAGTTTTATATAATATATGGAATTTTCTTCCCTTATAATCAAATACATTAATTTCTTAACCACCTTTAAGATGAAAGCCACAAATATAATTTAGTGTTAATTAACACAAAAATTTAATGATACACTATTTAATACTATTATTCTTTTCAGAGCCAGCCTAATCAATCTGGAGGTCCAGAATTAATTTAAAAAATTTACCTAATTGTAAAAAAAATGCAATTAAAATAATTAAAAATAATATATAAAAATATAATTATATATTAATTAAAAATAAATTTAATTTTAATTATTTTGACTATTGACTCATCTCATTTTTTATGTATTGAGTTTTTATCATTTTATTTTATTTTATTGAATTTAAATTATAATATTTTTATGGTTATTAATATTAATGAAAAAAATTGCACCTTTTAAAATTTGGAGCCCTCTAATGTTTGAGGCCTGTGTTGTAGAGCTTGATGCTCTTGCATAGAATCTACCATGATTTTATTGAGTCATTGTCAAAAATAAGAAAAATACAATGTATTTTTGCATACAAATAATGAGTTATTGCAATTTTTTTGTCTAATATTTCTTGTTGTCATTGTAAAAAAAAAAACAAATATAATTATTTTGGTAAAAGAAGAAGTAGAAAAGTAATAAATCAGGGTAAAAAAAATCTGAAAAACTAGTTGGGACTGATAGAGAAGAGTGTGACTTATATCATATTACGACAATGTTAAGAATGGATAAACTCTTTCCATCAACAAACCAATATATTGTTACAATTAACAGAGTAATAGTATTTAATAGTCATTGTTAATCCACACAAATTTAATGATACACTGTTGCGTCATGTTAGTCTGTTGAGTCATTGTTAATCAACAAACAAATATAGTGATATATTATTAAATATTATTACTCAGTTGTATCATTGTCGATCAACACACAAATCTAATGATACTCTATTGAATACTATTACTATGTTGAGTTATTGTCAATCACCACACAAATTTAATGATATACTATTGAATACTATTACTTTGTTAAATTATATTAATCTACTGAGTCATTGCTAATCAATACACAAATCTAATAATATACTCACTCCGATCACAATTATAAGCCAAAATAACTACTTTCACATGTATTAAGAAAGTTAGTTAAGTATAATTAATTTTCTTGATTTCATGTACTATCAAAGTAAAATTTACGATAATATCCTTAGTTTATTTAATGAATGAACTACTAACATTAAATGCTTTTGAATTAAATTAAAGGTATAATAGTAATACAAGCATTAATTAGTCTAAAATTTAATGATTTTTGTTTATAATAGTGACCAAAATTTAAGGTATTTTTTTTCTTCTTATAATAGTGACCGGAGGGAGTACTATTGAATACTATTTCTATGTTGAATCATATTACTTTGCTGAATCATTGTCAATCAACACACAAATATAAGAAAACATTATTAAATCCGTCAATCAACCATCGATAATTTTCTTTTGTTGAATCAATTAATTGTTTATCATTTTTGTAAGTCCACATTTATCTATATACTCAAACAATTTTGACATTTTTCTCTGCCTTATTTGATTGGTTCATTTCATTGAATTTATGTTGGAAGAGAGGGTAGTAATTTGAAGTATTATAGGATTTGATTGGTTTTATTTTCATCACTTTGTTTGATTTAGGTTTAAAATGCTAAACATAATATTTTGGCTTAATTGCAACTATAATCTTCCTATTTTGTATTTTTTGAATTTTGATCCCTCCATTTTAAAAACTACGATTTTAATCTATTTTTTAAGTTTTAAATTTGATTTTAGTCCCCTTTTTAATTTTTATTTAATGATGTGACATTATCTAAGATAATATGTCAATACCAGGTCATTTTAAAATTAAATTGAATATTTTTTATTTAGGATAATTAATTAATTTATATTATTTTAATTAATAAATAAATTAACTATTAAAAAACCTATTACTATTTTATTATTAATCAAATTTTTAAATGAAACAATTAATCAAATTTATAAATGTAATAATTTATTATTAATTCTTGTAATTAATTAATTAATATAATGGCTCAATTTATTTAAGTTAATACCAGTTGTTTTTTTCAGCTTTATATACCCTTTCATAACTTATAGATAAATCTATGTGGGACTTGTTTCCACACAATTTCTCCTTCTTTATAAATTTGTGTCAATTGCAGCAGCTTCTCCTTTTTCTTTATAGTGCATCTCACATAAAATAAATCCTATAAAACATGTCTTATGTTCCCTTACCATTCCATTGTTTTATGCTGCAGCTCACATAAAAAAATCCTACTCTTGGTAAAGAACCTCTTTGACTTACAACAGCATAAGCATCTATTGCAGGATGAACCACTCCAACAATAACATCAAGATCCAAAGGTGAATGTCGAACTAAACAAAGACATATATACAAGCAACTCAAGTTAACTGCCAAACATTTTACACAAAGGTGTCTTTTTTCAAACATCAAAACAGATTTGGTTACTTGTGATCTATTGATGCAAGGTGCAAAAACAACTTATCTTTCTAGGAAAATGTCAGATGCTATCCATATCTATTTACGTCAATCCAGGCATGATCCTCGCGGAGGTGACCGAGTAAGCCGAGTCTTTATATTAGAAATAGAAGTAATTTATATTTTAATTAATATTCACAAACTTGGTGACCAAGTTTGTTAGAGGGTATTTTAGTATTTTATTGTTGCTTTTGTAACCCTAGTTTTAGCTTATAAATAGACTAGTGGTAGTGAGTATTTTTAGTAATCCTTTTGTAATCCTTGTAGCCGTCATTCTATATAATATATTCTTCTCCTTTTCACCATTATTTAACCTTGTACACCAACAATTGGTATCAGAGCCTAGTTGGGATCAACGGGAAACACGAGCGAAAACGTGAGGATTTTCTTGTGTGATTGAATTTTGTTCTTGATTTGTGTTGAATCTTGAACGAAGTTCTGATCGGAATCATAAATTTGTGATTCTGTGGGTTGGGAAATACTGTGTGCGGTGAGATTCTGAGTGTACTGTACAAGAAGGTTGAAGATGATGAACGGCGGCGGCGGCATGAACACCAAGCTTCCAGTATTTGATGGCAAAAACTGGAATCGTTGGATGATTCAGATGCGTGTACTGTTCGGTGCTCAAGATGGTCTAGATCTTGTCACCGACGGTTATGTTCCGGTAGCAGCAGATGCAACGGAGGAGTAGAAGAACGCGCAGAAGGATACAAGGAAGAAAGATCAGAAAGCATTGTTCTACATCCATCAGTGTGTGGATGCGAATGTGTTTGAGAAGATTGCAGATTCAACGACGACGAAGGCGGCGTGGGACACACTGGTCAGATGTTACGGTGGTGACGCATCAGTGAAGAAGGTGAAGCTTCAGTCTCTACGTAAGCAGTACGAGAATCTCAACATGAAGAACAATGAAAAAGTTTCTGAGTACATCTCCAGAGTGATTCTGATCACTAATGAGATGAAGGCGTGTGGAGAAACTCTTTCTGAACAAGTAATCATTGAGAAGGTATTGAGATCCCTTACTCCTCAGTTTGATTACATTGTGGTAGCAATAGAACATTCTAAAGATCTGAGCACCATGAGAATTGAAGAGCTGCAAAGCAGTCTAGAAGCGCAAGAGTTGCGTCTGACTGAGAGAACTTCTGAAAGGGAAGTAGAGCAGCAGGCTCTGAAAGCAGTTTCTGATAAGAAGCATCAGAAGCAGAGAAGATCTGATGGTGGTCAGAAGTCAGAAACCTCAACTTCTGATAGGCAAAAGAATGCTCAGAAGGGAAAAGAGAAGTATGTCAAGAAGAAGATCCAATGTTACTGTTGCAAGAAGTTTGGTCACTTTGCTAGAGATTGTTGGTCAAACAAAGAAAGGAAGTCAGAAGAAGCAAATATAGCCAGAAGTTCTGATGATGAATCTGTGCTACTGATGGCTTCTGAATCTGATGATACGAATTTGACAGACTGGTGGTATATGGACACTGGCTGTTCAAATCATCTTACTGGAAATAAGAAATGGCTGGTTGATTTTGATTCTGAGAAGAGGACAAAGATCAGATGTGCTGATGACAAATATCTTAACGCTGAAGGTATGGGAAATTTCAGAGTTGTTCTGAATAATGGGAAAACAGCATTGATTCAGAATGTGTGGTATGTACCTGGCATCAAAAGCAATCTGATGAGCGTGGGACAATTAATTGAGAAAGGTTTTTCAGTTACCATGAAGGACAATCTTCTGAAGATGTATGACTGTAATCAAAAGCTGATTATGGAGTCAGAACAAGGAAGGAATAGAACATTCAAGGTGAATGTCAGAACTTCTGACTCTGAATGTCTTAGTGCAACAAGTGTTGTGAAAGAAAGTGAGCTGTGGCACAGAAGATTTGGTCACCTGAATTTCAGAAGTCTAGAACATTTGAATTCGAAGAAGCTGGTACATGGAATTCCTACAATTAAGAAGCCTGAGAAGTCATGCAAAGTGTGCATGGAAGGAAAGCAACCAAGATTGCCATTTGCGTCAGAAGTTGCTCCAAGAGCAAAACATGCCTTGGGAGTAGTACATTCTGATGTGTGTGGTCCATTTCCAGTAGAATCGTTCGGAGGGAATAAATACTTCGTGTCATTTGTTGATTAATTCACGAGAATGATATGGGTATCCCTTATTAAGTTCAAACACGAGGTGTTTGCTGAATTCAAGAAGTTCCGAATGAAGGTTCAGAATCAGAGTGGTCAGACTCTGAAGATTCTCAGAACCGATGGTGGGGGTGAGTATAACTCCAAAGAGTTTCAGAAGTTCTGTGAGGAGAATGGAATTGAGCATGAGGTTACTGCTCCTTACACTCCTCAACACAATGGTCTTGCTGAAAGAAGAAATCATACTTTGCTTGATATGGTGAGAAGCATGCTGAAGGAGAAGAAGCTTCCTCAGAACTTCTGGGGAGAAGCTGTTGCCACCGCAGCATATGTGCTCAATAGATGTCCAACGAAGAAGCTGAAGGAAATAGTTCCTATTCAGAAGTGGACTGGAGAAAAGCAAAGTGTTAGTCATCTGAAGGTTTTTGGTTCTGTGTGTTACAAACATGTTCCAGAAGCTAGAAGACAGAAGTTGGATGATAGAAGCAAAATAATGTTACTGGTGGGGTACCACAATACGGGTGCGTACAAGCTTTATTGTCCAGAAACTAATAAAGTTGAGTTCAGCAGAGACGTTATTATGAAGGAATCAGAAGTTTGGAATTGGGATAAGTCTCAATCTGATTCTGATGTGAGAACTTCTGAAGAAAGGTCAGAAATAAGAATTTCTGAAACTGGTGGTGATTCTGACTCTGAAGGAGACTCAGAAGATGAAGGTGATTCTGATGATCCAGATTCTGATGATGATCAAGATTCTGGTGGTAATTCAGACTCTGGGAATATGCCAGACTCTGAAGGTGGTCAAAGTTCTGGAGGAAGTCAAACTTCTGGAGCAAGAGCTTCTGAAGGAGAAACTTCTGAGGACAGAACTTCTGAGGTTCAAGCATCCGGAGAAAGTTCTGAACGAGGTCAGAGGCCACAGAGAATCAGAAACATTCCAAGAAGATTTGAAGAGTTTAACACGTTGCAAGACACTGAAGTAGATTCTGAGGGAGAGATTATTCAGTGTGCCATGTTAGTAGACTCTGAACCTGTGAGTACAGAAGAGGCTCTCAAGCAGAAGTTCTGGCTAAAGGCCATGAAAGAAGAACTTGAGGCCATAGAGAGAAACAAGACTTGGAAGCTGACAGAACTTCCAAAGGACAAGACTGACAGAACTTCCAAAGGACAAGAAAGCCATCAGCGTCAGATGGGTTTTCAAGCAGAAGCTAAAGCCAGATGGATCAATTGGCAAATACAAAGCGAGGTTGGTAGCAAGAGGATTTCTGCAGAAACCTGGGCTGGATTATTCTGAAGTGTTTGCACCTGTAGCGAGACATGAAATAATCAGATTGGTGATTGCAATAGCTGCTAACAGGAATTAGCTTCTGATGCATTTAGATGTGAAATCTGCATTTCTGAACGGTCCATTAGAAGAAGAAGTTTATGTGTCACAACCTCCTGGATTTGTGAAAGAGAATAAGGAAGGGATGGTGTACAGATTACATAAAGCTTTGTATGGATTGAAGCAAGCGCCCAGAGCTTGGAATCAGAAGATTGATTCATTTTTCAAGAAGCAAGGTTTTCAGAAATGTGAGATGGAATACGGTGTTTATGTTCAGCATATTTCTGAAGGAAATATGATTCTGGTGGGTTTGTATGTTGATGACATATTGCTGACCGGAAGTTCTGAACAAGAATTAGCTAAGTTCAAGAAGGTGCTGATGAATGAGTTTGAAATGACTGATCTCGGGAAAATGACATACTTTCTAGGGATGGAGTTCAGATATTCTGAGAAAGGTATCATTTTGCATCAGCTGAAGTATGAACGAGAACTTCTGAAGAGATTTAAGCTGCAGGATTGTAAGGCTGCTATCACACCTACAGATACAAATCAGAAACTAGATTCTGATTCTGATGGTGAGGATGTGGACGCTACAACCTTCAAACAGTTGGTTGGTTCTCTGAGGTATTTGTGTAATACCAGACCTGATAATTGCTATGCAGTTGGAATGGTTAGTAGATTCATGAGTAAACCTAAGTGGTCCCATTACCAAGCTGCTGTCAGGATTCTGAGGTATATCAAGGGAACTCTGAAGTATGGAGTGTTGTTCCCTTCTGGAAGAAAGACTGAATCAGAACTTCTGAATTATTCAGATTCTGATTGGTGTGGAGACAGAGTTGATAGAAGAAGTACTTCTGGATATCTGTTTAAGTTTCTAGGAGGTCCTATTTCTTGGTGTTCCAAGAAATAACCTGTTGTTGCGCTATCAACCTGTGAAGCTGAATATATTGCAGGTGCTGTTACTGCATGTCAAGCTGTGTGGATTCTGAACTTGCTGGAGGATCTGAAGGCCAAAGTTGACAAACCTCTGAAGCTGATGATTGATAACAAGTCTGCAATCAATCTTGCCATAAACCCAGTGTTGCATGGGAGAAGCAAGCATATTGAGACAAAGTATCACTATCTGAGAAGTCAAGTTCATAATGGAGTGTTAGAAGTTCTGCACTGTAGTACCCAGAAGCAGTTGGCAGATGTTCTGACGAAGGCTATCAAGACTGATCAATTCCTTCGCTTAAGGGATGGAATTGGAGTTGTTAGTTTTGAGGAAATATAAATTAAGGGATGGTATTAGAAATAGAAGTAATTTATATTTTAATTAATATTCACAAACTTGGTGACCAAGTTTGTTAGAGGGTATTTTAGTATTTTATTGTTGCTTTTGTAACCCTAGTTTTAGCTTATAAATAGACTAGTGGTAGTGAGTATTTTTAGTAATCCTTTTGTAATCCTTGTAGCCGTCATTCTCTATAATATATTCTTCTCCTTTTGACCATTATTTAACCTTGTACACCAACACTTTAAACATTGAGCAACAATAATAGTTTGAATCAAATCTTCTTGGGAAGGTGACAAAACGAAGGTCCCTTGGAGTTTCTCCTATCTATATAGACTTGCAGAATGACTGAGATGTTAAGTTAACAGTATCAGTCGTTCACGACCCATCTCTCATCTCTGTCATATGTTTTTAGCTCCAACATATATTTGCAATTTAATATTACATGTCGGTTGTTGATCTTTGTCTTATTAATCAGTCATAACATGTTTCAAGCAGGTGCGACAATTCTAATAAATCCATGACATCACGCTTGCTTTGATGCTGGTCCTGCTGGTGAAAATCACCTTGCAAAAAGCAGCAGAGCAATTGAAGACATTGCTGACATGTGCTGAAATATTCAGTGATGCCTTGGAGCTTAATCGACAAGTACCTCGTAAAAGTAAACTATGCATTAACTAATTCTAAAACAGAATTGCGATTAATTAATTCTGATATCTCCAAACAGGGGCGGAGGCAGAGTATCTTGAGGGGGTTCAATTGAACCCCCTGGAGTTAAAATATTTGCACCAGTACCCCTATTGATTTTTAATTTTGAACCCCCTGAAAAAAATTTTTTGCACCCATAACTTAAATTTTAAATATTTGCACCCCCTAGTTCAGGGTCCTGGCTCCGCCACTGTCTCCAAATGATTATGGATTCCGGCTTCTATATTGGCGGCAGGAGGTGGTAGATGTTTAATCGACTCGGCATTGCAGACAAATGTCGAGCAGCAACAAATTCGTAAAAATCTATATTTTTTCACAAAACAACATATTTTGTTCATTTTAATTTTTCATGAAATCTATGGTAACAAAGAAGATGAAGTCGAACAGCTATGTAGTATATGCTTGCAGCAGTTAGGTGCTGAGATTTTCATGAAATCCAATTCATTGATTGATTATACACAAAATCATGTTTCATTTGCAACATTAATCATTTAATTCAATTTGATGATTACTAAGTAGTTTACATTGGTGCATTAATGGCAGTGAAAAGTAATGAGTGAGAGAAGTTGCACTACGAAGAAAAAGAGGAGAAGTTGATATAAATGACACAAGTTTGAGAAGAAGGACAAGTTGTGTGGACAAAACCCCGCATCGATTTATGAATAAGTTTTGAAAATGTATATAAAGCTGAAACAAACAAGTGATAATAGCTTAAGTAGATTGTAATAATATTTGGGCTTAGGCACATTTCAAATACTATTATAATATTTGTTTCATTTGAAAATTTGATTAATTAATTAATTATAAAAATTAATAATAAAATATTAATGGATAATTTATTTATTAATTAAAATAATATAAATAAATTAACTATCCTAAATAAAAAATTTTAAAATGACCTGGCATTGACATGTCATCTTAAATAACGCCACATCATTAAATAAAAGTCTAAAATTGGAAAGGGACAAAATTCAAACTCAAAATTTAAAAAATAGACTAAAATCATGGTTTTTAAAATGGAGAGATCAAAATTCAGAAAAATGCAAAATAGGGGGATGATAGTTGCAATTAGGCCTAATATTTTTTCATCTCGCCCTTATTTAATTATGGGTTAAATATACAATCCCCCCTGCAATGTTAGCGATTTCTCATTTTAGCCCCTGACAAAGTTTTTTTTTAAAAAACCCCCTCATCTTATTTAGAGTCCCTCACTTAGGCCCCTGACTGCCACATTGCAGCAAAAATTCTTTTCTATTGCTTGCGTGGCATGCCACGTGGCATTTTTAATATTATTTTATTATTTTATCATTATTTTATTATTATTATTTTTTATTTTTTTTATTTTTTTTATTTTTTTTTAAATTTTTTTAAATTTTTTTAATTTTTTTAATTTTTTTTTAATTTTTTTTTAATTTTTTTAATTTTTTTTTAATTTTTTTTACTTTTTTGTTTTATTTTGTTTTATTTGTTTTATTTGTTTTTATTATAATTTTTATAATTTTTTTTTCTTTTTTTTTATTTCTTTTTCGTTTTTATTTATATATTTTTTATTTTTTTATTTTTTTTTATTTTTCGTTTTTGGACCTAATTTTTATTTTTAATTCTATTTTAAACAAATTGTTATTTTAAAAATTACACTAGTGCAGAAAAGACTTTTTACATCGGGCGAAAAACACATTTTACATCGGTTCTGGGTCCGATGTAAAGCCAAGCGATGTAGTAAATCAAAGACATTTTACATCGGGCCATAGTCCGATGTGAAAAATACATCTACTACATCGGTTGACAATTAAGTCTGATGTGAAATATGAGTTTAATTTTTTTTTATAGAAATAAATGCACATTTTACATCGGTTGCCTTCCTGGCCCGATGTAAAATGCATGTTTTTACATCAGTTGCCTTTCTGGCCCGATGTAAAATGTTTTTTTTACATCGGTTTTCTTTCTGGCCCGATGTAAAATGTATGCTATCTTTCTTAAAATGTATGTTTTTACATCGGTTGCAAGGCGAAAAAGAAATAAAAAAAAAAAGAAAAAAAATTATAATAAAAACAAATAAAACAAAAAATAAAACAAAATAAAAAAAATTATAAAAAAAAAACATACATAAAAAAAAAAAAAAATGCCACCTGGCATGCCACGCAAGCAAGAGAAAGGAATCTTTGCTGCAATGTGGCAGCCAGGGGCCTAAGTAAGGGAATCTGGATATTAAGAGGGGGTGTTTAAAAAAAAATTTTTTACATGAGATAAAATGAAAATTCGCTAACATTGCAGGGGAGTTTTGTATATTTAACCCTTTAATTATAAAGTTTTAATTTTCCAATTCTTATATAATGATATAAAAAAATACACATTTGAAACATGCAATATTTATGTTGAATAGTACTACCTCCCTTTCTTGTTATAAGAGACAATTTATTTTTTAGGTTCATTGAATAATTAATGTATCTAGTCTAAAAACTCACCAAATACATTAATTATTCAATAATCCTAAAAAAATAAATTATCTCTTATAAAAAGGAACGGAGGTAATAATTCTTAATGGAATGAATATATGACGTTTGCAAATGATTTAGTTATATTGAATTATACGATCTCTGTCTTGAATAATATTGAATTATACGATCTCTGTCTTGAATAATATTTAACCATGTTTTTTTTTTTAAAGAGAAAAATACAATGTATTTTTGCAGTGACAAATGGTAATATTTTGGAATGGCCGAACCACCGCCGATGGTGACACTTAGATAGAGATGGCCAATATGTTAGTATATAATATTGAATAATAACGTTGGAAATTATTATAATAAAATGATTTTGATATTAATAATTTTAAATTATTGTAGTGACTGTTTATCAAACTTTTATATTGTGAAAATATAGGATAAATCACAAAAAAAAAAAGCATTACTGTTTTTTCAAGTATGGTTTATATGAAATTTGTATATTTGATTGATAATAGTTATTTGTATTGATTGAGATGTAAAGGATTATTGTTTTGGTAAGAAAAAATATATTTGTAGAACTAGATACCTAATTTCAATGAAAGATTATTTAAAACATACACATTGTAATTATTTTTTGTTTGTATTTGTTGACATTATAAATCAACACAGATTGATAATTTAGGAGTGTTACAATTTGTTCAACCATAATTATGACTTTTATATTGTTATAACTTGTGTCATCATTTAAAATGTTAAATTATTATTAATCATGAACTCTTATATTAATAATTTATTGTTACAATTTGTTCAATCATTCAACATATTAAATCATTATCAATTAATAGATTTAAATTGATAATTTACCGACACATTTATTGAATATTTAACATGTTGAGTCATTATCGATCAAGATATTGATGACAAATTATTACACTACAACTTCATATACAAAATTCACACTTTTTTTAACATTATCATTTATCTCACTTTTTTTTACCGTAAATAGTATAAGATTTTATTGGTTGAGTGTGATGCCATGTTTAAATGTATGGAAATTTCTTACCACATCACCCAACTTTTTTAGGCACCATACGTGCTGACAAAAATACCCCTACGTTCTGGATGTGCAAATCTGGACGCATTTGTTTTAAATTTTTTTTAGTTTTTTTCGAATGTGCACATCCGGAAGAATTCCTGATCTGCAAATCCGAAAAAAATCAAAAGAATTTCATAAAATCATTTACTTCTAAATATAATTAAATCCAATATAATTAAAATCCAACATAATTAAAATTAATATCATTTTTTCAATATAATTAAATTCAATATAATTAAATCCAATATAATTAAAATCCAATATAATTAAAATTAATATGATTTTTTCAATATAATTAAATCCAATATAGTTAAATCTAATATAATTAAATCCAATATAATTAAATTAATTTTAGAAGTAAATACCATATAATTTTAATTATAATTTATAAGTAAATACCATATAATTTTAAATACCAATATAATTAAATCCAATTTTAGAAGTAAATACCATATAATTTTAAATCCAATATAATTAAATGAATTTTTTCAATATAAAAAAAATAATTTAGAAGTAAATACCATATTAATCATTTAGAAAAAAATCATATTAATTTTAATTATATTGGATTTAATTATATTGAAAAAATAATATTAATTTTAATTATGTTGGATTTTAATTATATTGGATTTAATTATATTTAGAAGTAAATGAATTTATAGAATTTTTTTGATTTTTCTGGATTTGTAGATCAGAAATTTTTCTTGATGTGTACATCCGGAAAAAACTGAATTTTTTTTTTAAAAAAGAGTGCGTCCGGATGTGCACATCCAGAAATTGGAGGCAAAAACAAAATTTTACGTGATGTCTAAGAAACATGGGTGGTGTATTAAGAAACCCTCAAATTTATTTAGAAAATTTCTTAATGCTCTTTTATATTGGTTAGAGTACCTTGTTAATTTTCACTGTAATCTAATTTTGTTTATAAAAAAAGATTAATAATGATTTTAAGTAATTATAAAATTTGAATTCTACAATTTGAATCTTGCAAGTTCTGTATTGTATAGAATTATGAACTCATTAAAAATTTGATTTGGGTATATAAATAAATAAAATTTAAATTCCAAACATAATCTTTTTTTCATTTTGCTCTTTCTTTCTTTATTATTTGATTTACATTTTTAAAATGTCTTAATTTATTAATATGATATAATTGTTGGAACTGGGTTCCAAGAAAGATGAATATTTGAGAGAAAGAAGAAGAAGAAGGAGAGAGAGAGGTTAGGGTTTTCAAAACTTTCTAAACTTTATTGAATGCAGTGTGCTATTGTTGTGTGTAATTACAAATTACAAAGCCCTTTATATAGACTATCAAAGCCCAGACCCAAACAAACATTTCGACTAACTTCCTTAACAGCTATATTCGGCTCTGTCGAATACAGCTGACTACACAACACTACAACTAATTCGACTTCGACACAAACCCTATAAAGACTCTGACTTCGACTTCGACAGAGAACTTGAATTACTTCTAACACACCACCTAATTCATGTTCTCGAGACTTCTCATCCCAATGCTCTTCTTTAACTCGTCGAATCTGACTTTCTTCAAAGGTTTGGTAAGTATGTCGGCTAGTTGAACTTCAGTCTTGCAATATTCAAGATCAAGCTTCCCTATGTTCACTTGATCCCTGAGAAAATGATACCTTCTTTCTATGTGCTTACTTCGACCATGACACATAGGATGATTGGCAAGATCAATAGCTGACTTGTTGTCTACAAACAACTTCATCTTCCCAGGTTCCTTGATCTTGAGTTCTTCGAGCAATATATCTATCCATGCTGCCTGACATGCTGCATACGATGCAGCTACGTACTCAACTTCACATGATGACAAAGCCACAATGCTTTGTTTTCTCGAACTCCAAGAGATTGGAGCTCCTTCTATCATGAAAATGTAGCCTGCAATACTCTTCTTCTCATCTTGGTCTCCATTGAAATCTGAATCAGTATAACCATATACCTCCGCATCTTTCGACTTGGACTTATTTCGACATGGCATCAGCACACCATGATCAATCGTACCCTTAATGTATCTCAGCACTCTCTTTACTACAATGAGATGACATTCTTGGGGTTTCTCCATGAATCGACTTAACAATCCGACACTGTGACAAATGTCCGGCTTTGTATTGCAAAGATACCTCAAGGATCCAATAATTTGTTTGTACAGTGTCGAACTTACAAACTCATCATCAGTTACCTTCTTCAACTTTGCTCCTGTTTCCAATGGAGTTGTTGCAACTTTACAGTCAGTCATCTTGAACCTCTTCAAGATGTCTTGAGCATACTTCTTCTGGTGCAGGAACACACCTTCAGCTGTGTCTTTGAATTTCATCCCTAAGAAATATGACAAATTCCCTAGGTCGGACATTTCGAACTCTTGCATTAGCTTCGACTTAACTTTTCTTATCTCAGCTTTATTTGCACCTGTAATTAGCAAATCATCGACGTACAGGCATAAAATGATTCGACTATCATTGTCGACATCATTTACATAAACTCCATGCTCAGACACACACTTTATGAAACCTGCTTCGATTAGGAAACTATCTATTCTTTTGTTCTAAGCCCTCAGGGCTTGCTTCAATCCATAGAGAGCCTTCCTCAATCTGTACACCTTCGACTCATGCCCTTTGATCTCAAATCCTGGTGGTTGACTGACATATACTTCTTCCTCCAAAGGTCCATTCAAAAATGCTGATTTTACATCCAACTGATGTATCTTCCATCCTCTATATATTGCCGTCGAAACAATAATCCTGATTGTTTCCAACCTAGCCACTGGCGCATAGACTTCGTCGAAATCAATACCAGGTTTCTGCAGAAAACCTCTTACCACTAGTCTTGCCTTATGCTTGGCAATTTCACCATTTGGCCTTCGTTTCAGCTTGTAAACCCATTTCACATCAATAGGCTTCTTGCTGGCTTTTTCGACAAGTTCCCAGGTATTGTTCTTCTCGATTGCCCTGAGTTCTTCCTTCATGGCTTCACACCAATTCGAATCATTCATGGCTTCATCCAAGTTAATTGGTTCTGCTTCAGCCATCATCATTACTTCTTCTATTAAGTCACCATCTGCATCGATTGCATTATCTGGAAATCTCTCATATCCAGCTAACCTTGTCGACTCAGCTCTTGTTCTAGTTGATCTTCTGACATTCTGCTCAGGAGGTTCTTCATTTCAAATTGTCGTGGCCTCAGTTTGTTGGTCTTCTTCAAATACCGTCGGAACTGTCTCTTCAATCTGTCGACCAGTTTCCTATCGAACTGACCCATGACTTCACTCCCATTTTTTATTTTCATCTACCAAAACATCTCGAATGATCACAGCTTTATCATCTTCTGGTGAATATAGTCTATATGCACCAGTTGAATGATAACCTATGAGCACCATGGTTTGACTTCGATCATCTAGTTTTGTTCTCAATTGCTCATGAACATGCCTAAAACATATTGATCCAAAAACTCTAAGATGACTTACATTTGGCTTCTCACCTGTCCAAGCTTCATAAGGAGTCTTCTCGACTAGCTTCTTTGTTGGACATTTATTCAAAATGTATACTGCTGTCGAAGCTGCTTCAGCCCAAAATCTCTTTGGCACCTCTTTAGCCTTCAACATCATATTCAGTATACTTCTATTCTTCCTCTCAGCTATTCCATTGTGTTGAGGTGTATAGGGTGCAATAACCTCATGCTCTATACCTTCCTCTTCACAAAATCTAGCAAACTCTCGAGAGATGTATTCATCACCACCATCAGTTCTTAGTTTCTTTAGCTTGCAGCCACTTTGCTTTTCGACAAGCAACTTAAACTTCTTGAACTTTGTGAATACTTCGCTCTTACTTTCGATCATATAAATCCACATATATCTGGTGAATTCATCGATGAAAGTTAAGAAGTAACGCTTGCCACCATTCGACCTAACTTCAAAAGGTCCACATACGTCAGAATGAACAAGCTCCAACTTTCCTTTTGACTTAATTGGCAGATCATGCTTGAATGATTTTCTAGCCTGCTTTGCTTTGCAGCATTCTTCACACACATGATTTGGTTCCTTCACCTGAGGTAAACCATAAACCATCTTCTTCTGATTGAGCATACCCAAACTCCTGAAGTTTAGATGCCCATATCTATGATGCCATAGCCAATTCTTTTCTTCTTCTGTAGTTGACGCAAGACATTGATGATCAATCATGTTAATCTGAACTTTAAAGGTCTTGTTATCAACCAATGGTGCTTTCAGTACCAACCTACCATCAGCATGATACACCTTCATTTGGTTCTTCTCCAGCTTCATATTATGTCCTTTTGCAAGTAATTGACCTATACTTATCAAGTTACTTGTCATAGAAGGCACATACAACACATCAGTAATGCTGGCTTTTCTACCATCTCTTCTCATTACAGATATGTTTCCTCTTCCACCAGATGTGATCTGTCTACCATCTGCAAACTTTATCACCTTCTTAACTGATTCATCAAGCTTGGTGAACCAGTTCTTGTTACCGGTCATGTGGTTGCTGCAACCTGAATCAAGATACCACAAATTCGTTTCATCAGCGTCTGACTGAGTATCTGCCATTAGTAACACATCATCAGAATCACTCTCTTCTGGCTGTGCATACTGCGCTTTGTCACTTTCTTTTGCTCGTGTTTCCTTCTTCTTTCGACAGTCTCGAGCATAGTGACCAAAACCTTGACAATTGTAACACTGCACGTCTTTCATGTTAACTTTCTTCCCAGAATACTTGTTGCCCATGCCTTTCTTTATTGAATCATCATGATTCTTTGAACTCTTGCTTGACTTCTCATCACTAGCAAGATTCCTTCCCTGCTTCACCTTCCCAGACTTCTTGGTGAATTTCGCTTGTAGTGCTTGGTCCGATACCTTTTCTCTTTCTGAATCTCTTTGCTTCAATCTCATCTCATGAGCTTCCAAAGAAGCCTGTAGCTCTTCAACCTTCATCTCAGTAAGATTCTTGGACTCTTCAATTGACACTACAATGTAATCAAAATTTGCAGTCAGAGATCTTAGTACTTTCTCAATCTTCTGCAAATCTGTGATTGTTTCTCCACAAGACTTCATCTGGTTCATCAGCATCACCAATCTTGAAAAGAACTCCGAAACTGATTCATCTTCCTTCATTTGAATCATTTCGTATTGCTTTCTCAAGGTTTGCAGCTTCACCCTCTTCAGTTTCTCATCACCTCCATACAAGTTCTTTAACTTGTCCCACGCTCCTTTTGCAGATTCTTCTTCAATAATTTTCTCAAACACATTCGGATCCACACACTGGTGAATCAAGAACAACGCTTTGCCATCTTTCTTCCGTTGATCCTTGTACACAGCTTTCTGTTCATCAGTCGCATTCGCCCCCAATTCCGTTACACCATCATTCACGATTTCAACCACATCTTGAAATCTGAAAATAACCCCCATCTGCGCAACCCACCGTTGGTAGTTTTCCCCTTTGAAAACCGGTAGATTCGCTGGGAATTGTGTGGACGTTGTTGTTCCGTTTGCCATTAGATTCTCTCTGAATCGCAACCGGGCTCGTTGATACCAATTGTTGGAACTGGGTTCCAAGAAAGATGAATATTTGAGAGAAAAAAGAAGAAGAAGGAGAGAGAGAGAGAGAGGTTAGGGTTTTCAAAACTTTCTAAACTTTATTGAATGCAGTGTGCTATTGTTGTGTGTAATTACAAATTACAAAGCCCTTTATATAGACTATCAAAGCCCAGGCCCAAACAAACATTTCGACTAACTTCCTTAACAGCTATATTCGACTCTGTCGAATACAGCTGACTACACAACACTACAACTAATTCGACTTCGACACAAACCCTATAAAGACTCTGACTTCGACAGAGAACTTGAATTACTTCTAACAATAATGTGTATGATGTTAAACTTTGTTTCTAAGCAATTTTTTTCTGAAGAGTTTCTAAGCAAATTCTTAACTCAAATGGGAAATTTAAAACTTATATAAAAAATTCAAAAATACTATAATTTGTAAATTTGAATACATTTCCAATTTCTATAATGAAAAAGACGATGGATACGTTAATAATTAGATCATAAATGAGATTTAATGAAATAGATAAATGAGAGATATGCAAATGATCCACATCTAATCACATTAACTATCTTAATCTTATTTTTAAAAAATAGAAAATACAATTTAACTTTCCAATAATTATATTATTTGAATTATGATTTTTTTTCACTAATAATATTATATTTGTTCATTTTAAATATATTTAATAAATATTTATTTCTTTATTAATATATTCTCGAAAATATGACACAAAAAAAAATAATAATCTCATGTTTCAACTTTTGTAAAATTGTTTTCAGATATTTATTATTCTTAAGAATTTTTTTACTCGTGACTTTTTTTATATTTATTCTCATATCAAATGGGAATCCAACATTTCTATTGAAATAAAATTCAACTAACAACTCATACTAAAGAACAAAGGGTCCGAAAATATCGAGTTCGATTTCTAGTAAAAACAGTATATGATTAGACCTCGTACCTCCCAGATCAAACTCTGGATAACTTGGGCCTCTTTCCTTTGGAAACAAGAGGGTAAAAACTACACACAAAAAAAGTTCAACTAACAACAACTTCCTACTAATACTCATATTTATATTTATTTTTATATTTTTATAATTTTTAAATTAAAAAAATGGGTAAACGTTCCCGAGAAATTTTAATTTTTTTTAAATACATAGATATGAATATTATTCCAAACCTGAAATTATGAGTCTAATGAATGTTATTTCATCACTTGAAACAAACAGGCAATAATTTTTATAAAATATTTCTATTTACTTTGTCTATTGGGTGTATGGCAAAAATGTTCATGAGATTCACTTTCTATTGTGTTTGATATTGTTTGATAGCTCTATAAAATAGAGGAAGGAAAGTTTTGTATGGATCCGCACAAGCTAATCAAAAGCGAACATGACATTGAATTGGAATAGACTTGAATTCAAGATTTAAATGTCTAACCGGAGTTGGACTGAAATATTTTAACTTTAAGTTTGCGAGTTTAATTATTCAACCTTTTGAAATCCAGTTCAACTTGAAAGAAACAACATTAAATACATCGCAAGAAGATGAGAACTGCCGCAAGAACATTGCTAACCTAAATTCCATCGGGCCATAGAGCCACCACAATCTCACATCCTATTTCCAGAAACATATTCTCTTCCTCCATCCAATCTGAACCCCCATCATCTAATCACCGTAAATCCCGGTCAGTGCAAACCCAACAAGACTTTTGCTGAAGCTTTAGGTAATGTCTGAGATATTCCAACAAGTCAGTTGCCGACTCCATACGTGAAAGGAGATAAAATCTCTATTTCAATCCCACAAGAGGAGTGTCTTTTGGAGCTCGACTCGTGCAAACGCAACCTTCACGGAAGAATTATTTGGCCTAAAGGTTCCTCTCCGCTAATCGTGGTTCAACTCAAAGCTAAGTTATCTACCATATGGATCTCTCTAGAGAAATGAGGCATCGCTTTGCTCGATAATGGTTTTTTCGAGTTTTCATTCTCTAACTTAGAAGATGTGAGGCATGTTAGGTCTATGCCTTCTTAGAACCTCAACCCAGGCGTCTTAAAATTATTCATGTGGACAAGGGATTTTATCCCAAACAATGTTAATAATACCTCCGCTCAAGTGTGGGTGAGGATTCACAGTCTTTCTCAAGAGTATTGGCATCCCAAAATAATTTTTGTGATAGAAAGCAGTATTGGAGCTCCCATATGTATTGATTCTACATCTAACATGCCTCTTATTGATAGATCATTTGGGCACTTTGTCAGGGTGTTGGTGGATATTAAGCTGATGAATGAGATAAGAGATAAAATTTTGGTAGAAAGAGTTGGTTATGCTTTCTTTATAGAAATCGAATATGAAAAAATGCCGAATATATGTAATTTCTCCAAAGATTTAGGTCATTATGAACTTAACTACAGAAGGAAAGCTTTTAGGGAGGAAAGAGACCAGGGAAGGAACACAGATCGTGTTAATTTGAAGGCTTCAAATAGGCAAAAATTGTTGGGATAAACTTAAATTATTGGGTAGTTGAAAAGTTAGATTCTCTTGGGGAGTGAATAAGCTTTCTCTCCTTGGGACCTAGAGACATTTAATGTAATATTTATTAGTGTAGTATTTATCTCTCCTAACCTTGGTCTCTATATAAAGACCACTTTGTAACTCATTTTAAACAAGACATTTTTGAACTATCAATACAAAGAGAAAGTAGTTGCAGTCCAGAAAAAAGTCCTCCACTGTTGTTGGTTCATTTTGTCTTTAAATTGGCATCAGAGCTCATGGCAAGCATGACGAGTCAAATGCCACTGCCACGCTTAACAAGATCAAACTACGAGAATTGGAGCATTCAGATGAAGGCGCTCCTCGGCTCACTTGATGTGTGGGAGGTAACAAGTGATGGGTATGAAGAACCATCAAACACAGCAAGTTTCACAGCAGCCCAAAACAAGATGTTGAAAGAGACACGTTCAAAAGATAAAACAGCACTGTACATGTTGTTTAGAGCAGTTGACGAATCAGCCTTCGAAAAGATTGCTGGTTCAACTACGTCAAAAGAAGCGTGGGATACGCTAGAGAAAGCGTTCAAAGGAGCAGATAGAGTCAAGCAAGTCCGCTTACAGACTCTTCGAGGAGAGATGGAGAGAATGAAGATGAAGGAGACAGAGGCTGTGTCAGACTATATCACAAGAGTACAGTCGGTGGTAAATCAGTTAAATCGAAATGGAGAAGGGATGACGGATGCCCGTATTGTCGAAAAGATTCTAAGGTCTTTGACAGATAAATTCGAAAACATAGTGTGCGCAATAGAAGAGGCGAAGGACCTTTCGACAATCACTGTCGAAGATGTTGCTGGATCACTCGAAGCACATGAACAGCGCAAAACAAAGAAGAGGGAGGAAAAGACTGAGGATATAGAACTCAACAGAGACGAAAAAGCACTCTTGTCTCAAAATTGGCGTGGTAGAGGACGTGAACGTGGAGGACGTGATGGTGGTCGAAGTTACCAAAATGTCGAAAGAGGGCAGTCAAGTCAACAAAATTGGCGTGGTAGAGGACGTGGACAAAGAGGTGGTAGGTCGAACTACACAAATGTCGAATGTTACAAATGTAACAAGCAAGGGCACTATGCGAAGGATTGCAACTCCTACAGTTGTTACAACTGTGGAAAGATGGGACATCTTGCAAAAGATTGTCGACTCAGAAGAAAGGTGGAGGAGACAACAAATTTTATTTTAGAGACAGAATCTAACGAAGGATTCCTATTGATGACTCAAAAGGAAGCAGACGAAGAAAATGACACCATGTGGTACCTGGACTCAGGAGCTAGCAATCACATGTGTGGTCACAAACACTTGTTTAAAGAAATGAAGAAGATTGAAGATGGCCATGTTTCGTTTGGAGATGCGTCGAAGGTGAAGGTCGAAGGAAAAGGAATAATTTGTTTCTTACAGAAGGATGATGTGATAGGATCAATCGAAGGAGTGTATTATGTACCAAACCTCAAAGCAAATATCTTGAGTTTGGGACAACTTACTGAAAAGGGCTATTCGATACTCATGGAAAATCGAAATCTGCATCTGAAAGACAAGTCAGGACAATTGGTTGCTCAGGTCGAAATGGGAGGAAATCGAATGTACAAGCTAAACTTGAGAAACATTCAAGGAAAATGCTTACAAGCCAATGTCGAAGATCAAGCGTCTTTATGGCATTTGCGCTTTGGTCATTTACATCAGGCTGGACTACAGAGACTGGCGAAGAAAAATATGGTGCATGGACTACCAGAAATAGAGTTCGACGGAAAGTTCTGTGAAGAATGTGTGTTTGGTAAACAGACAAGAACTTCATTTCAGAAGAAGGCAGAATATTAGGCTAAATATATTCTGGAATTGATTCACACCGACATTTGTGGACCAATTACTCCAGAATCCTTCAGTGGCAAAAGGTACTTCATTTCCTTCATTGATGATTCCTCAAGGAAAACTTGGGTGTATTTTCTGAAAGAAAAGTCAGAAGCTTTCGAAGCATTCAAGAAGTTCAAGATAATGGTGGAGAAAGCAACTGACAGACACATCAAAGCTCTTCGATCAGACAGAGGTGGAGAATATACTTCGACAGCCTTTATGAAGTATTGTGAAGAACAGGGCATAAGAAGATTTCTAACTGCACCATACTCACCTCAACAAAATGGTGTGGCGGAGAGGAAGAATCGAACAGTTCTTGACATGGCTCGTTCAATGCTTAAGAGCAAGAACATGTCGAAGGAATTTTGGGCAGAGGCTGTGCAATGTGCAATCTATGTTCAAAATAGATGCCCACATAAGAAATTAGGAGATCAAACACCACAAGAAGTTTGGAGTGGACAAAAGCCAACTGTGTCTCATTTCAAAGTCTTTGGAAGTGTAGCTTATGCACATGTACCTGATCAAAGAAGAACAAAGCTGGAGGACAAGAGTCAGAAATACATACTCATTGGGTATGATGAGAAAACGAAAGGTTACAGACTCTTCGATCCTATAAACAGAAAGGTAATAGTGAGTAGAGACGTTCGAGTAAACGAAGCAAGCAAGTGGGATTGGAACAATTCGACAGAGGTTGTTGTCGAAGTGGGATTGGAGCAACCCGACAGAGGCATTTCGACTGAAGACTCCGACAATAAAGATGAGCCTTCACAACCTAGAATGAGAAGTCTACAAGACTTGTACGAAAACACAGAAGAAGTGCACCTTGTATGTCTATTGGCAGATTCTGAAGATGTCAGTTTTGAAGAAGCAGTGAGAAACAAAGACTGGAAGAATGCCATAACTGAAGAGATAAATGCCATCGAACGAAATGATACCTGGGAACTATCAGAGTTACCCAAAGGAAGTCGAACAATTGATGTGAAATGGGTATTCAAGAAAAAGATGAATGCTGAAGGTAAAATCGAAAGATACAAGGTACGACTTGTGGCGAAAGGATACAAACAGAAAGCAGGAATCGACTATGATGAAATGTTTGCACCTGTTGCGAGAATGGAAACAACTCGACTACTCATTTCTCAAGCAGCTCAATACAAATGGCCAATATTTCAAATGGATGTCAAGAAAGCTTTTCTGAATGGTGTGCTCGAAGAAGAAGTCTATGTCGAACAACCCCCAGGATACATGAAGATCGAAAACGAAGGAAAAGTGCTAAGACTAAAGAAAGCACTTTATGGGCTAAAGCAAGCACCACGAGCATGGAACACACGAATTGATACATACTTCAAAAAGAATGGTTTTCAGCAATGTCCCTACGAACATGCTGTATATGTGAAGAAAGATAAAGAGAAAATGCTGCTTGTTGCTCTCTATGTTGATGATTTAATTTTCTTGGGCAACAACAATCAATTGATAGAGGAGTTTAAAACTGCAATGACACAGGAATTCGAAATGACAGACTTAGGTCTGATGAAGTATTTCCTCGGTCTAGAAGTTCGACAAGAAGAAGCTGGAATTTTTATCTCACAGGAGAAGTATGCAAAGGACATCCTGCAGAAATTTAAGATGGAAGGCTGTAATCCAATTTCGAATCCAATGGAACCTGGAGCAAAACTTTCGAAATTTGATGGGGGAGAGCGTGTCGAAACAAGCAAATTTCGAAGTTTGGTGGGAAGTCTTCGATATCTGACATGCACAAGGCCAGATCTCTCGCTTAGTGCAGGAATTGTGAGTCGATTCATGGAAGAACCAGCCTACACACACTGGAAAGCCTTGAAGAGAATCCTTCGATACGTCAAAGGAACTGTGTCACTTGGAATGTTCTATTCAAAAGCAGAAGAATACAAGTTGACTGGCTATTCTGATAGCGATTGGTGTGGTAACATAGATGATCGAAAAAGTACTTCAGGCTATGTTTTCTTCATGGGAAACACTGCTTTTACCTGGCTTTCGAGAAAACAACCAATTGTAACACTTTCGACATGTGAAGCAGAATATGTGGCAGCATCTTGGTGTGTATGCCATGCAATATGGCTAAGAAGATTGTTGAGCAAAATGGAACAAAAACAGGAAGATGCAACAATAATACAAGTGGATAACAAATCTGCAATCGAACTGGCGAAGAATCCAGTAAACCATGAAAGGAGCAAACACATTGACGTTCGATTCCACTTCATTCGAGAACATGTGAAGAATGGAGATGTCGAACTAAAGCATGTTGCAAGCAAGGACCAGGCAGCTGACATTCTCACAAAACCACTGTCGAAGGAGTTGTTCGACAGAGGAAAGAAGATGCTGGGAATGATGGATCGTAGAAACATTTAAGTTTATGGGGGAGTTTTGTTGGGATAAACTTAAATTATTGGGTAGTTGAAAAGTTAGATTCTCTTGGGGAGTGAATAAGCTTTCTCTCCTTGGGACCTAGAGACATTTAATGTAATATTTATTAGTGTAGTATTTATCTCTCCTAACCTTGGTCTCTATATAAAGACCACTTTGTAACTCATTTTAAACAAGACATTTTTGAACTATCAATACAAAGAGAAAGTAGTTGCAGTCCAGAAAAAAGTCCTCCACTGTTGTTGGTTCATTTTGTCTTCAAAAATCGAATGGGATTGATAATCATGAAAAAGAATTACAAAAGACTATGATTGGAGAGTATAATGGTGACGATAAAGACAATTCAGATAAGGTTAGTGACATTGCAGCCATCCCTATTCTCACCTTAGTTGTTAGTCCATAAGTTATCAGAAAGATATTGATAAACCTAGTAGCAGTGTTGGAAGGAAGGAAAATAGTAGGAGAATAGAAGCAGAAATCTTAAGTTTTAAAGACTCTGAATTCATGGCTGTCACACAACTCATTCCATCCGATGACACAATTGAAGCCACAAAGAGTGCTATTTTTCTCAAGAATATTCTTGGGTAAACATGGCTAATGAAACAGAAAATAGCTCTGAAGAAGAAGCATCAGATATTGATCTGAATAATTTTCAACATGTTGTCTCCAAATCCAAAGGAAAGAAGAAAAAAAGAAAGCTAAATTTAAGGAAGCACTGAGTACCATAATTAAAGCTGATTCAAATTAGCCTTCCTTATGAAGTGCTCATTCTGGAATGTGAGGGGGCTTGCCAATTCCCTAACAAAATTATCTCTTAAAAATATCCTGCAGTTTCACAAACCGGACCTTTGTATTATTGTTGAACCTTGGTTGAATCACCTTCACTTCCCCTAGATTTTTTGGGACAAGCTTGATCTAAAGTTGTTTACTGTCAATGATAGAAGCAATCTAGATCCTAATATTTGGTGCATTTGTAAGAGATCTTTAATCCCTCAAGTCCAAACTACCACTGATCAGTTAGTGGTATTCTCCATCCTTATTGAGAACATAAATTTCTTTTTTGCTGTTGTGTATGCTTCTACCTGCTATATCAAAAGAAGAGGCCTTTGGAGCGATTTATCCAATGCTTTAACCAACAATAATGTCCCTTGTGTTTAGTGGATGATTACAACTCGATTCTTGAGGCGCATGAGCACAGAGGCGGCAGTTTACCTTCGAGTGCTCCCATGGATGATATCAAGGTCTGGAAAGATAACAATAGGTTGATTGATACCACAGTCAAAGGTCCTAGTTTCACCTGGTACAATGGCAGGTCGAGTAGTGCATCTGTTGAGAGAAAGGTGGACAAAGCATATTGTAACAATAGTTTGTTAGTTTCTTGTCAAACTATGGTCTCCATCACTTTACCTAGGTTGAGATTCGATCATTATCCCATCTTGGTTGAAGCTTCTTTCACTCAATTAAGGGTTGTTTCGCAATTCAAGTTCCTAGAGATGTGGACTTTTCATGACACATGCAGAGATGTTATTACTTCCTCTTGGAATAATAATGTTGTTGGCTACCCCCCATGTGTGTTTTGAGAAATAAACTTTGAAACCTAAATGAAAGTCTTAAGCATTGGAATATAGACATTTTTGGTAATATTCATGATAAAGTGAGTGAATCTATGACTAAGCTGGAAGGTATTCAAGAGGGGATTAGTGTTGATGGTCCTACTGACTCCCTTATGTCTCAAAAATATCAGAAGAACTAGTTAGGACTTATTATAAGTCAAAATATCCACATATAATGGGTATACAAATTGCAGATAAATAATAAAAAATCAATGGGTTGATTGACGAAGAATCAACATACTAAATAAACAAATTGATTCAACATATTTAATTATCATGCAATTGATTGATAATGACTCAAAAAATTGATTGACACCAACTTAACAATGTTGGTGTCAATGATTCAACAATGGCTCAACAAGTTGATTAACAATTACTCCCTCAGTTCCATATTATAAGAGAAATTCATTTTTTAGATTCATTAAATAATTAATGTATCTGGTCTATATATAGACCAGATACATTAATTATTTAATGAATCTAAAAAGTGAATTTCTCTTATAATATGGGACGGAGGGAGTACTCAACAAGCTGTTGGTTAACATTGACTCAGTAGTAAATTATTAATAAATTAATTTGCAATGACACTCAAAAGATTATTGATGATGACTCAATAGTAAATTTGGTGGATAGTGATCATTTATATTTTACATAACAACATGGACTTAGAACCAATAAACTTAATTCTTACTATGTGAGATTCGCCTTTATTAATATGTTTAATAAGAAACATTTTGATAACATTAATAATTGGTCAATTTCTATCTAGAAGATAGAAACTATCCTTTAGAGTGTGTTTGGATGAGGTAATTGAGATTTTTCAAAAAATTCAAAAGCCTAAGCAATTTAAATGATTCAATTGAAATTCATTTATTTTTAAATTCTTTTGTTTGGATAGAGTATTAAAATGATTTATTGTTAAATTTTTAGGGTCATTTTCATAAACTTTAAAACTTTTGAGCCAAATTTAAAATATGAAAAATAGCGACCAATTTGCAATTTTTGAAAATTTGAAGGGACTAATTTGTGAAATTTGAAAAATTTTAGGGACTTAGTTGCAATTTTTAGAAAAATTTAGGGGTGTGTATTTGAAATTTTCATAAAATATGAGGACTATCTTGCAAATTTTGAAAAATTGATAACAAACAATTTAACAATTGTATGATATAGAGTGAAAAAGTAATTTCAAATTCCTTACTTTTTGGTGTCATTTGAAATTCCTTAAATTTAACTTGAATAAAATACTTCATAAATTTACATCATTTTAACAATTCTCTATATTTTTTATCCAAACAATGAATTTTGGTCAAATCATTTTAAATTCCCTCAAAAAATTACTTTCCCTCATTAAAATGCTTCATCCAAACACACTCTTAAGATATTTCTTTTCCTTTCTTTTCTTACCAATCACTCCTTTTGTCTTTATAGTTAGTAAGAGAGAAGAGAAATAGAAAGGGAAGAGAATAAAAGAAGAAAAAGAAGAAAAGATAGTACGAGATACGAGAAAGAAGGTAAGAGAAAGAAGAAGAGAAAACTTGGAGGAAGAAGAATCATCATTATCATCACTACCAAATCATCTCAAATTTTCCATCATCTTCATTAATCTAAGGTGGATTCCTAGATAGTATTAGCTTTTGGAGGAAAATTCATGTTTTTGGAAATTATGGTTTTTGTGAAATTATGTAATATGAGATTATCTTATTTCGTACATGATGTTCTTGATGATTTATATGTTTTCTTGAGTTAATTCATGATGTTAGTGGTTGTTTGGTGTATATAGTGTTAAAGGATGATGTTGTTGCTTGTTTTTCCATTCATATTAAGTTTCTACTTTGGTTGAATCCTGTCATCCTCGCCAGGAGAGGGAATGTTTTGCCTGATGAGAGTTTATGTTGTTGGGTTGTTCTGTTATGTAATCCTTGCCAAGCAAGACAATTGTTTTGGTCTCTTGCTTGATCTAACAGAGCAGAGACAATCAATTATGCCCCCATCTGAATGGCTCCCTCTACAACCTTCTGAGCTTCATCATCCACAACCTTTGTCTTCCTAACAAAAGGTACCTCAATTTCCTCTTCTTCCTCTTCCTCTTCCTCTGTAAAGTCACAAGGAAGAATAATCTTTCTCAACTTCATCTTCTTCACAGGTGCATCAGAGGTGACATAAGATGAAAATGTCTTCTGAGGAGTTTTTCCACTCCTTGTCTTAGGGGCATCAAGCTAGTGGAGGACACCACTTCTTCTATCTCCTTCTGAATTTCCTTCTGCTGTAGAGCCTTTTTATTAGGAGGATTCTGAAGAATTTTTTAAGCATTAGAAGTAACTTGTTTTCTTTTCCTAGAAGGTATGTACACGTCCATTGGTTCTTCTGGTAAGTCCTCAAAAGTCTGAACATTACCAGCTTCTTTTCTTGCCATCTTGATGAATTCCCTAATTACCTCAGGATTGTCATGCTTGGTAATTACTGGATAGTCATCAAGATAGGCATGTTTTCTACTTCAGACTCTAAGAACTCTTTTGATAAAACCACTTCATTCTTCTTCAAAAGCTTTATGTTGGCCAAAACTGAAGCAAAGAGATTGTTCCCATGAATTTCTTCCAAATCATCATGAGCAGAAGCAGCTCTCAGAGAGTCAATCAGATGACCATGATGAAATAATTTAGACAAAATTCTGGCATAAGGTACATTTTTCTTTTTATGCTTATTACT
The DNA here is from genome assembly GCA_022829125.1 of Lathyrus tuberosus. Taxonomy (NCBI): domain Eukaryota; kingdom Viridiplantae; phylum Streptophyta; class Magnoliopsida; order Fabales; family Fabaceae; genus Lathyrus; species Lathyrus tuberosus. The sequence goes on from JALAZF010000213.1 coordinate 6,857,357, forward strand.
CTCCTTGACAACTTCACACAGATGATGGAAGATATAACCAAACAGATTAATGTTCTCTTCATTGACCAAATACCATATGAAATGTCTGTGATCCCAACAGATTTGATAAGTACTACTTTCTCTATGGATTAGAAACCCAATGAGGATCTTGAACAGAAGTTTGTAATGAGTCTTCATGTTCTTCACCTTTCCAAAGTCTGAAGAGAATGATGTATTTTCTGACAACTCAAACAACCTTATTTTGATAACATCGACTTCTGGATTGTATTCCTTGGTGTTAAGAGTGCACCTTCCTACATTAGACACACAAATAAGCTTGGCAATTATTTTCTGAGTGATGATGACATCGACTCCCATCATAACTGGCCTTATTTATACTTCCTTGAACTCTTTTAGTCCTATTTCCTTTTTACTCTTTCCTCTCAAAGAATTGTCTTCAGCAACCTTCTGTTTTTCTTTAATAGAAGCATCAAACTTATCATATACTTCAGCTCTAACCCAGAAGTCCTTGACCAGATAGGGATAGGTTGGTCCATTCAACATATTAAAGAATGAAGCCTTTTCTTGCACTTTGAAGAAATTCTATAGGGGGTAACCATTCAAATTGAATGAATCAAAATCAACAATGTACTCAATAATGAGTTTCAGATCCTCCTTCTTGATATCATTGGTTCTGGGTTTGATATACAGAAGTTTACCATATTCAACATTCATGGTTGTTTGTTGAGAAGATGATGATGAAGCCATTGCAGAAGGGGTTTTAGGGTTTCTTTTGAAATGGGTAGTTGATAAGTGCAAATTGTAGCTATCTTTGTATATAAGTTTTGTTGCACTTATCGATAATTTTTGTTAATATCGTTCGAATAAACCCCGCTTTGTTTGTAAATACGTTTACTTTACGTTATAGTGTATATATTGCGTATCGTATAAATATCATTAAGTTTAATTGATTTTCTTTCATTTTTACAGGTATTCAAGCAAGGATATCTTGTCATATTCATAAAGAGCATTGAATAAGCTTTCCAACGACTCCGACCGTGCGTCAATCCGAGTTACGGTTCAAAAGTTATGGTCAAAACAAGGCTGGTGTGCTGTCAAGTTCGCTTTGCGAAATTCCTAGCGAATGCTCCCAGACTTATAGCAGTAGAAAAAGGGACCAAAGTTAGCTTTGCGAACTTTCCAGCGAATATCCGCTTTGCGAATAAAAGTTCGCATTGCGAACTTTTGCAGAATTGCAGAGGCGATTTGACTGTTTTGAGGCACTCAGGTGCCAATTTTTGAAGTTCGCTCCGCGAATAAAAGTTCGCTTTGCAAACTTGACTGATTTTTGAAATGTTATTTAAGTCATTTCATTCATTTTTTAGGTTATGGTTTTGGGGATTTTTGCTCCCAACTCCATCAACTTTATTTTTTGATAGTATAGAGCTTAGAAAAGCATTAATGGAGGTTGCAACTCGACGATTAGGGGTTGATGATTCTTGGATCGTGATTGATACCGCGAGAGATTTTGATTCCTCTTCTCTCTTCCCTTTGTAGTTTCCATTTGTTGTGAGTTTGTATGTATGTTTACCTTGATTATATGTATATTTATTGCTCATGGTGTTGTATAAAACTCATTTTACAATTTAATGTTGATGATTGCTTTCTTTATTTGGGCTTGAGTTGCGGTAGACATATCCTCTTTGAATCCGGATTTAGGATGAACATCTATTAGGTTCTAGATTCTAGAGATAGATTTAGGCTTAATATTCACTTGGGTATTGGGACTTAATGCTTCCATGTGGTCGAGTTGCGTGAGACATCATCGATGAGGCAATGCGGTTGTTCTCTCAATTTTGCGTTAGACATAACCTTTGTTGTGAGCGATACGTGATAATGTTGAAGAGTGATTTAGGTTGCGTGCAACTGGGTAGTAAGTTTAAGTATTTGATAGGGTAGATGAAATGTAAACCCGAGAGTTCTCTACTCTCCAAAGAATGAATTCTTTTTTTGTTCATAAGTTTTATTTCCCGCGTTTAATTTAAACCCATTTTAAACCCAAACTCTATAACATTTAAATTATTGAACGGCAGTTCAATTGCACCGATCTCTGTGGACACGATAAACTCCCGGAAAAATACTTCCAAATCTTTTTGTTGCTTGCCGCTTTACCGCTTCAACAAAATGGCGCCGCTGCCCGGGATTGGTGTTTTTATTGAATCGCATTGCGATAGTTTCTTTGTTTTTGAGTTTTGTAGATATCGTATATATTGTCTATTTTCACTAGTTTCTATTTTCACTTGTTTATATTGATACTTGTTTTGCTTTTATTTTCCATTATGTTTGTTCAAGTGTTGTATACATTTTGTTCCTTTAACGTTTGTTCAAGTGTTTGGTTATGACAATTGCTTTTGGTTTGCGCGGTGAGGCATCACCATGGCATGAAGGAAGGAAGTTACTAGCTAAGCACTGTAAAGGCGTCAAGCTTACGACGTAAAACAAGCATGTTTTATCGTTTTTTTGTTTCGTTATTACTTTTTCATTCTAGCTTAGGTAGTGTGGTGAACATTCATTAAACAAGTTGTTTACGACTTGTTTAATCCATTTTCAACCGGTCTTTTAGTATGTTTATATTAATAATTCTTGTGTTTGTCAATGACTTTTTTAGTAGCTTGAGGAAATTTAAGGTGATGTTCCAAGTTTGATCGTTTCAACTTGCGGATGTATGGTAATGATATTGTTAAGTTTTGTACACGTCCAAGGTATGTGTTTATCACTTTCTAGACTTTAGCATATTCATGATTCTTAGGCATTTTACAAACTTCCATGACATTCATTCTTTTGTATACTTGTTCTTGTTGTGAATCACTTTAGTTTCCAACCTTTTTGTGAGGTAGCTTTCCATTGTTCATATATGCGAGGAGTACCAACATTCTTGTTCTAACTAGATTTTATTATGCTTAATCTTTTGTTTGTGTTGATTATATGAAAGCATGAAAAGGATCAAGGCATTTTGTTTCATTTTGAGCACAACTACCTAGCCAAATAGTCATGCACCTTGTGAGCGTGTGATCATTCGTAACCACTTTGTGCCTTTCTATCATTATCCATGTTGTTTGAACTTAATGCTTGTCTATGAGTATTGAATTCACTTTTTGTATGGATTTTGATTGATTGTTTTTTTCTTGAACCCTCAACTTTGTGTTGTTGTATGAATTTCTACTTTGCCTTAGAAAGTAGGGAGTATTCACATGATGATGTGATTGAATTCAAGTTGGGGAGAGAATGATTGTTTACTCATTGATTGGTTTCTATGAGGTTGAAAAAGAAAAGAAAAAAAAGAAAGATATGAAAAAGAAAAGAAAAGAAAAGAAAAATGTGAAAAAGAAAGAAAAAGAAAATCCTTGAGAAAGGAAACAAAAAGAGTTCAAATAATTGTGCTAAATAAGTATTGTGTTTTGTGTAACACTTGGGATTTTGGAAGAAGTTGATTGGAATTTTGTGTTTAAGTCTTTGTGAGTTGATCACTTCCTTAAGTTTAGGCAAGTTTTTGTTTCAATTACCTTTAGAAATTGCCCCTTGTTTGTTTACCCGACCATGCTACAACCTTGAAAGCCCTTGTGATTCTTGCCTTTGTATGTTCAATGTGAATTTTTGGATGAGTGCATAATTTAGTCTTTTGTTTGCAAGATTGTTGTGTGAGTAAAAAGTACCTCATTTTGTGTTTTTCATCTACCAATGATTATTTTTGCTAGGTGTGATTCACGTTTGAACTTGTGTTGTTTTAGGATGTTTGGCATGATTTTTGTATTTTGCATTTGTTTCGTGACTATGTTATTGTCGTAGTTTAGTGGTAAGTATTTACTTTGTGTGTACCGTTTATCATTTGAACCATACATTTGCTTCCGTTTTTCAAAACTTGTTGATTCATCATTCTTTGGTTATTGCTTTTGTGTCTTTGAGTTGTTTGATTCTTGTTTGAGGACAAATAAGTTTAAGTTGGGGAGAGTTGATAAGTGCAAATTGTAGCTATTTTTGTATATAAGTTTTGTTGCACTTATCGATACTTTTTGTTAATATCGTTCGAATAAACCCCGCTTTGTTTGTAAATACGTTTACTTTACGTTATAGTGTATATATTGCATATCGTATAAATATCATTAAGTTTAATTGATTTTCTTTCATTTTTACAGGTATTCAAGCAAGGTTATCTTGTCATATTCATAAAGAGCATTGAATAAGCTTTCCAACGCCTCCGACCGTGTGTCAATCCGAGTTACGGTTCAAAAGTTATAGTCAAAACAAGGGTTGGTGTGCTGTCAAGTTCGCTTTACGAACTTCCCAGCGAATGCTCCCAGACTTATGGCAGTAGAAAAAGGGACCGAAGTTCGCTTTGCGAGCTTTCCAGCGAATAAAAGTTTGCATTGCGAACTTTTGTAGAATTGCAGAGGTGGTTTAACTGTCCAGAGGCACTCAAGTGCCAATTTTTAAAGTTTGCTTTGCGAATAAAAGTTCGCTTTGCGAACTTGACTGATTTTTGAAATGTTATTTAAGTCATTTCATTCATTTTTTAGGTTATGGTTTTGGGGATTTTTGCTCCCAACTCCATCAACTTCATTTTTTGATAGTATAGAGCTTAGAAAAGCATCAATGGAGGTTGCAACTCGACGATTAGGGGTGGATGATTCTTGGATCGTGATTGACACCTCGAGAGATTTTGATTCCTCTTCTCTCTCCCCTTTGTAGTTTCCATTTGTTGTGAGTTTGTATGTAAGTTTACCTTGATTATATGTATATTTATTGCTCATGGTGTTGTATAAAACTCATTTTACAATTTAATGTTGATGATTGCTTTCTTTATTTGGGTTTGAGTTGCGGTAGACATATCCTCTTTGAATCCGGATTTAGGATGAACACCTATTAGGTTCTAGATTCTAGAGATATATTTAGGCTTAATATTCACTTGGGTATTGGAACTTAATGCTTCCGTGTGGTCGAGTTGCATGAGACATCATCGACGAGGCAATGCGGTTGTTCTCTCAATTTTGCGTTAGGCATAACCTTTGTTGTGAGCGATACGTGATAATGTTGACGAGTTATTTAGGTTGCATGCAACTAGGTAGTAACTTTAAGTATTTGATAGGGTAGATGAAATGTAAACCCCTGAGAGTTCTCTACTCTCCAAAGAATGAATTCTTTTTATGTTCATAAGTTTTATTTCCCGCATTTAATTTAAACCCATTTTAAACCCAAACTCGATAACATTTAAATTGTCGAACAACAGTTCAATAGCACCGATCTCTGTGGACACGATAAATTCCCGAAAAAATACTTCCAAATCTTTTTGTTGCTTGCCGCTTTACCGCTTCAACAGTAGTTTTCTGAGAAAGCTTGAGAAACAAAAGTGAAGGAAGTGAGAGAGATAGAGAGAGAGAGAGAGAGAAAGATATATATATATATATATATATATATATATATATATATATATATATATATATATATATATATATATATAGAGAGAGAGAGAGAGAGAGAGAGAGAGAGAGAGAGAGAGAGAGAGAGAGAGAGAAGTGTGTGAGTTTGTTTTAGAAGCGTGTTTTGAGTAAACAATTTTTTTTTATCAAAACAAAACTTAAAGACTAATGAGGCAGGATGCACAGCTTTTAAGACAAATCATCATAACCAGAAAGGTTTTTACCCAACAGTTACAACCCACGTGTCAGAAGATATTTTTGATTCATGACACATATGTGGACAGGTGTCAGAGGCAATTGAAAAGGTTTTTCCACTTGTGTGCTTATCAGATGAAATTAATCTTATTCAGAGCTTCAGAGGCTGAGATGCTCAGAGGATACTACTCACCAGAGACTAGCTCAGAGCTTCTGATCATAGTAGCTTATGATCATCATCAGACTCTAATTCTCCAATCAGATGCAAGCACATGATTTTTGAAATATTTTTAAAGTGCTTAATTCTGAGATAGAATAAGATTCTTTGTAACTCAGATAGAAGTAGTATTATCATAGTGAAGTGTAATTATGCTTTCATAAATATGAAATTCTACTAACTGGTATTACAATATCAGGTTTAGAAACTATTAACTAAAAACAAAGAAATTGTCATACCATTCTTTGTGCAGCTTCCGATCTGCTAATGAGATTGTTCTTAAGGAACCACTTTGTTCCAACAATACTCTTCTGATAACCATCATGAGTCTTTTCAAAGGCCCTTTCAACTGGATGAGCTTCAGAAGTTGGTTAAGCATATGAAGCACCAACTTCTGATTAATTAGCTCCAGTCTTCCTAGTACCAGTAATCTTTCATTATCGGTTTCTTCTATTATATATGAATATGATTTCAAGAATTACCTTCGACTTGTTTCCTGCATCCTTACTGAAGTTGTTCTTGTGCTGCTTTGCCTGCACATATTCCTCGCACACTTCATTTGGAATGTTGATTCGTGGTACCTCTGAAACCATATTTCTTCCTTTCAGATCTTTGATGTCTTTGAAGTTGAGGCAGCCAAGTCTATAGTGCCATCCCTGCTAGCTGCAGTTGCGAGGCACTTGTGCTCCATCACATTAAGTTCAATCTTGAAGGTTCTATTCTAAGACATGAGAGCCTTCAAGATTAACCTTCCACCAGAGTCTAGAACTCTAATCATCTTGTCTTCAATCAAAACTTTGTAATTCTTTTCGACCTACTACCATATGCTAAGAAAATTACTTTTCATGCCTGATATATAGAACACATTGGAAATTACTGACCTTTTTCCATATTTCCTCATAATCAGAACATCACTAATATCTTCAGCTGCTAGAGTATTGTCATTTGCAAATTTCACCATGTTCTTCATCGAGGATTTTATGTTGACAAACCAATCTTTCCTACCAGTCATGTGTGATGAGTATCCTGAGTACAAGTACCATTGGCCCTTGAATCTTTCTTTATCTCTTGTTGTGACCATTAGTAACATCTCTTCTTCTTTATGCTTTTTCATCTTTGCATCATTTTCTTGATTCTTTTATTTTTCAGGACAATCACGAGAGTAATGACCATACTTCTGACAATTGAAACAATAAATGTAAATTTTTTCGGGTTTTCATCCACCACCTTTTCCTCTACTTGCAACAACACCTCTGTGGTTGCTTTGGTATGAAGGTCTTCTTTGATTCGACGAGTTTCCTTCTTGCTGGTTTCCTCTATCAGATGAATTTTTGTAGTCTCCTCTACCTATGTTGTCGAACCATTTTCCTTTTCCTTTCTTTTCTTTTGCTGATTGTGCCTGTAAAGCCACATCACTCTTCGACTTACTTACAACTCTTTTAGTCATTCTTTGTTCATGAGATTCAAGTGTCCCTTGAAGCTCTTTCTTTGTCAATGTTGACAAGTCTTTTGATTCTTCTATGGAAACTGCCATGTGATCTAATTTTGGAGTCAATGACCTAAAGATCTTTGCAACAAATGATCTTGACGTCAATACTTCTCCACATACCTTGATTTGATTCACTAGTTTCGTAACCCTTAGTAAAAAATAGTTACGCTTTCACTTCTTCCATCTGAAGCAATTCATATCGGAATAAGAGAAAAAAATGAATAGGGTAAGAAAAGAGAAATTAGGGTTTAAGAGAAAGGGAAGATGGAGAATACTTCTGCAGAGTTTCTCTCTGCTTGCAAACTGAAGTTTATTCAATCTTTTCTCTATACAACTGCTTTATTATAATGATAGGATATCTCCCTATTCATAAGTTGAGATTTCTTGCACACCAAACAATCTCCAACTAACCTAACTCGGCTAAAAATACAAAATAAAACTAAGTCTAAATTCATTTCGAAGACATACTTCTTCAACATTTTGACAACTATACAAATTTCTATACGCAGAGCATTTCGACAACAACAGACTCTATCAAAATGGTGTTTTGACACAAAATCAACAATCTTGATTCAAAATCAATAATACATTGATTTCATTAACTAGATTTAAGATTGTTTAAAAGAAACCCACAAATTTACAGTTACACTTTTGCATCAATATCAATCAATGCAATACTGTTAATAATTATTAATCAATTGTTGAATCATAATTTTCAATCAACCTATTGAGTCATTATCAATTAACAAACTAATTTTAATTATCCCTATGCAACTGATGACACAAACTCCTCCCATGTTTATCTACTTCCCAACTTAAAATCTAATTCCTAAAATACCTTTTTTTTTTTGTTGATGTTTAATACTAAAATCGAATTCCTTTTAAATCTTTCCCATTCAATGGGGAACACCTTTTTTTATTTATTTTTAATAATTTATAAAATAAATAACTTTTTTAATAATACAATAATAATTTTAAATATAAAAAATTAATTTGAATATTTTAATTAAAAATAAATAAATTTTGTATCCCTTATTTTCATTGAGTGGATAAACTCTTTTCCGTATTTAATAAAAATATTTATGTATTATTATTATTATTATGAGATTAATTGGAATACACTGTCAGTGTAAAATTATTTTACACTGTCATCCAATTAAAATTAATTATTTTGACACATGAGAAGAGAGAAACAAGGAAGAAATGGTTATTAAAATGATTTATTTATAATGTAATTTGTTTTATTTTTAATTTCATAAATACGTGTCAAAATAATTAATTCTAATTGGATGACCGTGTAAAGTAGTTTTACACTGACAGTGTATTCCAATTAATCTCCATTATTATTATTATTATTATTATTATTATTATTATTATTATTATTATTATTATTATTATTATTTCAATTGATTTTTATATAAAATTTTTTTTATTGATTAAATTGGATTGTCTTCCCTCATAATCAATAGATTCATTTTATTATCAATGCACAAATTTACAATTACAATGTTAAGAATGAATACACTATTGGGTACGATACAATATTGGATACTGTTATTCTACTAAGTTATTGTCAATCAACACACAAATCTAATGATACACTATTAAATACTGTTATTTTTTTGAGTCATTGTCGATCAACATACAAATCTAATGATACAATATTGAATATTATTATTAAGTTGAGTCATTGTCAATCAACACACAAATCTATACTATTGAATATCAGTACTGTTATTCTATTAAATTATTGTCAATCAACACACAAATCTATACTATTAAATATCTATTGAATCATTATCAAACAATAATTAATTAATTAATTTTTCCATTGTTGAATCGATTGGTGGTTACTCTTTTCTAAAGTCCACTTTATTTATATACTGAAATAATTTTGACACTTTTCTCTACTTTATTTTGTTTGGTTCATTTTAATGATTTTATATTGGAAGAGAGTGTAGTAATTTCAAGGATTGTGGGATTTGTTTAGTTTATTTTCATCACTGTTTGATTTGGTATTAAACTGCTAAACATAATATTTGTTTCATGTTGTCTCTTTACACTAGTAGATATAAAAAAATGTATATTTGAATCATACAATTGTTAAGGATTGGGGTCATAGTCAAATATTGTGGTCATGGTCATAGTCAAATATTGTGGTCATGGTAAAAGATTATGGTCAAGAATTGCGATTGAATAAAGTCACAATTTGTGGATCAAGAAAGAAACACCCCTGGTTTTGCACCCATGGTTTTGTAACAACTCTCATGGTTTTGTGAAGATGAGCACCTATAAATAGTGGTGCATTTCTCACTCCTAACACAGCAACAAAAAACATTGCAACATAACATAAGAAAAAAATTTAGAGAGAATATATTGTAATTTCTCCTATAAGGTTCCTTTAGTGAGTGTTCTCCTATTACAAGAGAAAGTGTAATTTGTTTTCTCCTTGTATTTAGAGAGAAGTGTTGTAATTTCTTCCACTTAGTGAAAATCTTTTCTACTGGTGCCCGTAGTTTTTCCCTTATTTGTTGAGGGTTTTCCACGTAAATATTCTGTGTCAATTTTCCTACTCCTTAATCTGTTATTTTTGTATTATTTATCTTGCTACTCTGATACCCAACAATGGTAGACCTACAGATATAACCGATGAAAAGTGGAGAGAGATGGATGACAATGTTGTTGCCAATTTGTACTTAGCAATGGCAAATTCAGTTTTGTCAAGTATAGCAGAAAACAAAACTGTAAAGGAGATCTGGGATACTTTCATCCAACTGTACGAGGTCAAGTCACTTCACAACATAATTTTCTTAAAGAGGAGACTCTACACTCTTCGAATGAGTGAATCCACTTCGGTGTCGGATCACATCAACAATTTGAATACATTATTTGCTGAACTATCTGCATCAGATTTCACAATAGTGGAAAATGAACGAGCAGAGCTTCTTCTTCAAAATTTACCAGATTCGTATGATCAACTCGTCATCAATATTACAAACAATAATATTGTTGATCGTCTATCCTTTAATGATGTCGTCGAAGCTGTTCTTGAAGAAGAATCTAGGCTTAAAAATAAGGAAGATCGGCAAGAAAGCTAAAAAAGAATAGAAGCTTTGACGATTACGAGAGGTAGATCAACGGAACGTGGTCCCAGTGGGAGTCAAAATCATGGTAGATCAAAATCTCAAAGAAGAACAAACCTCAAGTGCTAAAATTGTGGCAAGAGATGACACTTGAAGAAAGAATGTTGGTTCAATAAGAAGAATGGTGAGAAGTCTTCTGAAGCAAGTACATCTCAAGGATGTATTGCTAGTACCTCCGATGATGGAGAAATCATTTACAGCGGAGCAGCAGTTAGTATCAAAGTCGAAATTCAAATCACTGATGGTTGGATAGTAGATTCAGGAGCAACATAGCACATGACTCCACGACGAGACTGGTTTTGCACTTACGAACCTATCTCGAAAGGACATGTATTGATGGGGAATGACCATGCTTTAGAAATTGCTGGAGTTGGTACTGTCAAAATGAAAATATATGATGGTACTATCCGCACACTTCAAGGGGTACGACATGTGAAAGGATTGACGAAGAATTTGTTGTCTATTGGGCAACTAGATGACCTCGGATGCAAGACCCATGTTCAAGGTGGGATCTTGAAAGTGGTGAAAGGTTCGCTAGTAGTGATGAAAACAGAGAAGGTCGCTGCAAATCTATACATGCTTTTGGGAGACACAGTGTAAGGAGCAGATGCATTAGTAGCAGCTGGAAGCCAGGAAGAAACAACGATGATATGGCATCGCAGACTAGGCCATATATCAGAACGAGGCTTGAAAGTTCTTGCAGAACATAATCTCATACCCGGGCTCAAGTCGGTAAATTTACCTTTCTGCGAGCACTGTGTGATAAGCAAACAGCATAAACTAAAGTTTGCTAAGTCAACTGCTAGAAGTAAACACATACTAAACTTGATTCATTCTGATGTGTGGGAGTCACCGGAAATGTCCATTGGTGGAGCAAAATATTTTATATCATTCATTGATGATTACTCCAGGAGACTATGGGTGTACCCAATCAAGAAGAAGTCAGATGTGTATTTAGTATTCAAGGAGTTCAAAGCACAAGTGAAACTTGAAACTGGAAAAAGAATTAAGTGCTTGAGGAGAGATAATGGAGGAGAATATACAGATCACGATTTCCTGACATTTTGCAAGCAAAAAGGTATTAAGTGGCAATTTACTGTTGCTCATATACCTCAGCAGAATGGTGTAGCAGAGCGGATGAATATAACTCTCCTGGAAAGGACGAGAGCTATGCTGAAAACAACAGGATTGACAAAGTCTTTCTGGGCAGAAGCTGTCAAAACTGTCTGTTACGTGATAAATCGATCGCCATCAACTGCGATTGATTTAAAGACACCAATGGAGATGTGGACGGGAAAACCGAGTGATTATTCTTCTTTGCATGTATTTGGATGTCCTGTGTACGTGATGTACAACTCCCAAGAAAGAACAAAGTTGGACCCAAAATCCAGGAAATGCATATTCTTAGGTTATGATGACAATGTGAAGGGGTATCGTCTGTGGGATCCCGCTGCCAACAAGATTATTGTTAGCAGAGATGTAATCTTTGTAGAAAATGAACTAAAAAAGGAGCAAAAAGATGACAACACTATAAAGGAGACTACTACAGTGGAGATGGAGGAAAAGTTAGGAGAAAATTATTCTTCTGAAGCACATCCAGAGCACGAAGAACAAGAACCATCTGAGGTCAATAATGTAGATCCCAGAAGAACCACACGTCAGATACGAAAACCATCCTGGCACTCAGAATATGTGATGGCAAGTCATGATGCATACTGTCTTCTATCAGAAGATAGAGAACCATCAACCTTTCATGAGGCATTAAATGGTTCAGATTCTTCTCTATGGATGGCAGCAACGCAAGAGGAAATTGAAGCCTTACATAGAAATAACACATGGGAACTTGTTGAACTTCCTAAAGGTCGGAAAGCCATCGGTAACAAATGGGTGTTCAAAATTAAGCGAGATGGCAACGATCAGGTGGAATGATATCGTGCAAGACTGGTGGTCAAAGGATATGCTCAGAAAGAAGGTATTGATTTCAATGATATATTTTCTCCAGTGATAAGACTCACCACAATCAGAGTAGTCTTGGCGATGTGTGCTGCATTTGATCTAAATCTAGAGCAGCTTGATGTAAAGACTGCGTTTCTCCATGGAGAACTTGAAGAGGAAATATATATGCTCCAACCTGAAGGCTTTGAAGAACAAGGAAAAGAAAACTTGGTTTGTAGGTTGAGCAAATCTCTGTACAGTTTAAAACAGGCGCCAAGGTGTTGGTACAAGAGATTTGATTCCTTCATCGTGAGCCTTGGATACAACAAATTAAGTTCAGACCATTGTACGTATTACAAAAGGTTTGATGATAATGATGATTTTATCATTTTGCTGTTGTATGTGGATGACATGTTGGTGGTAGGCCCCAACAAAGATCGAGTCCAAGAATTGAAGGCACAATTGGCTAGGGAGTTTGATATGAAGGACTTGGGACCAGCAAACAAGATTTTAGGGATGCAAATTCACCGAGACAGAAAAGAAAAAAGGATTTGGCTTTCTCAGAAAAATTATCTTCAAAAAGTTTTGCGCCGCTTTAACATGCAAGTTTGTAAGCCAATCTCTACCCCACTTCTTGTCAATTATAAATTATCCTCAAGTATGAATCCTAGCAACAAAGCAGAAAGGATGGAAATGTCTCGAGTACCGTATGCATCAGCGGTGGGAAGCCTTATGTATGCTATGATATGTACTAGACCAGATATTGCTCAAGCAGTTGGAATGGTCAGCCGGTTTATGGCAGATCCAGGTAATGAACATTGGAACGTTGTTAAGAGGATCCTTAGATACATCAAAGGAACCTCAGGTGCTGCATTATGTTTTGGGGGATCGAAATTCACTATCAGAGGCTATGTTGATTCAGATTTTGCAGGCGACCTTGATAAAAGAAAATCTACTACTGGTTATGTGTTCACACTTGCAGGAGGAGCGGTAAGCTGGTTATCCAAATTACAGACTGTTGTAGCTTTGTCTACTACAGAAGCTGAATACATGGCCGCTACACAAGCATGTAAGGAAGCAATTTGGATTCAAATGTTATTGGAAGAACTCGGGCACAAGCAATAAAAGATAACTGTGTATTGTGACAATCAGAGTGCCTTGCACATTACAAGGAATCCAGCTTTTCATTCCAGGACAAAACACATAGGAGTTCAATACCATTTTGTCAGAGAGGTAGTAGAAGAAGGAAGTGTGGATATGCAGAAAATTCACACTAAAGATAACCTAGCAGATGCAATGACGAAACCGATTAACTCTGATAAGTTTGTATGGTGTGGGTCTTCCTATGACCTATTAGAGGCGTAATCAGCATGAAGTTGGAAAGGTAGAGAAGATTTTTGAAGATCACAAATGTGACTTTAAATGGGAGAATGTCAAGGATTGAGGTCATAGTCAAATATTGTGGTCATGTTCATAGTCAAATATTGTGGTCATGGTAAAAGATTATGGTCAACGATTGTGATTGAATAAAGTCACAATTTATGGACCAAGAAAGAAACACTCATGGTTTTGCACCCATGGTTTTGTAACAACTCCCATGATTTTGTGAAGATGAGCACCTATAAATAGAGGTGCATTTCTCATTCCTAACACAACAACAAAAAGCATTGCAACATAACATAAGAGAAAAATTTAGAGAGAATATATTGTAGTTTCTCCTATAAGGTTCCTTTAGTGAGTGTTCTTCTATTACAAGAGAGAATGTAATTTGTTCTCTCCTTATATTTAGAGAGAAGTGTTGTAATTTCTTCCACTTAGTAAAATTCTTTTCTACCAGTGCCCGTAGTTTTTCCCTTATTTGTTGAGGGCTTTCCACATAAATATTTTGTGTCAATTTTCCTACTCCTTATTCTCTTAATTTTGTGTTATTTATTTTGCTACTCTGATACCTAACAACGATCTCTATCATAAATAATACTTAATGAAAATAATATTTAACTTTTTTTTTATCTCTATCTTAAATAATATTTAATAGAATAAATATTTGACCATTTCTTTCCTAATATTTCTTGTTGTTATTGTAAAAAAACAAGTATAATTATTTCGGTAAAAAAATTAAGGATTTAAAAAACAAAAGTGGAGAAGTAATAAATGAGGGTAAAAAAACTGAAAAAGTAGTTATATCACATCACAACATGGTGCATCCAATTGCAGAGGCAAATGATCATAGCCTCTTCGGAACCCTCACTCCAGACGAGTTCTACGCTCGCCACCCTGTGACTCACCACTCTGAGATTGTTACTAACCCTAGAGGCCTTAAACTCTTAACTTAGTGGTGGATCTCTCAGCCTCCAACTAACCTCATCGGAACCCTCGCCGTCGTCCACGTTTCGCTAAGGCCGGATTTGCCACATGCGCCATCGACCACCAAGGCTACGGTTTCTCCGACGGTTTAATCGTTCATATCCCTGACATCAACCACGTCTTCGATGACTGCATCACCTTCTTCCAATCCTTCCACTCTTGCTTTGATCCCTCGTTACCTTCCTTTCTCTACTCGGAATCTCTCCGTGGAGCTATCGTGCTTTTCATCACTCTTCGCCGGACCGGACTGCCGTGGAACGACCTTATCCTGAGCGGCGCCTTGTGTGGCATTAGCGACAAGTTCAAATCGCCATGGCCGCTAGAACACTTTTTCTCAATCGCAACAGCGATTATCCCGGCGTGGCGCGTCGTTCCCACGCGTGGCTCGATTCCGGACGTTTCGTTAATGGAGGAGTGGAAGAGGAAATCCGAAGAGGACATTGGCACGTCCACGCGTCTCGACGACACTGGAATTGTTGAGGATTTGTGGTGAGATGCAGGTAAGGTATGATAAGAGGTGGATGTGTCGTTTCTGGTTGTGCATGGAAACGACGACGTCGTTTGCTATTCAGGTTGTGTGGAGGAGTTGTATGCACGCCCCAGAACAAAGATAAGACGACGAAGATATACGAAGGAACATGGAACCAATTGATTGGAGAACCTAATGAGAGTGTGAAGTTGGTGTTTGGGGATATTTTGGAAAAACGCGCCACAGGGAATGGTAGTGCCAATTACTATTATGTTTAGATTGATGGAAAATAACGGAGCGGAGCGGAATATAGCGGAGCGGAATGGAATGGAGCAGAATATAGCGGAGCGGAATGGAATGGAGCGGAGTGGAGCGGAATATAGCGGAGCGGAATATAGCGGAGCGGAATGGAATGGAGCGGATAAAATATAGATCCTACTCCATTGTTTGGTTATTTTATTAAAAATATCTCATTCCATCACATACATTCCAAATTGGATGGAACAAAAAATGAGGATTTGGATGGAATGGATTCCATCATGTTCCATTCCATTCCATCAATTATTTGCATTTCCAAACAATGGAATCTCATTAGTTACCACTCCACTCCATTTCATTCCATCCCACACCACCAATCCAAGCATACCCTGAGATAGAGAACCAAGCTGTTAGAGGATCATTATCCATTAATCTCATTTAAATTCTTTAAATATTCATTGAATTCTTACAACATGTATTTGAAAATTGAGAGAACGGTGAGGTGACATGGTACTCATAATAGTGTTCTAAGTATATTACTAGAGGACTTGTTTAATTATGATATGTACAGTATTTTCTATTATCGATGTTATAATTGCGTTCGTGATTATAATAAAATAATTTTTATATTAATAATTTTAAATTATTGTGATGGCTGTTTATCAAAATCAAAATTTCATAGTGTGAAAATATATGGATAAGTCATTAAAAAATTGATTTGTATGCTTTTATTATTATTGTTTTGAAATATTGTTTAAAACATATCTATTGTAATTATTTTGTTGTATTTGTTAGTCATTATCAATCAACACACCTTCATATTGAAATTTTATTGTTATAAGTAAGACTCAATGATAGTTTACTGTTATAATTTGTTTTTTTTATAATCAAATTATATTTCCATTGAATCAAATGGATTCAAAACCCTTTACATAACAGTATATTACAATAGTCTTATACACAACTCAACAAGCTTTACATCTTCAACAAATACTAACAAACCACCCTTACAAAAAATCACATGGACATTTGAATCATTCATAGTAGGTACAGATAACCTTGTTCCTCTTATCAATATGTATCCACCACCACGCCGTATGAATGATTCTGAGCGAAATTTCTTTCGGAATAGCAAACCCATCATTGAATAATACTTGATTCCTAATCCACCATAAGTTCCACACATAGGAATATAACCCTTAAACAATTCTAATAAATGATCAACACAATTCAAAGCTAACGAGACCTCACAACCTATCCAATTCTCCACCTCATGCCATACTAATTTTGATTTTGGACAAGAAATAAAAGAGTGCTCTAGTGATTCAGTATCATTAAAACAAAATACACACACCTTGTCACGATCATTCGAGATAATTCCTCTCGCCTCCAAATTTGACCGCGTCGGTAATCTATTCAAAATCAGTCTCCATCCAAATATTTTGATCTTTAGAGGAACCTTTGACTTCCATAACTCTTTCAATGCAGCCATCTCGTTTACTTGCAGATTAAGTTCTCCCTCATCCATTGCTCATGCAGAGTAACATTCTTTCACTGTGAACACATTATCCACTCCCGCCACCCAGCCTAACTGATCCTGTCCTTCCTTGTTAGGCCTAAATTCTTCAAGGAATGACAACAACCTAATCAAATCTTGGGTGATTTGCTGTGTTAGATGCGCAAAATGTCCAACCAACAGCCACCTCCAATTATCATCAACTCAACAACCACATTCCCTCACTGCAGCCCCTTTATTTGATGAAGCCTCAAACAAAGAAGGATAATCAGTTTTTAAAATTCTTCCTGACCAGTTAGCAAACTAGAATGGTGTTATTGATCCATCCCCCAACTTCCACGATAATTGGTTGAGAAAGCCTTCAGAATCTTCTGCTCCAATCAAGCCCAATAAATTCCTCCACCAACTAGACCCCACCTTAGATTTCTCCTCTACATTATTCGTTAGAATTATACGAGTAATATTTCCGTATTTTACTTCAAGTATTTCGCTCCACAACGCTTTTGATCCTTAATCATTCTACATAACCACTTCATCAAAAGAGCTTTGTTGAACATTGTTACGTTTTTAATTCCCAATCCTCCTTGTTTCTTACTTTTACAAACTGTTGACCATTTCACCCACAGTATCGAGTCTTTCTCCAGATTACCACTCCACAAGAATTTCCTTTGAACATACCTAATATCTTGTAAAACCTTCACCGGAGCCTTGAAAAAAGACAAATGGTGTATCAACATATTGGAAAGAACCGATTTAATTAAAGTCACCCTACCTCCAATTGAGAGCAGCCTCCCTTTCCACAATGACAGTTGAGCTTTAATGCACTCAATAGTTGATTTCCAGAATGAGATCCTTCTATGGTCCCCCCCAATATTCAAGCCCAGAAACTTAAAAGGTAGTATTCCAATTTTGCAAGCCAAGAAATGAGATGCAACTTCCAGAAAATGTTCATCAACCCCAACACCAATCAAGCTACTCTTCCAAATTTGATCTTTAGATCCGAGACTATTTCAAATCCTCTAAGGACAACTTTGATTCCCCACAGATTCGACCAAGACTTAGCACATAGGATGATCGTGTCATCCACAAATTGAAGTATGTTTGTCGATTCAACACCCACTGCAGAAACTCGAGATATCATACTACTTGTCACTGCTTTTTTACCAGCATTGCCAAGCATTCCACAATTAGAGTAAACAAAAATAGAGACAATGGATCTCCTTGTCTCAAGCCCTTCCTAGGTTTAAATTCACGAGTTGTGTTTCCATTAATCAAAACAGACAGAAATGAGTTCAATATCATACCTTTCATCCATTTAATCCAAGTTTCTCCAAAATTCATAGCCTTAAGGATATTAAGTAAAAATCTCCAATCAACGCAATCATATGCTTGCGAAAAGTCCACCTTAAGTAACATACATGCTTTCTTCTTTTCCTTCAACAAGTCAATAACTTCGTTAGCTACCACGACTCCATCCATAATTTTTCGCCCAGGAAGGAATGCAGTTTGCGATGGTGATATTAACTTTCCAATTACTTTGCTGAGTCTCCTAGCTAACAGTTTAGCCAAGACCTTGTAGATACTCTAAATTAATGCAATAGGCCTGAATTCATGTTGAATGTCAACATGTTGAGTCATTATCAATTCACCTATTCATATTAATACTTTATTGTTATAATTTGTTCAATTTTGAGATTAATAATTTATTGTTATGTTTATTGAGTCATTCAACATGTTGTACAACTTTTAATATAAAACCCACTTTTTTTTTTTTTTTAAGATTCTCATTTATCTCACTTTTTATAGTAAATAGCATAGGATTGGTTAGAGGATGTTGTATTCAACTTTATTTTATATGAAATTTGTATTTTATTGGTTATATTGATTTAGATGTAAATTATTTTGTTCGTTGTTTATCAAACTTTCATATTGTAATTATTATTTTTTTTATATATTTGTTGAGTCATTATCAATTAACACATTCTCATATTGCAATTTCTGTATTGTAAAAAAATTATGAATTCATTAATAATTTGATTTGGGCATATAAATAAATGAAATTTAAATTTCAAACATACTCTTTTCTCAGGAGTTTCTAAGCAAACTTATTAATATGAATGAGAAATTTAAAACTTATATAAAAGTTCAAAAATATTTTAATTTGTAAATTTGAATACATTAATTTGCAATTTCTATAATAAAAAGGATGATGGATACATTAATAATTAGATCATGAATGACACTTAATGAAATGAATAAATGAGAGATATGCAAATAATCTACATTAACTATCTTAATCTTATTTTTACTATAAAAAATAGGAAATACAATTCAATTTTCCAGTAATTATATTATTTGAATTATGACTTTTTTCACTAATAATATTATATTCGTTTATTTGAAATATATTTAATAAATATTTGTTCTATCTCTATTCATTTTACTAATATAGTATCGACAATGTGACACGAAAAATTTAATAATCTCAATTTGTTTTAATTTTTTTAAAACTGTTTTCAGGTAGTTTTTATTCTTAGGAATTTTTTACACGTGTCTTTTATTTATATTTATTCTCATGCCATGTGGGAATTCAACATTTCCGTTGAAATAAAGTTCAACTTACTACAACTTTTTACTAATAATTACATGTATATTTATATTTATTTTTTTATAATTTTTAAATTAAATAAAATTTGTAAACATTCTCGAGAAATTTTATTTTTGTCAAACACATAAATATAAATATTATTTTTAAATATAATAATTCCGAAATTATAATTCTAATGAATGTTATTTCATCACTTGAAACAAACACACAATATTTTTTATAAAATATTTTTATTTACTTTGTCTATTGGGTGTATGTCAAAAATGTTCATGAGATTCACTTTCTATTGTTTGATAACACTACAAAAGAGGGGAAGGAAAGTTTTGTAGGGATCCACACAAGCTAATCAAAAGCGGACCTGACATTGAATTGGAATAGACTTGAATTTAAAAGTCTAACCAAATTTGGACCGAGGTCGAACCAATAAAACAAATATTTTAACTTTACTTTCAATAGAACATAAAATATGATAGTAAATATAAAAAATAATTTAATAATCATAATTATACCATTAAATCAATAATTTTTCAGTATTTAAGGAGATCTACTACATTCTATTTATAATTTTTAATAGGGATCAAATATTATTATTATTATTATTATTTATTAATTTAATTTTATCTATTTTTAGTGTTTAAAAAAATTAAAATATAATAATGTGGAGGATATTCATAGATCTCGGCATGGACCTTGGTGTGCAGTGGGGGACTATAATAATGTGGCAACGAGTTAGGATAGGATTGGTAGGAAACTGATCTCTGAGGCTGAATATGTTGATATGCAAGCTATGATGGATAGTATGGGGTTGTGTGAGATGGATAGCTCAAGTGATTTCTTTACTTGGACCAACAAGCAGGCTGGAAGTCCTATATACTCTCGTATAGAAAAAATTCTGGCAAATGTTGAGTGGTTTCAGGCCTATAGTGATACTGTGCTGACCATTTTGCCTCCTCATGTGTCTGATCATGTGTCATACCCTAAATTTGTCCTACATGTGTTTAATTTTCATCTGTACATCCATCCACTAACCATTATTCAGAAAATCCAAAAATATGCTGTTTTCTTTTCAAGGCCAGAGTATGCATGATTTCAGTGGTGTGGGTATGAGCTTCTAATTAGGGTTGGTCATCAGGCAATGTCAAATTCATAGTGTTTTATGGTTGATAGTCATCAGAATCCAGTTCACTTTTCAGTTAAGGTTTTGGGTAGTACAAAGCATTTCAAGTCATAATCATCTGATTTCAAGTCATCTGGCGCTCACTTAGTTCATAGTAGAAGTCTTGGTTTTATGAGAGCTCACTGATTCAAAGCATTCACAATTCATGATTCATCCACTTCTCCGTCATCCATTTCAAACCCGTTTATTTAAACCTTTTTTTTTCTTTTAAACCATTATCCAATTCAAAAACTCATTTTCATTAGATCCATCCAATAATATCCATATTTTCAAATTTCTATTTCCATTCCTTTTAATTATCCATTCATATCCATTTTTTTAATTATTCATCATTATCCATTTTATTTTCCATATATCCATAAATCAATAGCCAAATCAATTATCCATTTTTTTTAGTATCCACTTTCTCACCATTTTCAAAAATTAATTCATGATCTATTAAAAACCCATGAACCTATTTGAATTTATTCCAAAAATAAACAAAAATAGAAGAAGGCCCATAACAATAAAGCCCATTGTTTACAATCATTGTAACAAAAAATTTGCCAAAGAAAAAGAAAGTTGTAGCCTCACACGCCCCAACCATAATTCCAAAATTTGCTCACACAATAATAACCTGCAAAATGAGACAAGAATGTCCATGAGCCCACATCATTTGTTCCAGCCACAACATTATCACATGGATTGTACAACAAAAAAGAAGAGAAAAGCCACAATGTGTTACTCATGGCCCATCACCAAACCCAGCTTAGCAGTAAGTTTCAAAAGAGGAAAATCATTAACCTGCAAAAACTCTCGTCATACCGCAATACGCACATGACAGTGCATACTCCCAAGCCTTCCAACGAAAATCTTGCGAATAATTCCAACCATAATGCAAACCATCTTGCCACAATCGAAAAGCGTAACCACACAAGCCATTCGACCACGTACCACTTTTCAGCAACATGAATCCGTACTCACTAAAATCAAACTTTCCATTTCACATAATATCATACATCCACGTCACAACAATTCGCTCACCGACCTCACAATACGACAATGATTTCCAGCTCGCAATTCCTCCAATCTTCCCATTTCACCCTCACCTCACTCTACAAAAACCACATCTCTCTCCCTCATCGGGAGGAGCGAGAGGAGCCTCCAAACACTCGGCCAAAATCCTCTCAAATCCCTCTTCAATCTTGCCTTCTTCAATTGAACTGCACCCTTCCTCCATTCTTCAACCTCACAGAACCTTCAAACCTCCTTTCCTCAAACCTTCAAACCCATTCAAAACCATATCAACACCCCCAAACCCACTCTTAAACCAGATAGAAACCCATAAATAGAACAACATAAGAGTGAGTAGAAGAGGAGAGTTTCAACGAAATCACAAACAAACCAGTTAAAACGAAATTGAGTCGAACACAAACCTGCTGAGAACCAAATCAGAGGAGTTTTCGTTCGTAAAAGAGGATTGAGAAGCGAGAAAGAGAAACGAGATTCGGAGGCGAGGAGAGTTCGTCGAAGGTTGGGTGTGTGTTTGTTCTTTGTTTGATTTTCACTTTCTCTGGCCATGGCCCTTGCGCGATGATGATGAATTCTGAGCGCATCCTTTTTTCTTTTTTTAGTTAGTGTTGTGAATATCGTTGATCATGTTTTGTTACATTTCGTTCAGTCATGTTTTAAGGAGAGAAGAAAATGAACTGATGGTGTTATTTTTTTAAAAAGAGATCCGTGCCATGTTATGAGTTGGGCTCAAAAGCCCATTTGAAACTCTTCATGTACACGCACTCAAAACCAGCACGCCTCCCCTCTCTTTGTTTTTTTTTTTTTTTAATTTTCTTGTTTTAATTGTTCTACCTTTTATTCTTTCTAATAAAGTTTGTTAGTCATCATTAATTTAGTTGTTTGACCTTTTGATGATTTACTTTTATTTTCCACTTTTATTTCTCCTTTTGATTTTTTTTTTTTGCAATTTTGGGCCAATAATATAACAACATTCATGATTTAGTTGGTTCTCTCAAAATCGATTCAAAATCTTGATTAATATGAGGCCTATTCATTTTTCTTTTTTATCGGTCGATGAAAGTAAAAAATCATAGCTTATCGATTATTGATTTAAGATTATGATTAAGACGAGACCGATTTTATTTTAATTTCGATTTCCTTTTCATTTCATATTCTATTTATTTATTTCTCTTCTTATCGGTCGATGAAAATCTAAAACCAAAGATTATCGATTTATCGATTTAAGATCTTGGTAAAGATGAGACCTTTTTTATTTTCGATCTCTTTTCGATTTCCATTCATTCCCTATTATCTTTTTTTATTTACTTTTCTATTTTCGTTGGTCAATGAAAGTCAAATATCATAGATTATCGATTTCTCGATGAAATCTTGATTAAGACGAGACCATTTCGATTTATTTTCTATTTCCATTTCAGTTTCACTTTGCATCTTCTTTTATTTTCATTTTCGATCGATGAAGTCTTTCTATTCACGAATGTTGATAGTTGAAGTGATTAACCTTTATTATTTCAAATCTGTAGTGAGTGATCATTGAGATCTCTTTCTATACTTTGGGATCGTGATAGGTTACCTTCCATTAATCGACGAAAGTTTGTGATTAAGACGAGATCTTCACCTTTTCTTTTCGGGTGGTACGATTCAATTGGAGAATGATCCTCAATATCATTTCTCCATCGTGTTTTAGCACAAAGATCAAATTGTGCATCCTCCTATAGTGTGATCTTCGTCATAGATCATGCTACGATGGTTTAGCGCTACATTCCACCCAATTAACAATTAACAACTAACTACTAACTTTACTTTTTGTCAATATTATCTTGATTTACTTTCTTGTCAATATTTATCTTGTTCATATTCATATTATTCATCATATTCATACTTGTTCATCTAACCATTTTCTTTGTTCATACTTTAATCAAAACACACTAACAATTATCGAAACAATAAAAGACTAACAGGTGGACTGTTGGTTACTATCCTTTGCTTGGAGCTTTTGTCCGACTCTTGCTCAAGGCTTAGTTTAGGACACCTCGCACACACACAGCTTCCTCTTGGGCTACCTTATAATGAGACCTTTTATTTCATGTCATCCCCTGTACTTTACATGTACCCCGCTCCCATTCTGATGTACGCATTCGTGTTTTCTTTTGATTGTGGTTTGTTTACTAGGAGCACCCCTAGGGACTAGCATAGACAACCCATTTTCAAACTAACTCTCGACTCGTCGTCGAGCCATTTTCAAACAAACCTCTTTTCAACCAAACCCTCGACTCGTCGTCGAGCCATTTTCAAACAAACCTCTTTTCAACCAAACCCTCGATTCGTCGTCGAGCCATTTTCAAATCAACCTCTAACCAAATTCTTTTCAAACTAACCTCTTCGCATACAAATAAACCCTTGATCCAACGTCAAGCTGATTTTCACAATAAAACTAAAAAACGACTAATAACTATCGCAATTCTTTTCAAGGTGAAAAATGGGGGTTCAAGTCTTTGATCTCTCTTTGGTTGTTTAGGTGCGGGTTCTCTTACTCGTGTGTGAGCAATTGACGCCTTTAAAACAAACCAACTATCCTCTTTTTATGGGCGTACCACGAACTACGACTGCTCTGATTCTTTACTCACGTTCGAGTAAAGATACGTAGGCACAAGATTGCGATGATCTTGGCGAGCACACTTTTTCTTTTTCCATCTTTTCCATACTTCCATATTTTTCCGTCAAACCCCGTAGTCGAACTACGATTGCTCTGATTTCTCATTCTCATCCGAGTGAGCATACGTAGGCACAAGATTGCGATGATCTTGCCGAGCACCCTATCCTAAAACCACCCCATTTCCCCTAGCATGATTTCCTTTTATCTCACCATTTCACATTTATCGTTGAGAAGAAAACAAATAAACTTAGCTAACGAGTATCGCGATTCGAATCAAGAGGTTCCCGTTGAGTACAATAGACGTGAGGGGGTGCGCGTACCTTCCCCTCACCTAACTGACTCCCGAACCTAGAATGTGGTTGCGACGACCATGTTCTTACCCCTCCTAAAAGGTTTTCTTGATATTTTCCTTTCCCTCTTTTGGGATAAATAAAGTTCGATGGCGACTCTATCGAACCGTTCTGCGCCTTTCGCACGAAGGGTCGTGTCTTCGATGAAGCGATTTTTTCGAGGTGCGACATCATGGTATCATCTACTTGACAAAGTCGGGTAGTGTGAAAAGGCAGAAATAATTCAGATTCAATAATTGTTGGGTGAATGCTATTGGGTATCATGAGGTTGTGGAGAAAAGCTGGACTTTACCTGCTAGAGGCACCCCAATGCAAAGACTGTGGTATAAACTCAGTAGACTCAGACCTGTCTTGCTGAAGCTTAACAAGAGTAACACTGACATCCAACTGAAGAAGGATACTACTAGGCAGAATCTTGATCAAGCCTACTTGGATCTTAAGCAGAATAAGATGGATGCTTGTTGTATTGAGAATGTGAAGAAGTGGTCTGAAGAGGTTATTCACTAGAATGATATGGAGGAAAAGATGATGATGCAAAGAACTAAACTTGACTGGATTCGTCTAGGTGATGGGAATAGTGCCTTTTTCCATGACTATTTGAAATAAAAAACTAATAATAAGAGAATGAGTGTTATTCATAAAGTGAATGGAACAATCCTTACCTCACAGAAGGACATTGTTCATGAAGCGACTGGTTTTTATGGTGAGCTAATGGGACATGAAAGTGATTGCCTGCAGCATGTGGATATTGAAACTTTAAGGAGTGGTAGCCAAATCACTATGCCCCAAAGAGATTTGATGGTGAGTCTTGTTACTTCTAAAGAGATTGAAGATCCCTTACATGGGATAGGTGACCTAAACTCCCCTGGTGTTGATGGTTATAATGCAAGGTTTTTTAAATCTTGTTGGCATATAGTAAAAGATGATGTTGTGAATCCTGCCCAAGAGTTCTTTAACCAAAAGAGAATGTTCTTGCCTTTTAATCAGACTGTGGTCACTTTGGTTCCTAAATCTGAGGAAGCTAAATATGTCAAGGACTATAGGCCAATTGCAGTCTATACAACTTTCTACAAAATCAAATTAAAGGTGCTCACAAATAGACTTGGTAAAGTGCTTCCTAGTGTGATAAGTCTCTCTCAAGCAGCTTTTGTGCTAGGGCAGGTGATTCATAACCACATCATGCTTGCATATGAGCTCCTGAAAGGGTATGCTAGGAAAGGTGGTACTCCTAGAACCATGATGCAGCTGGACCTACAGAAAGTGTATGATATGGTAGATTAGTATACTCTTGAGATTGTTTTAAGGGAGATGGGCATTCCTGGAAGGTTTATACAGTGGGTTCTGACCACGGTGAAAACTGTCAGCTATACTTTCAATATCAATGGTGAGCTTTCTGATGTGATGATGGCTATAAGAGGCATTAGGCAAGGGGATCCCATTTCCCCCTTGCTTTTTGTGATGATGATGGAATACCTTAACAGGCTGTTAGTGAAAATGCAACTGGATCCTAACTTTAATCATCATGCTAAATGTGAGAAAATGGGAATCACACATCTCACATTTGCATATGATGTTCTTTTATTTTGTAGGGGTGATACAATGTCTGTTAATATGATGCTACAGGTGATCAAAACTTTCTCTGCCACTACTGGATTGGTGATAAATCCTAGTAAATGCAAGATTTATTTTGGTGGTGTGGATAGAGATACCAAGAATAGGATTAAAGAGATCTCTGCTTTTGAAGAGGGGGACCTTCCTGTGAGATATCTTGGGGTACCTCTCACTACCAAGAAGCTTAGTATTAATCACTGTTTGCCTCTGATAGACAAGATCATGGCAAGAATCGGGCACTGGACTTCAAAATTGTTGAGCATGGCTGGAAGGGTTCAGATGGTGAAATGCACCATTACTGCTGCGATACAGTTTTGGATGCAATGCCTACCTATTCCAAAGAGTGTTATTAAGAAGATAGATAGCATGTGCAGGAGTTTTGTGTGGAGTGGAAAAGCTGAGATTAGTAGGAAGAGCCCTGTTGCATGGGAAATCGTTTGTAAGCCTCGAGCTCAAGGTGGACTGCATATTTTTAACTTACTGATATGGAATAATGTAGCCTTGCTGAAATGCTTATGGAATTTATGCAAAAAATATGATAATCTCTGGGTGAAGTGGGTGCATATCTACTATATGAAAGGCAAGAATGTTATGGAGGTTGCAATCACTAAGAGCACCTCATGGGTCATGAAGAAGGTGTTGAACTAGAGGGAAGTCATCAATAGATTACAGCCTGTGTGGGATGATATGCTAACTCGAAATCGGTTTAGTATGAAAATGGTTTATGAGAAGTTGATGGAAGGTGATAGAGTGCAGTGGAGAGGATTGCTTAGAAACAATTGTGCTAGACCGCGTGCAATTCATACGACATGGCTGGCGTGTCATGGGAGATTAGGGATGAAGGATAGGTTGATCAAGTTTGAAATGATAAATGACAGTGTTTGTAGTATGTGTCTTGTTGCTGATGAAACTCTTGATCACATCCTGTTTGATTGTAGAGTTTCGAAAGAAATTTGTACGAAAGTCCTACAGTGGATTGAATTCACTCATAACCCAGATAAGTGGTCCGTGGAAAGGATATGGCTGCAGAGCATGACTGAGAAGAAGGGATGGAGAGCTAACTTGCTGAAGCTTGCAGCCAGTGAGACGATATACGACATTTGGATATATAGAAGCGAAAATATTTTTGGAAGAAATACTCAAAGCAGGGACAATAGTATAGACATTAGTGATATTATTATGTATAGAGGGTGGGAATCAAAGAAGTTGAGAAAGCATATAGCTTCTTTGATGATATAGATTTGTTTTGTCATTTTTGTAGGTTGGATCATATGATCACCTTGTACTTAATTGGTTTTTTTGAATTAATACAATATCCTTGATTCAAAAAATTAAAATATATCATCGCTTAAATTACAAACACAACCTAAGAGCATTTTTTTATAAGCCTCGTGTATTAAAATAAAAGAGAAGGAAATATCAAAAAAAAAAAAGAAGGGAACCAAAACCAAAACCCTAATTAACCAAAAGAAAACTAGGCAAATCTATAATTAGGCAAACCCAACATATTATTGAATAGCTCACTTCTAATAACTAAACGAGGAGTATTCCACCAAATGAAAGAATCTAGAGTTAACCCAATGGAGGCAAGAATATCTGCACTGTGATTTCCTTCTCTATAGGTGAGAGATATGACAAAATTTATCATTTTGGTCATTGATATACAACTACACCACCTATTACTTAGACTCAAAGGAACAATATTAGGATTCTTGAAAGCTAAAGTAGCCACTAAAGAAACAGTTTCCAACCAAAGATAATGCCAACTTCTGTTGATTGCTTGCTCAATTATGATGATAATGCCTATGAGCTCTGCATGTAAGGAATTATAGGCTTCAAGGAAAGAAGCAAAAGTGCCAATGTAGGAGCTTGTTGCCGATCGAAAAATGCATCCACAAGAAGCAGGCCCAAGAATCCCAAGGGAGGATCTATCAGTGTAGCACTTGACCCAAGAATGGTGAGGAGGACACCAAATCACTTCTATGATATTAGAAGCCTTGGGAAGATGAACATTCACTTTGAAAGCTTTTAAATGGAGAAGTCAAGAGTTGAGGGGCCTGTGGTGAGCTTTGTATCGTTCCCTGCTAAAGATCCTAAAGAAATCATGTTTGATATAGTCGTGTTGAAAGTTGTAGCAAAGTTTTTGAATCTAAAGTCATTCTTGTATTGCCAGATAGTCTTGAAATAGAGATAATAGTAGCACAAATAACGAGAGAGCACTATTTGCTCCAACATTTATTACACATTAAGAATGGAGGTGAAAGAAGTAAAGTCTATTGCATGTTGTATGGTGGTTTGATTCCCTTGCCATGAAGGTGAGAAAAACACAAGAAATGGGGGGTTTGAATTGGGGTTTTAAAAAACAAAAGCTTTTTACTCACTCAATAAAAATCACCGCTAATGAACAAAAAAGAGAAATACACTTCGATTTTTAGACTGGTTCACTTGAAAATCTCAAAGTTAATCCAGTCCACTCACCAAGGTGATTTCGCCTTATACCCAAGGACTTAATCCACTATAATCAACTGATTACAACTGCACTAGCAACCGCCGGTGACTAACAACCCACAAAGACACACAATCTATGTCTTCTCAAGGATTCTGACCTAACTGGTCCCTTATGTAAATACAAACAACAGTTTGATTACAAATTTATGTTTACAAAGATTGCTTCTACACAAGCAGGTATAAACAAGTTAAAAGCACAATACACTTAAAGAAAGTTCTGCACAAATTTAGACAACAGTCTAGTAAAAATTCTTCGTTATTTCGCTTGCTTGCAGTAATTCTTTAAGTCTTCAAGTCTTTATATAGCTACTAAAAAATCCGTTGAAGGGTAGATATGGTATTCTTCATGAATGAGCTGGCGACTTGAGTAACGGTTTGATACGGAGGGGACAAGAATCATACTACCTCAATTTCCTTACTCCATGAAATCCGCTTAGTGGAAGGAATATTGGTTTGTACTATGTACTATTTTTTCCACGTATAAACTCGTTCTTATCTTCTATTCTTCAGTGGCTTCTGTATAAATAGTTGTTTGAAGCATGAGTTAGAAGAGTTGATATATTTTGCTTGAGTTCAGAAACTTCAATCATCAATCAGAAGCTTGATCACATCAATATCTGACTTGAGATTCTTCAGAGTTTTTAGAACCTTCTGCATTTAATCTTCGGAAGCTTGAGCAGTCTTCAGAAGTGAATTGATCAGAGTCACTCATCAAAAGCAAGAGCCAAGAGAACGTTGCAGTAGCAACATACAATTTTCTTAGAAGCTTCTCATCTGTGAGTTTGAGCAGAAACGATTTAGATCAATATATTCAGAAACTTGTAATGTTTCACGTGGAAGAGTCAGAATCAAAGTTGTTTGCTAAAGATACACAATAACAAACGGTTAGGGTACCAAAATTGTTCTCACACAAATACTGACTTGTTATCATCAAAAATTAGAGATACAGATGCAGAACCAGATCTTGTTCTAACAATCTCCCCCTTTTTTATAATGACAAAACACTGTATTTTGATGAACAATTTTTGTCGGGTAATCACCAAAACATATATCAGAAAGAAGCACATAGCTCCCCCTGAGATGAGTAACTCTAACAAGATAATTAGAATGAAAGAACACTTCCCTGATTTCTGGAAACTTCAACAGAATACTTCAGATGATTGAAGATAGTTTGAGGCAGGTTGACCCGGACGTTGTACATCGGAAAATAGATAAAGAGTCTATCATCATGAGACATAACATCTTTGGCCACTCCTCGAGGATGAAAGTTGGTTAGTAGGAGTTAAAACCACACTTTAGCAGTGGGAAGGAGCCCTTCAGGATTGTTGGGTTCATATCTGGGAAGAGAATCATCATGAATGACAATAAGTTTCTCAACAAAGGTGTAGTTTAGTTGAAAATCTTTTACGGTGACTCCAGTTTGGACACAGTTAATGGCTTCAGCAATGGAGGTAGGTGTTATGATGAAAGA
Organism: Lathyrus tuberosus; assembly: GCA_022829125.1. Taxonomy (NCBI): domain Eukaryota; kingdom Viridiplantae; phylum Streptophyta; class Magnoliopsida; order Fabales; family Fabaceae; genus Lathyrus; species Lathyrus tuberosus. The sequence continues at coordinate 6,887,788 of JALAZF010000213.1, forward strand.
AACTCCATAAACAGAAGACTAGATAGTGTTGTCATCTTCGCCAACCCTTGCATATTTTCAAAACTCCTTCACAAGGTTAGGATAGATGGGTCCGTGCAAGATTGCATAGTAACCAGACCATCCTTGAATCTGCATGCTTCTAGTTATGTTCAAACTCGAGTCTCTGAGTCTAGGAAAGTTAGGCATTTTCTCAGTGATTACGTCCAAGACTTCTTCATTTCCATAAAAAGTTTTGAGAGACATAGTGACAAAAACAGGATAAGGAAGATTTGAGAGACTAAGGAAGAGAAATGAGGAAGAACTTGATACATATATATATATATATATATATATATATATATATATATATATATATATATATATATATATATATATATATAAGTAATGGATCAACAACAAATGGCAATAAAGTTTAGATGAATTGAAATGAAAATTCATCATTTCTCAGACAAGTGACGTAGGACATAAGCAGAGTAAGAGACAAAGATATCAAAGAATGGGAAATGAGTGTAACAGTCTCTTATTAAAGAGAATATCCTAAAGTTCACAGAATAAGTATACGTTATTCAGGTCTTGACATTAGTCAATAAATACAAATATATGTATACTTAAAGGTGGCAAAAGAAATCTGACATGGAATAAAGATTGAGAAGAGAAATACTTAGTCTCAAGAAATCTTTAACTCACATAAGTCTGATGAATGCACAATTATAGGGGGAAGGCATAAAGATTTAACCTATTCTCAAGAAGGTTACTAAACCCAATGCGTCAAATCATGATTACGCATGTTCATTAAATGGGACAGTTGTCACCAATATTGTTCACACGTTCTCAGATGAAAAGACAACAATTAATGTTGTAACTGTTCACAATCCTGAAGAAAAATCAAGGATTTCCTTCTGAAAAGAAACGTTCTAATTCATGAAACTCCCTTACTTTAGAAAGCTCATGTTTCAGAACCAAACACATAATTTAAAAATAAAATAAACAAATAAACAAGTAAATTCATCAGAATCTTATTTCAGAAATTCTGGTAACTTGACACATTGAAATTTCATCAACTCATTTTGGACACGGTTTTATAAATGAATACAAATCTATCTTCAGCAAGGGGTTTTGTGAAAATATCAGCCCACTGGTGGTCTATATCCACAAATTTTAAATGAAAAATGCCCTTCTGAACATAGTCACGTAAAAAGTGATGTTTTATTTCAATATGTCTAGCCCTAGAATGCAGAATAAAATTCTTGGATAGACAAATAGCAGAAGTATTATCACAGAAGATAGGAATGTTACTCTTAGAAATATGATAATCTTCTAATTGACTTTTCATCCAAAGAATATGTGTGCTACATCCCGAAGCTGCAATATATTCAACTTCAACAATTGATAAAGCAAATGTGGAATGTCTTTTGTTGGACCATGAGATCATATTGTCTCCCAAAAATTGACAACTTCCAGAAGTACTTTTTCTTTCTATTCTGTCTCCAACATAGTCAGCATCACAATAGCCTACCAGTTTCTACTCAGGTGATTTTCTATAGAATAGCCCAAGGTTAGAAGTACCTTTAAGATACTTAAAGATTCTCTTAACAACTGTTAAGTGAGTTTCTCTAGGATCTGATTGGAAATGAGCACATAGGCACACGCTGAAGAGGATATCTGATCTAAAAGCAGTCAGATAAAGGAGAGATCCAATCATACCTCTGAACAACTTCTGTTATACCTTACCACTTACCTTTTCTTTCTCCAGAATACATGTAGGATGCATTTGAGTTTTTGCTGGCTTGCATTCTGACATGTTGAACTTCTCCCCAGTGGAGTCAATCTCTTTTTAGCCTCAATCTTAGGCTTTGTACAAGATAGATAAATCTCCCCAGTGGAGTCAATCTCTTTTTAGCCTCAATCTTGGGCTTTATACAAGACAGATATAAAACTCCCCTAGTAGAGTCAACCTTTTAGCTTCAACCTTGGGCTTTGATCAAGGCACCCAAAAATCAACATTCCCTTAGAGGATATCAAGAGTTCTCTCTGTAGGAAGACATTTCTCTGTACATCACATATCAAAATAAACAATCAAAGAAAACCCTAATTCCAGATAACTGTTGTAAGTGGCACACTTGTTGATTCAAAAATCCAAGCAGTGGTCCCTCTCTTATCCTTGTAAACTTCTTCTTTCATCTAACATCTGTAAGTGGCAAGCCTCTGGATTATTTACATCTATGCCAATGTCCTTCTCTTAGCATGAAAGACTCATAAGGAAAAATGACATTGCTCAATACTGAGTTAAAGTTTCTTCCTCCATGACATCACCCTTATAAAGGAAATAATAGCATTGATGGATTTCTCATATCCCAATTAAAGTAATTTCCCTTATAATCAAATTTCTCAATACTTGTGATGAATAAGTAAGATATTCTCCCTTTAGAGATGACAAATTCTCTCTCAGTCAAACCTTTAGCTTCAATCTTGGGCTTTGAACAAGACACAAATACTCATCTAGCTTCAATCTTGGGCTTTAAACAAGACACCAAACATCTTTCCTCCCATAGAATAAGAGTAACTACGATTGCTCTGATTTCCCAGTTTTCTTTAACGGGAATACGTAGGCATAAGATTGCGAAATCTTAGCGAGCACACAAATAAAAAACTTTAGGTCCAGTACCTTCCCAAAAACAACAAAAACACTGTCTCAACACTCCCAAAGGAGAAAGTTTCCCAACCCATGACAGATAAACACCAGAAAGTATTTAAACATGCCATAAAAGGTCTATGGATAACAATATATACACTGGGTGATTGACAACTTCCCTTTGTATAACCTGACCCCCTAATCTCTTAGCATTTGTTAAAGAAAACATTTGCGTGCAGGGTTAGTTTTAGATAGTTTCCCTTTCCTTTCCAGCTTCATAGGATAAATAAGAAATCAAAAAGTAGCACCAAATTCCAGCCATTGTGGTAAGGTGGTCGCGTCACCGACAAAAATCGCACGCTACAGAAAAATGGCGACTCTGCTGGGGATTCCTAGGATTAGAGTTCCTAAGAGGTCTAGGCTTTGCTTGGCATTTATTTACATACTTTCTAATATATCATACTGTATACTACTTGATACACATGTGGAAAGTTTGAGAGAACATTAAGATAAGTGGTGACATATCCGGGAAACGCTTATAGGGAGTGAATCCCGACCAAGCTAACTTGACAGTCCACCGAATCAGGCGAGGTACCCGTGTGGAAATATTGTTGTTGAACGACCGATTGTCGTGAAAGCATCGTTTATCCCAGTGTGGTACCCATGACCCTGAGGATTTAGTAGACATTTAACCATATGACCATTTGGTAGTGCAGTGACTATCGGGAATAGTTGATACGCGATACTACACTCAAATGAGATTCATCCTAGGATATTACAGTTCGCTCGAGTGAATCAGCTTGCTGTTGATATCCCTAGGATCTATCAATGACTTTGGGAACCTTTTAGAACCCGTTCTACAGGTACAAAAAATTTGACCAAATTCGTACAACCTTTGGGAATGGGTAGAGCCATGACTCCATGCTCGTGACGTTGAACCCTTGAACCCATGTTTTCAAATGTTTTTGTTTGCTGCATTCATGTATTCATTAAAAAACTCTTTTCAAATAAGAAAAAGATCTTTTTTTCAAAAGAACTAAAACAATAATTGCAAATATCAGATAGGGATGGCAACGGGTTGGGTCGGGTGCAGGTTTCACACTACCCAAACCTGCACATGAAATCACCACCCGAACCCGAACCCAAAAGCTATTCGGGTGGCAAAATAACACCCACGCCCACACCCGTTGGGTTCGGGTTTTTCCACCCAAACCCGAACCCGTAGCAAAAACACAAAAATACAACAACAACATTGAAATTATTTGAAATTATATATATATAATATATATATATATATAGCGGCTGTGGTTTCGGGTTTCGGGCGCGGGTTTCACACTACCCAAACCCGCACCTGAAATATCGGGTGGCACCCGAACCCGAACCCGAACCCAGTCAACTCGGGTTTTCACCCGTTGACTCGGGTTCGGGTGCGGGTGGGCCCCGTGGGTTTGGGCCTGCCTGCCATCCCTAATATCAGAGGTTGCGTTATGGATTTCGGTAGAAGAAAAACGCACAAGTACACCTTCAAGGCTCCGAAACTAGAAGACTTAAGGAAATTGGGAAGGATGATTACCAATCCCGAGGCTTTCAGAGCTAAGCACAGAGGGCTGTTATCTATGTTAAGGGTCAACGTGGTTGAAGGGATCCTGTCTACGTTGGTACAATTCTACGATCCGGTTTACCATTGCTTCACTTTCCCGGATTACCAACTTGCACCAACATTGGAAGAGTACTCCCACCTGATTGATTTACCTATCACTAGTCAAGCTCCATTTTCCAGACTGGAAGAAATTCCAAAAGAACAAACCATTGCAAGAGCAATCTCTTTGGATGAGTTAGAAGTTAGGACTCACATAACCACTAAAAGAGGAATCTAGGGTTTACCGGCTAAATTCCTTATGGAGAAAACTCTATACTTAGCTAGTGTAGGAAACATAACTGCCTTCAAAGACGTCTTTGTTCTGCTCATATATGGGTTATTCCTCTTTCCCAACATTGACAACTTCGTCGATACCAATGTTGTTAAGATATTCTTAATAGGAAACCCCATACCAACCATGCTCGCAGATGCTTATCATTCTGTACATTTAAGGAATTTGTACAGCAGAGGAATGATCACATGCTATATACCACTGCTCTACAAATGGTTCATTTCCCATTTTCCCAAGTCTGCTGCTTTTTGGAATCACAAGAGTACTCTACGTTGGTCACAGAGGATTATGTCTCTTACCAATTCTAACATAGATTGGTACAATCAGATTTACGAAGGGATAGAGATCATCGACAGATGTGGGAATTTCCCCAATGTACCCCTCATTGGTACTAAAGAAGGGATCAACTATCATCCAATTTTAGCTCGTCATTAACTCGGATACCTGATGAAGAATATCCTACATAACCTTCATCTGGAAGATCTTTTCTTCAAGGAAGGAGAAAGTGATAGGCCACTAAAGAAAGAAATAGTGCATGCCTGGCAACATATCCATAGGAAAAAGAGAGAGTCTTTGGGAAGACCAAATTATACCTCCATGGAACCTTATCTCCACTGGGTGCAAACTAGGGCCCTCAAGCTGAGGATGCCTTACCCTCGTCAAGAAGTTTTTCCGTTAAAGGAATCTGTCCTTTATTTCATGTCTGATGCAGAAAAACTCCAGGTCGCTCTCAACAAAGTTCAACATGAGAAGAGCTCTTGGAAGAACAAATACCAGATCCTTAATTTGGAATGTACCAAGATTCAGGAACTGTTAAAGGAGAAGGATGCTCTGATTGAGATATTAGAACATCATGTTATAGAAAGTCAGGAAGACCGAAGAAATTTACTCACTTCTTTCACTTGGCAAAGGATCGTCGATCCGACAACGACTGAAGAACCCCGATCAAAGAAAAGGAAAATGAAGGAACCGACATCTGAGCTCTCTTCAGAGAGGACTCAGGATCCATGAGCTTAGACATTCTCCTTACAGTACTTTGTAAAATACTGTACTTTTCTTTGTAAAATACTGCAATCTTTCGAATTCAATAAAAGGGGTCTCCACCCCCACTGTGTGATATTTGCAATCTATTTGTTGAAATTTCTTTTGAAAACAAAAACTAAAAAAATATGTCATTGCATATCATTCATCATTCTCACATAACACATTTTTTTTATCCTTGTGTCTCACGTATGTGTCACAATCCTAGAGTCAAACTGTCTCACTCATGTAATACTCGGGCCAATCGACAAAAGAAAATGGACGTTCTCGAGGAAGAGAATAGAGAGCTGAGAGAAGAAATCGACGCTCTAAAGGAAAGTTTGGAAAAACTTCACAGCAACCTACAAACCCTGGCCGCAGGTCAGGAGCAGCAACATCAAAGGACTGTGATCTCAGAGATTACATCTACACCCATATTGGAGACACATGAGGATCATCCTCGGTACAACATGCCTAAAGGGCGCCCCTGGGGCATGCCTTTCAATTTTATACTTGAAGGATATATCCCGCCAGTCACTGAAGACCTAGAAACCATAGCAGGAACCACTGGACCTGAAGGTTACAAATTTCAGGAAAATGAAGATGCAAGGGTTACGACAGCAACTCCTAAAGGTTACAAACTTCAGGGCACTGAAGCGCCAAGAATCACCGCTGTAATATCTATAACACAACCAATGGTACACACTGTCCCAGAAGGACAGATTCCACAAGCAATTTCTGGTGGAAACGAAGACATGTACGAAAGGATGAATGAGATCCAGGAACAATTCTTGGAAATGCAGAAAGAACTGCATGCCATTTGCGGTCAAGACTTATTCGGAAAGGACGCCGCCGACCTCTGTTTGGTCCCTAATGTAAAGATACCGCACAAATTCAAGGTGCCTGACTTTGAAAAACACAAAGGCTACTCTTTCCCTCAAAGTCATCTGGTGATGTACACTCGAAAAATGTCTACCCAGACAGAAAATCAACAACTACTGATCCATTACATCCAAGACAGTTTAACCAGTGCCGCACTCAAATGGTACATGGGTTTAAACCGCACCAAGATCAGTACTTTCAGAGATCTCGGGGCAGCCTTTGTTCAGCAGTATAAATACAATTTGGACATGGCACCGAATACGGATCAGCTCAGAGCGATGTCACAAAAGGATAAGGAAAATTTCAAAGAATATGCTCAGAGATGGCGTGAAATTTCCGCTCAGATCTGACCCCCTCTTGAGGAAAAGGAAATGATAAAGATTTTCCTGAAAACGTTGAGCTCATTTTATTACGACCGAATGGTTGCCAGTGCGCCCAATGACTTCACTAAAATGGTGAACATGGGAGTACGCCTTGAAAAAGCAGTTCGAGAAGGACGATTGGTCAAAGATGCAGAACCATCTAGTAGTACCAAAAGATACGATATTGCTTTCCAAAAGAAAAAAGAGCAGGATATCAGTAATATCTCTATGCGAAAGCAAAGACGAAGGTATCAACCGATAGCAGCAATAAATCCTGCTATCAACGCAGCGCCAGCTCCGACTTATCAACCTCAGGTTGCTCAAAGCCAACCAAATCAACAACAGTATCAACAAAGGCCGCAACAGCCTCTTCAGCAGGCTCGCCCGCATTACAATAACAACAATCGTACTACACGACCATCAGGGTTTGACCTTATACCGATGTTGTACGCAGAATTATTTCCACTTCTATTGGCCAAGAGGCACGTCTAAACCAAGACTCCTCTTACAATACCAAAAAATCCACCTTTTTGGTTCAAAGCGGATCAAACTTGCCCTTACCATCAAGGAGGATTGGGACATAACATTGAGAATTGTCTGAGCTTCAAGTCTGATGTACAGAAGCTTATCAGGAATGGGGTTTTATCTTTCAAGGATACATATCCAACTGTTCAGACGAACCCATTACCGTAACATAAGAAGACTACAGTGAATTTAATAGAGGAGGAATCTAGCAGCAGTTATCAAATTTACAATGTACCCTTACTAGGAACAAATCTGGTAAGGATGCATTGCAAACAGAGCGGGTACAGCCGTGTGCTATCTCACAACTATCATCAGTGTGATATCTGCTCAAAGGACAATCAAGGGTGTCCCATAGTACAAGCAGCTCTACAAGAACAAATGGATCTAGGCTGGATTCAGGATCACAGGATTCGTGAAGTAAACATGGCTCATGCACACCCCAACATTGTTCAGAACCACGATGTCCGTGCAATGAACGTCAATTTGGTGGCGATGCATTCAAGACAAAGTCAGTATTATAACCTTCCGTGGCATGATTACAACACTTGTCCAATCTTCTCAACAGACAATCAGGGGTGCTCTTTTGTACAAGAGGCCCTCCAACGTCAAATGGATCTCGGATGGATCCAAGATTACCATGAAAGAAGTGCTCATCAAGTCAATATGGTTCAAATCTTTGACATACGCTTGATGAACACCAGTCTAGTGGAATTACATGCTAACCAGGCCAGGATTGATTTTCTGGCTTCACATGATTATCTAGACTGTAAAGAATACTGCGAAGACGACGACCAAGGGTGTGCGCTTGTGCAAAGAACACTTCAACATCTGTTGGACCACTGGTGGCTTCCGATTTACCTAGATGAAGACACACAACAGATTAACATGACTGATGGGAATCCTGGTAGACACCAAAGTCGTGATATCAGTTCAATAGAAACAGATCTAGTAAAGATGCAATGCATATAAAGCAGATACGGTCGGGTACCACCGCACAATTATGAGCGCTGTAGAGTATGCTCGAAAAATAACCAAGGATGTTATCTCGTACGAGCAGCCCTCCAGAATGAGTTTGACCGGAAGGAGATTCGACCATGTTCATACAAGATTACCTCCCTGGTCAGAACAAAAATGCTGTCGTAATCTCCGATCATGGAATAACTAAGGACGTTTGCGCCATAATCTCTCTACTCAATGAATAAAAAATCCCTGTTGATAGTAGAAAAGTTCTCAACCAGGAACTGATTGAGGTTGCCTATGACGGTCATAAAAATTAAAAGCTCCTATGGTTATCTACCTTCCAGGTCCAATACCGTATAAGTTAGAAAAGGCTATCCCTTATAAGTACGGTGCGACGACCATAGAAAATGGGAAAGAAACTCCATTACCCTTCGTTGTGAACATTGTCGACATCAGTCGAGTCACTCGGAGCGGTCGGATCTTTAACAGAGGAGTTGGAGAACCTGCCAAAGAAAAGGAACCTCAAATGGAAGTTCCCAATCAACAGATCGATCAATCCAGCAATACAGAACCTGTAAAGAGCAACGATGAGATGCTGAAGCTCATCCAGAAAAGCGTGTACAACATTGTGGACCAATTGTTGCAAACTCCGTCTCGAATCTCTGTACTATCTCTCCTGCTTAGTTCAGAAGCTTACAGGGAAGCTCTACAGAAGGTTTTAGAACAAGCCTTTGTGGAACAAGATGTGACGGTAGGGCAATTTGACAGCATCATATCCAACATCACTTCCTGCAACAACTTAGGATTTAGTGATGAAGAATTGTCGGAAGAAGGCAAGAATCATAATATGGCGCTCAACATTACAGTCAACTTCCAAGAAGATGCTTTAGCCAGCGTACTGGTAGACACTGGATCATCTTTGAATGTTATGCCAAAATCAACTTTGAAACGACTATCATTTCAAGGAGCTCCGATGAGAGGCAGTGAAATCATCGTCAAAGCCTTTGACGGATCTAGAAAAACAGTTATCAGCAAAGTCGATCTTCCCATAACCATCGATCCTCACACTTTCCAAGTCATTTTCCAGGCCATGGACATCCGAGCAGTATACAGCTGTTTATTAGGAAGACCTTGGATACACGAAGCTGGGACAGTCACTTCGACACTTCACCAAAAGCTGAAGTTCGTCAAGAATGACAAATTAGTCACAGTATGCGGAGAGCAAGCATTTATCATGAGCAACTTATCATTATTCTCCTATGTAGAACCTGAAGAGGTTGTTGGAACCCAGTTCCAAGCACTCTCGGTAAGCAATGAGAATCAACCAGAAAGAGGGACGTCGATTTCCTCATACAAAGACGCTCTCAAAGTGATCAGGAGTAATGACGTAAAAGGATGGGGACATATTATAACTCCTAAGGATAACAAAACAAGAAAAGGTATTGGTTTCTCTCCGGCCTGTGCCCAGACTACAAAGAAAGACGAAAGTTTTCGTCCCATTCAAGATTTCTTCCACAGTGGAGGCTTCCTCCACCCAGTACCTCAAGAAGTACACACCATCAATGGGAACGATTCCTCCGATGCAGATGAAGAATAGAAATCTTACCTTAACCATGACAATTATATGTCTCAGGGAGAAGCGCACATGCCATTCTGTTTTCCAGAGCAGATCCCGAGATATATACCAAGGTCTGACGTCCAGATGATCTATGGGGATTGTGATCCTAAAGGATGTCGCTCTCCACCCAACTCATTAGAGGAAGACAATCTGATGAAAGGCAACTTTAACTACGATTATTATGATCCCCTGGATGACTTGCCTATCTGGAAGCCATACACGGAAGACTTGGGGCAAAAGAGTCAGCCAGACAATGTCTATAAGCTGAATGATCTTTAAAAGAATACACAGGTTCCCCCAGAGTCATGCAATCATTACCCAGTACACTCCGAGAGTGTCCAAAACCATGCTAATGAATTCGCAAGGATCGCAGGACGAGATTTCATTAACTACGCGATTCCTTAAATCAACGTCATTGAGGAAGATGACTCATCCATCCCACAGAAACATGGGACACTTTGGGACAGCCAAGTGGCAAGTATGACTTCCTAGTCAAATACACTGCTCCCGAAAGCTCTCGTATCAGGCTTGAGGACATCTAGCCGACTGGCTGGGGAGATTCCCTTGAGAGTGAAAACACCATGGAAAATACAGCAGAAGAGTTCGTTTATGACAACTCTGCATGGGAAGAAGACTCCAATGATCCTACTCCGCCAGAAATCAACGTTGTTTTTGAAGACAAACCAAGAAGGGAAGTACCATACTTTGTGATTCACAGGGGATTTTGTCGCCACGGGGTTGCATTCGATGTCCCGAAAGTCATCCATAAGTCGAAGTAATTACCATCTTTGTTTTAACCTTTCACCTTGCCCGGGTGAAATGGATGTTTTTATAGGGCTCACCTTTCTGTAAATGTCCCTCTTCACTTTGCCCAAAGCGGTAGAGTTTTGTTTTATAGGGTTGTATTTCAAGAATCAACAAATCATGAATAAATAATGTCATTCTGTCATTCTCGCATTTATTGCTGTTTTCACTTTTCGTTTTTCAGAAAATGGTAATCCTAAAAACAACCCAAAATAAAAACAAGCATTTTTCAGAAAATACACTGCACACACTCTTGCATTCTCTTTATCTTTGCTAAAAAACGAATCATCACATCATGCAGATTGCTTGTTTTAAGCCCCATTGAAACATACGATCCAATGCCTTCTCCCAACTTTGAATTCTCGGTATTTGAAGCTGAAGAAGAAGAGGACAAAGAAATTCCAGAAGAGATCTCCCGACTACTCAGGTAAGAGGAAAGGTCCATTGAGCCTCACAAAGAGCCGTTGGAAACGATCAATTTGGGTTCAGGGGAAGAAAAGAAAGAAGTTAAGATTAGGGCACTGCTCAGTCCAACTGTCAGAGAAGACTTGATAAAACTTCTCAAAGAGTTTCCAGATGTATTTGCTTGGTCCTATCAGGACATGCCAGGGTTGGATACTAGCATCGTGGAACATCACTTACCTCTAAAAGCAGAATGTTTTCCGGTAAAACAAAGACTGATACAGACTCATCCAGATATGGCCATCAAAATTAATGAGGAAGTAAAAAAGCAGATCGACGCAGGTTTCCTCGCCACCTCATAATACCCTCAATGGTTAGCCAACATAGTGCCAGTTCCGAAAAAGGACGGAAAAGTCAGAATGTGTGTAGACTACAGGGATCTGAATAAAGCAAGTCCGAAGGATGACTCCCCCCTGCTACACATTGACATGTTGGTTGATAGCACAACAAAATTCAAAGTCTTCTCCTTCATCGATGGATTTTCAGGCTATAATCAGATCAAAATGGCGCCGAAAAACATGGAGAAAACTTCATTCATATCCCCTTGGGCACCTTTTTTTACCAGGTAATGCCGTTCGGTCTAAAGAATGCGGGGGCAACCTATCAAAGGGCCATGACGACTCTGTTTCACGACATGATGCACAAAGAGATTAAAGTGTATGTCGATGACATGATCGCCAAATATAAAATAGAAGAACAACATGTGACACACCTATCAAAGTTATTCTAGCATCTGAGAAAATACAAACTCCGCTTGAATCCCAATAAGTGCACGTTCGGTGTTCGCTCAGGAAAACTTTTAGGGTGCATCGTCAGCCAGAAAGGAATTGAGGTTGATCTTGACAAGGTCAAGCCCATTCAAGAAATGCCTTCACCAAAGACTGAAAAACAGGTCAGAGGATTTTTGGGACGTCTGAATTACATCTCAAGATTCATATCCCTCGTGACCGCGACATGCGCGCCGATCTTCAAACTACTCAGAAAGAATCAAAGCTGCGTATAGACAGAAGACTGCCAAAATGCTTTCGACAGTATCAAAGAATATCTGTTGAATCCACCGATTCTGTCTCCTCCAGTGGAAGGAAGACCACTGATCATCTACTTAACGGTCTTGGAAGACTCCATGGGTTGTGTACTTGGCCAGAAAGACAAGATAAAAAGAAAAAAGTCTGCCATCTACTACTTAAGCAAGAAGTTCACGGACTGTGAAACTCGGTACACTAGGCTCGAGAAAACTTGTTGCGCTCTGGCTTGGGTAGCCAAACGTCTTCACCAGTACATGATTTGTCACACTACTTGGTTAATCTCTGAAATGGATCCAATCAAGTACGTCTTTGAAAAGCCTGCTCTCACAGGAAGGATTTCCCGTTAGCAGATGTTGTTATCGGAATACGACATCGAATATCATGCTCAGAAAGCCGTCAAAGGAAGTATTTTAGCCGATTATTTGGCTCATCAACCGATTGACGATCAAGAATCAGTCAGATTGGACTTCCCGGATAAAGACGTCATGTATTTGAAAATGAAAGATTGCGATGAACTGCTACCTAACGAAGGGCCGGAACCAGGTTCCCAATGGGGACTAATATTCGACGGAGCTGTCAACACTTATGGAAACAAGATTGGGTCAATCATAGTAACACCTCAGGCTACACATATTCCTTTCACTTCCAAATTAACGTTCAAATGCACAAACAATGAGGCCGAATACGAAGATTGTATCATGGGTCTCGAAGAAGCAATTGGACTAAGGATAAAGAATTTGGATGTGTATGGCGACTCAGCCCTGGTTGTCAATCAGATTAAAGGAGAGTGGAACACACGTCAATCAGGATTGATTCCTTACAAAGACTACGCAAGAAGCTTGTTACCATTCTTCAATAGAATCGAGTTTCATCATATCCCTCATGAAGAAAATCACATGGCTGATGCATTAGCCACCCTATCCTCCATGATTAGTGTAAGTCAATGGAACGATGTACCTAAAATTAACATAATGCACCTTGAAAGGCCCACTTACATCTTCACAATTGAAGCAGTTATTGATGACAAACCATGGTATCATGATATCAAATGTTTCCTTCAAAGACAAGAATACCCGCCTGGGGCATCAAGAAAAGATAGGAAGACTCTCAAAATACTGGCTGGCAACTTCTTCCTGAACAATGATACACTCTACAAGAGAAACTTTGACATGGTTTTGCTCAGATGCGTAGACAGACAAGAAGCAAACATGTTAATGAAAGAAATCCATGAAGGATACTTTGGCACTCATGCCAATGGACATACAATGGCAAGAAAAATTTTGAGAGTAGGATATTATTGGCTGACAATGGAATCCGATTGCTACAAGTACATAAGGAGGTATCACAAGTGTCAGATATACGCAAACAAAATCCATGTATCGCCAACGCATCTCAAAGTTCTTTCTTCTCCATGGCCTTTTTCTATACGGGGAATCGACATGATTGGCATGATTGAACCCAAAGCTTCAAATGGACATCGGTTCATCCTGGTAGCCATTGACTACTTCACCAAGTGGGTCGAAGCAGTATCATACACCAATGTAACCCGACAAGTGGTGGTCCAATTTATCAAGAATAATCTCATCTACCGTTATGGTGTTCCAAGCCAGATCATTACAGATAATGGATCTAACTTGAACAACAAGATGATGAAAGAGTTGTGTGCTGAGTTTAAGATCGAACACCATAACTCATCTCCCTACCGGCCTAAGATGAATGGAGCGGTAGAAGCGACTAACAAGAATATCAAGAAGATCATTCAGAAGATGGTTGTAACCTATAAAGATTGGCATGAAATGCTACCCTTTGCTCTTCACGGTTATCACACATCTGCCCGTACTTCAACATGGGCAACCCCTTTCTCTCTAGTATGTGGCATGGAGGTAGTGCTCCCCATAGAAGTAGAGATACAATCAATCAGGGTATTGATGGAAGCCAAGCTAACACAAGTTGAATGGTGTCAAAGCCAGTACGATGAACTGAACCTAATCGAAGAAAAGAGAATGACAACTTTATGCCATGGTCAGTTATATCAGCAAAGAATGAAGAAAATGTTTGACAAAAAGGTTCGACCTCGTGTCTTCAGAGAAAGAAAACTCTTGCTCAAGAAGTTACAATCATTTCTCACTGATTCCAGAGGCAAATGAACTCTGAATTATGATGGCCTCTATGTTTTTAAGAAAGCCTTCTCAGGCGGTGCCTTGAGACTCGTAACCATGGATGGAGAGGAGTTTACCTGACCCACGAATGTTGATGTAGTCAAGAAATACTTCGCCTAAATGAAATTAAAAAAAAACATCTCGGTGGATTAAAAACCTGAAAGGGCGGTCCAGGAAAAAATTAGAGACATAAACAATGATTATCCCGATGGATTGAAAACACGAAAGGGCAATCTAGGCAAAAATTAAGGATTCATGGCAAGTAACTATATCCAACAAGATTGACTCCTCAGAGGCAATCATCGGTCGAGAAAACTTCAGTCAGGTCATCTTCGACATAAGCTCAGAATGTCCAGAATTCAAAATTGGTGGAAGGACATCGGTCGTTATGTTTCAATGTAGCCCATTTCCCTTTAAATTACCATTTTCTAAACTTTGTAATGCTCCATGGAATCACGCATTAGGCTGATTACCATTCTATCAATAAAATTTGAGCCCTAGCGCTTTTGTTTGCAATTCTTATTTATTTTGCTTTACAGAATGACATTTTTAATATGATCAACGATTCTTGAAACAAAAAAAAATGAATTTACAGGTCAAATTTTCTTCTGCTTTTAAAATAAAGATGGCAATTCTTTTTTACTACTGAACACAAAAAGGAACAATGATGGCTTCTCCGGAAGTGACTAAACCTCAAAATACAGAATCAAAGTACTAATTTTAAACCAGTACACCTGAATGAAGGATCAACTATTTCAGATGTAATATCCCATCTGATATCCCCGACAGAGTTCTTACCTCTAAAGACCAATTGATGGGTTTTTCTTCCCAGTAGGGTCTACCCCTCCTAAATAGGAAAGGATTGTTATCTTAAACATACATACATCATGCATAATTGATTCATATTCATACATATGTTGCATTAGTAACACTCTGGTCATTTTCATCCCCAAGTGATAAATGTCCTCCCACCGATAAAGTTGTCAGTGCTTTCCTCACACTGAAATCTATCGCCTGAGCAATTTCTCCCCAGTTTATTTCTGGATTGGAGCCTATCCTCGACCACTTTGATAACTTGAACCTCTGAAAAGTGAGAAGACGTTCGACATACACCTTGGGAACATCACTCTTCACCATTGAAGATGACATTTTCGCTTTCCCGGATTAAGGAAAATCCCCAGAGAAAGCCTCTCAACCGAAGACTCTTGGCAATACGGCGGTTTCTGTAACACCCCACTTCCCATTTTAGAAAAATATGTAAATAATACGAAAATAATTAGAGTTCCCTTACAAGTAGGATGTCAGATTATCCAAACATATCATTAAGTCCCAATTATTCATTCTCTTCTTTTCTCATAAATGAATTAAAACAGCGAAAATAAGTATTTTCTCCAAAATCACGGCAACAATGTCACAATACAAAATCTCCACATACTCGTGGTCCACAATAATTTAAAAAGATAGTGATACGTAACAAAATCAAATAAAGCATAACAACTAATAAAAAACTCCCAAAATCCCGTGTTACGTATCAGAGCGACTCTTAAGACTCGATCAGGCAATACGCACTCCACGCACTACTCAAGTACCTGGATTATCTGTACTTCCCAAGAAGCACAGACACAAGAAAACAACAAAGGGGTGAGAACTACATTCAATAATTAACGGTGTATAATACATGTTAAGAGTAGTAATCACACATTCACACAAAACTACATACAGTCCCGACATATTTGTCCCTTTCATTTATAATTCACCAAACACATAATAATGCAATGCGACTCAATGACAGAGACACAATGCATGTGGTACCAATAGACCATGGTTCATTCAATCGAACCCGATTCCTAATAGAATCCGGATAAATCACATACACTCCCACTGAGTAATGATTTATCTCCATCACGACTCCACATTAGAGTCCGGACAATACTAGGCACCCATCATGGATTCCCACCTAGCCGTCTCCACCAGACACAACATGAAATGCATGACACAGATTATGCACAAAATACATGTATAATAACAATTATACATCTTCACGATCCTCCTGATCAACCGCGAGATACATACTCACCGTAATACCCAATAGTATTACCACACCTGTCCAATCAATTTCGCATAACACACACAATCAAGAAAAATACCTCGCGTGGCCTACATTAGCTAATTATCTGATTAGTCCACCTAAATTCAATTTTTTTAATTATTTCCACTACCATCCTTAGGTTCAACAACTTCTGACACCCACCCCAACCTCTTAGACCAAAAGGAACTGCATCAGACGCAAAATCGAGAAAGAAATCGCGAAACAACAAAATTCTGCGCCTCCGCTGGTCATACGCATATTGCCTTGTGCATTACGCGCAATGCCTAGGTTGCTCGCCTCCCAGCTACACGTACCCAAGCGTAACGCCCACTCTGCAGCTTGCCATACGCGTATTGCCCAGAGGGTTACGCGTATCACTAGCCTATTACGCGTATTTCCCACATAACCACCCTTGCCATACGCGTATTGCCTTGCCAATACGCGTAATGGCCCTCTGACACGTAATGCCATACGCGTAACGCCTCCTCTGTTACGCGTATAGGCAGAGACTTTGAAAAATCCCAACTTTTCATATCAGTCCGAATTCTACCACTATGATCTCACTTCTAACATCCAGATCTGTCCTAAAAATCGTTTCTACATTGATTTTAAGACCCATAACTTCACATTACATCATTCTCCTATTATTACTAATCAATTCATTATTTCCTAGATCTAAATTCGTCACTCTCAACCTACAACAAAATCAGATCTGCAACACAGTTCATTCTTACAGCCACAACCGTACAAATTATACACGAAATTAATACTATCATCAACAAATTCATACAAATCAACAACAAAACATCCATGTCAGTTTCAAAATTCATCAACGGCACATATATACGAAATTCTATGAGGGAAAGGACCCCTTACTACCCCCTCATGTTATTAACACCTATATTGAGCCCATTCTCCCCCCTTACCTCGAATTTGATCAGAAAATCCTGCGAAAATTGATGGAGAAGAATGCCCTAGCTTCCTCTTGTTCTTCCTTCTCTAAACCCTTTCTTGGGGAAAGTACAGTTATGATTAATTATGTCCCTAATCTCAGATTAATGAATTAGACCCCTATTTTCCTCCCACTAACACATTACTAATTCAATCCTATTTTATTTAATATTAATAATATTTGATAGTAATACTAAGAATAATAATAATACTACCCATAATAATAATAATAATGTTAATAATATTGGACATAATAATAATAATATACCTCCTTCTACTATTACTAACTATGTCCCCACATTATTCATTACTACCTTATTATTATCCCGACATCTCTATTTCCCCCGTTCCGTTAAGGACACTACGCCTACGTGCTCAACTACACCCACCCTAAACAAAGCCAAACAGACGAAATAACACACGACAATTAAATAAATTAAAATGGGGTGTTACAACTCTCCCCCACTTAAAATATTTTCGTCCTCGAAAATGTACCTGATGGAAACAGTTCTGGATATGACTCTCGCATCTTGCTTTCCAATTCCCAGGTCACACTTCCTCCAGCAGCTCCTCCCCAAGCTACTCTCACCAGAGGAATATCTTTTCCTCTGAGTTGCTTCATCTTGCGATCCTCGATCCTTATCGGCATCGCTTCCACAATAAGATTATCTCAAATCTGCAATTCATCCCTCTGGATAACATGAGATGGATCAGGCACATACTTTCGAAGTTGCGACACATGAAACACGTCATGCAAGTTCGAAAGTTCGGGCGGCAACGCTACCCTATAAGCAACTGCACCCACTCTTTGCAAGATCTGGTACGGTCCAATGAATTTAGGATCTAGCTTCTTTGATTTCAATGCACGTCCAACACCGGTCATAGGGTTGACCCTCAGGAATACATGGTCACCTTCGCTGAATTCCAAGTCTTTCTTCCAATTATCATGATAACTTTTCTGTATACTCTGAGACGCTTTCATCTTCTCACGGATCATCTGAATTCTCTCAGTAGTCTGTTGCACAATCTCAGGTCCAAGAATAACATTCTCACGAGTTTCATACCAACACAGAGGCGTCCTACACCTCCTACCATACAAAGCTTCGAAAGGTGCCATTCGAATACTAGAATGGTAACTATTGCTAAACGTGAACTCAATTAATGGCAAATGAGTATCCCACGCACCACTTTTCTCCAACACACAGGCTCTCAACAAATCCTCTAACGACTGAATAGTCCTCTCTGACTGACCATCGGTCTATGGATGATAAACCGAACTTGAAATTCTGGTATCAGACATGTGATGTCACAAAAACACACTCTGCACAATGGACAGCAATAACAGTAAAATAACACCAAGAATTGTTGACCCAGTTCGGTTACAACCAACCTACTCCGGGGGCTACCAAGCCAGGGATGGAATTCACTACTTGTAGATATAATTTACAGACTCAACAACCCGTTGACAATCTCCTAAACTTATACTCTACTAATGACCTCCTACCTAAGAAACCACTTAGGTATGAGAACACCACTCAATCCCTTACAAACACTCAAAGAACCCACTTTGAGTACCCTTGATCTTACTTCACAGCTTCGATCAAGCAACCACTCTCTATTGCTTCACAGCTTCTAGAGAGGACAGAAATACAACACCTATTCAAACCCTAGAATAGTGTAAATACAAGCACTCTAAACAAACTCTAGACACTAAGCCTCCAGCTCCTGATCTTCTGAATGTTTTCTGTACCTTTTTCCTTTGGTCTTGTGCGCTTTATATAGCTCCTTGAATTGGTCTTGGACTTGCTACAATATCTCCTAGATTTGTTATTTAAAACTGATTTTCTCCTAAAATCTTTTTAAATCTTCAACCTTTTAAATCTCCTACAAATCTGCAACAGATCTCCTATGCAGCAGCAAATATCTATCCCAAGATATTCGCATCCAATGAGACAGCTTGCTCTCCACAATTCCAGCTAATACGCAACCCTAACAAACTCACAACCTGCTGTTGTTAATTATGCAGATCTGATGTTACAACATCACCTGTGTGACATCAGACATCCAACTTCAGCAATAATTACTTAACACAGCCCAGTGTTAAGACTTCAATGTTGCAACATCAGCACCTTGACATCAAAATTGAATATACTTTGTTTTACCAAAATTCCAGCCAATCCAGGAACTAACAATCTCCCCCTTTGGCTAATTTTGGCTAAAACAATCTCTGCATCTTCAGAGACTTCAGCAGCGGAATAATCTTCAAAAGTTTGAAACTCTCATTAGCAGCAGTTTGATACTTTACATAGTCTTCATCACTTGATCTGCTGCAGCACCATCTTCATTATTGACAACAGCCAATTGGTGCTCCCCCTCTAAAACATGAACCAGCATCACAGCTATTCAGTAGCTCACAATGTGCAACACTTTTCTCCCCCTTGATGTTTGCTTGGCTGCACTTCTTCAAATGCTAAGATATCTGTATCACTAGCTCAGTCTAAACTCCCCCTCAATAACTGCACTTCTGCATCACAACTAGCAGCACTCCTTGTCATTGCAGCACCTCTTGCATCTTGACTGACTCTTGACTATTTCTCCCCCTTTTTAGCCACAATTGGACAAACCTCAACAAGTAAGTACTTCTTCTGTCAGCAATATCCAGTTATCCACATTTCAGACATATTCTTCTTCCATCCAGTTATGAAGGCTTCACACAATCATCCACACAATGCCTTCCACTGAACTCTAAGTCAACTCCTCACACACCAAGACAAGTGTACAATCTATTCAAGACCATGATTCAATCTTGTCTTCAGACATCTCCTCAGAAGCATGTGCGCACAAGATTCAAACAATTTGCTTCATATGACTAGAACCATTCAAGGCCACACCAATCAACAGCCTAATGTCATAACATGCTATCTGACATTATATCCTCATAAGAGGCAACCAATCTCCACAAGCTTGATCAGCATGCAATCTTCACAATAAATGCACCTTTGCTGCAAAATCCATAGACAAGTACTCCCCCTGTCATGATTAACAAATGCTCTAGATGGAGATGAACATTTGAGCACATTTTCTGAGTACATGCATTTTGGTACCACTGTCCCTTTCTCCAAAGGCTATCATACAATTCATCTTCACCATCCAAGGCAAACCTTCTACTTCATCATTCTCCCGTATGACTATGTAGATGCTCCTTAGATATAATGTAAGCACTAAGCTTCAAAGACATCCTTCACCAAGGATACTCTTGACACTCTTGACACCAGGGTATTACATATGCTCCACTACTGGATTTACTATCAGTAAAATAATCCAAGCTCAACACTGTGTCACAAACTCCACAAATTCTCAGCTTACTTATAAGCTTTACTGAGATCCAGTCTCTTCAAAAGATCACAATTCCTCTATCCTTACATCCACCAGTAGTTGTTGAAACTGGTGAAGTCTTCAAAGACAGTAATTATGCTATGCCAGAACCAGCTACTAATCACATGACCATAATCTCCACCTCTTCTGACCAAAAATGCTAGAGCATCCAACTCCACATGTCCAATCTTAATCATCTTCCAGATATAACCACCAGCAAACATGACGTTATAACATCTTTTGGGACATCAGCTTCTTATCACCATTCAAAGGACTCATTGCACACAGAAGTCCTTCAAGAAGCTCCCAATAAAACACAGTCAGAGCAACTTATTCATACACACCTGAATACCATAAGTTCCCACACCCTCTCTGTACCATATCCTAGTAAACTCAACCATATCCAGAGTATCTATACCAAATTCTTTTTCCAGAACATATTTCCACCATTTTATGAAAAGCACAGGAATGTTATCTAGTATGGCCTTTTGAATTTTCTCAGAAGTTCTAACAACAACGGCTTCCTTCATTTGAGAGATATCCTGGACATTATCATCAGACTTATCTCTGATCTTCCTATTTCTGGAAGAGATGAACACTTTACTCCTGGATTTTATAGTATCATCCACATAGATCTTCTGCTTATCAGTTCTCATCTTTGGAGGTTGACTCAATAGCTTTCCTCTTCCTTGATTTCAGTCGTTTAGCAACCCCAGGAACCACTTTTGCAATTAGTTCATCATCACTCTTCTTTATTTTAAGGCTTGAAGTACCTTTCTTGACTTGAGATGTTTTAACATCAGCTCTAACATCTGCATCTTCCAACCTAAGGATTGTCAACCTGTGAAATTTTTCTTCTGAACTATAAGAGTCATTAGTCAGGTTGTCATCTTTCTTGGCCTTGCAAGTATTCAGCTCCCAACACTTCTTAAGGTCACAACTTTTGATCCTTCCATCAGCATTGTTGACTCCTTCATCTTGCTCACATAACTGACTACTCAAGTTGGCTTTTAACACATCATCCAACTTAGGAGTAACAACACCATAAGTCATTAACCCAGATTGACTTTTCACCATACTTTCACACTTGATGTCACCATCTGATGTTGCAGAATCATCCTTAACATCACTAGATAAGCTATCCACTTGAGGTATCCACTGATAGCAATTATCTTTGGATCTGACACCCTTCATAACAACCTGATTATGCTCATCAGATACCACACACTCATCTTTGGTGTAGTTAACTTTGTAACCTTCATCACATAGTTGACTTATGCTAATTAAATTAGCACTCAACCCTTGAACAAGGAGCACATTATCAAGAGTAAGACCATCATGATTCTTCACTCTTCCAACTCCTTCTACTACTCCTTTTTCACCATTGCCAAAAATAACATCATTTGCATGGCAAGGATTGAACTCTACCAAATGCTTCTTGGATCCAGTCATGTGCTTTGAACATCCACTGTCAAAGTACCATGCATCCATAGCAAAATGTCCATCTGATGTGTGAGCCAATAGACATGTGACCTGAGCTTTAGGAACCCATTGTTTTACTACTTTGGGCCTGACCTCCTTCTGTCTGGGTTGAGGAGCAGAATTTGGATAACCATGAAGCTTGAAGCAAGAGAACTGCATATGTCCAAATCTGCCACAGTAGAAGCATCTAACTCTGTCATCTCTAAAGTGGTTAAACCTTCTGCCACCATGATGATGATGTTGCTGGAACTGCCATCCATAGTGTTGATTTCTTCTTCTACGATAAGGCTGTTGTCTTCTATTACCATAGTTTGACTGTCTTCTATGGTAAGGATACTGTCTTTTGAGCTGTCTCCTATGGTGATGAGGCTTCCTTCTTCCATAGTAATGAGGCACATCATTGTTGTATCCATATTCATACATGTTCCCCTGATGTTGATGAACCATGTTCTGATTGAACCTCGCAGCCTTCATGCTCTTGTGATATTAAAGTGGCATATACTGACTAGCTCCTTGTGGCTGCTTTCTCTTCTGATAGGGACCAGTCTTCTTCTCAATCTTCTTAGGTTGTGAAACATCAGCCTTCTTAGGGGTAGGATCCTGCTTCTTTGGCTGATGTTGAGATGAAAGTTGTGACACTTCCTTCTTTGAACCTGAAATGCTTTCTTCTGAAGTTCCCTTATCCTCAGCCACATAACCTATCCCAGCTTTGTCTCCAGCAGCTTTTTCTGACTGAAGGATCTTGTTAAGTGTGTCTGTACCACAGCTCAGCATCCTAACAGACTTGGTCATTTGATCAAGGTGGGCTCTAACTAGCACCACTTCATTTTCCAGATCAGTATTTTCATTCTCTAGCTGAGCAATCTGTTGCTTGTGGCACTTGTTTTCTTGACAAATCTCAGCACTTTTTAAACACAGCTCTTGATAGGTAGATGCTAACTCCTCATAAGTTACTTCTCCATCACTAGAATCATCATCAGAAACAACAGCTCCTGTTAGAGCTCTCACATGCTTTGCTGACTCACCTTCACTTTCACTATCAGAGTCAGACCAGGAAACTGTCATGCCCTTCTTCTGCTTTTTCAAGAAGGTGGGACATTCTTTCTTGACATGTCCATACCCTTCACACTCAAAGCACTGAACTCCTTTATCTTGGGTAGTTTTCTCTTCATCCTTCTTGCTGGTGTCAGAAGTCATGTTCTTGACATTAGGCCTGGAGTTATTATTCATTCGCTTGAATACTTTGGTGAACTGTCTTCCTAACATCACTATGGCCTGAGATAGATCCTCCTGCGATTCAGAACTCTTTCCTTTTTCTTCTGCATCATTTGACACCAAGGCTATACTTTTTGGCTTCTTTTCTGGTTCTTCCTCATTCAACCCAAGCTCAAAAGTTTGAAGAGATCCAATGAGCTCATCTACTCTCATCTTGCTGATGTCTTGTGATTCTTCAATGGCAGTAACCTTCATCTTATACTTCTTAGGTAGGGACCTAAGGATCTTCCTCACAAGCTTTTCATCTGACATCTTCTCTCCAAGAGCACTAGATGCATTGGCCAGCTCAAGAACATTCATGTGGAAATCATGAATAGTCTCATCTTCCTTCATCTTCAGGCTTTCAAATTTTGATGTTAAAATCTGAAGTCTTGACATCTTGACTCTAGATGTTCCTTCATGAGTAGCCTGCAAGATATCCCATGCTTACTTAGCAACTTCACAGGTATTGATTAACCTGAAGATATTCTTATCCACTCCATTGAAGATGGCATTTAGCGCTTTGGAATTTCCAAGTGCAAGCTCGTCTTCCTCCTTGGTCCACTCTTCTTCAGGCTTTGGCTTAGAGGTGCCTTCTTTATCTTTACCAGCATCATCCTTCTCACATACAACAGGTGCTTTCCACTCTTTAATAACAGCCTTCCAAGCCCTACTGTCCAAGGATTTTAAGAAGGTGGTCATCCTTGGCTTCCAATAGTCATAATTGGATCCATCCAAAATAGGGGGTCTGTTGACGAATCCTCCAACTTCTTTGTCCATCTTTACACCAGAAAGTAACTTCCCTAGATCTCACCCAGAGACAGACAGGATGCCTGCTCTGATACCAATTGAAATTCTGGTATCAGACGTGTGATGTTAAGGTGTGATGTCACAACAACACACTCTGCACAATGGACAGCAATAACAGTAAAATAACACCACGAATTGTTGACCCAGTTCGGTTACAACCAACCTACTCTGGGGGCTACCAAGCCAGGGATGGAATTCACTACTTGTAGATATAATTTACAGACTCAACAACCCGTTGACAATCTCCTAAACTTATACTCTACTAATGACCTCCTACCTAAGAAACCACTTAGGTATGAGAACACCACTCAATCCCTTACAAACACTCAAAGAACCCACTTTGAGTACCCTTGATCTTACTTCACAGCTTCGATCAAGCAACCACTCTCTATTGCTTCACAGCTTCTAGAGAGGACAGAAATACAACACCTATTCAAACCCTAGAATAGTGTAAATACAAGCACTCTAAACAAACTCTAGACACTAAGCCTCCAGCTCCTGATCTTCTGAATGTTTTCTGTACCTTTTTCCTTTGGTCTTGTGCGCTTTATATAGCTCCTTGAATTGGTCTTGGACTTGCTACAATATCTCCTAGATTTGTTATTTAAAACTGAATATTTAAAACAGATTTTCTCCTAAAATCTTTTTAAATCTTCAACCTTTTAAATCTCCTACAAATCTGCAACAGATCTCCTATGCAGCAGCAAATATCTATCCCAAGATATTCGCATCCAATGAGACAGCTTGCTCTCCACAATTCCAGCTAATACGCAACCCTAACAAACTCACAACCTGCTGTTGTTAATTCTGCAGATCTGATGTTACAACATCACCTGTGTGACATCAGACATCCAACTTCAGCAATAATTACTTAACACAGCCCAGTGTTAAGACTTCAATGTTGCAACATCAGCACCTTGACATCAACATTGAATATACTTTGTTTTACCAAAATTCCAGCCAATCCAGGAACTAACATAACTCAACTTCAGTTTAGAACCTAAAGCCTCCTGCAAACTCTTCCAAAATTCTGAAGTAAACCTCGGATCTCTATCCGACACTATGCTCGACGGAACACCATGCAGCTTCACAATTATTCTAATATAAATCTCTGCCAGCTTTGACAACGGAAAACTGATATTAATTGGTATAAAATGTGCGGATTTCGTAAGTTGATCCACCACTACCCAAATAGCATCAAAGCCTCTCGCCGTATTTGGCAAACGAATAACAAAGTCCATAGTAATACTATCCCACTTCCATTCCAGAATCTCCAATAGTTGCATCAACCCTGAAGGTTTCTGATGCTCCACTTTTGACTTTTGACATGTCAAACAAGCATAAACAAACTGAGCTACATCTCTCTTCATACCGGACCACCAAAATAACTTCTTCAAGTCTTGATACATTTTCGTGGCTCCCTGATGAATACTCAAGCTGCTCCGGTGACTCTCCTCTATGATTGCTTTTCTCAATTCCACATCATCCGGTACGCAAATCCTGCCCCGGAATCTCAATATACCCACCTTATCCACTTTAAAATCACTACCAGTATCATCTCCTCCTGCAGGCATCAAGTCCACTAGCTTCACATCAAGTCTCAGATTTTCCTTAATTACATCCAAAAAGTCATTATTCACCTTCAACATACCCAACCTGATACTTCCTGGTGTAGTTTCACAAACCATACTCAAATCCCTGAACTGTTCAATCAATTCCAATTCCTTCACCATTAACGCAGACGTATGAATTGTCTTCCGACTCAGAGCATCTGCCACCACATTAGCTTTTCCCGGATGGTAGCTCAAATTAAAGTCATAGTCTTTCAAGAATTCTAACCACCTTCTCTGCCTCATATTCAATTCCTTCTGGTCGAATAAATATTTCAAGCTCTTGTGATCACTAAACACTTCAAATCTCGACCCATACAAATAATTCCTCCAAATTTTCAATACAAAACTACCACATCTAATTCAAGATCATGAGTGGGATAATTCCTCTCATGCACCCGCAATTGCCGCAAAGCATACGCCACTACCTTGCCATCTTGCATTAACACTCCGCCTAATCCCATCTTAGACGCATCACAATACACCACAAAAGGTTCACTTGGACTTGGTAGAATTAATACTGGTGCTGTAGTCAATTTATTTTTCAACTCTTCGAAACTTTCCTCACAGGCCGCATCCCAAATAAAAACTTGATTTTTTCTAGTTAACTGAGTCAACGGTAACGTCAAATTAGAAAACCCTTCGATAAATCTCCGATAATAACCTGCCAGACCCAAGAATCTTCTAATTTCCATTATTGTCTTCGGAGGTTCCCACTGAAGCACCGCACTTACTTTAGACGGATCCACTGCTATGCCATCACCAGAAATAACATGACCCAAGAAACTCACAGTCTTCAACCAGAATTCACATTTCGAGAACTTTGTAAATAATTTATTACTCTTCATCACCTGCAATGCAATTCTCAAGTGTTCTACAAGATCCTCTTCAGACTTAGAATAAATTAGTATATCATCAATGAATACCACAATAAACTAATCCAGATAAGAATGAAAGATACGATTCATATATTCCATAAACACACCGGCGCATTAGACACTCCGAAAGGCATCACTGCATATTCGTAATGTCCATAGCGAGTTCTAAATGCAGTCTTCTGAATATCATCTTCCTTCACTCTAATCTGATGGTAACCCGACCTCAAATCAATTTTGCTAAAAACACGAGCCCCTACAAGCTGATCCATTAAGTCATCAATCCTCGGAAGTGGATACTTATTCTTAATGGTCACTTTATTCAACTGGCGGTAATTAATGCACAGACGCATACTACCATCCTTCTTTTTCACCAACAACACTGGAGCTCCCCACGGCGACACACTCGGCCTAATAAACTTCTTATCAAGCAATTCTCCAATTTGAGATTTCAACTCTGCCAATTCTGATGCAGACATCCTGTATGGTGCCATAGATATAGGTCTAGTACCTGGAACAAGATCAATAGTAAATTCAACTTCTCTCGTCGGAGGTAATTCTGTAATATCATCTGGAAACACTTAAGGAAATTCACTCACCACCGGTAACTCATTAGCTGATGTCTTACTTTCAACAGATAACGAGGCAAACACATCAAACATCTTAGCTTTGTCTTCTAACAAGGTTCTCAATTCTTTGGTAGACAAAGAATTAGCCAAAACTTCCTCTTCAGGAGTAAGGAACATCAACCTCTTCCTAAAGCAATCAATGTAAACTCGGTTGAATTCCAACCAGTTCATTCCCAAAATGATATCTAGATTACTGAGTGGCAAACAAATCAAGTCCACTCCAAATTCTCTACCAAAAATAGTCAACGGACAATTCAAGCATGCTAAAGAAGTCACCACAGAACTAATAGATGGAGTCTCAATAGTCATCCTCCGATTTAGAGTAGACGACACAATTCCTAATTTCTTCACACAATCAACAGAAATGAACGAGTGGGTTGCACCCGTGTCAATGATAGCATTCAAAGGAATGTCATTAATAAAACAAGTACCTTTGATGGAACGCTCCTCATTGGTAGACTGGGCTCCTACAAATGCGAACACCTTTCCACTTGTCTGAGATTTCTTCGGCTTTTGACAGTGAGTGCTGATATGACCCTGTTCCCCATAGTTGTAACAGGTAGGTATATTAGTCCTACAATCTGCCACAACATGACCTAGTCGTCCACACTTGAAGCACTTCTTCACCTCATTCGGACAATTATTAGCACGGTGACCCGTGCCACCACATCTGAAACACTTGGTAGTATCGGGAACCACCCCCCTCTTTTGGCTTCTTTCCCACAGCAGCTTTCTGTTTTCCTTTGTCAGATGGAGCACTATAAGGCGTACTCCCATACCTCTGCTTACCGTTTCGGTCACTCAAGGCCTTGTAATAAGCAATCCGGTCCCTGTTATCATTAATATAGATCCAACTTCTGCTTACTAGTTCTAGGTAATTCCTTATCTTCTGACAAGCAATGCCCTGCTTGATCTCAGGACGCAACCTGTTCTCAAACTTCAAGCATTTCGAATTCATAGCCTCATCCGTATTGTAGTGAGCACAATACTGTACCAACTCTTTAAACCGAGCAGCATATTCAGCAACAGTCATGCTACCCTGTTTCAGTTCCAGGAACTCAATTTCCCTCACACTGCGAACATCTTCCGGAAAATACTTTTCCAGAAACTCAGCCTGAAACACTGCCCAAGTAATATCAGTATCTGCAGCTTCCAACCTCTGACGACTATTATTCCACCAGGCTTCAGCTTCGCCTTCCAGCATATGAGTGCCAAACTGCACCTTCTGAGCCTCATTGCACCCCATGGTCCTGAAGATCTTCTCAATAGCCTTCAGCCATTTCTGTGCAGCATCAGGATCAAGAATACCGCCCTCATATGTAGGTGGCTTGTTTGTCTGGAACCTCTCTAAGTTACTTATTTCGTGTGCATGTATCTATGTCGTATACATGTGTTTATATGCATTTGGTGTCATTGCATTTCATGGTGATTGGTGGGATGGATCGTTGCTCAGGAGGAGTGTATGCGATTCATCCGTACTCCTATATGGAGAATGGTGGGGATAGATCATTGCCAAGGAGAGGTGTATGTGATCTATCCGGGTTCGATTGAATGAACCAATGAGTCGGTACCGCATGCATGGTGTTGTGTTGCATTTCATTATTATTTATTGTTGTTGATGATATTGGGCAGTAGACCGTATTTGATAGATGATGGTGCTTGTGTATGGTGACTACCCGTTTATCATGTATTTATTCACCTATAATATTTGAACGTGATTTCTCACCCCTTTGTTGTTGTTGTTGTGTCTGTGCTTCTTCGGAGGTACAGATAATCCAGGTACTTAGCTAACTTGGATATTGGTGTTGCTGATCGAGTCTATAGGAGTGCTCTGATACGTAACACGGGATTATTTTGGGGATTTCCATTTATTTGTTATTTGCTATTCTTTTGTTACGTATCTTTCTTTTGGATGATTATTTTGGTGGACCACGATTTTATGTGGGATATTTGGTGTATTTGGCAGATGGCCGTAAATTAAATAAATGAATAAATATTTTCGCTGATTCATTTCAATTAATAAAGGAGTTTTGATGTTGTTTTGCTAATGTGGCATCCTACTTTATTTTGGTGCAAAAACTCTGATTATTTTCTTGATTATTGTGCTTATTTTTAAAATGGGAAAAGTGGGGTGTTACAATTGGTATCAGAGCAGGCCGGTCCGTCCGGCCAGTGTAGTAGTTGAGTCTGTCCTTAGAATGGAAGTTGATTTTGGTGTTCTAACCTCGTGATGATTATTGTCCAGTATGGCAGGAAGGAATGATACTGCTCTTGCTGCTGCTATGCAAGCCATGGCACAAGCTGTAGAGAATGCCAACCAGGGTGGAGGTGCTCAGTTTTGTGACTTAGCACAGTTTCAGAGTAACAAGCCGCCTACATATGAGGGAGGTATCTTGGACCCAGAGGCTGCACAAAAATGGATGAAGGTTGTGGAGAAGATCTTCAGGACCATGGGATGCAGTGATGCTCAGAAGGTACGGTTTGGTACTCATATGCTGGAGGGAGAGGCTGAGGCTTGGTGGGACAACAGTCATCAGAGATTGGAAGCTGCAGGTACTGAGATTACTTGGGCTGTGTTTCAAGCTGAGTTTCTGGAAAAGTATTTTCCGGAAGACATCCGTAGTGCTAAAGAGGTGGAATTTTTGGAGTTGAAGCAGGGTGACAAGACAGTTGCCGAATATGCTGCAAAGTTTGAGGAGCTGGTTCAGTATTGTGCTCATTATAATACTGAAGAGGCTATGACATCGAAGTGTCTGAAGTTTGAGAACAGGCTGCGTCCCGAGATCAAATTGGGTATTGCTTGTCAGAAGATAAGAAACTATCCAGAGCTGGTGAGCAGAAGCAGAATTTATGATAATGACAACAGAGCCAGAATTGCTCATTACAAAGCTGTAAATGAGAAGAAAAACAAGCAGAGATTTGGAGGTACTCCTTACAGTGCTCCAGCTGATAAGGGGAAACAGAAAACTGATGGGGGGAAGAAGCCAAAAGAGAGGGGAGCAAGTGCTGATACTCTCAAGTGCTTCAAATGTGGTGGCGCGGGTCATCGTGCAAATGACTGTCAGAAAGAGGTGAAGAAGTGCTTCAAGTGTGGCAAAGCAGGTCGTGTTATAGCTGATTGCAGAGCCACTATGCCTACTTGTTATAACTGTGGTGAGAAGGTCACATCAGTACTCACTGTGAGAAGCCGAAGAAGTCTCAGGCGTCTCAATCTGGTGGGAAAGTGTTTGCTTTGGTGGGAGCTCAATCTACTGATGAGGAGCGTTCCGTCAAAGGTACTTATTTTATTAATGATGTTCCTTTGATTGCTATTATTGACACGGGTGCAACACACTCGTTTATTTCTGTTGAATGTGTGAAGAGATTAGGAATTGTGCCGTCGACTCTAGAGCAGAGGATGACGATTGAAACTCCTTCTATTGGTTCTGTGGTTACTTCTTTGGTGTGTTTGAAGTGTCCGCTGACCGTATTTGGTAGAGATTTCAGAGTGGACTTGATTTGTTTGCCACTCGGTAATCTTGATGTTATTTTGGGGATGAACTGGTTGGAGTTCAACCGGGTGTATATTGATTGCTTCAGGAGGACGTTACTGTTTCTTACTCCTGAAGAGGAAGCATTAGCGGATTCGCTATCTAGCAAAGAGTTGAGGGCGTTGTTGGAAGATGAAGCGAAGCTGTTTGTAGTATTTGCCTCGTTGTCTGTTGAAAGCAAGACTTCAGTTAATGAATTGCCAGTAGTTAATGAATTTCCTGAAGTGTTTCCAGATGACATCACAGAATTGCCTCCGACGAGGGAAGTTGAATTTGCTATTGATCTTGTACCGGGTACCAGACCTATCTCTATGGCACCGTACAGGATGTCGGCATCAGAGTTGGCAGAGTTGAAATCTCAGGTCGGGGAACTGCTCGATAAGAAGTTTATCAGGCCAAGTGTGTCGTCGTGGGGAGCTCCAGTGTTGTTGGTGAAGAAGAAGGATGGTAGTATGCGTCTGTGCATTGATTACCGTCAGTTGAATAAAGTGACCATTAAGAATAAGTATCCACTCCCTAGGATTGATGACTTAATGGATCAGTTGGTAGGAGCTCGTGTGTTCAACAAAATTGATCTGAGGTCGGGTTACCATCAGATTAGAGTCAAAGAAGGTGATATTCAGAAGACTGCTTTCAGAACTCACTACGGACATTACGAATATGCAGTGATGCCTTTCGGAGTGTCTAATGCGCCGGGTGTATTTATGGAATATATGAATCGTATTTTCCATTCTTATCTGGATCAGTTTATTGTAGTGTTTATTGATGATATACTGATTTATTCTAAGTCTGACGAAGAGCATGCAGGTCACTTGAGAATTGCATTGCAGGTGTTGAAGGATAACAAATTGTTTGCAAAGTTCTCGAAGTGTGAATTCTGGTTGAAGACTGTGAGTTTCTTAGGCCATGTTATTTCTGGTGATGGTATAGCGGTGGACCCCTCTAAAGTAAGTGCAGTACTTCAATGGGAGGCTCCGAAGACCGCAACAGAGATTAGAAGCTTTTTGGGTCTGGCAGGTTACTATAGAAGGTTTATTGAAGGGTTTTCTAAATTGGCGTTGCCATTGACTCAGTTGACCAGGAAGAATCAAGTTTTTGTCTGGGATGCCGCCTGTGAGGAAAGTTTTGAGGAACTAAAGAAGAAGTTGACTACAGCACCAGTGCTAATTTTACCAAGTCCGAATGATTCTTTTGTAGTGTATTGTGATGCATCTAAGATGGGATTAGGCGGTGTGTTGATGCAAAATGGCAAGGTAGTGGCTTATGCTTCACGGCAATTGAGGGTGCATGAGAGGAACTATCCTACTCATGATCTTGAGTTAGCTGCAGTGGTGTTCGTGTTAAAGATATGGAGGCATTATTTGTATGGGTCGAGATTTGAAGTGTTTAGTGATCACAAGAGCTTGAAATATTTATTCGACCAGAAGGAATTGAATATGAGGCAAAGAAGGTGGTTAGAATTCTTGAAAGACTATGACTTTAATTTGAGCTACCATCTGGGAAAAGCTAATGTGGTGGCAGATGCTCTGAGTCAGAAGACAATTCATATGTCTGCGTTAATGGTGAAGGAATTGGAATTGATTGAACAGTTCAGGGATTTGAGTATGGTTTGTGAAACTACACCAGGAAGTATCAGGTTGGGTATGTTGAAGGTGAATAATGACTTTTTGGATATGATTAAGGAGAAGCAGAAGCTGGATGTGAAGTTGGTAGACTTGATGCCTACAGGAGGAGAGGATACCGATAGTGATTTCAAAGTTGATAATGTTGGTGTGTTAAGATTCCGGGGCAGGATTTGTGTGCCGGATAATGAGGAATTGAAAAGGGCAATTTTAGAGGAAAGTCATCGGAGTAGCTTAAGTATTCATCCGGGAGCTACAAAGATGTACCATGATTTGAAGAAGTTGTTTTGATGGTCCGGTACGAAGAAGGACATAGCTCAGTTTGTTTATGCCTGTTTGACATGTCAGAAGTCAAAAGTGGAGCATCAGAAACCTTCGGGATTGATGCAACCGTTGGAGATTCCAGAATGGAAGTGGGACAGTATTGCTATGGATTTTGTAACTGGGTTGCCGAATACGGCGAGAGGCTTTGATGCTATTTGGGTAGTGGTGGATCGACTTACGAAGTCCGCACATTTTATACCAATTAACATCAGTTTTCCATTGTCGAAGCTGGCGGAGATTTATATCAGGATAATTGTGAAGTTGCATGGTGTTCCGTCGAGCATAGTGTCGGATAGGGATCCGAGGTTTACTTCAGAATTTTGGAAGAGTCTGCAGGAAGCCTTAGGTTTTAAGTTGAAGTTGAGCTCGGCTTATCATCCACAGACCGATGGTCAATCAGAGA
Organism: Lathyrus tuberosus; assembly: GCA_022829125.1. Classification (NCBI taxonomy): domain Eukaryota; kingdom Viridiplantae; phylum Streptophyta; class Magnoliopsida; order Fabales; family Fabaceae; genus Lathyrus; species Lathyrus tuberosus. The sequence continues at coordinate 6,921,122 of JALAZF010000213.1, forward strand.
GGACCATTCAGTCGTTGGAGGATTTGCTGAGAGCCTGTGTATTGGAAAAAGGTGGTGCGTGGGATACTCATTTGCCATTGATTGAGTTCACGTATAACAACAATCACCATTCTAGCATCGGAATGGCACCTTTTGAAGCTTTGTATGGTAGGAGGTGTTGAACACCGCTGTGTTGGTATGAGACAGGTGAGAGTGTGGTGCTTGGACCAGAAATTATGCAACAGACTACTGAGACAATTCAGATGATCTGTGAAAAGATGAAAACGTCTCAGAGTAGACAGAAAAGTTACCATGACAATAGGAGGAAGGAATTGGAATTCAGTGAAGGTGACCACGTATTCCTAAGAGTTAACCCAGTGACCGGTGTGGGTCGTGCTTTGAAATCCAAGAAGTTGGATCCTAAGTTTATTGGACCGTATCAAATCTTGTAGAGAGTTGGTGCAGTTGCTTATAGGGTGGCGTTGCCACCGGAGCTTTCGAACTTGCACGATGTGTTTCATGTGTCGCAACTTCGGAAGTATGTTTCAGATCCGTCTCATGTGATTCAGAGAGACGAAATTCAGATCAGGGAGAACCTCACCGTGGAGACGATGCCATTGAGGATCGAGGATCGTAAGATGAAACAACTCAGAGGAAAGGAGATACCTCTGGTGAGAGTGGCTTGGGGAGGTGCTGCAGGAGGCAGTGTGACCGGGGAATTGGAAAGCAGGATGCGAGAGTCGTATCCAGAATTGTTTCCATCAGGTAATTTTCGGGGACTAAAATAATTTAAGTGGGGGAGAGTTGTAACACCCCATTTTGATTATTTAGATGTCCGGTATTATTTTTATTTGTTGGCTTTGGTTGGGTGCGTGTTTGAGTGCGTGGGGAGTGATATTAATAATATAGAAATATTATTATTATTATTATTAGGATAATGGTATATTTCATGTTATTATTATTATTAGTATTAATATTGTTTTGGTTACTATTATTATTAAAATTATTTAGTAAAAATAGGACCTAATATAATTAAATGATTATTGGGTTAATGAGATTAGTGAGGGTAACTTGGTAATTAGAGCCTAATTAGTAGTAATTGGTAAAAGTTGGAATAGTAAGAATTGTAGAGATAGAAAGAGAATAGAGAACCAAGAGAAGAGAAAGAACAAGGTGTGCTAGGACTTAGATCATCTTCCCCAATTGTCAATTTTCGCAGGAAATTAAGCAATTATTCGAGGTAAGGGGGAGAAACGGGTTTAATATTGGTGTTTATCTCATGATCGGGTAGTGGGGAGTCCTTAACCCCATAGGGAATTGTATGAAAAATACTGCGTTGATGAATTGTTGCATATATCTGAACTGATAATGAATTTGTGTTTGATTCGATCTGTGATTATGAGATTTTCTGTTGTTGTTGCTATTGTATGAATGTATCTGTTGTTGTTGACTCAGATTGGGGGAAACGATTTGGGTTTTTAGGCCTGTAATTGATGTAGTAATCATAGGATGCAAATGAAAGAAGGAAAATAGAACCTAAAATCAATGTAGAAATGATTATAGGACTAATTAGAAGTGGAAAAATGGGTAAATCGTAGCAGAATGCAGAATAGGGAGGTCTCTGGTGAAATGCGTAATAGATCTGGCCATACGCGTATGGGGCTAGGCCATACGCGTATGGGAGTGGGGGAAAGGAGGCGTTACGCGTAATGGGAGGCGGAAGGAGAGAATTGACACGGCCCTCTGCCTATACGCGTAAGGGTACGCGTATGGTGGCAAGGAAATACGCGTATGTGGGTGGCCGTACGCGTAAGTAGATCTAGAATGGAATTTTGAAGGAAAAGGGGCCTCTGCTCATACGCGTACGAAGTTGGACATTACGCGTATGGCAGGGCGAGGCATGAGGCCATACGCGTATCAGATGGTGCAGTACGCGTATGGTTGGGCGAGGGAGAAGGTCGTACGCGTATGGTTCAGGTCTATACGCGTATGGACAGTCTGAGTGCAGATTTTCCCCGTTTTGCGATTTCTTTCCCGTTTTCGCATCGGAAGTGATTTCTAATGGTTTGAGAGGTTGAAGGTAGAAGTCAGTTGTTGAGGGATAATAATTTGGTGATGAAAATAATCAGTTTAATAATTTTTAATTAATTAATTAATTAATTGAGTAGTTGGTGTGTATGAAGTAAATGGTGTAATGTTGCGTTGTTGGTATGTATGGTGTGATCAGGAGGATCGTGTGCATGTATCTATGTCGTATACATGTGTTTATATGCATTTGGTGTCATTGCATTTCATGGTGATTGGTGGGATGGATCGTTGCTCAGGAGGAGTGTATGCGATTCATCCGTACTCCTATATGGAGAATGGTGGGGATAGATCATTGCCAAGGAGAGGTGTATGTGATCTATCCGGGTTCGATTGAATGAACCAATGAGTCGGTACCGCATGCATGGTGTTGTGTTGCATTTCATTATTATTTATTGTTGTTGATGATATTGGGCAGTAGACCGTATTTGATAGATGATGGTGCTTGTGTATGGTGACTACCCGTTTATCATGTATTTATTCACCTATAATATTTGAACGTGATTTCTCACCCCTTTGTTGTTGTTGTTGTGTCTGTGCTTCTTCGGAGGTACAGATAATCCAGGTACTTAGCTAACTTGGATATTGGTGTTGCTGATCGAGTCTATAGGAGTGCTCTGATACGTAACACGGGATTATTTTGGGGATTTCCATTTATTTGTTATTTGCTATTCTTTTGTTACGTATCTTTCTTTTGGATGATTATTTTGGTGGACCACGATTTTATGTGGGATATTTGGTGTATTTGGCAGATGGCCGTAAATTAAATAAATGAATAAATATTTTCGCTGATTCATTTCAATTAATAAAGGAGTTTTGATGTTGTTTTGCTAATGTGGCATCCTACTTTATTTTGGTGCAAAAACTCTGATTATTTTCTTGATTATTGTGCTTATTTTTAAAATGGGAAAAGTGGGGTGTTACAATTGGTATCAGAGCAGGCCGGTCCGTCCGGCCAGTGTAGTAGTTGAGTCTGTCCTTAGAATGGAAGTTGATTTTGGTGTTCTAACCTCGTGATGATTGTTGTCCAGTATGGCAGGAAGGAATGATACTGCTCTTGCTGCTGCTATGCAAGCCATGGCACAAGCTGTAGAGAATGCCAACCAGGGTGGAGGTGCTCAGTTTCGTGACTTAGCACAGTTTCAGAGTAACAAGCCGCCTACATATGAGGGAGGTATCTTGGACCCAGAGGCTGCACAAAAATGGATGAAGGTTGTGGAGAAGATCTTCAGGACCATGGGATGCAGTGATGCTCAGAAGGTACGGTTTGGTACTCATATGCTGGAGGGAGAGGCTGAGGCTTGGTGGGACAACAGTCATCAGAGATTGGAAGCTGCAGGTACTGAGATTACTTGGGCTGTGTTTCAAGCTGAGTTTCTGGAAAAGTATTTTCCGGAAGACATCCGTAGTGCTAAAGAGGTGGAATTTTTGGAGTTGAAGCAGGGTGACAAGACAGTTGCCGAATATGCTGCAAAGTTTGAGGAGCTGGTTCAGTATTGTGCTCATTATAATACTGAAGAGGCTATGACATCGAAGTGTCTGAAGTTTGAGAACAGGCTGCGTCCCGAGATCAAATTGGGTATTGCTTGTCAGAAGATAAGAAACTATCCAGAGCTGGTGAGCAGAAGCAGAATTTATGATAATGACAACAGAGCCAGAATTGCTCATTACAAAGCTGTAAATGAGAAGAAAAACAAGCAGAGATTTGGAGGTACTCCTTACAGTGCTCCAGCTGATAAGGGGAAACAGAAAACTGATGGGGGGAAGAAGCCAAAAGAGAGGGGAGCAAGTGCTGATACTCTCAAGTGCTTCAAATGTGGTGGCGCGGGTCATCGTGCAAATGACTGTCAGAAAGAGGTGAAGAAGTGCTTCAAGTGTGGCAAAGCAGGTCGTGTTATAGCTGATTGCAGAGCCACTATGCCTACTTGTTATAACTGTGGTGAGAAGGTCACATCAGTACTCACTGTGAGAAGCCGAAGAAGTCTCAGGCGTCTCAATCTGGTGGGAAAGTGTTTACTTTGGTGGGAGCTCAATCTACTGATGAGGAGCGTTCCGTCAAAGGTACTTATTTTATTAATGATGTTCCTTTGATTGCTATTATTGACACGGGTGCAACACACTCGTTTATTTCTGTTGAATGTGTGAAGAGATTAGGAATTGTGCCGTCGACTCTAGAGCAGAGGATGACGATTGAAACTCCTTCTATTGGTTCTGTGGTTACTTCTTTGGTGTGTTTGAAGTGTCCGCTGACCGTATTTGGTAGAGATTTCAGAGTGGACTTGATTTGTTTGCCACTCGGTAATCTTGATGTTATTTTGGGGATGAACTGGTTGGAGTTCAACCGGGTGTATATTGATTGCTTCAGGAGGACGTTACTGTTTCTTACTCCTGAAGAGGAAGCATTAGCGGATTCGCTATCTAGCAAAGAGTTGAGGGCGTTGTTGGAAGATGAAGCGAAGCTGTTTGTAGTATTTGCCTCGTTGTCTGTTGAAAGCAAGACTTCAGTTAATGAATTGCCAGTAGTTAATGAATTTCCTGAAGTGTTTCCAGATGACATCACAGAATTGCCTCCAACGAGGGAAGTTGAATTTGCTATTGATCTTGTACCGGGTACCAGACCTATCTCTATGGCACCGTACAGGATGTCGGCATCAGAGTTGGCAGAGTTGAAATCTCAGGTCGGGGAACTGCTCGATAAGAAGTTTATCAGGCCAAGTGTGTCGCCGTGGGGAGCTCCAGTGTTGTTGGTGAAGAAGAAGGATGGTAGTATGCGTCTGTGCATTGATTACCGTCAGTTGAATAAAGTGACCATTAAGAATAAGTATCCACTCCCTAGGATTGATGACTTAATGGATCAGTTGGTAGGAGCTCGTGTGTTCAACAAAATTGATCTGAGGTCGGGTTACCATCAGATTAGAGTCAAAGAAGGTGATATTCAGAAGACTGCTTTCAGAACTCACTACGGACATTACGAATATGCAGTGATGCCTTTCGGAGTGTCTAATGCGCCGGGTGTATTTATGGAATATATGAATCGTATTTTCCATTCTTATCTGGATCAGTTTATTGTAGTGTTTATTGATGATATACTGATTTATTCTAAGTCTGACGAAGAGCATGCAGGTCACTTGAGAATTGCATTGCAGGTGTTGAAGGATAACAAATTGTTTGCAAAGTTCTCGAAGTGTGAATTCTGGTTGAAGACTGTGAGTTTCTTAGGCCATGTTATTTCTGGTGATGGTATAGCGGTGGACCCCTCTAAAGTAAGTGCAGTACTTCAATGGGAGGCTCCGAAGACCGCAACAGAGATTAGAAGCTTTTTGGGTCTGGCAGGTTACTATAGAAGGTTTATTGAAGGGTTTTCTAAATTGGCGTTGCCATTGACTCAGTTGACCAGGAAGAATCAAGTTTTTGTCTGGGATGCCGCCTGTGAGGAAAGTTTTGAGGAACTAAAGAAGAAGTTGACTACAGCACCAGTGCTAATTTTACCAAGTCCGAATGATTCTTTTGTAGTGTATTGTGATGCATCTAAGATGGGATTAGGCGGTGTGTTGATGCAAAATGGCAAGGTAGTGGCTTATGCTTCACGGCAATTGAGGGTGCATGAGAGGAACTATCCTACTCATGATCTTGAGTTAGCTGCAGTGGTGTTCGTGTTAAAGATATGGAGGCATTATTTGTATGGGTCGAGATTTGAAGTGTTTAGTGATCACAAGAGCTTGAAATATTTATTCGACCAGAAGGAATTGAATATGAGGCAGAGAAGGTGGTTAGAATTCTTGAAAGACTATGACTTTAATTTGAGCTACCATCCGGGAAAAGCTAATGTGGTGGCAGATGCTCTGAGTCAGAAGACAATTCATATGTCTGCGTTAATGGTGAAGGAATTGGAATTGATTGAACAGTTCAGGGATTTGAGTATGGTTTGTGAAACTACACCAGGAAGTATCAGGTTGGGTATGTTGAAGGTGAATAATGACTTTTTGGATATGATTAAGGAGAAGCAGAAGCTGGATGTGAAGTTGGTAGACTTGATGCCTACAGGAGGAGAGGATACCGATAGTGATTTCAAAGTTGATAATGTTGGTGTGTTAAGATTCCGGGGCAGGATTTGTGTGCCGGATAATGAGGAATTGAAAAGGGCAATTTTAGAGGAAAGTCATCGGAGTAGCTTAAGTATTCATCCGGGAGCTACAAATATGTACCATGATTTGAAGAAGTTGTTTTGATGGTCCGGTACGAAGAAGGACATAGCTCAGTTTGTTTATGCCTGTTTGACATGTCAGAAGTCAAAAGTGGAGCATCAGAAACCTTCGGGATTGATGCAACCGTTGGAGATTCCAGAATGGAAGTGGGACAGTATTGCTATGGATTTTGTAACTGGGTTGCCGAATACGGCGAGAGGCTTTGATGCTATTTGGGTAGTGGTGGATCGACTTACGAAGTCCGCACATTTTATACCAATTAACATCAGTTTTCCATTGTCGAAGCTGGCGGAGATTTATATCAGGATAATTGTGAAGTTGCATGGTGTTCCGTCGAGCATAGTGTCGGATAGGGATCCGAGGTTTACTTCAGAATTTTGGAAGAGTCTGCAGGAAGCCTTAGGTTTTAAGTTGAAGTTGAGCTCGGCTTATCATCCACAGACCGATGGTCAATTAGAGAGGACCATTCAGTCGTTGGAGGATTTGCTGAGAGCCTGTGTATTGGAAAAAGGTGGTGCGTGGGATACTCATTTGCCATTGATTGAGTTCACGTATAACAACAATCACCATTCTAGCATCGGAATGGCACCTTTTGAAGCTTTGTATGGTAGGAGGTGTTGAACACCGCTGTGTTGGTATGAGACAGGTGAGAGTGTGGTGCTTGGACCAGAAATTATGCAACAGACTACTGAGACAATTCAGATGATCTGTGAAAAGATGAAAACGTCTCAGAGTAGACAGAAAAGTTACCATGACAATAGGAGGAAGGAATTGGAATTCAGTGAAGGTGACCACGTATTCCTAAGAGTTAACCCAGTGACCGGTGTGGGTCGTGCTTTGAAATCCAAGAAGTTGGATCCTAAGTTTATTGGACCGTATCAAATCTTGTAGAGAGTTGGTGCAGTTGCTTATAGGGTGGCGTTGCCACCGGAGCTTTCGAACTTGCACGATGTGTTTCATGTGTCGCAACTTCGGAAGTATGTTTCAGATCCGTCTCATGTGATTCAGAGAGACGAAATTCAGATAAGGGAGAACCTCACCGTGGAGACGATGCCATTGAGGATCGAGGATCGTAAGATGAAACAACTCAGAGGAAAGGAGATACCTCTGGTGAGAGTGGCTTGGGGAGGTGCTGCAGGAGGCAGTGTGACCGGGGAATTGGAAAGCAGGATGCGAGAGTCGTATCCAGAATTGTTTCCATCAGGTAATTTTCGGGGACTAAAATAATTTAAGTGGGGGAGAGTTGTAACACCCCATTTTGATTATTTAGATGTCCGGTATTATTTTTATTTGTTGGCTTTGGTTGGGTGCGTGTTTGAGTGCGTGGGGAGTGATATTAATAATATAGAAATATTATTATTATTATTATTAGGATAATGGTATATTTCATGTTATTATTATTATTAGTATTAATATTGTTTTGGTTACTATTATTATTAAAATTATTTAGTAAAAATAGGACCTAATATAATTAAATGATTATTGGGTTAATGAGATTAGTGAGGGTAACTTGGTAATTAGAGCCTAATTAGTAGTAATTGGTAAAAGTTGGAATAGTAAGAATTGTAGAGATAGAAAGAGAATAGAGAACCAAGAGAAGAGAAAGAACAAGGTGTGCTAGGACTTAGATCATCTTCCCCAATTGTCAATTTTCGCAGGAAATTAAGCAATTATTCGAGGTAAGGGGGAGAAACGGGTTTAATATTGGTGTTTATCTCATGATCGGGTAGTGGGGAGTCCTTAACCCCATAGGGAATTGTATGAAAAATACTGCGTTGATGAATTGTTGCATATATCTGAACTGATAATGAATTTGTGTTTGATTCGATCTGTGATTATGAGATTTTCTGTTGTTGTTGCTATTGTATGAATGTATCTGTTGTTGTTGACTCAGATTGGGGGAAACGATTTGGGTTTTTAGGCCTGTAATTGATGTAGTAATCATAGGATGCAAATGAAAGAAGGAAAATAGAACCTAAAATCAATGTAGAAATGATTATAGGACTAATTAGAAGTGGAAAATGGGTAAATCGTAGCAGAATGCAGAATAGGGAGGTCTCTGGTGAAATGCGTAATAGATCTGGCCATACGCGTATGGGGCTAGGCCATACGCGTATGGGAGTGGGGGAAAGGAGGCGTTACGCGTAATGGGAGGCGGAAGGAGAGAATTGACACGGCCCTCTGCCCATACGCGTAAGGGTACGCGTATGGTGGCAAGGAAATACGCGTATGTGGGTGGCCGTACGCGTAAGTAGATCTAGAATGGAATTTTGAAGGAAAAGGGGCCTCTGCTCATACGCGTACGAAGTTGGACATTACGCGTATGGCAGGGCGAGGCATGAGGCCATACGCGTATCAGATGGTGCAGTACGCGTATGGTTGGGCGAGGGAGAAGGTCGTACGCGTATGGTTCAGGTCTATACTCGTATGGACAGTCTGAGTGCAGATTTTCCCCGTTTTGCGATTTCTTTCCCGTTTTCGCATCGGAAGTGATTTCTAATGGTTTGAGAGGTTGAAGGTAGAAGTCAGTTGTTGAGGGATAATAATTTGGTGATGAAAATAATCAGTTTAATAATTTTTAATTAATTAATTAATTAATTGAGTAGTTGGTGTGTATGAAGTAAATGGTGTAATGTTGCGTTGTTGGTATGTATGGTGTGATCAGGAGGATCGTGTGCATGTATCTATGTCGTATACATGTGTTTATATGCATTTGGTGTCATTGCATTTCATGGTGATTGGTGGGATGGATCGTTGCTCAGGAGGAGTGTATGCGATTCATCCGTACTCCTATATGGAGAATGGTGGGGATAGATCATTGCCAAGGAGAGGTGTATGTGATCTATCCGGGTTCGATTGAATGAACCAATGAGTCGGTACCGCATGCATGGTGTTGTGTTGCATTTCATTATTATTTATTGTTGTTGATGATATTGGGCAGTAGACCGTATTTGATAGATGATGGTGCTTGTGTATGGTGACTACCCGTTTATCATGTATTTATTCACCTATAATATTTGAACGTGATTTCTCACCCCTTTGTTGTTGTTGTTGTGTCTGTGCTTCTTCGGAGGTACAGATAATCCAGGTACTTAGCTAACTTGGATATTGGTGTTGCTGATCGAGTCTATAGGAGTGCTCTGATACGTAACACGGGATTATTTTGGGGATTTCCATTTATTTGTTATTTGCTATTCTTTTGTTACGTATCTTTCTTTTGGATGATTATTTTGGTGGACCACGATTTTATGTGGGATATTTGGTGTATTTGGCAGATGGCCGTAAATTAAATAAATGAATAAATATTTTCGCTGATTCATTTCAATTAATAAAGGAGTTTTGATGTTGTTTTGAAAATGTGGCATCCTACTTTATTTTGGTGCAAAAACTCTGATTATTTTCTTGATTATTGTGCTTATTTTTAAAATGGGAAAAGTGGGGTGTTACAAGAAACATGCTAACAACTTTTCAAAGAGGATGAAAAGTTATTAAAGCAAAAGGGAGTGAATTATTGATTATACAAGATTAAGTTTATCCATGAAGAATAACTTAATGCAAATCTGAAATGGAAGGTGCAAAACAGTGCCAAATGATCACCAAAATGCCACACAAACTCATGTATCATGTGAACAAAAATAGTGCAAGAATTTCTATGTTCATACAATGCTAAGAACATGAAACAAATGAATAATCGAAAATGTGCCTCGAAAGTTCATGAATATGCTTCAACCAGAAGTGAAATGACATTGAAAACATCCATAAAATCAAGCATGGCCATCAATGGAAGTTAAAATGAAGAAAGCATGGAAAACAAGCTTGAAAATGCAAGAAAATGGCATTCTGTACAGTGGTAACCGGTTACAGCATATGTGCTAACCGGTTATATGCTTGAAAATACATGTTTTTGGGGAAAATTGCACTGTGTAACCGGTTACAGCATAACTGCTAACCGGCTACCACTGTAACAGAGGCAAAAATAATAGTAAAAACAGCTTTTCAAAAGTAGTTTTCAACACATAATCACTTATGCCAACCACCACATGCTAGGAACTGAAATTGTGCACGAAAATTGAACTTGAAAACAACAAATAAATAGAGATAGAATCAACTAACACAATTGGATCATGGATCAATTAAATGCAAAACCAAATCACACACAACAATTATCGACTACATTGCGAGCGATACGAAAATGCGCGAAACAATAAAATTAGTTAGATCCACCAACCTACAAGCCGGAGATTTGGCTTGGTAAGTGTTGTAAAGAGATCTTGATGCAGAAAATCAAAGAAAACCAGAGGATCCTTAATTTGTAGACGAAACGCGTCGAAACGGATCGAAAGCGCGAAAATGCACCGAAATCGAACTTGCACAAAATTGAAAGTTGTAGAACTCTTGGATTGAAGTAGAATAAGATGTAATTCCAGAAATCTAACCAAAGAATGCCAAATGATGGAGGTTAAGCTCAAGAATTAATCACTTTCAATGTGAAAAGTGATTATCCTTCAAGAATAAGAGCTTTTGGTGAGGTTTTGGGATGAGAATTGAGATGAAGATGTAGAAGTTGCAGAAAAATGCAGAGGAGAATGAGAGAATTGAGAGTGAATTGTGCAAAAATGGTTGAAGGTCTTGCGTGAGAAATGTGGGAAATGATGGAGAGAATGAAAAGTGAGTGAAGGTGAGTTTATATAGACTTTAGGTTTGGAGTATGGGAGGTTTGGACTTAGCTTTGGGTTTGGAGTTAGGGTTGGAGTTAGTTGGGCTTGACTCACTGAGTCAAGGTGGTTAACCCGGTTAGTTAGAACCAACTCGGTAACAATCCCAATGTGAATTTCCATCATCCAATGGTTGGCATGCTTTTAAAACAAGGAACATGGTGCACTTAATTTGGAGTGAAGCGTTGGATCCAATCCACTTGGAATGTCTTGAAATGTCTAGATATGTCTAGAATTTTCCACACATTGCTAGAATCAAGTAGGACCAATGACCAAGGAGAGTGCATGGTGCTGTCCCAAAAATGCAGCAGAAACTGAAATTTTCCACTGAGTAACCGGTTACATCATATGTGCTAACCGGTTACATGCTTGAAAACTTGCGTTTTTTGGGGAAAAATACACTGAGTAACTGGTTACAGCATATCTGCTAACCGGTTACTTCAGCCAAATTTCCACAAATTTACAAAAGGATGATGTTGAAGTCCTGATTCCGATTTTCCATCTCTTGTCTTGATAAATAAATATGGAAACCTTTATTTTGAGCTTGTTTTGATGATGAAATATTCTTGAGAGGATGCGATTAATCGGGCTTGGAGAACCTGCAGATCCTGCAACAATAAACACACAGAGAAAAGTGCGAATGCGTATGCCAACGATGCGAGTGCGCATGCTTATGCAAAAGGCAAAAGAGAGAGGTCAAATTTTGGGTTACGACAGCTGCCCCTATTTAATCCTCTTGGACCAGAATGTACGAATTGCGCCAGCTTTTCGATGATTCGAGGTAAAAGGGGATTAAATAAAAGAGTAGCTCGAGAATTTGGCTGACAGCGACAAACAGAGCGGTGCAAGGTAGAATAGATAAGTGCAAGGTTTGGCTGAAAATCTGCTGGGAGATAAGTCAGGCAAAAAGATAGGGAGTATGATTGATGCATATGCTATGTATGCGTTTCTACATGATGCTTGATATCATGCAATGCAAAGGCTCAAGATGAGGCACGGTGAGAAGTGATTAGGCAGAAATCGTAGCAAAACAACTTCGACACCCTCGGTCGGGGAGAGAACCCGCAGATAAAGACAATCTCTGCTGGAGAAGATGATCCTGCCGAGGAGTGAAACCGAGGACATCTCAGGTTTCTAAATCACCATGGTTGTCCCTGTTGGGGATGAAAGAACCAAGTCAATCCTTTTTACCAAGACTGGCTCTGCGTGGGGAAAAGAGATTCCCGAATCATGTTGACTCAGCTGAGGAGAAACCATTGCTGCTGGTGACAGATAACTCCTAATCATTTGGAGAAGATGCACAACCCTTGTTGGGGAAAAGTGAGCAAAACGTCTTTGTTGGGGAACACCTTGGTAACCTGCTGGGAGAATGATGATTCTGCTGAGGAAACAACAACTTCTTCACTGAATCAAAACATTGCCGGCCAGGCGTTAGGCTTACCAATGGATATTACCGATCACCCTGCAGGAGTTACCAGTAACACATGCAATGCATATTGCTTTCTCGATTGATTTAGATTTTTATTATTCTCAACGTTTTTTAGTATTATGCGATCACAAATAATTGTTTATTTTGCAAACAAAACACTGGAATGAAAACAAATTGAGATAACAAAGAATGCATTTTATTGAATGTGAAAATTTTTGTACATAAAGTGTGTACAAGGATGCAAAATCCTTGATGAGGAACTTTGCAATAAAATTGAAAAACAATTGTAAATGGCAAAGGGAAGTTATGCTTTGCATTGATTACAACATTGGCCACCATCCACTGTAAGTCTAGGTTCCAACGCTTTGCACCCGTTGATGATGATTCGACTGCTCTGTTATCGTCTGAGGTCCAGCCGTGATGAAAAGAGGCTCAAGTGTTAACAGTCAAATGCCTTTATCCTTAATTTTTGCATGGACATGTTTTCACATTTTTTTTCGTCCACCGGGATGCCCATTTTTGCCTAAGTCGCCCTTTCGGGTTTTCAACTTAGCGGCCTATTATTGTTTTTTCCATTGTCCCTAACTTTTGCATGGACATTTCTTTTTTTCAGTCCATCGGGACGTCCATTTTTGCCTAGATTGTCTTTGCGGATGTCAATCTAGCAAACTTTTATCTATTTTTTTTTCAGGCATAATATTTTTTGACTGTATCGGAGTTCACGGGCGATGGCAACTCCTCCCCATCCATTGTGGTGAGGATCAAGGCTCCGCCTGAGAAGGCTTTCTTGACAACAAAAGGACCTTCGTAATTGGGAGTCCATTTGCCTCGTGGATCCGAGTGGACAGGTGAATATCTCTTGAGCACTAGTTCGCCTTCACAGAATGTTCGAGGGAGAACTTTCTTGTCAAAAGCTCGCTTGAGGCATCTCTGATACAATTGACCATGACAAATGGCTGTAAGGCGCTTCTCTTCGATGAGATTCAGCTGGTCGTACCGGGATTGAACCCATTCGGCTTCATCAAGACCTGCCTCCATGATGACTCTAAGCGAAGGAATTTTGACTTCGATGGGTAGAACCGCCTCCATACCATACACAAACGAATACGGAGTTGCCCCAGTAGAAGTGCGAACTGAAGTTCTGTAGCCAGGCAGTGCAAAAGGAAGCATTTCATGCCAATCCTTGTAAGTCTTGACCACTTTCTGGACAATCCTCTTGATATTTTTGTTTGCTGCTTCAACGGCGCCATTCATTTTGGGCCGATATGGTGAAGAGTTGTGGTGCTCGATCTTAAATTCTTGACACAACTCCTTCATCATATTGTTGTTCAGGTTGCTTGCATTGTCCGTGATAATGTTGCTAGGAATGCCATAGCGACAAATTATCTCTTTCTTGATAAATCTGGCAACCACTTGTCGTGTAATGTTTGCATAAGAAGCAACTTCAACCCACTTGGTAAAGTAATCGATAGCTACTAAAATGAATCGATGACCGTTGGAAGCCTTCGGCTCGGTCATTCCAATCATATCGATATCCCACATAGAGAATGGCCAAGGTGCAGTCAAAAAATTCAATGGAGTTGGAGGCACATGGATCTTGTCTCCGTAGATTTGGCACTTGTGACACCTTTTGGCAAAGTTGTAACAATCTACCTCCATTGTTGTCCAGTAATACCCAGCCCGAAGGATCTTCTTGGCCATAGCAGGACCTTTAGCATGTACACCCTCGCAGCCCTCATGTATAGACCTTATGATCGTGTGTGCTTCGTGTCTATCCACGCATATGAGCAACACAGAATCATAATTCCTCTTGTACAGTATACCACCACTTAAGAAGAATTTGGCGCAAAGCCGCCTAAGAGCCTTCATGTCAGTGATAGTGATACCCTCGGGATATTCCTATTTTTCCAGATATCTTTTGATGTCGTAGAACCAAGGCTTGTCATCAGACTCATCCTCGATTGCTAAACAGTGCGCTGGTTCGTTCAAGTGATCAATGCAGATATGAGGAGCTTCATTCTTCCACTTGACCTTGAACATGGATGCTAGAGTGGCAAGAGCATTAGCTAGTTGATTTTCCTCTCTGGGAATATGATGTAAAGTGATCTCATCAAAGTAAGGAATCAACTTCGCTATGTGTTGTTGGTACGGAACCAGCTTGGAATCCCGAGTCACAAAGTTCCCTCTGACTTGACCGATGACTAAGGCAGAATCTCCATAGACCTCAAGAATCTTGATTCTCATGTCAATTGCTGCTTCCATGCCATAAATACATGCTTCGTATTTAGCCATATTGTTGGTGCATGCAAAGCATAATCTAGCAGTGAAGGGAAGGTGAAAACCTGTTGGAGAGATGAGAATAGCCCCGATTCCACGACCTTTAGAATTGGAGGCACCGTCGAACACGAGCGTCCATCGCGCCCCTGGTTCGGGTCCTATATCAGGGTCTGGAGTCTCATAATCTCTGATAAACAGAACATCCTCATCGAGAAAGTCAAACTTCATCTGTTGATAACCTTCTACAGGTTGATGAGCAAGGTAGTCAGACAAGACGCTCCCTTTTATTTCTTTCTGGGTAACATGTTGGATATCATACTCAGTTAACAGCATCTACCACCGAGCAATCCTTCCAGAGATAGCAGGATTTTCAAAGATGTACTTTATTGGATCCATTTTGGATATCAACAAAGTAGTATGGAAAATCATGTATTATCGTAGGCGCCGAGCAACCCAGACCAGAGCATAACAAGTTTTCTGCCAGTGTCATCATGCTGACCCAATACACATCCCATTGATTCATCAAGAGCGGTGAGATACATGATTAAAGGCCTACCAGGAACCAGCGGTTCTAAGATCGGTGGTTCTTGCAAGTATTGTTTTATTTTGTCAAATTCTTCCTGACAATCATTATTCCATTCAACCGATTGATTTTTCCTTAGCAATTTGAACATTGGTTCACAGGTAGCCGTCAAATGAGAAATGAATCTTGAAATGTAATTGAGTCTGCCCAGAAAGTCACAGACTTCTTTTTCTATTTTGGGAGGCGGCATGTTCTGAATTGCCCGAACTTTATCAGGATAAACTTTAATGCCCTTCTGACTCACAATAAAGCCCAACAGTTTACCAGATCGAACTCTGAAGGCGCACTTCGCAGGATTCAACCGCAATCTAAACTTCCGGAGTCTGTCAAACAGTTTCTTCAGATGAACCAAGTGATCATCCTCAGTTTTGGACTTGGCAATCATATCGTCCACGTAAACCTCAATCTCTTTATGTATCATATCGTGAAAGAGAGTTGTCATGGCACGCTGGTATGTTGCCCCTGCATTCTTTAGACCGAATGACATGACTTTGTAGCAATATGTACCCCATGGCGTGATAAAAGTAGTCTTCTCCATATCAGTTGGGGACATCTTGATTTGATTATATCCTGAAAAACCGTCCATGAAGGAAAAGACAGAGAACTGCGCAGTGTTGTCTACCAAGACATCAATATGAGGCAAAGGAAAATCATCCTTCGGACTCGCCTTGTTGAGATCTCGATAATCCTCACACATTCTAACTTTGCCGCCCTTCTTTGGAACTGGGACGATGTTGGCAATCCATTCAGAATATTCGAAAGTGGCTAGGAACCCAGCATCAAGCTGCTTCTTTACCTCTTCTCGGATTTTGAGTGCCATGACAGGTCTAGTCTTCCTGAGCTTTTGCTTGACAGAAGGACATCCGGGCTTGAGTGGTAAGTGATGTTCAACGATGTTGGTATCCAACCCAGGCATATCTTGATAGGACCAGGCGAAGATATCAACATACTCTTCCAACAACTTGACTAACTCAGAATGTACATGCTTAGCGAGGGATGCGCCAACCTTGACTTCTCTCCTGACCTCATCAGTGCCAAGATTAACAACTTCCAATGGCTCTTTGTGTGGCTGAATCTCTCTACGCTCGTGCTCAAGGAGCCTTGCCAGTTCAGCCGGTAATTCACAATCTTCCTCACCACCTCCTTCGGCTTGGTTAATTGGAATTCCAGAATTACAATGGATGTTTGCCATGTTGTTATCAATGCTTTTATTAGTTCTGCATGTTTATGAATATGTTTAGAATGAGCTATTTAAAAAGTGAAAAAGAAAAGAAACTTTTGCCATTTGTTTTGTGAAAAAGTAAAAATAAAGAAAGAGAATAAAGCATGATTTTGAATGCAAAAACTTTTATTTATTGATCACATAAGATTGCAAAAGCGCGAGGCCCTTTACAAGCTTTCCACTCGTCTCGGGCGAGGACGTGGGAATGAGAAAGCAAAATGCATTACATGTTATATGGGAAAACCACAGGAATCACGGTAGATGTCCAATTGTTGAGCTTGAAACCTGGCGGACATTTGCGTACAAAGCTTGAAATCTGATTACTGGGACTAGCATCATCAGCAGCTGCCACGATGTCAGCTTGCTGGAAACCCGCGCTATGGAACTTGACAAAGTTGCATTGCTTCTGATCAGAAGGACATTCAGCCACTGAATTATCCTCAATCATGTTAACCGTAGGCCCACCGTGATTCAGCAACGGGTTACTCTGAAAGTTGGGTCCTTCCTCAGCAGAACCTTCTTATCAATGAGTTCCTGAACCTTGGTTTTGAAAACGAAGCAATCCTCTGTTGCATGTCCTATGTATCCAGCATGATAGGCACAAGATGCATTTGGGTTATGCTTCGGGCCAAATGGAGAAATTGCAGGCGCAATCTGCTTGGGGACAATTGCCCCCTGGTGAACCAGATAAGGAAATAATTCAGTGTATGACACTGGAATTCTATCGAAATTCAGACGCTTACAGTTTCCTTGACTGCTGTTGTTCTGACGCATCTGATTCTACTGACTTTTGTTCTGTTGATTCTGTTGCTAATTCTGAGCATTCTGAATGGGTTGTTGCGGATGATACTGATATGGAGGTTGTTGATACTGTGCAGCAGCAATGTACGGATACGGATAATACAGCAAGGGAGCCATGGGAGCTTGATACTGAGGAGAAACTTAAGCTGTCACAGCGTTGGCTTCACCTTCCTTTTTCTTGGAATGACTGTTATGAGATTTCCGAGTGGTCGGCTGCTGGGAAGCAGTTCCAGGAATCTTTCCAGTCTTCAAACCATTCTCAATCCGTTCACCCATGGTTACAACATTAGAAAAACTCGATGAAGAACTACCCACCATTTTCTCATAGTAAGATCCTTGCAATGTACCCATAAAGATGTCAACCAACTCATTGTCAGAGAGAGTCGGTCGCACACGAGATGCCATTTCACGCCATCTTTGTGCATACTCCTTGAATGTTTCAGCTGAGCGCTGAGACTGATTCTGCAATTACAATCTAGTTGGCGCTAGATCAAGGTTATACTTGTATTGTCTCATGAACGCTTCCGACAAATCCCTCCAAGTACGGATTTTGCTGCACTCCAGACCCATGTACCAATCCAATGAAGCACCAGACAAACTATCTTGAAAACAATGAACTAGCAATTCATCATTATCAATATGGGATGCCATCTTCCTGCAATACATATTGATGTGACTACGCGGGCAGCTCAAGCCTTTATACTTTGGCAAATAAGGTATTTTGAATTTCTGTGGTAGCACAACATTTGGAACCAAACACAAGTCTTTGGATTCCATACAAAAAGCAGAGAACCCTTCAATAGCTCTGATACAGTCTTCCAACAACTTGTAGTTAACCGATCTATTCTGATTAGTGGGCCTGACAAGAATCTGAGGATTTGGCAGCTAAGAAGCGGCAGGAGCATTCACTTGCGGAGTAGCAAACTGAGAAGGATACACTAAACCCTGATTAACCATCTGACCTGCATTCTGACCCATCGGAACACCATACAGATAATTTGGAGGAGGTACCCCAGCAGCTGAGGAAGATTCCCCGGGATAGAACATCCCAGGATGAACATTCGGAACAGCAGTTTGAGCAACTTGAGACGAAACAGGAACATGAATAAGAGGACCTCTATACACATGCTCTTCTTCATCAGGAGTTTCAGTGTCGACCAATCTGGCAGTTTGATGAGTTTAAACTTGAAGATTCTCAGGATCATCATTCACCACTGGAGGCAGGACTGAGGTAGGTATGACCCATGGATAGGTGGCAGTATTCCCATTAGGCATGGGTGCAACAAAAGGCTGATATGGCATGAAGGCACTACCATTATTTGCAATCTGAGGAGTGTAATTCGGAGGCATGCCCCAAGGAAAACCAGCAGGCATCTTGTTCAAACTGGGTTGAACGGCAGGCTGATTCACAGGCTCGACTGGTACTTCAACTCTAGCAGGAGAAGGAACAACAACAACAGGAGTAGCTGTAACAACAGGAGGAACAGTCACATGAGTGACAACAGTTGCATCGGTAGTAGTTGCAACAACAGTGACAACAGCAACGACGTCCCTCTGGGCACGAAGGAGCTCCATAATGACATCCATGTTCGTCTGAAACTGATCCATCCGACCTTGGAAATGTGCCAGAGTTTCTTTGTACGCAGTGTTCTCAGCTTCGAAGTCAGCCATGATTCTGGATTGGCTTGTGCGAGTAAAATACCGATGTCGAGTCGTCGTCTTGCTACAAGGAAGGAGGACAAGGATGAGCAACGGTTTCGGATGAAGGGACGTGCATATGTGTGCAGATGAATGTATGATATGCATGCAAAAATAAATTTTTTAATTTCTAGGAATTCTTAAACTTATCTTTGTTGACAATATCATAAAGCATACAAGTAAAGGCATAAAAGATAGAGTGAGCAAGAATCTTCATTCATTCAGCAATAAAGGAAAAATACAAGTCGAATACAAGTCAAATATCTGCCTTTTGGGCTACAACAAAATCCACACGGATCCTCTCAAATACCACCCTACACACAGATAAGAAATGAAAAACAGCCCAAGGAAGCCGGTGCGGCAATGTATCTGCATATGCATCCCTCAACAACCCTGGTAGTTCCTCAAATGCATGCTCAGTAAATCTGGCTAGACGACCATGCCTCTCACTCCAGTACTTCATATCCTTCATGTGGTTGCGCAGCAAAGAATGATTAGGTCCCTGAAGCATGTCCTGAAGAAAGGCCTCTTTCTGATCCAGGAGGTTCTGTAGATGACGACTTTGATGCTCCCAGTGAGTGCTCTCTGTGTTGAGCTGGCTAATCTGCTCTTGACTCTGATGTGCCTGATCTTGCAGCTTCTGAATCTCACCGAAGACTTTGTCGAGCTGGGTTTGACATTGAGAAAAGTCTTTTTCTAACTGATTAGCACGGTCTTGTTCACTTTGCCACTTTGCCTTGAACTCGGATAACTTCCCTCGAAGCTCTTCAAGTTGCTTGTTGTAGCTCAGCTCCTCTTTGTAGGCTTGATAGTAAGCATTAGCGAGTTGTCTCTTCTTTGAAGCAAGTCCCTTATAGGTGCTCTTCAAAGCATCACCCACCTTCCTACGCTTGTTCTGTTCACTCTCCACCTCTTCGAGCATACGCTCACGCTTCTAATGGAGCTCAATATATAGGCTATCCTTCTCGGAAGTGACTCTATCAAGGTTGAGACAAAGATCAACATTCTCCTTCTTCAACTTCTCAATAATTAGCTTGAGTTGATCGACTTCAGATGGAGGAACAATGGCAAGTTCAGGAAGCTTGGCATTCATGGAAGGCTCAGGAGAGAATGGCAACAAGATCTCTTTGACGCGCTCTTTGACCCAAAGTGTGTAAGCTTCCTTGGCTACACAATTCTTCTTACCCAAATCGGCTCTACCTTCAAGATAAATCTGAGTCCAAGCGGCACTAAACCTCTTCAGCAAACCCATGTCATCAGCCCCTTCATGAAAGATGAACTCTTCTACTACCTCAGGATCAGGCTTGTCAACCATAGGGTATCCCAACTGTCGAAAAGCCATTCTCGGATTGTAGTTAATTCCAACCTTTGTACCCAAGAGAGGCACATTGGAGAATTTCCCACAATGAAGAATGATCGAAATGTTGTCGAAGACTCGAGAATACCAAGAAATATCATCAGCGGTAAGAGACATGATTCGTTGAGACCACTTGAGATTATCCTTATTCTCAACAAAGGGACCCTTCTGTGGAAGGTGAGACATGAACCATCGGTACAACAAAGGAGCACAACAGACAATGGTTCCCTTCTTCTTTTCATTCCTGGAATGAATAGAATGGTAGGTATCAGCAAGAAGCGTCGGAACAGGGTTCTTGGACAAGAAAATGCTGATGGCAGCCTGATCTATGAAATCCTCCATGTTCAGAAACAAGACAATCCCATATACCAGTAAAGCGAGAACGGCGTTGAAAGCCTTCCAGTTTCCATCCTTAGCAAAAGTAGTGACCTTGTCAACCAACAACTTCGAAGCAAACCCTCGAATACCTTTCCCTTTGGTCTTGAGATTATCCTCCACATCTTTCTTACTAATGTAAAGCGCATCAGCAATAAGATGAAACTTCGGACAACCACTAGTGTAAACATAAGGAACCTGCTTCTTGATCTCAACCCCCAGAATATAAGCATACTCCTCAAGTGTAGGTGCTAGCTGATAATCCTGAAATGTGAAGCACCTATATGGTGGGTCGTAGAACTGAACCAGAGTATGAATAGCAGTGATGTTGACTTCAGTGTTGAGGATGGTCAACATATTACCATAAGTACCTAATAAAACCCCTCTGTGATCTCCAACCAAAAAAGATGCCAAACCTCTCAAAATACCCAGCTTAGGCTCTATAAACTTGTAACTGAAGATGTCGCGACGACCAGTACTCATCTCCATGATAATGTCAACAAAAGATAAGCCCTCGAAAACCTGGAAATGCACATGCAAAATTAATTTACATGATGAAATGATATGCAACACAACAACAAGAAGCCAACACTGCCCGAATAATCAAATCTGAACAATCCGGATATCTGCATATAATATGTGTCAGTGTAACATAATCTGATGTGTCGGTGAGGAAATCTGGCGTGTGTGAGAACAAGGGTATGAAGTGGCCTGTTTTCCTGCAAAAACCCATCCCCCTCACAGGTGTGATCTAGACACAACAAGGTGGTCCCTAGAAAAGGTCGCCCAAACCATAGGACTCAGGATGAAAACCCCCCGCCGTAGTGAATTCTCACAGGACGGAGGTATTCTCAAACGAATCACGATCTGGGATGTGGGTCTCGTGATATCCCAACGCACAAAACGCAGGCCTCACAACTATCCATGTTCTAGCCTATGTGTATACTAGGCCCGGTGTTAGGACCTTTCTCTCTAATAATATCTACCCATCCCAACAACAACAGATATCCAGAATATGCAGCATATGAATATTCAAAGCAGTAAAGGAATGCGATAAATACACATAAAGCTAAAGCATAAAAAATAAAGCTAGTAAAGCGCTAAAAATAAACACCCAAGCAAGCAAGAGAAAGCAAACAAAACTAGGCGAGACCCCTCAAGGGATGGACCAGCAAGAGGTCAATCTCTCCCCAGCAGAGTCGCCAGCTGAAGATGGCTGGTTTCTACCTGAGTGAATCGCACACTCAAAGATACAATAGAGTCGCCACCGAACTTTATTTAGTCCCAAAGGACAGGGAAAATATTGATAAAACCCAAGGGGAAGAGAAACGGGCACGGGGGGTCGGTTATGCGAAAGGAGGGTACTAGCACCTAACGCATCTGTCGTACTCGACGGGAACCATTTCGCTTGCTTCTAGGCTTGGATGGGTTATCTTTCTAAAGGCTTCTAGCTAAAAGAAGGAGAGAGAGAAAAGAAAGGGGGAAAAGAAAGAAAAGAAGGAAAGTGCTCGCGGAGGAACAAGGTCCTCGTGCCTACGTACCCTCATAGTGCAATGAGGAAGTCAGAGTGCCGTAGTTCTTGGAACCAGAGGACGAAGAAAAGGAAAGAGAGGAGGAAGGGGGAAGAAAGGTGGAAGTGTGCTCACCGAGATCGATGCGATCTCATGCCTACGTATCTGACATTCAGAAGAATGCAGAATCAGAGCTTCCGTAGTTCAGGGAACTGAACGGAAAACAAAAGAAAGAAACAAGGAGATGAAATAGGTGGTGTCAAAACCAAGAGCAAGAGTGAAAGAAAAACTCTACTGAGGAAGACCCCGCAGTAAGAGTGATTGTACAAGGGTCTAGAAAAAGAATGGTGTCAAAACCAAGAATGAAAGAAACTCCGCTGGGGATAACAAAGAGAATTGGTGTCGAAACCAAGAAAGTAAGAGCAAGGCGAATAGGAAGGACTCCTCTGGGGATCCCAATAAAGGGATGGTGTCATAACCAAGAGAAAAGGAGACTCGGTATATTAACTAGCTGGCAGTGGTTAACCGAAGAAAGAAAGGACTGCAACTCTGTGGGGGTAGAGAAGCATTGGTTTTAGCAGAGAAAACTGTGATTAACCAGAAAAGCGGGTGTAGGACCGAATAAAGATCATAACCCAAAGGACGGGTATTGGATCAAGCAAAGGTCGTGACCCAAAGGGGTTCGGTAAACTGACTGAAGAAATAGTACTCAACTGAAGAAAGAGTAGTTGAACCAAAGAAAGGTTACTAACCCAAGGGTGCAAGTATTCGAACCAAGAGGAGGTTACCAACTGCGGGGGATTCGGTGTTTACAGGCGGACTGTGACCAACCGAAGAGAAAAAGCGAGAGATTAACCAAGAGAAGGTGATTAACTCGAAAGGGTTCAGTATTTTAACAGACGGACTGTGGTTAACTGAAGAAAAGGGTGATTAACCAAGAAGAGGTGATTAACCCAAGGGGTGTGCAGTGATTAACAGACGGACTGTGATTAACTGAAGAGACGGGTGATTAACCAAGAGAAGGTGATTAACCCAAGAAAGGAGAAGAACTAAGAGAAGGTTGCGAACTCTTGGGAAAAATGGTCGTGACAGGAAAACTGTGTTGGACCAAAGAGAGAGAATTGAAACTCTTCAGGGGAATCAAAAAGCAATGATTGGTTACAAGAAGAAAGAAGTGATGGAACAAAGAGAGATTGCTAGCGCAAGAATAATGATCTCAATCAAGAAGGATGGTGATTGATCGAAAAGAGATAGGAGTGATCGAGGATCGAAAAGGATTGCAAAGAGAGAAGAGTGATCAAGGATCAACTCACTAGGGAAAGAAAGCACATTACCGCCTAGAGATAGAGATGACTAAGCCAAGCACAGGGTCATTCGTCGCCTACCTGAAGTAGTCAAAATGAGAGTAGGAATTCTCCCTTCTCATCCCTTCCCCAACACACACAGGGTGTAATGCGGAAGTTGAACCGGACGGCCCAACAGCTCCAAGTTGTACAGTGCTCATGTGTAGAGAAACAGACATCACAACGACGTCAATTTGTACAGTGCTCCGATGCAAGCCGCAGCGCGAAACTCCAACTCCACCGGGGGGGGGATGAGAGAAAAAGCTCTAAAGGAGGCCTAAAGAGGGGAAAAAGGAAGATCGATTAATCGAAACAAAGTTTCGATCAACTAATCAAGGGTGAAACATGCTAACAACTTTTCAAACAGGATGAAAAGTCATTAAAGCAAAAGGGAGTGAATTATTGATTATTCAAGATTAAGTTTATCCATGAAGAATAACTTAATGCAAATCTGAAATGGAAGGTGCAAAACAGTGCCAAATGATCACCAAAATGCCACACAAACTCATGTATCATGTGAACAAAAATAGTGCAAGAATTTATATGTTCATACAATGCTAAGAACATGAAACAAATGAATAATCGAAAATGTGCATCGAAAGTTCATGAATATGCTTCAATCAGAAGTGAAATGACATTGAAAACATCCATAAAATCAAGCATGACA
This sequence comes from Lathyrus tuberosus, assembly GCA_022829125.1. Lineage (NCBI taxonomy): Eukaryota > Viridiplantae > Streptophyta > Magnoliopsida > Fabales > Fabaceae > Lathyrus > Lathyrus tuberosus. Next base: position 6,945,369 of record JALAZF010000213.1, read on the forward strand.
ATCAATGGAAGTTAAAATGAAGAAAGCATGGCAAACAAGCTTGAAAATGCAAGAAAATGGCATTCTGTACAGTGGTAACCGGTTACAGCATATGTGCTAACCGGTTACATGCTTGAAAATAACTGTTTTTGGGGAAGATTGCACTGTGTAGCCGGTTACAGCATAGCTGCTAACCGGTTACCACTGTAACAGAGGCAAAAATAACAGTAAAAACAGCTTTTCAAAAGTAGTTTTCAACACATAATCACTTATGCCAACCACCACATGCTAGGAACTGAAATTGTGCACGAAAATTGAACTTGAAAACAACAAAAAAACAGAAATAGAATCAACTAACACAATTGGATCATGGATCAAACAAATGCAAAACCAAATCACACACAACAATTATCGACTACATTGCGAACGATACGAAAATGCGCAAAACGATAAAATTAGTTAGATCCACCAACCTACAAGCCAGAGATTTGGCTTGGTAAGTGTTGTAAAGAGATCTTGATGCAGAAAATCAAAGAAAACCAGAGGATCCTTAATTTGTAGACGAAACGCGTCGAAACCGATCAAAAACGCGAAAATGCACCGAAATCGAACTTGCACCAAATTGAAAGTTGTAGAACTCTTGGATTGAAGTAGAATAAGATGTATATCCAGAAATCCAACCAAAGAAATCTAAATGATAGAGGTTAAGCTCAAGAATTAATCACTTTTAATGTGAAAAGTGATTATCCTTCAAGAATGAGAGCTTTTGGTGAGGTTTTGGGATGAGAATTGAGATGAAGATGTAGAAGTTGCAGAAAAATGCAGAGGAGAATGAGAGAATTGAGAGTGAATTGTGCAAAAATGGTTGAAGGTCTTGTGTGAGAAATGTGGGAAATGATGGAGAGAATGAAAAGTGAGTGAAGGTGAGTTTATATAGACTTTAGGTTTGGAGTATGGGAGGTTTGGACTTAGCTTTGGGTTTGGAGTTAGGGTTGGAGTTAGTTGGGCTTGACTCACTGAGTCAAGGTGGTTAACTCGGTTAGTTAGAACGAACTCGGTAACAATCCCAATGTGAATTTCCATAATCCAACGGTTGGCATGCTTGTAAAACAAGGAACATGGTGCACTTAATTTGGAGTGAAGCGTTGGAACCAATCCACTTGGAATGTCTTGAAATGTCTAGAGATGTCTAGAATGTTCCACACATTGCTAGAATCAAGTAGGACTAATGACCAAGGAGAGTGCATGGTGTTGTCCCCAAAATGCAGCAGAAACTGAAATTTTCCACTGAGTAACAGGTTACATCATATGTGCTAACCGGTTACATGCTTGAAAACTTGCGTTTTTTGGGGGAAAAATACACTGAGTAACCGGTTACAGCATATCTGCTAACCGGTTACTTCAACCAAATTTCCACTAATTTGCAAAAGGATGATGCTGAAGTCCTGATTCCGATTTTCCATCTTTTGTCTTGATAAATAAAAATGGAAACCTTTATTTTGAGCTTGTTTTGATGATGAAATATTCTTGAGAGGATGCGATTAATCGGGCTTGGAGAACCTTGAGATCCTGCAATAAGAAACACACAAAGAAAAGTGCGAATGCGTATGCCAACGAAGCGAGTTCGCATGCTTATGCAAAAGGCAAAAGAGGGAGGTCAAATTTTGGGTTACGACAGTAACAAAATCAAATAAAGGATAACAACTAATGAAAAACTCCCAAAATCCCGTGTTACGTATCAAAGCGACTCCTAAGACTCTATTAGGCAACACACACTCCACGCACTACTCAAGTACCTGGATTATCTGTACTTCCCAAGAAGCACAGACACAAGAAAATAACAAAGGGGTGAGAACTACATTCAATAATTAACAGTGTATAATACATGTTAAGAGTAGTAATCACACATTCACACAAAACCACACACAGTCACGACATATTTGTCCCTTTCATTTATAATTCACCAAACACATAATAATGCAATGCGACTCAATGACAGGGACACAATGCATGTGGTACCAACACACCATGGTTCATTCAATCGAACCCGATTCCTAATAGAATCCAGATAAATCACATACACTCCTATTGAGCAATGATTTATCTCCATCACGACTCCACATTGGAGTCCGGACAATACTAGGCACCCATAATGGATTCCCACCTAGCTGTCTCCACCAGACACAACATGAAATGCATGACACAGATTATGCACAAAATACATGTATAATAACAATTATACATCTTCACGATCCTCCTGATCACCCGCGAGATACATACTCACCTTAATACCCAATAGTATTACCACACCTATCCAATCAATTCCGCATAACACACAAAATCAAGACAAATACCTCGCGTGACCTACATTAGCTAATTATCTGATTAGTCCACCTAAATTCAATTTTTTTAATTATTTCCACTACCATCCTTAGGTTCAACAAGTTCTGACACCCATCCCAACCTCTCATACCAAAAGGAACTGCATCAGACGCGAAATCGGGAAAGAAATCGCGAAACAGCAAAATTCTGCACCTCCGCTGGTCATACGTGTATTGCCTTGTGCATTACGCATAATGCCTAGCTCGCTCGCCTCCCAGCTACGCGTACCCAAGCGTAACGCCCACTCTGCAGCTTTCCATACGCGTATTGCCCAGAGGGTTACGCGTATGAGCAGAGACTGATTTCTCTCAAAAATTCCATTTCCAGATCTCCTACGCGTATCACTAACCTATTACGCGTATTGCCCACATAACCACCCTTGCCATACGCGTATTGCCTTGCCAATACGCGTAATGGCCCTCTGGCACGCAATGCCATACGCGTAACGCCTCCTCTGTTACGCGTATGGGCAGAGACTATGAAAAATCCCAACTTTTCATATCAGTCCGAATTCTACCAATATGATCTCACTTCTAACATCCAGATCTGTCCTAAAAATCATTTTTACATTGATTTGAAGACCCATAACTTCACATTACCTCATTCTCCTATTATTACTAATTAATTTATTGTTTCCTAGATCTAAATTTGTCACTCTGAACCTGCAACAAAGTCAGATCTGCAACACAATTCATTCATACAGCCACAACCGTACAAATTATACACGAAATTAAGACTATCATCAACAAATTCATACAAATCAACAACAAAACATCCATGTCAGATTCAAAATTCATCAACGGCACATATATACGAAATTCTATGAGGGAAAGGACCCCTCACTACCCTCTCATGTTATTAACACCTATATTTAGCCCATTCTCCCCCTTACCTCGAATTTGGTCAGAAAATCCTGCGAAAATTGATGGAGAAGAATGCCCTAGCTTCCTCTTGTTCTTCCTTCTCTAAACCCTTTCTTGGTGAAAGTACAGATATGATTAATTTTGTCCCTAATCTCAGATTAATGAATTAGACCCCTATTTTCCTCCCACTAACACATTACTAATTAAATCTGATTTTATTTAATATTAATAATATTTGATAGTAATACTAAGAATAATAATAATACTACCCATAATAATAATATACCTCCTTCTACTATTACTAACTATGTCCCCACATTATTCATTACTACCTTATTATTATCCCGACATCTCTATTTTCCCCGTTCTATTAAGGACACTACGCCTACGCGCTCAACTACACCCACCCTAAACAAAGCCAAACAGACGAAATAACACACGACAATTAAATAAATTAAAATGGGGTGTTACAGTTTCTCCCCGAAAAGTTTGCTTTCATTGAAGTCATCAGCACCTCAAAATTGGATCACATCACATGACATTTCTCCGAGAAATATCTTGAAGAAAAGGATGATGTAACCTCACCAAGTGAAAAACAGACTCTCAAGAGACTCGTTTTCCCCAGTAGAATCGACAAATGGCATCTCCAACAGAGAAGTTTGCACACCTCTATAACTCAGGCTATTGGGTTTCCCAACAAGTCTGACCTCAAACTTTTTCCATCAAATGGCATCTCCCCAGTAAAATTCGGTGATAAGTTTGATAAAGACCGCTATAAATAGCGTCCCTTGTTAAGAAATAAACTCGACAAGAAGAAACTGAGACCAGTTCTGTGGCTGAAAACCAGGATCGAGGGGAAGTTTATTTCAAAAGAAACTGAGACCAGTTCCGTGGCTGAAGACCAAGATCGAGGGGAAGTTTATTTCATAAGAAACTAAGACCAGTTCCGTGGCTGAAGACCAGGATCGAGGGGAAGTTTTACCCTTTTCTAAGTAACATTGCTTAGCAAAAGAAGATGGATGAGCAAACTTCTATTCATAACCACAGTCAAAATTTCGGGTATTATGATATTTAATCCTCTTGTGCCCTGAATGTCCGAATATCTTCGCCATTCACACCTTCAGGTCTAAGAAGATTAAGTAGGGGAATATGTCATACCCCGAATTTTGACCACAATATTTCCCATCATTGTACAAACCATCACCACAATATGGATGTACCTTCATGCCTCATCAATCTCCTCAAGGATTGTTGAGCATTCACTACAAGCAAGAATTAGGGTTTTGAGCCCTCTCAGAGCACTTAGACAAAAGATCAATCAAGAGTTGACATGATCTTTAACTTGTCTAACCTCTCAAACACCCATGAAGGACCAATATGTCTCCGATATCAAGAATCAAGCACAAGGTTGCAACATTCCAAGTGGATCAAGCCTCAAGATCGCCAGTGTCACCAAATTAGGGTTTTGGTCGACCAAGGCCTCCAGATGAAAATTTTCCTCTGGGTATGAGCCAATACTTCACAACATAATCCAAAATGCTTAAAAGGACCTCATGGACCCAATCATCAAGTCAAAATAGCATCAGAGGAGGCATTAATCAAAAATCTGGAATTAGGGTTCCTTGACCTAATTCATCCCTAAGTTGACTTTTAAGGCAAGAAATGAACCAAGACCACAAGACATGATTTGAGGGCCTCAAATACACCACATTGATCCATTTACAACAATGGATTGATCCAAGAAGCTTGATTCACAAGTTTCAAATTCATCTGGACCACAATTAGGGTTTTGAAGAAAAAGTCAATTGTACCTTTGACTTTGGACCAAGACATATTCCCAAACCTTGGGACATGATTTAAGACACCCTAAAACACCTATGGATTCCATCCATTAGGTTTGAATTAGGTCAAGAACTTGATTGCATAGAAGATCACACAATTTGGAATTCATCTGACAAAAAGTCAACTGTGCTCAAAATCAAGTTTGACTTTTTGGAATTTTTTCACAAATGTGGCTCCCCTAAGTCAAAAACAATGTTAATGCATGGTTTTGATCATCATCCATCAATAAAAACTAAGAAAAATAGGATTACTTGCAAAAGGGGCAACCTTAAGAAACTTAAATTTTTCTAAGTTATGGAACAAAATGGATTTGGTACCAACTTTGCAAGGTCATAACTCCCAAACCCCAAGGCCTTTTTCTTCCATACCAAGCTCAAATGAAAGTTCACATGACATACTTCAAAAGTGTCAACTACAAAAGATTCCAAATCCTCATGGATTTTGAGTTATGGATTGATCAAAATCACAAAAACATGAAAAAGACCACTTTTTTCAACACTTGGTGAAATTTTGGACAGAATCTGTCTTGATTTTTCACCAACTTTGAGGCCATTTTTCACCTTGATCCAAGCTGAACCAGGTCCATTGGTGGACATTAAAGTTAAAGTATGTCATGAGAGCTTTCTAATAAGTACTAGATCATCTCCAAATTCAATTTGAGCAAGGAGTTACAACCCTTGGAACATAGCACCAAAAACTGATTTCTTCCCAAGACAGATTATAGGTCATTTGCTCAAATTAGCTAATTTGTGAAATAACAAGTCTTGTAATCCTTCTAGAAACATTAAGTATCAGATCAAAGCAAAAGATCTCTGAGCCACAAGCCTCCAAATACAAAAGATCATCATGTATACATGTGATATCTAATGATGCAAAAGCCAAAAACTTCAAAGTTGGCATGGAGCATTCAATGGATGCATCAAGGTGGCATAGATTGAAGCAAATCCAACTGAATGAGTCAAGCCTTATCCTTGCAATAGAAGACCATAGGCTTGCAAGATTGACTCAAGTCAATGGCTAGAGGAGACTTGAGATTCCTTTTGAAAACCAATGGACAATGCACTGTACCATCCACCATTCACTATTGCTGCCAAAAAAATCTTGACACACTATAAATAGAGCTCATTTGTGGTCAGTTTGAGTACAACAAGTTCTGAGCTGATTCAATCTATTCCAAGCCTTCAAACACATTACTTGAGGTCCATTGAAGCTGTCTAGATCATTACACAACATCTGTAACACCATAAACATAGAGTGTAAGACCCAACCCCCTTTGTACATAAATAATTTGGGCCTCAGTCATTGTATAAGTCCCTATGCGATTTTCAAAATAAACGGTGCGACCACTATTTTTCATCTGGGCCTCTCCTTGAGCTATAAGTCCCAACTCTTGTATAAAAATAACACTTTTGGGCCTTTAATAGAGTGTAAGATCTATCCTCTTTGTAAATACAATAATTTAGGCCTCGGTCATTGTATAAGTCCCTCTGTGGTTTTCAAAACCACAACGCGATCGTCGCCTTTTCAAAAGAGATCATCTGGGCCTCTCCTTGAGTATAAGCCCCAAACTTCTTTTTAAAACAAATTTCTTTTTGATTCAAATTCAAATTCAAAGTATCATCAAAACTTTCTTCAATTTCATGAATAACTAACCATACAACTGTAGTTACTATGCTTGGGCTTGCACAACTGTAAGTTCCACTATCTTTTCAATATATGCTTGTTTATATATTTCATCGGTATATGCTTGTATATATTTGCTTAGAGTTTTCCCCAACAATTAGGTCTAGGTCTATATCAAACCATTGGTTACTCTTTCAACACAGTCAAAACTAGTTCCTCGTAGGGAATTGCAAATACAATCTCGCCTCCTCTTGGGCTTATACAATATTGAACAGAGAAAGGCATTATTCCCGGTGAAACTTTTCTCAAGACTGTCCTAACTTAGAAGTATATGTATACAAGAAATTCAATTTCCCAAAGAGGACTAATTCCCGGTGAAACCTCTTTTGAGTTTCTTCAAACCCTAGAACTGTTCTGCAGAGAAAGGACTGATTCTCGGTGAAACCTTTCTTGAACTTTTCTTAGGTTTGGACCCATAAGCTTCCTAAAATCATCTCCAACCTCCTCTTGGGCTTAGTACAAGGACCCACAGGCTTCTTAAAAGTTCCTTAACCTCCTCTTGGGCTTAGTACAAGGACCCTAAGACCTCCTACAGGTATAGGACAGAACTTAGTCATCTCTACTAGTTTAATCTTTAGGAGAGTCAAAATTCCAAAACATCAAACCATTCTAGGGTTGTTTCTCATCCCTTAAGACATCAACCTTCTCTTGGGCATCATACAAAGATCATTCTCCAGCTAAGAGTTAACCTCTTCATACCAGTAGACTTGGAAAGTCTCATCTCCTCTTGGATTTCACAAAGACCCGCAAGTTTCCTAAAAACACTGGAAAAACCCTGATCATTTCATCAACACACTAATCTACAGCAGAGTTAAAACCTTCATAGGTTTTCAAACTCAATCTTTAAACTTTCATTTTAAGAAATTCCCCAGCTAGGGTCAAATTACTACCAACAAATCCTCAGTAAAATCAGAGCCTCATGGTCTCTGATATTTCAACTCTTCTTCAAAAGAGAAAAACCTTTGGATTCCCCACCACATACAATTTGGACTTGCTCCAGGATTTCAATAATCCTAAGCACAAGCCAGCCTCCTCTTAGGCTTCATATAAGAATTTCCCCACCAGCCTCCTCTTAGGCTTTGTATAATGATTTTCCTCAGTAAAGTTAGCCTCAATCTTGGGCTTTGTACAAGACAGATAAAATCTCCCTAGTGGGGTCAATCTCTTTTTAGCCTCAATCTTAGGCTTTGTACAAGACAGATAAAATCTCCCCAGTGGAGTCAATCTCTTTTTAGCCTCAATGTTGGGATTTATACAAGACAGATATAAAACTCCCCTAGTAGAGTCAACCTTTTAGCTTCAGCCTTGGGCTTTGATCAAGGCACACAAAAATCAACATTCCCTCAGAGGATATCAAGAGTTCTCTCTGTAGGAAGACATTTCTCTGTACATCACATATCAAAACAAACAATCAAAGAAAACCCTAATTCTAAATAACTGCTGTAAGTGGTACACTTGTTGATTCAAAAATCCAAGTTGTGGTCCCTCTCTTATCCTGGTAAACTTCTTCTTTCATCTAACAGCTATAAGTGGCAAGCCTTTGGATTATTTACATCTATGCCAATGTCCTTCTCTTAGCATGAAAGACTCATAAGGAAAAATGGCATTGCTCAATACTGAGTTAAAGTTTCTTTCTTCATGACATCACCCTTATAAAGGAAATTATGACATTGTGGGATTTCTCATATCCCAGTTAAAGTAATTTCCCTTATAATCAAATTTCTCAACACTTGTGGTGAATAGGTGAGATATTCTTCCTTTAGATATGACAAATTCTCTTTCAGTCAAACCTTTAGCTTCAATCTTAGGCTTTGAACAAGACACAAATACTCATCTAGCTTCAATCTTGGGCTTTAAACAAGACCCCAAACATCTTTCCTCCCATAGAATAGGAGGAACTACGTTTGCTCTGATATCCCAGTTTTCTTTAACGGGAATACGTAGGTATAAGATTGCAAAATCTTAGCGAGCACACAAATCAAAAACTTTAGGTCCAGTACCTTCCCAAAAACAACGAAAAAACCCGAAAACAACCAAAACACTCTCTCAACACTCCCAAAGGAGAAACTTTCCCAACCCATGACAGATAAATACCAGAAAGTATTTAAACATGCCATAAAAGGTCTATGGATAACCATATATACACTGGGTTATTGACAACTTCCCTTTTTATAACCTGACCCCGGACCCCCAAATCTCTTAGCATTTGTTAAAGAAAACTTTTGTATGCAAGGTTAGTTTTAGATAGCTTCCCCTTTCTTTCCAGTTTCATAGGATAAATAAGAAACCAGAAAGTGGCACCCAATTCCAACCATTGCGGTAAGGTGGTCGCGTCAACGACAAAAATCGCATGCTACAATGTGCTCTAAGCAAAGGAAAGTCTCAACCAGAAGACAGATGAGCAGGTGGCTCAGTCAGATGGTGTGAGCAAAGGAAGTTTTAGATATGTGCTCTAAGCAAAGGAAAGTCTCAACCAGAAAACAGATAAGCAGGTGGCTCAGTCAGATGGTGTGAGCAAAGGGTAACTCTTAGACATACGCTCTAAGCAAGAGAAGTCTCAGACAACTGGTCTGAGTAATTCCAAAAGTCTTATGCAGAAGCATAAGCGATTGTAATCGTGAAGTGGTTATAATGAAAAGCTCTTGCGAGGCATGGGTACTGGACTACTCTCAATTAGGTGAGGAACCAGTATAAATGTTATTTGTCTTCTGCTGTTATTTTACTTACTTCTGTTGTATCCACTGCCAACCGAATTAACTCAGAATCTGAACATCTGCTCTGATTCTGAAACTCTGATCAGAAGCTAAATAATAAGAAAATGCGAAACACAATTCTACCCCCTTATTGTGTACTTTATACAGCTTCAAACTCTTCACCATCCATAGTTGTAAGAGTGAATGCATCGCTAGAGAAGGCTTTCTTTACAACATATGGTCCTTCATAATTAGGAGTCCACTTGCCCCTTGAATCAGTGTTAAAAGACGAGATCTTTTTTAGCACGAGGTCGCCTTCTCTAAACACACGAGGTCGAACCTTCTTATCAAAAGATTTCTTTATTCTCTGCTGTTATTGTTCTAGCAAAAAATGGTTAGATACACCAAAAGTGCTAGTCTTCTACTTTAGGACAGAGAAGACTACGCTATCTATACTATTTGAGTATCTTTGGGGATTTGAGAGCTATACAGGTGTTGTATATTGTCTCAAAATGAATGTGTCTTGCTTAACCGTCATGTGGGAGCCCCTTTTATAACCTTTGTTAGTCTTCATTTAAGGTATGCTATTAAGAGAAGTCTCTTGGCCTTCTGACGCTGCATGGCCATCATTACCGTAACTCCTATTCATGAATGCATGCTTTGAAGACATGGTAACATCTGCATTGATGCACTGCCACCGTTACAACTGTTTGAGTAGAACTTATTGAGTCTGTGACCAGCATCGGTGCCAGGTTGATGGGGTATAGTACCCGACCTCTTAGGAACTCAGCTGATGGGAGTCGAGCTCCCTGACAGGCCCGAGTTATGAATGATACTTGTCTAGCTCTCTACATTGTATGACCTTTCCTGCTACCGTAGTCTAGTCTGTGCTTACTCTTGGCCGATCATACAACTCGGCATCAAATATATTTGGCATATACATAAGCCTCCCGAGTACTATATCCGTTTACAAGGGTATAATAATCGGCAGTAACATGGGCCCGGATATATTTACTAGGTGTCGTGATATAGGTCGGCTTTTCATCTAAAGTATTTACGTGTCAAAAACCTTTGAACAGTCGTGTCCCATAATCTTCCCTAGCATTATGATGACTTTAATACGTCATGAGTGGCTATTCTCTAGCTATTTTTTGAACGTTGGGCTCTTATTAAAGCCATTCTTCTCTTCCCTTTACTCCTATGCTCTTATTCTTCTTTAAACAAGTATGTTTCAACTTCAAGCGTTCTTCATTTCAGGTATTTTTTTTCTTTCCCTTTTAATTTTCCTCTATTTTTCTTTAACAAAATGGTAGTTTTTAGGGAATGTGATTATGAGGGTAAGGTTATCCATAAGAGTGACGAAGAGAGAAAAAGATTATGGGAAGAAAACATGAAAGAGATGATGGATTCTATAGGGGTAGAAGAGTATAGGCGAGTCATGGATAAGTTTTATAATGAGATTCTCACTTCTGAAAGTGACTTTGACTATGACTCTTCAGGTTCTGTAGAAATTCTAATGGAGACTGCTGCCCCTTCGATTCTGAGGTTATAAACCATAAGAATAGGACTGCTGATGACCTGGAAATTGCTAAAATCTGATCCCTGAGGATTATATCATCTACTGGTTCTGAAGATGATGTTATTTTGGAACCATGTGGTCCAAAGGAAAGAGTGTGTATACTCCGGCCAAAAGATATTTCTAAATAATTTTTCTACTTCTATCCTAGTATTTTGGAAGATTTCAACATCCGTATCCCTTTTCCGATTTTGAGGTAGACGTGTTGAAGACCGTCAATATAGCACCTTCCCAACTCCGTCCCAACAGTTGGGGATTTATGAAGGCCTTTGAGAGGGTTTGTGAGGTTTTGAACATTGTTCAGACCATAGGCTTGTTCTTTTCCTTCTTTTAGGTAAAAGGAGTTGATAACCGGAGCTGGGTTCAAATTAGTGGAATTCCTAGCCGAAGTTTCCTTCAAGCTTATACCTCAAATTATAAGAATTATAAAGATAGTTTTTTGAGGGTCCGATGTGGGCCGAGATGTCCACAGGTGTTATACGCCTTAGATGGACATCCGCGCTTTCCTCACTACTGGACCAAAGATCCCTTGTCGGTTACTGGTTTTAACTATGACAAACTGAATGACTTAGAACTCTAGTCCCTGGCCATTCTTGACTCATTCCATATGATGAGAATTAAAGAATTGTTGCCCTTAGATGACGACCGACTTCTTGCCTTTCTAGGTAATCATAATTTTTCGTTTTAAATATTTCTCATCTTTCTATTACTCTAACCATATGTTGTTTGTTTGCAGACAAGATGACTGATCTATCTATAGCCGAGCAAAAGAAATTGATGCAGGCAGCTCGGGAAGCCCGGAGAGGAGCTGAGGGTGTGTCTGCATCCAAATCCGATTTAGGTGGGCTAGAGGTCCGGGCACCAAAATGACCCAGGGGGATGAGTACTAAAGCCATCCCGAGTAAAGGTGAGCCCCAGCCTCTTATTCTTCCTACTCAAGAAGAGATCTCTCAAGGTGACCCGAAGAAGCTAAAGGTTCTAATGAATGAGGATATCCATCAAGTCGAAATGGAGATTAACTCCTTTATACGAGGCCTAGGGGAGGATTCCGCGTCTGGGGAATTCAAGTTTTGGTCCAATGATTTTGATGGCTTCAGATATCTGCGTGATCATCTAAATTCTATCGAGGATGTTAATAAAGTTAAATCCATTGATAAGTAAAAGATTACCCAGAACATTAGTTCCTATCTGATGAGATGTGTTGTCCTCGCCTATGGTTTGTTTGAATTATCTGATGACTCTGAAAAGATTAAGTCAAAATTTAAGGATGAAGTCGCTCAGTTGAAGAGCACCCAAGAATCTCAGTCTAAGAAGTTTTCCAGCTTGGAGAAGGATTTAGCTAATGCGAGGAAGGAAAAAGAGACTTTGGAGTCTGATCATAAGTCGTCCTTAGCCAAACTTACTAATCAATTGAATATATCGGAGGCCTCCAATCCTGAGCTTTTATCATCCACTAGCGATCTTAAAGAATCTCTAAAGAAAGCTCAGATCGATATTTTATCTGCTGGTGATGAAGCTTTTGATAGAGCCAGAGATCAAGTTCTCTGTCTCCATTCTGACTTGGATTTGTTGGAGATGGATTACTTCAAGATGGTCCAGGATGGTCGTCTTATGGATCTTGGCGAGCTGGAGAAAGATAGCCCAGAGAGGTCTCAAGGCTCGGTCAATGACGCTGGCAGGAATGTGAACCCGACCCATAATAATGTTGCCAATGAGACTTCGGACGCTACATATTCTTGATGTTTTCTTATTTTAGTTAGTCATCCTTCTGGATGCATTTCTACATTTTGGCGAGGGAGTGCGGTGTTGTCCCCCCTCATGCTCATGACTTTTTAGCCTTCGGGCTTTGTAATGTACAATGTTTGGCCCTTATGAGGCTTTTGTTTATGTCATTTCTGTTTATCGTGTTTATTCCTTTGTAAAATAATCTCGTGCATATATCCAGCCCCTCGGCTACTAAGTTAAAATAACTTAAGGTGTCTGATTATAGAGTGTCGGGTATTATTTTTACTTTGCTTATGCTTGATTTCTAAGAATTTTTGGATAGCACACCGTGAAGTAATTATTATTTAAGAAGCCTTTAGCTATCGCGTATGTATATCCTTACCACTTTTGAGAGTCTTGGCCTCTTGTAGGCTTAGATGCCGATTATGGGATGGACTCAGGTGTCCTTTTATTAGAGATCGGCTCCCCGTTCTTATTAGTCTTTGATAGTTAGCCATGTATGACTTTTTTACTCACAAGCCCCAAGTACCTTTTGACGTGTTTTGGGCTTGGATGTTTCATCATTTTTATAGTTGACTTTCCGGCCTGTATGCATGGAACTAGTAGAAATGTTTGTTCAACCAGTGTATGCAGAGCGTATGTGGGCGACCTATGTACGCGGAGCAAGTCAACACGTTTATAGGAGTTTAATTAACCCGTTAATGGGCGACCTATGTACGTGGAGCAAGTCAACACATTTATAGGAGTTTTATCAACCCGTTCATGGGTGACCTATGCACGCGGAGCAAGTCAACACATTTTTAGGAGTTTAATCAACCCGTTCATGGGCGACCTATGTACGCGGAGCAAGTCAACACGTTTATAGGAGTTTTATCAACCCGTTCATGGGCAACCTATGTACGCGGAGCAAGTCAACATGTTTATAGGAGTTTTATCAACGCGTTCATGGGCGACCTATGTACGGGGAGCAAGTCAACCCGTTTATAGGCGTTTAATCAACCCGGTCATGGGAGACCTAGGTACGCGGAGCAAGTCAACACGTTTATAGGAGTTTAATTAACCCGTTCATGGACGACCTACGTGAAGGTGTGAAAAACACAAGAAAGGGGGTTTGAATTGGTTTTTCAAAATAAATTTGTTTCTTTAAAATAAACTCCTTTTATAAGACTCTTTCTTTTAACACTAATGACCTATGTTGAGAATAAAGAGATAAACACGTTATGTTTATACTAGTTCACTTGAGAAACACTCAAGTTAATCTAGTCCACCCACCAAGGTAATTTTGCCTCTCTCAACGAGGTCTTAATCCACTATTCAATCAAATCAGTACACTGCACTAGCCAAAATGTTGGTGACTAACACAACCTCTAAAACTCTCAAGTTTTAGACTTCTCAAGTAATACAACCTCACAGGTCTTACTCAAGGAACAATCTCTAAGACTACACGTCCTAGACTTCTCAAGAAATACAACCGCACGGTCTTTCTCAAGGAACACAGACCTAAGTTTGAATAAATTTCGTTTACAGACAAGTGCTTCTTAAACAAGCTGAAAATGTAAACAAGTTTCGACCAGAATGACTTAAGAAAGATTTCAGTTGGAAAGAATATTGCAGTAGCGTTCGTGTGTATCTTTCTTTGAGTTTTTTGCTTCTTTATATAGCCGTGTAGAAAGAGTTGTTGAAATGTGATCATGATAGCTATCTAGGCTAGTGGCTAGAAGTGTGAGGACAGATAAAAAATTTTGCGTCCTGTGCGTCCTGTCTTGTCAGACTATCTTCGTTTATACCGTTGCACTGTTACCAAGATATTTTCGCTTGAGTTAAGGTACAACTGTACTATGTAGCTTTGTCTTCTTGGCTTCTCAACTTCAGAGGCTTTTTACGAGCATGAGTCAGAAGGGAAAACGTAGCTTGGTTCTTGATATTTTCAAGTCTTCGAATCCTTAGAGCAGCGCCTTCAGAGTCTTCAACACTTGGTCTTCAGAACCTTCTTCGCTTGGTGCGTTGTCTTCATATATTTAGAGGCTTCTGATAGTATATGGTTGAAGCATGAGTAGAGACTTGATTAGGTCTTCAGAACCTTGATCAGAGAGCATAAGTCTTCAGCATCTTGACTTTGTTCAATCAGAACCTTTGTCTTCAGATCTTTCGAACTCGTCCCTTTTTCTTTTTGTATTAGAGTCTTGTGAATCTCAGATTATCTTGAAATGAGTTATGCTTTTCAAGTGTATAGGCGAAGTATTTTCCTTTAAGCATTGTGTTCACGCCAATTAACGGAAGCATTACCTGTTTGTTAAGTTCTCAAAAATAACAAACATTAGTTGTACAAAATTGTTCATACAGAATACTCATTTGATATCATCAAAACTTAGAGATAAAATTGCAGAACCAAATCTTGTTCTCACAATCTCCCCCTTTTTGATGATGACAAAACTATGTATTTTGATGACACGATTTTGATATATATAATGCAGGGAAATCAACAGATTCTAAAGATAGCTTATCCTTCGTATGAATTACTCCCCCTGAGTCTTAGACTTGATGAATTTCTGTGCTTGGGCTCCCCCTGATTTTACTAGGTCGTGAGCTCTTAGTCTTGATTTGTATCAGAATTCCTGAAAAAAAGAAAAACAATCTAATAGAAATAACAGTTTATCTGTTAGCATGTAAACATCGTTGTTTATTAGAGATTGACTATGGAATCAAAATATCAAATTCATATTACTTCTCCCCCTTTTTGTCATTGATAAAAAAGATTAGTGGTTCAAGGGTGAAAAACAAAGATCTAAAGTCTTAAAGACAAACGAGACTTAAAGATTAGGTTCTTCCAAAAGACATCTTGTCCCATATTTTCTGAAGCAGCTCTGAAGATTTGCATTGAAAGTCTTTTGTTCCTCAAAGTTTTCTCTGAACTTCTGTTGTTCTTCTCTGATTTCTCAAATTGCGTTTTCCAAATGCTTTATAGCATGATCAGATTTGGAAACAACTGCAGCATCTTGCTTGGCCTTTTCCATGGCTTCAGCTTTTTGTGCTACTCTGGCCTCTTCAGCAACCTTCTCTGCTAAAAGTCTTGCTTCCTCAGCAGCCTTTTCTTCAACTTCTTTCTGTTTAGCAGCGAAGAACTTGAGTACCCTGATCCGCTCTTCAGCTTCTGCTCTTTCCTTTGCCCGTTGAATTCCAGCAGTTATGGTTGCGTCTGAGAAGCTTACAATTCTTACAAGTTCAGTATCCAACCATTTCTGGAAGTATTGACAAGAGCTTTCAAGTTCCAAGGGTTTGACACATATGTTGATTTCTTCTCTTAATTTTGCAAACTTCCTTAATGCCTTGTCACGAACTTGACTTATGCATTCTTCAAAACATGTTGGAAGCGGTATGTCATAGATAACCAAAGCAAGGCCAGGCTTGGAAGAATTTGTTCCAGGTGGTGCTTGCTGAGATGAAACGATCTCAGTAGGAGCATGTTCAATGATTTGCTAATCAGCAGGAGATATCACTTCTAGAGTGTCTGAACCTATGAGTGATTCAGGGGTGACAATCTCTAGAGATTCAGAGATTGTATCCTCAGAGATAGACTCAATGCTGAGGACTTGAGATTCAGAGATTAGGTTCATGGAGCTTTGTTCATTTTTCTGAATGATTAACGAGACTATTGACGAGGTGTAGGTTGGAGTGGCTTCAGTCGAGATAGGGGTACTGATTGATGGAGAGGAAATTTGTGGAATGAAAATTATTTTAGTTACAGGAATAAAGACTAGAGGTGGTGGAATTGAAAAAGATGGAGGTTTGACGCTGACTTGTGGATGTGAAGTGGAAATGGAAATAGTTTGTTGTGAAGATGGAATAGAGACTGATTATGCTCTAGAACCAGGTAGAACAGAATCAGACTTACTCGTTTTCTCTAATGTAGAGGTTAGAGTAGCAGTCTTGGAGAATTTTGATTTGTCATTTTTCTTCCTTTTCTGAGGCTCAGAATTAATAGCAGCTTGCTTTCGAGTTAGTTCAGGAGAAGGTTCATCAGCCTCTTTAGTTTTCTCCCCTATTTCTTTGTCAAGTTCAACTTCTTCATTCTTGACCTCAGATACATCATATCCTCGTGCTTTCATTGCGTCTACAAATGCAGCAACTTCTTCAATGCGGTCACTTCTATAATAGGCAGGATAATCTGGCACTGTGATTCTGCGTTTGAATTAGTCCTCAGAGATAGAAAAAGGTTCCACTCTTACTTTATTAATTATTCTCATATGCTTAAGTGTTGTGGCATTGACTGATTCTCCAATTGTTGTAGTCAGATCTTCTGTGTGTTGAACTTCTGTAACCAGAGTGTCCACTATACCACTTTCATAGAATATTTCTGAAAGCATTCTTCCAAAAGGAATGTACTTAGGTATATCACTTTTATGTTCACCTGTTGTTCTTGTCTTCTTCACCATATCTCTCAGATAGTAAAATAAGATGGAGGGTAAGCACATCCTTTCCTTGGTGAGCAAATAATATAGCATATACTTTTGATTTACATTGAAGTAATCTGCATCATATGATAAAGGTCTTGGATTGATGCAACCAAGAATGATCTTGTGCCAGATTTTTAGATTTACATGCAGGTCTTCTCTCCTGTACACTGTTTTCTTTGGTTGATAGTTGGTGTAAATGGTTGGGTTGATAACCTTTTTGATAAACAGGGATTTATTGACCCTTCCATAGACTCTCTTGTTTTTCAGAAATTCCAGTTTATAGAGTTTAGCAATTGATTTCTCGATGATGACAATTTTTCTTCCCAAGACATAAGAGACGACATGAAGTTTATCACAATCAGCTTGTCTCCAAAAATCTTTTACGAGTGCTTCAAAAACTGGACCTTTAAGCCTGTCAAAGAAATTATTCCAACCTTGAGCTTCTACATCATTGATCAGATTAAATCCATTTTCGGCAAGATTCTCGAAATCTATATGCAGCTCATTGAGTACAAGTAGATTCTCAAGATTACAGGTAACTGTGGCTTCTCTTTGAGTTACATGATCTTTGTCTATCTTAGAAGACTGTGATGAAGAAGGAGTAACTGTCGCAGTTGCTGTAGACATTGTTGAAGTAATGGACGGTGTTACTGATGAGGATGATGACCCTTTCGAGGGATTCAAGGATGCTTCTGTTTCTTTGAAGAAATTGACAGTTTCTCGTTGAATGTGATTCATCATGATGATAGTTAAGATCGGAGAGGATGAAAACAGGGATTGAGTTTGTTCAAGGGAGAGAAAGAGAGATTTAGGGTTATAGAGTTTCCGTTTGAGTGAGAGTGGGAATAGGAATGATTTTTGAAAATTTTAAAGAGATAGACATCGTACAGGGGATAAGTGAATAAATGTAATAAAGTTTTGAGTCAATCTCAAGAAAATTACTGTTCGTTTGATTTGGACAAATATAGTGATTTAGAAATGATCAAATCACATGCAAAAATTATTTTCTAATTAAATGACACTTCATGATTGACTGGACAACTCCAAAAAATTATCAGAACTACGACACCTCTTTCACAAGTGGTTCTGAAAAATTCAAAATAATTATTTTCTCTGACTAAACACATTTGGTTCTGAAGTATCTTTACTCTGGACAGTAGTCCATTTTCAGATGTTTTAAAATAATTTGAAATCTATCTTCAGCCAAGGGTTTTGTAAAAATATCAGCCCATTGATGGTCTGTATCAATAAACTTTAAGCATAAAGTTCCCTTCTAAACATAGTCTCTGATAAAATGGTGTTTTATTTCAATTTGTTTAGCCCTAGAATGTAAAATTGGATTTTCACTTAAACAAATAGCAGAAGTATTGTCACAGAAGATAGGGATGTTACTCTCATATATCTGATAGTCTTCCAGCTGATTTTTCATCCAAAGCATTTGTGTACTGCATAGAGAAGCGGAGATGTATTCTGCTTTTGCTGTAGAGAGAGCAACTGTAGATTGCCTCTTGCTTGACCATGAGATTAAGTTGTTCCCTAGGAACTGACAGTTTCCAGATGTGCTCTTTCTTTCCAATCTGTCTTCAACATAGTCTGCATCACAGTAACCAGAAAGAGTGTACTCTGATGTTTTCTCATACATCAAGCCAAGGTTCGTTGTTCCTTTTAGATACCTTAGAATTCATTTAACAGCAGTTAAATGAGATTCTCTTGGATCTGATTGGAATCTAGCACATAAATGTACACTGAATAATATATCAGGTCTAGAAGCAGTTAGATATAAGAGAGAGCCTATCATACCACGATAGAGCTTCTGACAAACCTTAACTCCTGTTTCTTCCTTTCTCATGATACATGTTGGTGTTGCGCCCTAATTTTTGACCCTAAGATCCTCTTTCTTTTTGCATAGCATTTTAGGTCATGCGGTCTTGTGTGCATGTTCATTGTTGCTAACCAGTTTGTGCAGATACAGTAATCTCAAGTGAGGATAACAATGGTTCTCTCAATCAGAACTTCCCAAAAGCTTAAGTAGTATCCCCCAAAGAGGATCAATGTTTCTTTCCATTGGTGTTAAGCGCGGTCATGTGGAGACTGCCCAGGATTTTATGGCGAAAAGAATTTCAAGTTGCATCCCCTTTCCGAGGGTTCCTCAAGGTTTGGTTTAGGTGAAAGATCATCATCAACTAAAGATTTGTTTGGATTTTCATTAAGTCAAAGTGTCTTGTGGATCGAGATTTTATTGGGAGTAAAGTGATTGAGTTGCAATTAAACTGAAGACGGGAGACTAGTCGTTTCAACGATTCAAGCTTGTTCAAATGGACGTCAAGTATCTAGGATATTTATTCTGACCAAAGACCTGATTTAAGTGAATTTATTAAAATTCAAGTGGCAAGTGAATTATCCAAACTTTCCTTTCACCACACTCATACCCGTATTAACAAACCAAAACCGTTTCCGAATCGCAAATCCCAGGTCCTTTATTCAATTTAATCCAAAATTCATGTTTATTTTCTTAACCATTGAAAGAACCGTTTTCAATTTAAATTCACTTTTTTTTTATATACGTATTCAAGCCTTTGCCCAAACCACAACTAAGATCCATGTCCTTTTCCACGATGATCCAATATCCTTTGACCATTCACTTACGTTGAAAACAGGTTGGTGTTAGCAATGCATTAACTAATCCGTATACGCTCTGAGCATAGACTAAAAGTAATGATACGTTCCGACATGTCTATTTTTATTAATCTATTCACCCGTCTCATGGCTATTGGAAAGTAAACAACATCAAAACGTTGCAAGTATCTGGATCACATCATTTTATGCCATCTTGGGGAGATAAATTGGCCATCATACATTTTTTAGTTCATCAAACCATAGACAAGAACATCAAAACATAATCCAATGTCATCATGTTAAAACCTCGGCTGATTCCTACTACTACAACTACAGGCATAATATTCTTATTTTGCAAAGAGTGATTAAAAAATGGAATACTAATCGAAATCAAAAGTTTGTAATTAACTTTGGAAATATTGTTGATGCATTTTGTCCCAAAGGTCAATCCACCCTTGCTGTAAAAGTTGCGGATGGATATGTTATTGGAGGCAACATCAAGCTAGTTCCTATTGTTGGAAAGCACGCTACTCTTTTTGTTCAGCAGCTAATGCAGAAAATACCTCCAGAAGTCTCTTTTGAACTGCTCGGAAAGTGAAAGAAATGCATCGCTACATCTGCCACAACAATAATAACAGAATTAAAATCACATGGATGTGGTGATGATATTACTCAGAAACAAAAATTAAAAAAAAAAGAGCACGATGATGAACTAAGGATGGAAAAGCTCCTCTTGTCAATTCGACTGCTAAAGGATGTCGTCACGGTTTCGAACGATGAATACGTGAAGCTCTCACCTAAGTATAAGATGCTGGAGTGGAGCACCAGCACACCTTGCTACCACAACCTGTTCAAACAGTTTTAACTAAGTCACAAGGACACTAGAAAGAAAAGAGTACCAAGAATCTATAAGTTTGTCAACGACCTTGAAACATGATTAAATCGAGATCGAGTACCAAATAAAAGTCCTCAAATGATCATAACAGCACTGAATATGCAGGAAGACATGGTTTCAACAATTGAGTACTTACATGAACTGAAAGGGGAAGCTATGCCAAGCACGCACCACACGTGTTCACCGTCCGTTCTAAAACCTGCTTCACCACAACAACAGTGTCCACATTCTCAATTATTCCAAAGACAAGTGCAAACACCTGACTAGAAACAAGGAACCAATACCATCAAATGAAAGATGCACAGCTGAACGAATTGTTTGCCCTTATCCCTTCAGTGGCAGAATCTTCTGAACCTGCTTAGCAGCAATGGTTTTCATTTTCCTTATCTTCAGATTAAGTATCTATTGCATTGCCCTCATTAGGCTTTCCCGAAGATCCCGTAGCAGTACCGGCAATGTTGTCCTTGCTGCAACTTATGAGCATTAACCTCTGCAATATTCCACACTAGGAATTCATAAAAAACGTACGTAAAAGGAGAGGACAAGAATGATAAGAAACGTGTCCGACAATCATAATCGATCAATGAGCAAATCCAAAATGGAAAGTTTTCCAAGGTGTTCAATAAGCAATAATCAGCAAAACCGGACACAATCAATACAAGATCACATTATTTCCAAAACAAGATGACATGTTCCAAATCAGATTTTATCAGCATGAATCGAGTATCACTTGGTCACACAATTTCTTTCCAAAACGAGAATCCTAACAAATTAAGCAGCATCAAAACACAGTCTGGCATGATTGGAGTAAAAAAGGAAAGTTATCAAGCCACACGATGGAATGCCTCAAAATACAATCAAAACTCGGTGAATAGAAAGAGGCAACGAATCAAAGGCAAATCAATACAACCACAAACACATCCAACATGTTTAGACAGATTTGAATACATTCCGAAACAGGTTCCAATATTACCATTTTGAAATTGGAAACTCCTCAAACCTCATCAGACAAATCATTTCAAAAATAGAAGCAACTTTATCAGTATCAAGCATGTTTCAAACCAAATTGGAAATACATCCATTTAGCTTCAGTAGCAAATCAGACAAGTTCAAACCAAAAAGGAAAAAGGATTCATTATCATTAACAGTGCTTCAATTCAAATTATGAAATCCTCTATAAAAGGAGAGGCATACCAGGACAAGAGAGGACAGATAGACACGCACAAACCTCCATCCCAAACAATACTCATACATAAACCAATTCACACGATTTCGCAGAGACCAAAACCACCAAAATTCTCACACACATACACAGTATCAATCATCACGCACAAGTTCAACACCATCTGAAGCATACAACAAATCTCACAGAGAAATATTCACGCCCAGTTTTCGAAGCAAGTAGCAACAACACGAAGTCATTCATAAACGTTGCAGAACAGAAATCGCGCATACACACAAAGAAGAAAGAAGACTTATCTGGAGAGGAGACCTTGGGGTTACAACCACCCACTCATCGTCTTCAACCGCGACCCTCCATCAACAATCGCCGGCGCCGTTTCTTTTTTTTTTATCGCTTTGAATCTTTGTAAAATGTAATTAACCCATTAATGAGAACGATATGGGGATGGGGATTGTGGGGTGGGGTTTTGTTTCGTTTATGTTTGTTGATAGAGAGAGGGTGAGAACGAAGGTGGCAGTGGCATTTGAGGGTTTTCAAACCCTAGTTCTGAGTGAGAGAGGAGGAGAAGTAGTTCCGAGTGAGGATGAGAAGAGGAACGAGTGAGGATAATGAGAGAGTTGTGGTTGTTTTTTGTTTTAATCGTATGCACGCTGCACACCGTATCACCGTACACCCTCACCATTTTATCCGTCTGATCACACTACACACATCCCACGGTTGGAAGTTGAGCTCCACCATAGACCTTTTTTTTGCAAACACTTAATCCCTCTGTTTTATTTAATATAACCTTTTTAAACTAATTTTCTTAATAAAATGATTATAACCTTATAGTATTTTGAAAATAGGCTATTATTAAAATAATATCATTAACAATTTAGCTTTTATGCCAAACGTACCCCTTTTTAAAAATAGAACTCTTTTATAACTTTTGTGCGATATTTTAGAAAATAACTTTTAAAATGTAACTCTTTTATCAAATATAACCTTTTATATATTAAAATATAACTTAAAATTTTAATCAACTTAGTAAAACCCTTTTTTTAACTTAGTAAAACTTTTCTTAAAAAATAATGAAAACCTTTTTGATTAAAATACTAAAATTAATCCTTTTTAATTAATAAGATAAAAACCTTTAAATATTTTAATCCAACCTATCTTTTTTATAATAATTAAAATCTAATTTTGTTTTTTATTAAAATAAGTAGAACCTTTTAGTCTAAAACTTTTGTTAAACCTCTTTTAAAGAGCCCTTTTATAATAAAACTTTTAAAATAAAATTAAAACTTTTTTAATTAATAAAAAAAATCTTTTAATAACTCTTTTCCTTTTAATATAACTTTAAGACTAAAAAATAAATAATAATAAAAAATTTTATTTTATAAAATTGCTAAAATTAAAACTTTTTCTAAACTAATTTGAAAACTCTTTAATAACTTTTCTAATTAACTTTTTTAACTTAACTTTGAAACTAAAATAATAATTAAAGCTTTTTACTAATAGGAAATTGTTAATTTTCCAAACTACTTAACAATCTTCAACAAAAATCCTCAAGATAATAAACCTTAAGAATCAAAACTATTTTCTTAATAACCGCACATTTGCGCCTGAGTGTACGCTTGTGTGTTTAGTATGCTATTCACGATGGATATTGTGTTGCTTATACTTTCATGTTTACTGTTACTTGATGTTCTTGCTCTAAACCCTTTCAAAACATAAAAAACTCTCGATCCAACGTCGAGTCCATTTTTGACCCATATAAGTTGATTGCTTTCGGGCATCGCATTCGACCTTTTGATCACAAGACACAAGTCTAGCATCACTTTGCTAGCATCCTCGCCTAAATAATATAATTTAATCGCATAAAATATCCAAGGGAAAATCCCATGCATGATAACCATGTTATTGTGCATGGTGCACATCATTTGCATTCATAATCGACACCCTTAAGTTAAGACTATTAGACAACTTAAGATAGATTTCCTAGGTGAGTCCCCCACAATTTTGATCATTTAATCAAACTTTAGCCCACCTAATCCTCCACACAAGAGAATTAGATGTTAATCATCTCAAAGAAGGGACATACAATCCCATACCCCACAAAATCCAAACAATTCTCAAAAACTGTGGTGGTTTCTTAAGATGATGACTCATCTTTTCTCCTAAACTTTCAAACTTTAGTATCCTTCAGAGAGGAACTACAAGTGCTCTGATTCCCTCCCGACAGGATATGTAGGCACAAGATGCGATATCTTGTCGAGCACACTTAGGAATAATAATAATAATAAATCACCTACCCTTAAACCCTTAGCAAAACAGATAACAAATAACATAAAATAAAATCAAGAGGTTCCTGTAGAGTACTACAGATATCTAGGATGCTAACACCTTCCGTAGGTATAACCAACCCCCGAACTTAGAATCTTAGTGCATTTGCATTGCATTGTGGGTATTCGGTTTTTTCTCCCTTCCCTTGGATAAAATCAAAGACCGGTGGTGACATCAGAAATGCGATCCTAGTTAACAAATAACTATGGTATCCAATTTTCACCGCGACAGAAATGGCGACTTCACTGGGGATTCTCATAAGAGGGTTCCCCCTAACTTGATTAATTATGTTTTTGTTATATATATTTGTTATCTGTTATGTTTGCTTGGGTTATTGCTTGTGTGGTGAGACAAAGTCCTACACCCGGACTAGAGCGGAAATTATGATAGGAACGGTGAGACTTCAATGATACTTTGAGGGAGTCGATTCCTGAAAAAGTAAATTGAGACTTCACCACTCAGTCTAGGCCCTCTCGAATAAAATATTTGTCCAACGAGTTCATTCGTGAAGACGGTATGGTTTCGATCTAAAGGCCCTCGGGACTGGGGACCGTAGTTACCTTTAACCCAACTTGGCCTATTAGGGTGTAGTGCGGGGACTATGCAGGAGTCTATTTCTGCGATAGTTGCTACGCGATACTACACTCAGACGAGATTCTCTTGAGAATATTATTGACTACCAAGTGATCTGGAAAATCGATAATATCCGAAAGATGGGTTGTAGACTCTGGGAACTTTGTAGAACCCGTTCGGCAGGTACATTTGAAACTATAGCACACTCCTATTGGGAAGTGTAGACCTTGGCTCCATGCTGTGACCTTTCAAACCTAGGACTTTTTGCTTGTTTGATTGTCTGTGTGTGCTTTGTGCTTTGTGTGTTTGCATCCCTGCATTCATTAGCATCATATCATAAAGTTTCATGGAACTTAGTCTTGTTTATAAACATCATAAGGATATCATGGACTCTAAAAAAAATTTTTAAAGAAAAAAAACGTTGAAGTACCTTTACAAGAGTCATAACTTGGACGATCTAAGGGGATTGGAGACCTTATTGACGGATAAAGAAGGGTTCAAGACCAGATATGGGGAAACTCTTATCGATAAGGAAATATTATCTACTCTACTCCAGTCCATCACTATTGGTGACAACTCTTGAAGAATATTGTCAGCTAATTGAGTTACTTATTTAAGACAAGAATCCATTTACTATCTTCGGTAAATGTCCGAGCTAATATGACTACAAAAGGAGAAATTTTGGAAAAAAGTTACTCTAGTCTTTAATCAATACCTTGGAAGCTTAATTGGAAGAAGAAGTCAAACGAAGACCGTTGGAAGAGTCTCCTTAGATCCATCATCATTGGCTTTTATTTAGCTTTTCCGTTATGACTCTTGAAAAGTGTACCAACGCGTTGTAAACAATTTTGTAATAAATCAATCTTTTAATATTCCAATACTAATAGTTGTAACCATTTTAATTAATTAAAAAAACGAGTCTTTTGATAGTCCTTGATGATTATAAATAGTTGAGTTCCATGAAACTTGCTGCATTTGTATTTACATCTTTAGCATTGCATCCTCTTTGCATACGTCTTTTCTCCACGTCAGCTTATTCAGTCTTCTATATTCGTGTCGCTCAGCTGATCTTCTGGCATTCGCATCGAACTTGAAGCAGTTACTGGGGATAATGGATGGAACAGAGAATATGGATCCCATGTCAGGTTTCAAAGTGATGACTAACCCGATGTACCGTTTTCCTATTGACGTCAACGTTTCGCAAATGGAAGTTCCTACTCAATCTCAACCTGTGCAAAATAACCCGGTTGGTCAAGTTAATGAAAGAAATTCCCATTTTCTAAGGTATATGCCAAATTCTCAGAACATCCGTCCTGTGACAACTATGAATGATCCTAGATTGGGAGAAATTGAAAAAGGATTTCGTGACCTCCAAGAACAATTGAAGATGTTGAAAGGACCTAACGCATCTGGTCTTAAGGCTATGTCTCGTCATATTTTAAGCTTATTCGTTGTTTTCATATGTAATTTTCTGCGTTCGTTAATGCCCTTGTTTTGCGTGTGAGAACTTGTTAATTTTGAATAATTGATGCAATGAACAATGTTTGTCATGAAGAAATCCATTCGTTTCACTCATTTTTAAAATTCTATTTCTATTTTATAATGTCAATGCTGCCCAATCTCTTGCCTCGGCGGAGAATTGAATGGAGGATGATAAAATCAAATGCAAGATCTCTTGTTGTATGCTTTTGAATAAAACTCTGCTGGTGATGCAAGGCATTGTTTCAAATTCCCAAACACCGGAGATATAAGGGAGATAGACCCTTGTTAACCTTTTTGAGCCTTTGAAGTTGGAGTTTTCTTCTCCCAAATAAAAAAAAACCTCACTCTTAACCTGGGGCAGGGTAATTTAAAAAAAAAAAAGGGAGTAAAACATCACGAAGATTGGGTGGGCATGAACAAACTTTGAGCCTTATATCCTTTGTTTCTTAAACCGTGAACCAATCCATGATACAACCATTAAAAGTCCTAATTGAAGCAAGGTTTATTTCAAAAGCATACTCATTGAGATATCGTTTCCTGACTCCTATGAGTTATACTCAAGTTGTTGGCATTATAAAATCGGTAATTCAATCGCAAAAATATTTTTAAATAAAACTTTAAGACAAATATACGTTGCATTATCTGTTTCAGAATTAACATTTTCTACTTGCTAACATTGTTTGACATCGTAGAAATTAACATACATGTGGCATTGATGAGCTAAAATTTAGTACTGTTTTGAGGAGATGATAGTATCCAGGGGCACGTCACCTGAAGACTTTGCTGAGCAGGGGCAAGTCGTTTCCCGGTTGTTTCTTTCGTATTCTGCCCCAAAGGGCAAGTTTGAAGACTCAGAACACCGTTAATCTGGGGCAGTTACGTCGAGATTTGGTAAATCTCTCAAAGAATTTGAAGAATCGGTTACAGAACACCGTCAATCCGGGCCAGTTACGTCGAGATTCGACAATCTCTCCAAGAGTTTGAACACATTGGGACAGTTGGACGCCAATTTTTCTGTAAAATCCTCTTGGAATGACTTTTTCTTATAAACCAAGTGATCTGGGGCATTTGAGGAGTGAAGATTGCTTCTCATCCACAACAATTGTTGTTCAAAATGGCGACTACCATGCAGGTTATCAATACAAAGTTACATCAGTTTCACGACTTTATTCACTCATACCTCAAAGGGTTTCTATCCTAAGTGATGTGACGACTCTCCAGTAAATCTTTACTTCAGGTAGTCACGACTATTCCCCGGTAAATCTCTACTACAAGAAGTTATGGCACGTTTGATGCAAGGTTTCTCTAGTCAGCAACCTAAGAATCCTCGGTGAACTTCTTCGGTTTCAACCTTCCCCAGCGAAGCGAGTGTTTATGTCACCCCTCATTGGACTATCTCAACCCTCTCCAGCGAAGGCAGATGTTTATTTCATCCTCTCAAAATTTCATATCTGATATTTTCAACTACTATTGATTCCAGTTTCCCCGATGAAGTGGATATTTATTTTATCCAGTTACAATTTTCATTCAGGCTACTTCAACTCGCAACGGATATTTATTTTATCCCCCATGAAGTCTCTTCGATCATTGAGTTTGATTCGTTCCCAGTGAATCTTTCTCATCCTCAACAGAATCACAGGATTCATCTTGACAATCCTAAATGAAGTCATGATGTTCATCCCCAAGTGGAGTGCTCTCGTTTCCCCAGAGTTTGAAACCTTGAAGTAGGACTATGATCCCATACGTGGTTTTCCATTCATCCCCAGTGATGGTTCTTACCTTGCGAAGATTGGCCGAGTATTCGTATCGAGATGTTTCTTTCTCATCTCCAGTTTGCTTCTTGTCGTTGTTTTGTCAGCATAAGCATAACATGGCATTCGTTCATATAGATTCATGGCATGTGCGCATTTTGCATCTTGCATCTTTGTGTTTGTTTGTCTGTTTTTGTCACTTTGGTTGTGTTTATCTCCAAGTGACTGGGTTTTGTCTGCTCCCTCCAAGTAGAGTCATCCCTAGGCAGAAAAAAAGCACATCCTTTCTAATTCCCCACCGAGTTTGACCCTCGTGGAAGACGGTTGCTTTAGTTTCTTTTCCATATTTGGATAAGGATAAAACCCCTTTGAGTTCATTCCTCAATGGACGAGTCTTGCTTGACCGTTTCTTTTTAGTTCATTTCCTGAATTGAACTTTGGTCCCTGACAATCACAATTTCGGATATCTCTAGGCTGTTGAACCTAAATCAAGTGTGCATTTATTTTGCACCCTATCTCCCCAGGAAGTATTTATTCAAAGATCTCTATGAAAGATAGGAAATTATTCCTCCAGCAGTATTAAGGGAGTTAAACCCATACAACAAGTGGTAGCTCTTTATTTGAGCTCAGTTCTCTACCTAGATGACAAATGGCAGTCTCCTCAAGTCATTTTGTCTATCCCCGGTGAAATTATCAAGGTTATCAACTATTGAAGACTTTCCCAGTTTTCTCTTTATTTGAGAATCTCTATTTCAAGAATTTTACTAGCACCAACGCAGTGTTCGACTACAACAATATTACCCCATAGTGGTATTCTCCCCAGTGAGTCCACAATTCAATTTGCTTCCATCAGATGGCATCTCTTCGAGAAGTTTGGTGAAGATTCAAATGATCTTTCTCTTTATTTGAGAAGACACATTTTACAAGTCAGCCGGCCTGCATCTCCTTTGAAGATCCCCGGTGAAACTTCCAAATCTCCAACAAATTATGGATTCTAGCTGAAGTCACGAGATCTCCAGTAAAATCCCAACCCCCTGTGAAGTTACCTTTCCAGGAGGAGTTCAAGACTTTTGCTCGAGGCAGACAACCTCGTAGTGTTTTTATTTCAAGATGCATACGAGGCAGACAACCTCGTGGCTCTCGTTTCAAGACTTTGTTCGAGAGAGACAATCTCGCAACATTTATTCCAGACTTTGTTCGAGGCAGACAACCTCGCAGATTTCAAGACTTTGTTCGAGGTAGGCAACCTCACAGCTTTCAAGACTCTGTTTGAGGCAGACAACCTCATAGCATTCGATTGTAAGACTTTGGTTCGAGGCAGACAACCTCGTAGCAGTTTATTTCAGGATTTGTGTTTGAGGCAGACAACCTCGCAGCAATGATTTATTTTTTACCCCTTTCAAGTGGAATACTTGATCGAAGACCTCGGCAATAGGTATTTTTCCTGGTTATTCTCGGCAGTAGATTTCCAGAAGACCTCGGCAGTAGGTATTTTCCTGGTTATTCTCGGCAGTAGATTTCCAGAAGGCCTCGGCAGTAGGTATTTTTCCTGGTTATTCTCGGCAGTAGATTTCCAGAAGACCTCGGCAGTAGGTATTTTCCTGGTTATTCTCGGCAGTAGATTTCCAGAAGACCTTGGCAGTAGGTATTTTCCTGGTTATTCTCGGCAGTAGATTTCCAGAAGACCTCGGCAGTATGTATTTCCCTGGTTATTCTCGGCAGTAGATCTCCAGCGGACTTCGACAAGCAGTCATTTTTTTTTGTGTTTTGATCAGATGCCTCACTTAGGCTACCGTGATGGTAGTAGGTGATCTCTCCTCCCTAGTTTATTACCTCTGCTTAGGCTATCCTGTGTGATAGTAGGTAATATACGCCATTTTATTTCAACTGGATACCCTCGCGTAGGTTACCAGCTGTTGGTAGTAAGTTATCCTTTTCCTTTCAGGTTTCTTGCCACGCGCTTAAGTTACCATGTGATTGTCAGTTGGTAGTCTCTTTTCCCCTAGTGGAGTTAGATCTTTCCTCGTGGTGTCTCGTCTCGCTGAGTCATCCTCGTCGGGTCTTGCTCTTTGTGTTGTAGCCTCGATTATCCCCTGTGACATTATTCCTCACAGGATCTTTGTCTTGCATATCATATCATTTCATACCATATCATGTGCATTTGGCGGCATCTTAGGGCCAAAAATTTGTGCATGTTTGTATTTAAGTCTCTCCTATCTCGTCGAGACGAAGATTTCGATCTCCATATCTCCGGATAGAAGAAACTTAAATAGGGGCATCTGTTGCACCCTAAATTTTGACCCTAAGATCCTCTTTCTTTTTGCATAGCATTTTAGGTCATGCGGTCTTGTGTGCATGTTCATTGTTGCTAACCAGTTTGTGCAGATACAGTAATCTCAAGTGAGGATAACAATGGTTCTCTCAATCAGAACTTCCCAAAAGCTTAAGTAGTATCCCCCAAAGAGGATCAAGGTTTCTTTCCATTGGTGTTAAGCGCGGTCATGTGGAGACTGCCCAGGGTTTTATGGCGAGAAGAATTTCAAGTTGCATCCCCTTTCCGAGGGTTCCTCAAGGTTTGGTTTAGGTGAAAGATCATCATTAACTAAAGATTTGTTTGGATTTTCATTAAGTCAAAGTGTCTTGTGGATCGAGATTTTATTGGGAGTAATGTGATTGAGTTGCAATTAAACTGAAGACGGGAGACTAGTCATTTCAACGATTCAAGCTTGTTCAAATGGACGTCAAGTATCTAGGATATTTATTCTGACCAAAGACCTGATTT
The DNA here is from genome assembly GCA_022829125.1 of Lathyrus tuberosus. NCBI lineage: Eukaryota > Viridiplantae > Streptophyta > Magnoliopsida > Fabales > Fabaceae > Lathyrus > Lathyrus tuberosus. The sequence goes on from JALAZF010000213.1 coordinate 6,976,173, forward strand.
AAGTGAATTTATTGAAATTCAAGTGGCAAGTGAATTATCCAAACTTTCCTTTCACCACACTCATACCCGTATTAACAAACCAAAACCGTTTCCGAATCGCAAATCCCAGGTCCTTTATTCAATTTAATCCAAAATTCATGTTTATTTTCTTAACCATTGAAAGAACCGTTTTCAATTTAAATTCACTTTTTTTTTATATACGTATTCAAGCCTTTGCCCAAACCACAACTAAGATCCATGTCCTTTTCCACGATGATCCAATATCCTTCGCCCATTCACTTACGTTGAAAACAGGTTGGTGTTAGCAAGGCATTAACTAATCCGTATACGCTCTGAGCATAGACTAAAAGTAATGATACGTTCCGACATGTCTATTTTTATTAATCTATTCACCCGTCTCATGGCTATTGGAAAGTAAACAACATCAAAACGTTGCAAGTATCTGGATCACATCATTTTATGCCATCTTGGGGAGATAAATTGGCCATCATACATTTTTTAGTTCATCAAACCATAGACAAGAACATCAAAACATAATCCAATGTCATCATGTTAAAACCTCGGCTGATTCCTACTACTACAACTACAGGCATAGTATTCTTATTTTGCAAAGAGTGATTAAAAAATGGAATACTAATCGAAATCAAAAGTTTGTAATTAACTTTGGAAATATTGTTGATGCATTTTGTCCCAAAGGTCAATCCACCCTTGCTGTAAAAGTTGTGGATGGATATGTTATTGGAGGCAACGTCAAGCTAGTTCCTATTGTTGGAAAGCACGCTACTCTTTTTGTTCAACAGCTAATGCGGAAAATACCTCCAGAAGTCTCTTTTGAACGGCTCGGAAAGTGAAAGAAATGCATCGCTACATCTGCCACAACAATAATAACAGAATTAAAATCACATGGATGTGGTGATGATATTACTCAGAAACAAAAATTAAAAAAAAAAAAGAGCACGATGATGAACTGAGAATGGAAAAGCTCCTCTTGTCAATTCGACTGCTAAAGGATGCCGTCACGGTTTCGAACGATGAATACTTGAAGCTCTCACCTAAGTATAAGATGCTGGAGCGGAGCACCAGCACACCTTGCTACCACAGCCTGTTCAAACAGTTTTAACTAAGTCACAAGGACACTAGAAAGAAAAGAGTACCAAGAATCTATAAGTTTGTCAACGACCTTGAAACATGATTAAATCGAGATCGAGTACCAAATAAAAGTCCTCAAATGATCATAACAGCACTGAATATGCAGGAAGACATGGTTTCAACAATTGAGTACTTACATGAACTGAAAGGGGAAGATATGCCAAGCACGCACCATACGTGTTCACCGTCCGTTCTAAAACCTGCTTCACCACAACAACAGTGTCCACATTCTCAATTATTCCAAAGACAAGTGCAAACACCTGACTAGAAACAAGGAACCAATACCATCAAATGAAAGATGCACAGCTGAACGAATTGTTTGCCCTTATCCCTTCAGTGGCAGAATCTTCTGAACCTGCTTAGCAGCAATGGTTTTCATTTTCTTTATCTTCAGATTAAGTATCTATTGCATTGCCCTCATTAGCCTTTCCCGAAGATCCCGTAGCAGTACCGGCAATGTTGTCCTTGCTGCAACTTATGAGCATTAACCTCTGCAATATTCCACACTAGGAATTCATAAAAAACGTACGTAAAAGGAGAGGACAAGAATGATAAGAAACGTGTCCGACAATCATAATCGATCAATGAGCAAATCCAAAATGGAAAGTTTTCCAAGGTGTTCAATAAGCAATAATCAGCAGAACCGGACACAATCAATACAAGATCACATTATTTCCAAAACAAGATGACATGTTCCAAATCAGATTTTATCAGCATGAATCGAGTATCACTTGGTCACACAATTTCTTTCCAAAACGAGAATCCTAACAAATTAAGCAGCATCAAAACACAGTCTGGCATGATTGGAGTAAAAAAGGAAAGTTATCAAGCCACACGATGGAATGCCTCAAAATACAATCAAAACTCGGTGAATAGAAAGAGGCAACGAATCAAAGGCAAATCAATACAACCACAAACACATCCAACATGTTTAGACAGATTTGAATACATTCCGAAACAGGTTCCAATATTTCCATTTTGAAATTGGAAACTCCTCAAACCTCATCAGACAAATCATTTCAAAAATAGAAGCAACTTTATCAGTATCAAGCATGTTTCAAACCAAATTGGAAATACATCCATTTAGCTTCAGTAGCAAATCAGACAAGTTCAAACCAAAAAGGAAAAAGGATTCATTATCATTAACAGTGCTTCAATTCAAATTATGAAATCCTCTATAAAAGGAGAGGCATACCAGGACAAGAGAGGACAGATAGACACGCACAAACCTCCATCCCAAACAATACTCATACATAAACCAATTCACACGATTTCGCAGAGACCAAAACCACCAAAATTCTCACACACATACACAGTATCAATCATCACGCACAAGTTCAACACCATCTGAAGCATACAACAAATCTCACAGAGAAATATTCACGCCCAGTTTTCGAAGCAAGTAGCAACAACACGAAGTCATTCATAAACGTTGCAGAACAGAAATCGCGCATACACACAAAGAAGAAAGAAGACTTATCTGGAGAGGAGACCTTGGGGTTACAACCACCCACTCATCGTCTTCAACCGCGACCCTCCATCAACAATCGCCGGCGCCGTTTCTTTTTTTTTTATCGCTTTAAATCTTTGTAAAATGTAATTAACCCATTAATGAGAACGATATGGGGATGGGGATTGTGGGGTGGGGTTTTGTTTCGTTTATGTTTGTTGATAGAGAGAGGGTGAGAACGAAGGTGGCAGTGGCATTTGAGGGTTTTCAAACCCTAGTTCTGAGTGAGAGAGGAGGAGAAGTAGTTCCGAGTGAGGATGAGAAGAGGAACGAGTGAGGATAATGAGAGAGTTGTGATTGTTTTTTGTTTTAATCGTATGCACGCTGCACACCGTATCACCGCACACCCTCACCATTTTATCCGTCTGATCACACTACACACATCCCACGGTTGGACGTTGAGCTCCACGATAGACCTTTTTTTCGCAAACACTTAATCCCTCTGTTTTATTTAATATAACCTTTTTTAACTAATTTTCTTAATAAAATGATTATAACCTTATAGTATTTTGAAAATAGGCTATTATTAAAATAATATCATTAAATATTTAGCTTTTATGCCAAACGTACCCCTTTTTAAAAATAGAACTCTTTTATAACTTTTGTGCGATATTTTAGAAAATAACTTTTAAAATGTAACTCTTTTATCAAATATAACCTTTTATATATTAAAATATAACCTAAAATTTTAATCAACTTAGTAAAACCCTTTTTTTAACTTAGTAAAACTTTTCTTAAAAAATAATGAAAACCTTTTTTTTATTAAAATACTAAAATTAATTCTTTTTAATTAATAAGATAAAAACCTTTAAATATTTTAATCCAACCTATCTTTTTTATAATAATTAAAATCTAATTTTGTTTTTTATTAAAATAAGTAGAACCTTTTAATCTAAAACTTTTGTTAAACCTCTTTTAAAGAACCCTTTTATAATAAAACTTTTAAAATAGAATTAAAACTTTTTTAATTAATAAAAAAACTCTTTTAATAACTCTTTTCCTTTTAATATAACTTTAAGACTAAAAAAATAAATAATAATAATAACTTTTATTTTATAAAATTGCTAAAATTAAAACCTTTTCTAAACTAATTTGAAAACTCTTTAATAACTTTTCTAATTAACTTTGTTAACTTAACTTTGAAACTAAAATAATAATTAAAGCTTTTTACTAATAGGAAATTGTTAATTTTCCAAACTACTTAACAATCTTCAACAAAAATCCTCAAGATAATAAACCTTAAGAATCAAAACTCTTTTCTTAATAACCGCCCATTTGCGCCTGAGTGTACGCTTGTGTGTTTAGTATGCTATTCATGATTGATATTGTGTTGCTTATACTTTCATGTTTACCGTTACTTGATGTTCTTGCTCTAAACCCTTTCAAAACATAAAAAACTCTCGATCCAACGTCGAGCCCATTTTTTACCCATATAAGTTGATTGCTTTCGGGCATCGCATTCGACCTTTTGATCACAAGACACAAGTCTAGCATCACTTTGCTAGCATCCTCGCCTAAATAATATAATTTAATCGCATAAAATATCCAAGGGAAAATCCCATGCATGATAACCATGTTATTTTGCATGGTGCACATCATTTGCATTCATAATCGACACCCTTAAGTTAAGACTATTAGACAACTTAGGATAGATTTCCTAGGTTAGTCCCCCACAATTTTGATCATTTAATCAAACTTTAGCCCACCTAATCCTCCACACAAGAGAATTAGATGTTAATCATCTCAAAGAAGGGACATACAATCCCATACCCCACAAAATCCAAACAATTCTCAAAAACTGTGGTGGTTTCTTAAGATGATGACTCATCTTTTCTCCTAAACTTTCAAACTTTAGTATCCTTCAGAGAGGAACTACAAGTGCTCTGATTCCCTCCCGACAGGATATGTAGGCACAAGATGCGATATCTTGTCGAGCACACTTAGGAATAATAATAATAATAAATCACCTACCCTTAAACCCTTAGCAAAACAGATAACAAATAACATAAAATAAAATCAAGAGGTTCCTGTAGAGTACTACAGATATCTAGGATGCTAACACCTTCCCTAGGTATAACCAACCCCCGAACTTAGAATCTTAGTGCATTTGCATTGCATTGTGGGTATTCGGTTTTTTCTCCCTTCCCTTGGATAAAATCAAAGACCGGTGGTGACATCAGAAATGCGATCCTAGTTAACAAATAACTATGGTATCCAATTTTCACCGCGACAGTTGGATGCATTGGTGTTTTAGATGTATTACAATCCATCATGTTGAATTTCTTCAGAAGTTCCTTCGTGTACTTACTTTGATGAATGTAAGTGGCTTTTGGTTTCTGATCGATTTGAATTCCCTGGAAGAACTTTAACTCACCCATCAGACTAATTTCAAATTCTGCTTGCATTAACTTTGAAAATTCTTCGCATAAAGAGGGGTTAGCAGAACCAAAAATGATATCATCAACGTAGATTTGAACTATAAGAATATCATTCTTATATGTTTTACAGAAGAGAGTTGTGTCAACCTTTCCTCTGGTGAAATTGTTTTCTAGAAGAAATTTGTTCAATCTATCGTACCAAGCTCTGGGAGCTTGTTTTAAACCATTGAGTGACTTTTTGAGTTTAAAAATAAAATATGATTTTTCTGAATTTTCAAAACCAGGAGGTTGTTTGACATAGACTTCTTCTGATATATAACCATTTAAGAATGCACTCTTAACATCCATCTGATATAGGGTGATGTTATGATTTACTGAAAATGAAATTAGTAACTGTATTACTTCAAGTCTGGCGACCGAAGCAAAGGTTTCGTTGTAATCAATTCCTTCTTGTTGACTGTATCCTTGAGCAACAAGTCGTGCCTTGTTTCTGACAACTTCTCCCTTCTCATTTTGCTTGTTCCTGAATACCCACTTGGTTCCAATTACATGAACATTCTTAGGTTTTGGAACTAGATCCCAAACATCATTCTTTGAGAATTGATTAAGTTCTTCTTCCATAGCCAGAATCCAGTCCTTGTCCATAAGAGCTTCTTCAACTGTAGCTGGTTTGATCAACGACACCAATCCTAAGAGTGTTTCTTCTGATGGTCTGAAGGATGATCTGGTTCTGATTAGAGCGTCCTTGCTACCCAGAATTAGGTCCTCAGGATGAGATGTAGACATTCTTCTTTTCGTTTGACGTGGAGTATTCTGAGTTACATCAACAGTGTCTGGAGTAGGATCTTATTGTTCTTTAACTTCATCTGCCTTTTCTTTAGGTTCTGAAAAGCTAATTTCTAAATCTGCAAGTTTTTCAACTAGCTCTGACTTTTCGGAGTCAGGCTTGTCTTTGAATCTAACATTAATTGATTCTTCCACAATTCGTGATTCTGTGTTATAAACTCTGTAACCTTTTGAGTGTTCAGAGTATCCAAACAGCAGACACTTCTGTGCTTTGGAATCAAACTTGCCAAGATTATCTTTAGTATTTAGCATAAAACAAGTACATCCAAATGGATGAAAATAGGAATGTTGGGAATTTTATTTTTCCACAATTCATAAGGAGTTTTATTCAAGATAGGTCTAATAGAGATTCTATTTTGAATAAAACATGCTGTGTTAATTGCTTCTGCCCAAAAGTGCTTAGTCATGTCAGTTTCTTGGATCATGGTGTGAGCCATTTCTTGTAAAGTTCTGTTCTTTCTTTCTACAACTCCATTTTGTTGAGGAGTTCTAGGACAAGAAAAATCATGAGATATCCCATGTGAATCAAATTTTTTTTCAAAATCTTTGTTTTCAAATTCTCCACCATGATCACTTCTGACCTTGACGATCTTGCAATTCTTTTCATTTTGCACTTGGGTGCAGAAGGAAGCAAACACAGAATGTGACTCATCCTTGTGTCTTAAGAATTTTACCCATGTCCAACGACTATAGTTGTCAACGATGACTAGTTCGTATTTATTTTCATTGATAAAAGCAGTTTTCACTGGTCCAAATAGATCAATGTGAAGAAGTTACAATGGTCTAGAGGTAGAAACAATATTCTTTGCTTTAAACGAAGTTTTTGAAAACTTGCCTTTCTGACATGCCTCACAAAGAGCGTCTGAAGAGTACTTCAGATTTGGCAAACCTCTGACAAGTCCAAGCTTATTCAGCTGAGAGATTCTTCTCAAGCTAACATGGCCAAGACGTCTATGCCAGGCCCATTGCTCATCATTTTCAGACAGAAGACATTTTACATTCTGATGTTTTAAATCTGATAATTTAATTTTGTATGTATTGTTCTTCCTCTTACCATTGAACAGGACAGATCCATCCTTTTGACATACAGCTTTACAGGATATTTGATTAAAATGACGTCATAACCATTGTCACTGAGTTAACTAATTGACAATAGATTATGTATTAGACCTTCAACTAACAGAACATTATTAATAGAAGGAAGCTTACCATTTCCAACAGTTCCGGAGCCAATAATTCTTCCTTTCTGATTTCCTCCAAAACCGACGACACCTCCAAGCTTAAGTTTCAGATCTTGGAACATATGCCTTTCTCCCGTCATGTGTCGCGAGCATCCACTGTCCAGGTACCATGACTGGTGTTTCAATGGCGCCATTAAGGATGTCTGCAACATAAATTATCTTATTCTTAGGTACCCATTTTATGGGTCCTTTCACATTAGCTTTTCAAGAGGTTCTTACACCTTTGGACTTTCTTACATTGGAATAATAATGTGGAATTTGTGCACAGTGTTTAAGTTTGGGAGTTTTCTTTAGTGTCTGTGTTTGTGTAGTGATAGATTTTGAACCTTTTTGTTCAGAACATTTCAAGATAGTGCCAGGGGGCACAAAATGTTTAGACAAAGGTATTATCTTGATACTCTTGGTCTCATCATATGGTTGTCATGGTCCTAAGTATCCCAGACCTCTATTGCCATTCCTGCTGGCTCCATAGATCATTGAAGCCATTTTACTTCTATCTATGCTTTTAGCAAGAAAATGTTGGAAGGCTCTGTCATACTTGACTACTTCATTAGTATTGGTTATGTTAGAGGTGATTTCTTCTTCTAACATAGACACTTTACTTTTTAATGTAGTATTTGAATTTTCTAGAAAAAGTAGTTTTTCATTTAATTCAAAGATGGTTTGTTTGCTTTTAGTAAGATCTTCTGAAGGAACAACAAGAGTCTTTTTCAGAATTTTGTGTTTTCTTCGAAGAGTTTGATATCTTTCCATAAGTTCATATAATCCTATTTCAAGTTCAGAACGGGATAAGGAAGAAAGTACCTCTCTTTCATTGTCAGAGTCTGATAGTTCTTCTTCTGATAAAGCATCTTTGGTTTCCGCCATGAATGCCATGTTGACACGTTCTTCATCGACATCATCCTCAGATTCTGAATCATCCCAAGTTACCATAAGACCCTTTTTGGCTTTCTTAGGTCTCTCCTCTTTCTTAAATTTTGGACAATCATATTTTATATGTCCAGGTTCCTTGCATTCAAAGCATGTAACATCTCTTCCATAATTTCTCCTTTGACCATATGTAGATTCAGATCTTCTTCTTGGTCCTCTGAACTTATTCTTCCTGTATTTCCATAATTAACTTATTTTCCTTGATATGGGAGATATATTATCTTCATCTGAATCTTCTTCAGATTCTTCCACTTCTTCCTCTGCCTGATACACCTTTTTCTTCTCAGACTTGGCCTTTAGGGTAATGGATTTATTTTTCTTCTGAGGTTCATCTCCTTGAAGTTCTATTTCATGTCTTCTTAAAGAACTGATAAGTTCCTCAAGACTTATACTATTCAGATCCTTTGCCAGTTTCAAAGCAATCACCATTGGTCTCCATTTGACAGGCAGACTTCTGATGATTTTCTTGACATGATCAACAGTAGAATATCCTTTGTCCAGAACTCTAAGTCCTGCAACAAGCATTTGAAACCTTGAGAACATGGTTTCCACAGATTCATCTTCTTCCATTTTGAAGACCTCATATTTTTGAATTAGTGCAAGAGCCTTCGTCTCCTTGACTTGAGCATTACCTTCGTGAGTCATACGAAGATAGTCAAAAATAGACTTTGCAGTTTCTTTGTTTGTAATTTTTTCATATTCTGTATATGAAATTGCATTTCAAAGAATAGTTCTTGCTCTGTGATGATTTTTATAATTTTTCTTTTGTGCATCTGTAAATGCAATTCTTTCAATCTTTTTACCTGCAGAATCTACAGGGTGACTGTAGCCATCAACTATCAGATCCCATAGATCTAAGTCAAACGACAAAAAGTAACTTTCAATTCTATCTTTCCAGTAATCAAACTTTTCGCCATCAAAGATAGGAGGTTTTGCAGTATAAGAATCTCTTTCTTTCATAATGACACTTGTTTCAGGAGTTGGTGTAGTCATTGTTTTTTACACTTGGATCGGTACTCAACACTGTTAAGTGCTTGATAAAAATTCAACATTTTTATCACCTTAGAACCGGAGCTCTGATGCCAATTAAAGGTGTGAAAAACACAAGAAAGGGGGGTTTGAATTGGTTTTTCAAAATAAATTTGTTTCTTTAAAATAAACTCATTTTATAAGACTCTTTCTTTTAACACTAATGACCTATGTTGAGAACAAAGACATGAACACGTTATGTTTATACTAGTTCACTTGAGAAACACTCAAGTTAATCTAGTCCACCCGCCAAGGTGATTTTGCCTCTCTCAACGAGGTCTTAATCCACTATTCAATCAAATCAGTACACCACACTAGCCAAAATGCTGGTGACTAACACAACCTCTAAAACTCTCAAGTTTTAGACTTCTCAAGTAATACAACCTCACAGGTCTTACTCAAGGAACAACCTCTAAGACTACACGTCCTAAACTTCTCAAGAAATACAACCACGCGGTCTTTCTCAAGGAACACAAACCTAAGTTTGAATAAATTTCGTTTACAGATAAGTGCTTCTTAAACAAGCTGAAAATGTAAACAAGTTTCGACTAGAATGACTTAAGAAAGATTTCAGTTGGAAAGAATATTGCAGTAGCGTTCGTGTGTATCTTTCTTCGAGTCTTTTGCTTCTTTATATAGCCGTGTAGAAAGAGCCGTTGAAATGTGATCATGATAGCTATCTAGGCTAGCGGCTAGAAGCGTGAGGACAAATAAAAACTTTTGTGTCCTGTGCGTCCTGTCTTGTCAGACTATCTTCGTTTGTACCATTGCACTGTTACCAAGATATTTTCGCTTGAATTAAGGTACAGTTGTACTATGTAGCTTTGTCTTCTTGGCTTCTCAACTTCAGAGGCTTTTTACGAGCATGAGTTAGAAGGGAAAACGTAGTTAGGTTCTTGAGATTTTCAAGTCTTCGATTCCCTTGAGATTTAAAGATCTATCTACATAAAGGATCCATCTGTTTGAGATTTCTTCTCCAGTCGGTGCACTTAATTTTACCACAAAATTGGCCAGTGTTTGTGACTTGATACTGGTTTTGGGTACAAAGTTGATGTCATATTCAGAGAGCTCTACTGCCCACATGACCATCCGTCCTGCTAAGTCTGACTTTTTCAGTATTTGTTTGATTGGGTAATTCGTCTTTACTGTGATGGGATGACCTTGAAAATAATGTCTTAGCTTCTGGGCTGTGTTAACTACTGCCAGTGCCAAACGTTCAATCTTCTAGTTCCTTAGCTCTGCCCCTTTTAGAACTTTGCTGATAAAGTATACGGGTCGCTCTCCATCTTCTCTGTCTTGTACTAAAAATCGAGCTCAGGGCTTTATCAGTGACCGACAAGTATAAGACTAAAGGTGTGTTTTCTTTGGGCCTTACTAGGATAAGAGTCGAGGATCGAAAATGCTTTACTTCTTGAAAAGCTTCTTCACATGCCTCTGTCCATTCAAGCTCCTTAGACTTCCTTATGGTTGCAAAGAAGTGTATTGACTTGTCTCCTACATATGATAAAAATCGTGACAATGCGGTTAGTCTCCCTGTCAGCTGTTAGACCTCCTTTTTTGTGGTTGGACTTCTCATATCTATTATAGCCTGGCATTTGTCCGGGTTTGCCTCTATTCCTCGGTAGGTGAGCATAAATCCGAGGAACTTCCCAACTTGCACTCCAAAGGTACAATTGTCTGGGTTCAGTCTCATGTTGTAGCTTCTTATGGATTCAAAGGTTTCTATTAAATCCTTTACATGTGACCAATTTGCACTTGTCTTGATTACCATGTCATCTACATAGACCTCCAGATTCCGACTTATCTGAGTAGCAAACACCTTATCCATTAGCCTCGGGTAAGTAGCCCCAACATTTTTTAGTCCAAAAGGCATGACCTTATAATAGTAATTGCCCTGATGGTTCATGAAGGCGGTTTTTTGTGCGTCTATTGGATTCATACGGATCTGGTTGTACCCGGAGTATGCATCCATAAAACTAGGCAAACGGAAACCAGATGTAGCATCTATTAGCCGGTCAATGTTTGGCAGTGGATACGGATCTTTAGGACACGCCTTTTTGAGGTCTGTGAAGTCCACACACATTCGCCATTTCCCGGATTTCTTCTTCACCATCACCATGTTGTATAACCAGGTTGGATACTTGATCTCCTTGATGAACCCCACCTGTAACAGCTTCTAAACTTCATCTGCAATTGCTTTCCTCTTTTCATCACCACCCTTTTTTTCCTTTGGGAAACTGGCTTGATATCTGGATCGATTGCTAAGTGATGACACATGAAATTGGGATCTATCCCTGGCATGTCCGAAGGCTTCCAGGAGAAAAGATCTACATTGTCTTTTAGTGTTTGGACGATCTTTTTCTCCTCTTCGGGGGATAAGTTGACTCCGATGTGTGTAACATGGGACGGTAGATGCTCAATATGGACTTGCTTTGTTTCTTCGTTGGGCACTATGTTGTCTTCAACTGAATCATCACGTGGGTTTATGTCGACCAAGTGAACTTTGATGGAATTCTTGGGATCTTCTTCTCCTGCGGGTTCCTTTCTTTTCAACTTCAAGCTATCCTTATAACAATTTCTCCCCAGCTCTGGTCACCTTTGACAATTCCAACCGGCCATCTCCGAGTGGGAATTTCATGGTCAAATACAAAGTTCAAAGCGAAGCTTCCAGGGCGTTGAATGATGGCCGACCTATAATAATGTTATAGAGTGAAGTAACATTGACTATCAAGTACCGCACTCAGATGATCTTCGCATTAGCCGTGTTACCAAAGGTAGTCGGCAATGCTAGATGCCCGAGCACCTGAACCTGTTCTCCCGAGAATCCTACTAGACTCCCTTTGAATGGTAATAACTCGGTCACATTGAGCCCCATTCCTCTAAAAGCATCCCAATACAATACGTCGGCTGAGCTTATGGGGTCTATCAATACCCTTTTCACGCTCCAGTCTCTTATCTATAATTTAATAACCATATGATCATTTTCCTGAGCTAGGACTCCTATGGTGTCTTGTTTGGAGAATGTTACAGCATCTAAGTTGGCTTCTGGTTTCTCTAGGGATCTCTGGTCGATATGCACGACTGCCCTAACATATCTCTTTCTGGCTGAACTTGTTTCTCCACCACCAGCAAACCCTCCAGAAATGGTGTTTAGTGTGTGTCGAGCTGCCTTTGTCTCGTGCCCTCTTCGACATCTGAACTCTTCTTTCGGGATAACTTTTTGGGTCCCTGATCATCTCGGCAGGGACTTCTCTTGTTATTTTGTGGTCGAGAATCCTTCACATATGCCAAAAGATGAGCTCTCTGGATTAGAGCTTTAATTTCTTTTTTCAGCTGTTGACAGTCCTCGGTGTGATGTCCCCGTACACGGTGGTAATTACACCAAGCCTCAGGTTGCCTTCCCATGATAGAGTAGGCTCTTTTGGGACGATGAGGCTTCGGTAACAAATTCATATGGTCGACTTCTTTAAGGATATCTCCCCTGCTTGTATTTAATGGGGTGAGGTCTCTGTCCGACTCATATGACTGTCTATATGGTCTGGGAGCATGTCGCTCACGCGTAGCTCTCTGAGGATGCTTTTTCCTCCTGTGTGACACCTCTTTCTTCCTCTTCGTCTTTTCATTGCTGTCCCGGGCTCTTTTCTCTTGGTTACTTTCTTCTCCTTTGATGTAACACTCAGCCCGAGTAGTGATCTCGTCCATGTTGATAGCCGGTTTCTGAGCTAACAACTCATTGAATTGTCTGACTCGTAATCCATGTTGAAAAGCTCCTACAAACAGTTCCTGGTTTGGATGAGATACTTTGAGGGTTTCCTTATTGAATCGAGCCAGGTACTCACGTACTGGTTCTGACTGTTTCTGTTGAACACTGAATAATGCGATCGTGGACATCTTCCAGCGTTTGCTTGCCGAGAAGTGTTGTACTAACTTTTTTGTCAAGTCTTGGTGGCTTACGATGGAGAGCCGAGGAAGGCTCATGTACCATTTTAGAGCTACATCCTTAAAAGTTCAAGCCACGAGTTTTCACTTCAATGAATCCGAAGGGGCAACTATGGCCATCTGATTGTTAATGGCAATAACATGCTCCTGAAGATCCGTCTTCCCATCATAAGAGGTTAATGATGCTGCTTTGAAGTTTTCTGGGACATGGTCGTCCCAAATATCTTGAGAAATAGGTTGCGGCTCGAGAACCTCCTCCTCACAGTCACCGTCAGCCTAATTTTGTTGCTACATAATTTGTATGCTATCTTGCAACATCTCATTCTGCTATCGCATGGTCTCCATCATGGCTAGCAGTTAAGCCATGTGTGGAGGATCTCCTTCAGAGGACATGTTGTTAGTGTAAGGTGTGGCCTGGGAGAGTTTTACCTAGGCCCCACGGTAGGCACCAAATGTTCTAGCCAAAAATGGTTAGATACACCAAAAGTGCTAGTCTTCTACTTTAGGGCAGAGAAGACTACGTTGTCTATACTGTTTCAGTATCTTTGGAGATTTGAGAGCTATACAGGTGTTGTATATTGTCTCAAGATGAATGTGTCTTGCTTAACCCTCATGTGGGAGCCCATTTTATAGCCGTTGTTAGTCTTCATTTAAGGTATGCCATTAAGAGAATTCTCTTGGCCTTCTGACATTGCATGGTTATCATTACCGTAACTCCTCTTCATGAATGTATGCTTTGAAGACATGGTAACTTCTGCATTGATGTGCCGCCGCCGTTACAACTGTTGGAGTGGCACTTGTTGAGTTCGTGACCAGCGTCGGTGCCGGGTTGATGGGGTATAGTACCCGGCCTCGTAGGAACTCAGCTGATGGGAGTCGGGCTCCCTGACCGACCCGGGTTATGAATGATACTTGTCTAGATCTCTACATTGTACAACCTTTCCTGCTACCGTAGTCCAGTTTGTGCTTACTCTTGGCCGACCATACAACTCGGCATCAAATATATTTGGCATGTACAGATATAAATGGCCATGACACAAGGTCGTCATTTTCTTTTCTTCAATCAAATTTAACTGGTCGTATCTACTTTGACATCATTCAGATTCAGACAGCTTAACTTCCATCAAGACTCGTATTGATGGGATCTGAACCTCTACAGGGAGCACTGCTTCCATGCCATAGACAAGTGATAAAAGGGTTGCCCCTGTTGAAGTGCGAACGGATGTACGATACCCATGTAAAGCAAAAGGAAGCATCTCATGCCAGTCCTTGTATGTCACAACCATCTTTTGAATAATCTTATTAATGTTCTTATTTGCAGTTTCAACAGCCCCATTCATCTTTGGTTTGTAGGGAGAAGAATTATGATGCTCAATCTTGAAGTCATCACACAGCTCTTTCATCATTTTATTGTTCAAATTCGACCCATTATCAATGATAATCTTACTGGGAATACCATACCAACAGATAATTTGGTTCTTGATAAACTTGAACACCACTTGCTTGGTCACATTAGCATACGACGCCGCTTCCACGCACTTGGTAAAATAATCAATGGCCACAAAAATGAAACAGTGTCCATTTGAAGCATTGGGTTCAATCATACCAATCATGTCAATTACCCACATGGATAAAGGCCATGGAAATGAGATAACGTTGAGAAAAGTTGGAGCCACAAGATTTTTATCAGCATAAATATGGCACTCATGGCACTTCTTCACATATTTGCAACAATCAGATTCCATTGTAAGGCAATAGTAACCTACTTTTAACATTTTCTTAGCCATAAATGTCCATTGGCATGGGTACCAAAGGATCCTTCATGAATTTCTTTCATTAACATGTCTGCTTCGTGTCTATCCACGCATTTGAGCAAGACCATGTCATAGTTTCTCTTGTATAACACATCTTCATTCAAAAAGAAATTAAGTGAAATAACACACATGATCCATTTTAAACTCAAAACAGACTCTGGCCACCTATTGTTCTCCATTCATCTTCTCTATTTACTCCTCACCGAGGTTTTGGCAAATGGTAACATTAGAGGATGAAACCACCACCATTGTGACCGTTAGCTCATCATGAATCCAACCATATGCTTAACTTTCGTTTATTGAAAGTGAGCATGGAGAATTTCAGTGAAATGTAGTGAAATGAAGAAACACGCAAACAACAATTAAATGATTAATATGAACTATCAACACAAGGTAAGTAAGGGGAAACAATCAGGAGGCAAAATGCTACATTGTGGTAACTTGTTTGAGTGAAAAAGGAGCCTCAAACTACCTTGTCCAAATGTGATCAGAGGAGCTTGCAAGGTGGATCTTGTCAACACGATTCAAGGAGTCTTAAAGCTTGATTCTTGTTGCAGAAGCTTCTGAGAAGTACGATGGAGCTAATGGAATCAAGGAATAAGGTTGAAATAGCTTAGAAACTCAGAACTAAATCACAAAATTTCAGAGGGAAGTGTGAGCTCGAGCAGGGGTTCTAGGGGCTTTCTAAGCTTGATTTTCAGTGCAAATGATCCTTCTATTTATAACTGAGGAGAATGAAACTCATACGTGTGAGAATTGGCTTGAATTCGTGTGAAATCATGAGCAAACAAAATGTGACCAAGCTTGAATGGAAAGTCATCAAAACGCAGTGAAATGCTTCTAATTTTGGGTAATTTTTTATCCTTGTACATCACTTAACATCACCAGGTCTTAATCACATGCACATATTGACTTTAAAATGAGAATTGCATGATTTTGCAAATCTGGTCTTGACCAAAGCTCAGTTTCAGGTTGCCATGTTTATGATGAGGCCAAATACAGTCTACTCGTGCATTTCTTAATTTTCTTTGAGCCAAATGATCTATTAATGGAGTAGAACATAATGCAAAAAGAACCAATCCAAAAGGATGCTTGAGGTGAAAATGGCATGAGGTGAAAGTTGAGGCCGTGGCCCTGAAAATCAGGTCAGGCATTAGGTCAAATAGGTCATGACCTAGTTTTGTGCACAAGTGGCCTTCAAGATTTGAGGTCCTTAGGGGATGAGTTGATGTTTGACCTCTAAAGCAAAGTTGTAGAGGACATCAAGAGTAATATCTGGCAAAAAGAAGCGCCCATAAAAGTTAAATATTGAGGGAGTTATGATATTTGGAAGTTAGGCATGCCAAGCTTGAACCTAGGCCAAAATTTTAAATTATCCACAAGATGACCTATAATGTCTTCAAACTTTTGATGGTCTTCCAAGCACAATTGGCTCTTGACTTGTGAAGAGAAGTTGAAGAGGGTGTCAAGATGAGTCATTTTCCCAAAGAAGCATTCAAAAATGTTGAAGTATGAAGAAGTTGTGAAGTCTTGAACTTAGGCTTAAAATGTTGACTTTTTGGTCAAACTTCCTTGAACAAACTTACAACCTTTGTACTTTTTTTGAAATTCAAAGCTCATTGATGATCATTTAGACTCAAAATGATGTACCCTTGATTTACATTTGATGAAGCATGCCATGGCTTGATGAAACTTATTGATGAAGGCATGGAAATAAATACACGACCCTTGGGATTTTCCTGAGAAACAAGCCATTCAATCTTGAGATATCTTTGATTAAAATGAAGTTGAATGATGCTTGAGACTCTATACTTTGAGATTAGAGGTCATGCTTTGATAAATTGCTCTTGGAAATCAATAGTTGACCATATTTGAACCTGGGAAATTCAAAGCCTAGTTGAGGATACCCTCACTTGATGTTCTTGATTTCAAACCCTACCTTGCAAAAGAAACAAAGGGACAAAGCACATATTTGTGTATTTTTAATTAGCGGTTAGTGAAATATAAAGCATATAAGTACAAAAAGAAAGATACACAAAGAGGTGCTTGGTGATCTCTATAAAGGTAAACCTAAAGGTATGAAGGTTAGGAGACAACCAAGTTTGTGATCTTGATGCATTATAAAGATGCAAATGAGGTGGGATCTTTGGGGGAGAAATTAAGGTATGACAGTATTTATTTCATTCGGACCATTTTGGATAGCGTCCCGTATACCTTTGTCAACAGAGTTGACATGAATACACATAAGAACTTTCCAATAGCCATAATTTTCGTTGGTGAAAATTGGTGCTCTATTATACGCACCCTTAGGTTCGGTAGCCATTTTTCTAAGAAATATATCTCAAGCACAGAATGAACCGGAGCTCTTGATACCACTTGTTAGACGATAGGCTTCGATCTAGAGGGGGTGAATAGATCACAAATTTTACAACCAAACAATTTGGCAAAAATATGTTTTCAAAAGTATGGCATGGCGGAAAAACGACCCGGATAGAATCGTCTAACCGAAACTACTATTGAAAAGCTATATATGTATCATAAACCAAACAAAATGATAATGAACATAAATGTTCAACAACGATCAAGCTACAAATCAATTAAATACAAAGCTATTCTTAACTCATATTTCCATTGAACCAAAAACAATTTACGAACAAACAATTTATCGAACACTTGGTATGCAATCGATAGCAATTGGAAATTCAATTTGTTTTGTTGATGTTAAAAGCCAATCACAACCAAAGTGATTATGATTATATCAACAACAACCCTTTTAAAAGATAATTGAAAAACAATTTTCAATTGAATTGATCAAACAACGATGAACTCGATAAATTACAAAATCAGCAAATAAATTGATAAAGAGATAAAAGAGAGAAAGACCAAGATTTGTTTAGGCAGTTCCCCAATCGGCCTCGCTATGGGTACGTCTGCCCTCAATTCAAATCGAATTGAGATAACTGCAATTAACCTTTTCTTTGCAAGATCGCTTATACAAGAGATGAAGAATGCAAACCCCAAAACCCTATTATTTTGTGTTGATTCTTCCACCTCCATACCCTTGATCAAAGCTTGATCAAGTGACCAATAATGCGAATCCAATCCACCGATTTTCCCGAGCACGCAACTTGTTGAAACCCAATATTCTTGAACATAATTCACCGTATCGCGCTACTCCCTTGCATGGAAAACACCTTGTCCCAAGAGCTTTACTCGATCGAATCTGTGTTGAAGCGATCTTGTCCAAAACCTTCAAATCACACCGATCTTGAAGGAAAACCCCACCTCGGTTTTCTTATTTGAAATACACAAGTTCCCAACCCAATATTCTCGGTTACACCAAAACTAATTGGACGTTATCAACCCTAATCTAGACGGTCACCCAATCGAAAAATGATTATGTGTAGTTCAATTGTGTGTAAGCATAGAATAAGGGACGAAGATGATGAGCAACTTTGTAATCTGGTTTCGTTTAGGTTTTACTCTCTAGAACCTTACTAGAAAAAGGTGCATGTATGAATATATATAGGTATGAGGAGAAAAATGAGAAAAAGGAATTCAATAAGTTGGAATGAATATGAAGATTTTAAGTTGGCCAGTCGCATAGGCCGGCCTGTGAAAGCAATAGGTCGGCCTGTCAAAACAATTAAGTTGGCCTATCAAGGTCATCAGGTCGTCCTGTAAATGTTACGTGTCTCCTACTGGTCGACCTATGTCACGCAACCTATGGACAGAGGCTACATGCTTAAATACTTCTCTATGGGAGCCGCCCTGAACAAATTATGTGTCGGCCTATACTGAAACAAAAATTCGTATAGGTCGGCATGATCATGCATGTGTCGGCCTGAACTAACTTGTTTACCCAAAGGCATATTTTTCAATGCAATTATGATGTAGACTCCTTTTTAAAACTTATTTGAATGCTTCCTAATGCAAGATGCTCATATAAAATGGGGGGATACAGTCCAATATACATAACACTACACTATCCTGGTTTTGACATCACTCAAAATATAAAAAACACTCACAAAAGCCACATCACTCTTCAACTTGCTTACAACTCTTTCAGCCATTCTTTGCTCATGAGATTCGAGCATCCCTTGAAGCTCTTCCTTTGTCAATGTTGACAAGTCTTTTGTTTCTTCTATGACTACTACCACATGATAGAATTTTGGAGACGATGACCTAAAGATCTTTGCAACAACTGATCTTGATGTCAACACTTCTCGACATACCTTGATTTGATTCATGAGTTTCGTAACCCTAGTGAAAAAATTGGTTATGCTTTCACTTTCTCCCATCTGAAGCAATTCATACGTTCTTTTGTGATTTTGCAACCTCTCCTCTTTCAGCGTCTCCAAACGATTTCTCCAAAATTTTCCAAGCTTTTTTTCGCTGATTCAACATCACCCAGATTTTTAAAATTGTTTGGATCAACACATTTATAAATTATAAAGATAGCTTTATAATATTTCTTTTTCAATTTCTTTGTGTGCAACCTTTTCTTCATCCATCGCGTTTTCTACAAGTGACGTTACTCCTTCCTTCACAAGATCCCACATGTCTTGATAACAGAAGACAATCTTTATCTGCTTACACCAATTATCATAATTCTTACCATTTAGAATTGGAAGACTTGCTGTAAAATGTCCGTTCAAATGATTCATCGTATTATGCTTCCCAAGAATCACACAACCAGTGCTCTAGATACCATATTTTGGAATTCCGACGAATCCTAGTTGTTGGAATTTCACCAAAACTTGGAGAATTCCAAATCAATTTTGATGAATAAGAATCAATTCTTTAGATTGATTCTCCTTCTTGTTCTTCACTCTTCACTAGAGTGAATCAACCACGCCTTGGATGATAGATTATTCCACTACACAAAAATTTTGAGAAGAGAAAAAATGAATAGGAGAAGAAAAAAGAAATTAGGGTTTAAGAGAAAAGGGGAATATGAAGAATACTTCTGCATAGTTTCTCTCTGCCTTCAAACTGAAGTTTATTCAATCTTTTCTCTATACAACTGCATTATTACATTGATAGGATATCTCCCTATTTATAGGTTGAGATTGCTTGCACACCAAGCAATCTCCAACTAACCTAACTTAACTAAAAACATAAAATAAATGTAAGTCTAAATTATATAGACAACATTTCACAACATCAAACTATGTCGAAATAGTACTTTGACACAAAATAATTATATTCTCAACCGTCTTGATTCAAATTCAATAGTACATTGATTATATTAACAAGATTTATGATTATTTAAAAGAGACCCACAAATTTACGGTTACACTCTCTAGGGTCATTATCAATCAATGCAATAATGTTAATAATTATCAATCAATTGTTGAATCATAATTTTAAATCAACTTATTCACTCATTTTCAATTAACAAATTAATTTCACATTATAAATAAAATTAAAGTCCCAAAATACCCCAACTTAAAATCTAATTCCTAAAATACACTATTTTTTTTGTTGATGTTTAATACTGAATGAACAAAGAAAAACTTCCTTTTAAATCTTCCCCATTCAATGAGTGAACACTTTTTTATTATTTTTTATTTTTATATTTTATGAATTAAATAATTTTTTTTAATAATACAATAATAATTTAAAATATAAAAAATTAATTAAAAAAGTAATTTGATTTTTTTAATTACAAAAAATAAATACATTTTTTATGCCTTATTTATATTCAATGGCTAAACTCTTTTCCGTATTTAATAAAAATATTTATGTATTATTATTATACATATTGAAAAAAGGTGAGTTAAAAGGAATAAAATCATTAATTATAAACTTACATTAAATTTAAAACACAATTTCCAATAACTTTTTACTATATTTATCTCTTCACTTGTGCCCTTGGGCATAAGTTAGCATTACCCTTATTATTATTATTATTATTATTATTATTATTATTATTGGGTTTTATGTAAAATAGATATTTTTGATTGATTAAATTGGATTGTCTAACAACCTTTAAACCTTTAACATGAGATCCACAAATTTAGTGTTACATTATTTATTCATTATCCATCCATACATAAATTTAAAGTTACAATGTTAAGAATGAATAGTCTTTTGAGTACTGATATTTTTCTGAGTCATTCATTTAATACAAAAATTTTATGATACACTATTGAATACAGTTATTCTGTTGAATCATTGTCAGTCATCACACATATCTAGTGAGACACTATTGAATACTGTTATTATGTTGAATCATGGTCATTCAACACACAAATCTATACTATTAAATATCAGGAGTGTTATTCTGACTCTTTGTCAATAATAATTAATTTATTTATTTATAATTTTCTTTTCCATTTTTGAATCAATTAATGGTCCCTCTTTCTAAAGTCCACCTTTATCTATATAATATTTGTTTCATCTTGCCCTTATTTAAATCATTGTTTGGTTAGTTTTATTTAAATAAAAGTTTTAATTAACCAATTCTCCTGCCTCTTTATTACAGTAGATATAAAAAAATATATGTACATATGAATCATACAATCTCTATCATGAATAATACTTAATGAAATGAATATTTAAACCTTTTTTTTTCATCTCTATCTTGAATAATACTTAATGGAATGAATATTTTACCATATTATTTTGTTGATTTTTAATACTGAATGGACAAAGAAAAACTTCCTTTTTAAATCTTCCTCATTCAATGAGTGAACACTTTTTATTATTTATTACTTTTATATTTTATGAATTAAATAATTTTTTTAATAATACAATAATAATTTTAAATATAAAAAATTAATTTAAAAAGTAATTTGATTTTTTTAATTAAAAAATAAATACATTTTTTATGCCTTATTTCTATTCAATGGCTAAACTCTTTTCCGTATTTAATAAAAATATTTATGTATCATTATTATTATTATTATTATTATATTTATTATTATTATTATTATTATTATTATTATTATTATTATTATTTGTAACACCCATATATATATATATACATACATCAAAGCATATATTATACATGAATAATACGTTTGGTACTGAAATACACAAGTTCCTAGTAACACAGTATACATATAAATACCCAAAAGCCTAATACAACAACTATGGCATGTTATATATATAAGATGTTCCAAAAGATAAAACTAAGAACTAGATCAACTAATGATCTAAAAATCTCCACAATGGAAGCCTTGCCACACAAAAGTTACGATCCGTAAGGAAAGTCAAACAACTTTGTCCTTACCCTTCGCCGAACTTGTTGTACCTGTGATGTAAACAACAACATGGGGTGAGATACATCAAATCTCAGTGAGCTATCTATCTTAAAGTCCTCTCGGTTTTACAAGGTTCTAACAACCTAACTCAAGTCAAAAGGGAAGGGAAGTGACTTTGAGTACACACACACCCTACATGGATCCGCGCTCGTGAGCCTGTTAACTCACACTAATACAAAGGTAAGTCCTGAGCCTGTTAACTCAAGAATCTCGCTAATCAATAACCGTACCAAGGCATTCCACTTTTCCCGTCCGCTTCTACGTCTAGAAGACGACCCGAGTCAGGGATCCTTGTAGTTACTTGGCATACGAATTAGATTCGGGATCATCGGCCTGTTAACCGTGAACCGTCACTTCTCATGGCCTGTTAACCATCAAAAGTCTCCACCCATAGCATAGGCTCCAATCGTACTACACGTAGGGAATCAAACCTACCAAGTAATTGTGCATACGTTTCAGAGGAGGAGCTCGAGTCTCATGAAACTACACCTCAAGATAAACTGGTTATGATTACTAGACACACGCCTCGGCCTCTCATGCACGAGCGTAGTCACTATGTCATTCCACACTTTCGTACATTGTTTACGGTAATATTTCTCACTCTACCTATTTCATATTTTAACATGCATTCATATTCAAACATGTTTAACAATAAGAGCATAGGCAAATAGTCATCAATCACATAATGGAAACACATAATTCAACATACCACAAATCACACCAATTCACGATTTCCTCCGATTTATTTAATCGGGCAATAAACAGATATTTCTCACTTTCATTAGCTAGAGGATTCATAGCTTCACAACGATACCAAGAATGCTCACTTCGGATAAACGAGTCAAAAGTTATGAAAGAAACAAGTTGAAGGATCTGTCATGTTCGCATTGCAAAGTAGCCAGCGAATGCTCGCTTTCTCATTCGCAGTGCGAAACTCTCAGCGAATGCCTAAACAACACTGGGTTCGCTACCCCATTCGCAGTGCTAGCGTCTGGCGAATCGTGGCAGAACCAAAACAAGGTAAAGTTCGCAGTGCGAACCTCTGGCGAATGTTCGCCCTCACCTTCGTCGTGCGAGTAACCAGCGAATGCTCGCTTTCCCCTTCGCTAGGGGACTCATAGTGCGAACCTGCAAAAACTGGGTTTTCTAGCAGCGTGAAAACAGAGCTTTGTGACCAATTTCTCATCCCAAAACTTCACCAACATGCAAAACATATATTAACAGATGATCATACATGGCTAGGTATTATACTACACAGATTATACCACATTTCAACCGTTAAAGTCAAGATTATTCATTTTTTCACAATTCTAACCTAGATTCTAGACCTCAAGAAAATCTAAAACAAAAGGTTATATCTATAGCCCACCTTGTATAGATGATGATGATGAAGATTGGAAGATGATTTGATGAAGAATGAGTGATGGTTGATGATCTTGTGCTCTTGAGCTTTTCTTCCTCTTCTTTCCTTTCCTTTCCTTTCTCTCCAACCTCTTTCTATCTTTTTCTTCCTTTGCTTCTAAGTGGAAAAAGAGTGGAAAGGAAAATGATATAGTAAGGTATCATCAATTAGTAACACTACTAATTGTCCAAAAAGTCTCTAAAGCTCTAACAATTAAAACCTCAGAGTCAAAAAAATATTAATTTGATCTGCTCTGAGCTCGTCAGTTTACTCTAATTATTTCATCCAATAAATTCTCAGCGTAAATCGGAACCCAGTTGATCATACCAATATTATCCAGAGTAAAATAATTTACGGGGTATTACATCCTCCCCCCCTTAAATAAAAATTCGTCCACGAATTTAAAACAGTTACCTGAAAAGATGAGGATAAACGTCTCGTATCTCTGATTCTAGTTCCCACGTTGCATCTCCTGGATGCGTCTCATCCCACTGAACCTTAACCAGAGGAATCTCTTTATTTCTTAACACCTTAGTTTCTCTTCCCGTAATACGACTCGGTTGAGGCTCAAACGTTAAATCTGCTTCTATCTCAATAGTATCAGGTAGAATTGGCTGAAGAGGATCTGGAACAAACTTTCGAAGCTGAGATACATGAAAAACATCATGCATTTCTGACAGAGAAGGCGGTAAGGCTAATCTGTATGCTACTTCACCAATTCTTTCTAAGATCTGATACGGTCCCACGTATCTTGGACTTAACTTCCGCGATTTAAATGGTCCTTTCAATCTCAATCTCGGAGTAACCTTCAAAAATACATGATCACCCTCATCAAATTCCAAAGGTCTCCTACGGGTGTCCGCATAGCTTTTCTGACGATCTTGGGTCTGCTTAACTTTTTCACGAATCATTCTAATCTTTTCTGTGGTCTCGTGAATAATCTCGGGTCCCAAAATTCTATCTTCGCCAACCTCCGCCCAACATAATGGCGTTCTACACTTCCTCCCATATAACGCCTCATAAGGAGCCATACCAATACTTGCATGATAACTGTTGTTATAAGAGAACTCAATCAACGGTAGTAATTCTATCCAATTTCCTCCACTTTCCAATACACAAGCTCTTAACATATCTTCCAGAGTTTGTATTGTTCGTTCCGTTTAACCATCTGTTTGCAGATGATTCGACGTACTCAAACACAACTGCGTTCCCATAGCTTGTTGGAAAGCTCTCCAAAATCTTGAAGTAAACTTTGGATCTCTATCCGAAACAATACTAGAAGGAACACCATGCAATCTCACAATTTCCAAAATGAACAACTTTGTGAGATGACTCGCCTTATAAGTAGTCTTTACGGCCAAGAAATGAGCAGACTTCGTTAACCGATCTACAATTACCCAAATCGAATCATAACCGCCTTGCGCGCGGGGTAATCCCACTGCGAAGTCCATCGAAATACTATCCCACTTCCACACCAAAATTTCTAAAGGTTGCAACAAACCACCCGGTCTTTGGTGTTCAATCTTCACTTGTTGGCATACCGCACATTCCGACACATATACCGCAACATCCTTTTTCATCCCGGACCACCAATAGTCTCTCTTTAAATCTTGATACATCTTCGAAGCACCAGGATGTATAGTAAAAGCACCCTTATGCGCTTCTTCCAAAATCCTTCTTTTCAACACCGCATCATCCGGAACACAAACTCTTTGCTCAAACGAAATGATCCCATCGGTAGTTCGCACAAAACCCGGTTGAGTCAACATCTCTTGTAACTTCTCATCCAACTCTTGTCCTTGTCGGACTTCCTCCCTAAGAGTAGAGGTGACATTCAAATTCCCCATAATCACACAATTAGGAGTCCAATGGAATTGAAGATTTATATCTCTAAACTTTTCCATTAAGGCATACTCTAACATCATCAAGTCGGCACTATGCAACACTTTCCTGCTCAGTGCATCCGCTACTTTATTCGCTTTACCTGGATGGTACTTTAGTTCCAAATCATAATCCTTCAAATACTCCATCCACCTCCTTTGACGCATGTTCAATTCTTTCTGATAGAAAAGGTACTGTAAGCTCTTGTGGTCACTGAACATCTCAAAACGTACACCATACAAATAGTGACGCCATACTTTCAAAGTAAATACAACTGCCGCCAATTCGAAATCATGCGTTGGATAGTTCTCCTCATGGACTTTCAACTGTCGAGAAGCATAAGCCACTACATGTCCACCTTGCATTAACACACCACCTAAACCCTTCTTCGATGCATCACAATATACCTCATACGGCTTGCTAGGATCATGAATAATCAAAACAGAAGCGGTCGTCAAGCTCTTCTTCAAACTCATAAAACTTCTTTCACAAGCCGAATTCCATTCATACGAACAATCCTTCCGAGTAAGTCTCATCATCGGTAAAGCCAATTGGGAAAAGCCTTTAATAAACCTTCTATAATAACCTGCTAATCCCAAGAAACTCCTAACTTCTGCAACTTTCTTCGGTCTCTCCCAATTAATCACAACCTCTACTTTTGATGGATCCACTGCCACACCTCCTTGAGATATGACGTGACCAAGAAAGTTTACCTCCGACATCCAAAACTCGCACTTACTTAGCTTGGCAAAAAGTTGTCTCTCTTGTAAGATGGATAAAACGATTCTTAGGTGTTCTCCATGCTCTTGAGAATCACGAGAATAGATAAGAATGTCATCAATAAAGATCACCACAAATTGGTCCAAGTAAGGTTGAAATATCCGATTCATATAATCCATGAAAACTGTCGGAGCATTCGTCACACCGAAAGGCATTACTAGGAATTCATAATGACCATAACGGGTCCTAAACGCAGTTTTCGGTACATCCGAACTCTTCACCCGAATCTGATGATAACCTGACCGTAAGTCAATCTTCGAGAACGCACAGGCTCCTTTCAATTGATCTAACAGGTCGTCTATCCTTGGCAATGGGTATTTGTTCTTGATGGTGACCTTATTCAACTGACGATAATCAATACACAACCGCATTCCACCATCCTTCTTCTTTACCAACAATACTGGAGCTCCCCAAGGCGAAACACTTGGTCTAACAAAATGCTTAGCCATCAATTCTTCCAATTGATCCTTTAATTCTCTTAACTCGAGTGGTGCCATCCGATACGGAGAAACGAATATTGGAGCCGTTCCTGGTATCAGGTCAATAGAGAATTCCACTTCCCTCTCCGGAGGAAGAGAAGTGATATCCTCGGGAAAAACTTCCGGAAACTCGCAAACTACTGGAATACTCAGAACCTGAAGATTGTCGTTCTCCTCCTTAGTGAGAACCAAAAGAACAGATTTTTATTCTCAAACAAGAAATTAATCATTCCCACCGTACATTCTAAAATAGTAGTCAACACATCCTTCGGAGTAGCCTCCACGAACGGAATAATAATTAACTTTTCCTCAAAACCGATAAAAACCGAATTAGCAGAAAGCCAATCCATTCCCAAAACAACCTCCACTTTCTTAAGCGGCAAGCAAATAAGATCTATTTGAAAAACTCTTCCATCCACCGATAATACACAATTTTCACACATCAACGGTGTTTCAACAATCTCATCCATGACAGTAGTAACCACCATGGGTGGAGACAACGGAATAGCTTGCAACCCCAGTCGCTTCATACATTGCATCGATACAAAAGAACGTGTTGCTCCACAATCAAATAACACAAAACAAGGATTTCCATTAACAAGACACGTACCAGCAATCAAGGAATTGTCACCCTTTGTTTTCCTTGCATCCAAGGTATACACTCGCCCGATATTCTTCTCTTGTATTTGATTCCTATTTTGAGGACAATCCTTCGCCATATGGCCCACCTTGTTACACTGATAACACCTTATTCCCTCCAAACTGCACCTACCATGATGATTCTTACCACAAGTACGGCATACCGGAGGCGCACTCGCCCTGGAACTCTGAACTTGTTTCCCTTTAAACATTTGTTGTCTCGGTCTAAACTGTTGATTCGATCTTCCACGATCACTTTGACTCATCCTACTCAATTCTCCTTCCGTTTGTACCTTCTTCAAACTATGTTTCGCCACATAACACTGCCTTAACAATTCAGCATAGCTAGTGAATTCCCTCTGCGACACGCTATGTGAAATTTTAGCCCTCAAACCAAAAAGAAACTGATCAATCTTCCACCTCTCATCAGGAGCATACATGGCCTGCCTAGAATAAGCAACCATAACCTCGAACTTTTCCGCATAGGAAGCCACGGTCAAGTTACCTTGCCTCAGCTGCTGAAACTCGAATTCCTTTTGAGACCTTAAGGAACTTGGAAAGTACTTCTACATAAAAGTTATCTTAAATTGTTCCCATACCTTCGGTACCTCCTGAATTGTCATTAAGGTTGAAGCGCTCTCCCACCACCTCATGGCAGGACCCTTCAACAAGTGAGAAGCGAAGACCACCTTATTTTCCTCACTGCACTGAACTATTAAGAAAATCCGCTCCATACCGGATATCCATTCATGCGCCTTTACCGGATCTAATCCTCCCTGAAACTCCGGAGGATTCATACGAATGAACTCCCTAAAGGTTCCCCCTGCAGCTTCAGGAACAACCACTGGAGGATGCAGGCGACCAGCCATTTGCTGTACCATTTGTTGCACAAACTGATTTTGTTGCTGCTTCATCTGTTGCATGAATTGATATAAAGGGGCATTCTCCTCGCCACCTGGTGGATTTGTCCCGGCTGGAGTGGTTCTCGATCTACCTCGGTTGTTTCTGCATCTGTCGGCCATGTTCCTAAATGTCATACAGATAGGATTAAGTTGATCAGGCTTAATACCATAAATATAACACGTAAGACCAATGGTGACACAACACATATGAAACGGAAAGAAAATACTCATACTATTTCATGGCTAGGTCGAGGATACGACCTGCTCTGATACCAACTGTAACGCCCACATATATATATATATATATACATACATCAAAGCATATATTATACATGAATAATACGTTTGGTACTGAAATATACAAGTTCCTAGTAACACAGTATACATATAAATGCCCAAAAGCCTAATACAACAACTATGGCATGTTATATATATAAGATGTTCCAAAAGATAAAACTAAGAACTAGATCAACTAATGATCTCAAAATCTCCACAACGGAAGCCTTGCCACACAAAAGCTACGATCCGTAAGGAAAGTCAAACAACTTTGTCCTTACCCTTCGCCGAACCTGTAGTACCTGTGATGTAAACAACAACATGGGGTGAGATACATCAAATCTCAGTGAGCTATCTATCTTAAAGTCCTCTCGGCTTTACAAGGTTCTAACAACCTAACTCAAGTCAAAAGGGAAGGAAGTGACTTTGAGTACACACACACCCTACATGGATCCGCGCTCGTGAGCCTGTTAACTCACACTAATACAAAGGTAAGTCCTGAGCCTGTTAACTCAATAATCTCGCTAATCAATAACCGTACCAAAGCATCCCCCTTTTCCCGTCTGCTTCTACGTCTAGAAGACGACTCGAGTCAGGGATCCTTGTAGTTACTTGGCATACGAATTAGATTCGGGATCATCGGCCTGTTAACCGTGAACCGTCACTTCTCATGGCCTGTTAACCATCAAAAGTCTCCACCCATAGCATAGGCTCCAATCGTACTACACGTAGGGAATCAAACCTACTAAGTAATTGTGCATACGTTTTAGAGGAGGAGCTCGAGTCTCATGAAACTACACCTCAAGATAAACTGGTTATGATTACTAGCCACACGCCTCGACCTCTCATGCACGAGCGTAGTCACTATGTCATTCCACACTTTCGTACATTGTTTACGGTAATATTTCTCACTCTACCTATTTCGTATTTTAACATGCATTCATATTCAAACATGTTTAACAATAAGAGCATAGGCAAATAGTCATCAATCACATAATGGAAACACATAATTCAACATACCACAAATCACACCAATTCATGGTTCCCTCTGATTTATTTAATCGGGCAATAAACAGATATTTCTCACTTCCATTAGCTAGAGGATGTTCATAGCTTCACAAAGATACCAAGAATGCTCACATCGGATAAACGAGTCAAAAGTTATGAAAGAAACAAGTTGAAGGATCTGTCATGTTCGCATTGTGAAGTAGCCAGCGAATGCTCGCTTTCTCATTCGCAGTGCGAAACTCTCAGCGAATGCCTAAACAACACTGGGTTCGCTACCCCATTCGCAGTGCGAGCGACTGGCGAATCGTGGCAGAACCAAAACAAGGTAAAGTTCGCAGTGCGAACCTCTGGCGAATGTTTGCCCTCACCTTCGCCGTGCGAGTAACCAGCAAATGCTCGCTTTCCCCTTCGCTAGGGGACTTGCAGTGCTAACCTGCGAAAATTGGGTTTTCCAGCAGCGTGAAAACAGAGCTTTGTGACCAATTTCTCATCCCAAAACTTCACCAACATGCAAAACATATATTAACAGATGATCATACATGGCTAGGGATTATACTACACAGATTATACCGCATTTCAACCGTTAAAGTCAAGATTATTCATTTTCTCACAATTCTAACCTAGATTCTAGACCTCAAGAAAATCTAAAACAAAAGGTTCTATATATAGCCCACCTTGTATAGATGATGATGATGAAGATTGGAAGATGATTTGATGAAGAATGAGTGATGGTTGATGATCTTGTGCTCTTGAGCTTTTCTTCCTCTTCTTTCCTTTCCTTTCCTTTCTCTCCAACCTCATTCTATCTTTTTCTTCCTTTGCTTCTAAGTGGAAAAAGAGTGGAAAGGAAAATGATATAGTAAGATATCATCAATTAGTAACACTACTAATTGTCCAAAAAGTCTCTAAAGCTCCAACAATTAAAACCTCAGAGTCATAAAAATATTAATTTGATTTGCTCTGAGCTCGTCAGTTTACTCATCCAATAAATTCTCAGAGTAAACCGGAACTCAGTTGATCATACCAATATTATCCAGAGTAAAATAATTTACGGGGTATTACATTATTATTATTATTATTATTATTATTATTATTATTATTATTATTATTATTATTATTATTATTATTATTATTATTATTAGTATTATTTCAATTGGGTTTTATGTAAAATAGATATTTTTGATTGATTAAATTAGATTGTCTAACAACCTTTAAACCTTTAATATGAGATCCACAAATTTAGTGTTACATTATAATGTTAAGAATAAATAGTCTATTGAGTACTGATATTTTGCTGAGTCATTCATTCAATACATAAATTTTTTGATACACTGTTTAATACAGTTATTTTGTTGAATCATTGTTAGTCATCACACATATCTAGTGAGACACTATTGAATACTATTATTATGTTGAATCATTGTCATTCAACACACAAATCTATACTATTAAATATCAAGAGTGTTATTCTGAGTCATTGTCAATTAATAATTAATTAATCAATTTATAATTTTCTTTTCCATTTTTGAATCAATTCATGGTTACTCTTTCTAAAGTCCAGCTTTATCTATATAATATTTGTTTCATCTTGCCCTTATTTAATTTATTGTTTGGTTATTTTTATTTAAATAAAAGTTTTAATTAACCAATTCTCATGCCTCTTTATTACAGTAGATATAAAAAAATATATGTACATATTTTTTTTAATAAGCAAATATATTCAAAGGATACAAGGGGTATCCTAATCCACATATAAAAAAGGCACCGACCGACGTATAAGCCAACCCTAAATAAAATCACAAGGTGAGTTATACCAATTGTAATAATTACAAGTAATTGGATGCTTAAATTTTTTACCAATCCACCACCAAGATAACAAAATAATCTTATGTACCACCATGTCGCCGTCCCACACCCCGCCATTAAACAAGATATTGTTCCTAGAAGTCTAGAGACACCAACACGAAATAAGCCATAGACCTATAGCGATGCTATTGTTGACATGTTTAGAACGAAAAGCCTCCAACCAACCTCTTAAGTGAGCAAAAATACTGATATTAGGATTAACCAATATCCCCAACCACCCACATAATTTATCCCACATTATCCTACTTTTATAACATTGAACAAACCGATGCAAATAATTCAAAAATACTGGTATGTTTATATGAATCATACAATCTCTATCATGAATAATACTTAATGAAATGAATATTTGAACCTTTTTTCCAGTTCTATCTTGAATAATACTTAATGGAATGAATATTTGACCATATTATTTTGTAGGATGTTTAATACTGAATGGACAAAGAAAAACTTCCTTTTTAAATCTTCGCCATTCAAAGAGTGAACACTTTTTTATTATTTTTTATTTTTATATTTTATGAATTAAATAAGTTTTTTTTAATAATACAATAATAATTTTAAATATAAAAAATTAATTTAAAAAGTAAATACATTTGATTTTTTTTCAATTAAAAAGTAAATACATTTTTTATGTCTTATTTCTATTCAATGGCTAAACTCTTTTCCGTATTTAATAAAAATATTTATGTATTATTATTATTATTATTATTATTATTATTATATTTATTATTATTATTATTATATTTATTATTATTATTATTATTATTATTATTATTATTATTATTATTTCAATTGGGTTTTATGTAAAATAGATATATTTTATTGATTAAATTGGATTGTCTAACAACCTTTAAACCTTTAACATGAGATCCACAAATTTAGTGTTACATTATTTATTCATTATCCATCCATACATAAATTTACAGTTACAATGTTAAGAATGAATAGTCTATTGCGTACTTATATTTTGCTGAGTCATTCATTCAATACACAAATTTTATAATGCACTATTGAATACAGTTATTCTGTTGAATCATTGTCAGTTATCACACATATCTAGTGAGACACTATTGAATACTGTTATTATGTTGAATCATTGTCATTCAACACACAAATCTATACTATTAAATATCAGGAGTATTATTCTGACTCTTTGTCAATAATTAATTAATTAATTAATTATAATTTTCTTTTCCATTTTTGAATCAATTGATGGTCACTCTTTCTAAAGTCCAGCTTTATCTATATAATATTTGTTTCATCTTGCCCTTATTTAAATTATTGTTTGGTTATTTTTATTTAAATAAAAGTTTTAATTAACCAATTCTCCCTCCTCTTTATTACAGTAGATATCGGAATTTGATTCTCTCCTATTTTTTCTCTCATGCCCTCTCTCATGTGCAATTTTGAACCATTGATTTAATCCAACAATTAAATACATGAAAGAGAAAACAATACATTTAAAGATGAGAGAGAAATCCATATCTATTTTTATTTTCATTTATTTTTATCATGTTTATAGTATTTCTTTGTATTATCATTTTTATGTTTTATTATTATATCAATCATTTGATTAAAATTGAAAATAACAATTTGATTAATGAAAAATTATTATACACATCATAAGGTCGACCCAACACATCTTGAATTTTTAGAAAAAATTTAAAATTAAATCTTTTTAACATAATAATATCATTTTATTAATATATATATATATATATATATATATATATATATATATATATATATATATATATATATATATATATATATAAATTGTAATGAGTTTTTGAGATGGAAAAAAATTATTTAAATTTTTAGAATTGATTTCCCGTTAAAATTTATTTTTCATTGATAATAAAACCAACCTGTTTAGGTAATCTTCTCAATATATTTTCAAAATTTATTTAAAAAAGTATTGTTAAAATTTCAAAAAATAATAATAAATATTAAGTTTCTTGTTTTATATTAAGTCTTGAATTTTTTATATCTATAAGAGTTATTTTTAAACTAACTAATACAAATTTTAAACAAATTTTGTTAATTAATTATTATAAAAATAATTGATTTTTTTTCTATAGAAACAATCAGGTTCTATTAAATAAATAAATAAATTGAGGCCTTAGATGGTGGTCTTGGTTGTCTATTCCTAAGACTCGACTTGTACACACGTACATTTTTCATTACAGATAACTACACATGGTTGCAACATGATGGTCTTTGAATATGTCAACATGTTTAACAATAACGGTTGATGGGTTTTTATGGTGACAACGACATCATTTTCGATGGATTGAATTTGTTAAAAAAACATACAATTTCTTATAAATCATTTGACTATGGTGGTCGTTCTTGACGACGAGAACATAATATTAATATTAGACTCTGTATTTTTTTATAATATTGAAGATATATTTTACTTCTTATGAAGTCTTTAATTTTTTATTTACGTTGGAGTATTATTTTAATCTTATTTAATTAATTTTAAAATTCATTTTTAATTAATTTTAAAATGTTTTTATTTAATATGATTTAACTGCTATAGCAATATTATAAAAAAAATATCACAAAAATTAAAGAAAAAGACAATTTTCGATGTAATCTTAAAATGTTCTCATTTTTATTTTTTAAAAATTGGATTAAAAAAAAGAAAATAGAAATATGTATTTCTCTCTTCTTTAAATGTTATGTTTTCTCTTTCATAAATTTTAATTGTTAGATTGATCTAATGCTTCAAAATAACACATGAGAGAGGACATGAGAGAAAAAATTGGAGAGGATCCAATTCCATTAGGATTAAATGGGAGAAAAAGGATTCTCCAACCCATTACAAAAAGTCTATCAAACAAGAAAAAAAGCGGAAACCTATAAATTACAAATGATCTATAGGATGTTTCATCCAATCATAAAAATTACATCTTCTACGACCAATCTCCAACCATTTCCAAGAGAGAGAGTAACAACATTATTGAAAATGGTCTCCGCATCAAAAATATCATCGTTGAAGATAATGTTGTTTCTTGTGTTCCATAAACACCAAGAAGCGATAATCCAAACATAACAACTCATATCGTCTTTACCCTTATCGTACAATGTTAATAATTATCAATCAATTGTTGAATCATAATTTTAAATCAACTTATTCACTCATTTTTAATTAACAAACTAATTTCACATTATAAATAAAATTAAAGTCCCAAAATACCCCCAACTTAAAATCTAATTCCTAAAATACACTATTTTTTTGTTGATGTTTAATACGGAATGAACAAAGAAAAACATCCTTTTAAATCTTCCCCATTCAATGAGTGAACATTTCTTTATTATTTATTATTTTTATATTTTATGAATTAAATAATTTTTTTTAATAATACAATAATAATTTCAAATATAAAAAATTAATTTAAAAAGGAATTTGATTTTTTTAATTACAAAAAATAAATACATTTTTTATGCCTTATTTCTATTCAATGGTTAAACTCTTTTCCGTATTTAATAAAAATATTTATGTATTATTATTATTATTAATATATTTATTATTATTATTATTATTATTATTATTATTATTATTATTATATTTATTATTATTATTATTATTATTATTATTATTATTATTATTATTTCAATTAGGTTTTATGTAAAATAGATATTTTGGATTGATTAAATTAGATTGTCTAACCACCTTTAAACCTTTAACATGAGATCCACAAATTTAGTGTTGCATTATTTATTAATTATCCATCCATACATAAATTTACATTTACAGTGTTAAGAATGAATAGTCTTTTGAGTACTGATATTTTACTGAGTCATTCATTCAATGCACAAACTTTATGATACACTATTGAATACAGTTATTCTATTGAATCATTGTCAGTCATCACACATATCTAGTGAGACACTATTGAATACTATTATTATGTTGAATCATTATCATTCAACACACAAATCTATACTATTAAATATCAGGAGTGTTATTCGAACTCTTTGTCAACAATAATAAATCAATTAATTTATAATTTTCTTTTCCATTTTTGAATCAATTGATGGTCACTCTTTCTAAAGTCCAGCTTTATCTATATAATATTTGTTTCATCTTGCCCTTATTTAAATTATTGTTTGGTTATTTTTATTTAAATAATATTTTTAATTAACCAATTCTCCGGCCTCTTTATTGCAGTAGATATGTACATATGAATCATACAATCTCTATCATGAATAATACTTAATGAAATGAATATTTTAACCTTTTTTTCAATCTCTATCTTGAATAATACTTAATGGAATGAATATTTGACCATATTATTTTGTTGATTTTTAATACGGACAAAAAAAAAACTTATTTTTTAAATCTTCCCCATTCAATGAGTGAACACTTTTTATTATTTTTTATTTTTATATTTTATGAATTAAATAATTTTTTTATAATAAAAAAATAATTTTAAATATAAAAAATTAATTTAAAAAGTAATTTGATTTTTTTAATTAAAAAGTAAATACATATTTTATTTCTTATTTCTATTCAATGGCTAAACTCTTTTCCATATTTAATAAAAAAATTATGTATTATTATTATTATTATTATTGTTATTATTATTATTATTATTTCAATTGAGTTTTATGTAAAATAGATATTTTTGATTGATTAAATTAGATTGTCTAACAACCTTTAAACCTTTAAAATGAAATCCACAAATTGCGTGTTACATTATTTATTCATTATCCATCCATACATAAATTTATCGTTACAATGTTAAGAATAAATAGTCTATTGAGTACTGAGAATTTGCTGAGTCATTCATTCAATACACAAATTTTTTGATACACAGTTGAATACAGTTATTCTGTTGAATCATTGTAACTTGTAAGTCATCACACATATCTAGTGAAACACTATTGAATACTGTTATTATGTTGAATCATTGTCATTCAACACACAAATCTATACTATTAAATATCAAGAGTGTTATTCTGACTCTTTGTCAAAAATAACTTATTAATTAATTTCTAATTTTCTTTTCCATTTTTGAATCAATTGATGGTCACTCTTTCTAAAGTCCAGATTTATCTATATAATATTTGTTTCATCTTGCCCTTATTTAAATTATTTTTTGGCTATTTTTATTTAAATAATATTTTTAATTAACCAATTCTCCTGCCTCTTTATTGCAGTAGATATAAAAAAATATATGTATATATGTATACAATCTCTATCATGAATAATACTTAATGAAATGAATATTTTAGCCTTTTTTTCCATCTCTATCTTGAATAATACTTAGTGGAATGAATATTTGACCATATTTTTTTGTTGATTTTTAATATTGAATGCACAAAGAAAAACTTCCTTTTTAAATCTTCACAATTTAATGAGTGAACACTTTATATTATTTTTTATTTTTATATTTTATGAATTAAAGAATTTTTTGTAAAAATACAATAATAATTTTAAATGTAAAAAATTAATTTAAAAAGTAATTTGATATTTTTAATTATAAAATAAATACATTTTTTATGCCTTATTTCTATTTAATGGCTAAACTATTTTTCGTATTTAATAAAAATATTTATGTATTAATATTGGTTTTATATTTATTATTATTATTATATTTATTATTATTATTATTATTATTATTATTATTATTATTACTATTACTACTATTATTTCAATAGGGTTTTATGTAAAATAGATATTTTTGATTGATTAAATTGGATTGTCTAACAACCTTTAAACCTTTAACATGAGATCCACAAATTTAGTGTTACATTATTTATTCATTATCCATCCATACATAAATTTACAGTTACAATGTTAAGAATGAATAGTCTATTCAGTAGTGATATTTTTCTGAGTCATTCATTCAATACACAAATTTTTTGATACACTATTGAATACAGTTATTCCGTTGAATCATTGTCAGTCATCACACATATCTAGTGAGACACTATTGAATACTGTTATTATGTTGAATCGTTGTCATTCAACACACAAATCTATACAATTAAATATCAGTAGTGTTATTCTAACTCTTTGTCAATAATAATTAATTAACTAATTTATAATTTTGTTTTCCATTTTTGAATCAATTGATTGTCACTCTTTCTAAAGTCCAACTTTATCTATATAATATTTGTTTCATCTTGCCCTTATTTAAATTATTGTTTGGTTATTTTTATTTAAATAAACGTTTTAATTAACCAATTCTCCTGCCTCTTTATTATCGTAGATATAAAAAAATATATGTACATATGAATCATACAATCTCTATCATGAATAATACTTAATGAAATGAAAATTTGAACCTTTTTTTCCATCTCAATCTTGAATAATACTTAATGGAATGAATATTTGACCATATTATTTTGTTGATTTTTAATACTGAATGGACAAAGAAAAACTTCCTTTTTAAATCTTCTCATTCAATGAGTGAACACTTTTTATTATTTAATATTTTTATATTTATGAATTAAATAATTTTTTTTAATAATACAATAATAATTTTAAATATAAAAAATTAATTTAAAAAGTAATTTGATTTTTTTAATTAAAAAATACATACATTTTTTATGTCTTATTTCTATTCAATGGCTAAACTATTTTCCGTATTTAATAAAAATATTTATGTATTAATATTATTATTATTATTATTATATTTATTATTATTATTATTGTTATTATTACTATTATTTCAATAGGGTTTTATGTAAAATAGATATTTTTGAATCAATTTGGATTCTCTAACCACCTTTAAACCTTTAATATGAGATCCACAAATTTACTGTTACATTATTTATTCATTATCCATGCAATAAAATAATAGTTTTAAATATAAAAAATTAATTTAAAAAGTAATTTGATTTTTTTTTATTAAAAAGTAAATACATATTTTATTTCTTATTTCTATTCAATGGCTAAACTCTTTTCCGTATTTAATAAAAAATTTATGTATTATTATTATTATATTTATTATTATTATTATTATTATTATTATTATTATATTTATTATTATTATTATTATTATTATTATTATTATTATTATTATTATTATTTCAATTGGGTTTTATGTAAAATAGATATTTTTGATTGATTAAATTGGATTGTCTAACAACCTTTAAACCTTTATCATGAAATCCACAAATTTAGTGTTACTTTATTTATTCATTATCCATCCATACATAAATTTACCGTTACAATGTTAAGAATAAATAGTCTATTGAGTACTGATATTTTGCTGAGTCTTTCATTCAATACACAAATTTTTTGATACACTGTTGAATACAGTTATTCTGTTAAATGATTGTCAGTTATCACACATATCTAGTGAAACACTATTGAATATTGTTATTATGTTGAATCATTGTCATTCAACCCACAAATCTATACTATTAATTATCAAGAGTGTTATTCTGACTCTTTGTCAATAATAATTAATTAATTAATTTATAATTTTCTTTTCCATTTTTGAATCAATTGATGGCCACTCTTTCTAAAGTTCAGTTTTATCTATATAATATTTGTAATACCCCGTAAATCATTTTTACTCCGGATAATATTAGTTGTGATCAACTGAGTCCCAGTGTACCCTGAGAAATTATCTGCAGAGATAATTAGGGTAACTGTTGAACTTAGAGTAAATCCAATTAATATTATCTGACTCTGAGATATTTAAGTATTTGAACTTTAGAGACTTTTTGGATAATTAGTAGTATGGCTAATTGATGATATTATTCTATATCATTTCTTTCCATTCCTTTTTCCTTATTAGGACAAGAGAAAGAAAAGGATAGAAAGGATTTTGGAGAGAAAGAAAAGAGAAGGAAAGGAAGAGAAAAAGAGGAAAAAGTTCAAGAGCAAAATCATCAAGAACATCATCAAATCTTCATCAAAACATCTTCCAATCTTCATCATCATCATCTATTCAAGGTGGGTTCTAGATAGAAACTTAAGTTCTAGAGTTAGAATTGATTTTTAGCTTAAGTTAGGTTTATGAGAAATTGCTTAAATTGGTAATCAATGAAATTTAACGGTTGAAATGTGTTATAAACTAGGTAGTATAAGTTATATGAGTGTAGAATCATCTATATTAGATTGTGGGATGTTTGGATATGTTTTGGTGAAGTTTTGGACCCATGGGAACTCAGCTGTTACGCTGCAGAACTTCTAAAATTTCCCAGATTTGCACTGCGAATCCCCCAACGAAGGGGAAATCGTGCACTCGTTGGCTGTTCGCACGACAAAGGCGAAGGCGAGCATTCGCCAGACGTTCACACTGCAAACTTTACCTTGGTTTTGCTACTGACTTGGTTCGCCAGATGTTCGCACTGCGAATGGTGCAGCGAACAAGTGTTGGCTAGGCGTTCGCTGGACGCTTCGCACTGCGAATGAAGTAGCGAGCAATCGTTGGCTTCTTCGCAATGCGAACATGACAGATCATCCAACTTGTTTCTTTGTAATACCCCGTAAATTATTTTGCTTCGGATAATATTATTTGTGATCAACTGGGTCCCAGTGTGCTCTGAGAAATTATTTGCAGAGATAATTAGGGTAACTGTTGAACTTAGAGTACATCCAATTAATATTATCTGACTCTGAGATATTTAAATGTTTGGGCTTTAGAGACTTTTTGGACAATTAGTAGTGTTGCTAATTGATGATATTTTCCCTATAATATTTCTTTCCTTTCATTTTCCAAAGAAAACGATAGAAAGGGGTTTTGGACAGAAAGAATAGAGAAGGAAAGGAAGAGAAAAAGAGGAGAAAAGTTCAAGATCAAAATCATCAAGAACATCATCAATTCTTTATCCAATCATCTTCAAATCTTCACCATCTTCATCTATTCAAGGTGGGTTCTAGATAGAAGCTTTTGTTTTAGATTTTCTTAGATTCTAGGACTAGGTTAGAATGGTAAGGAAATTGGATTAATTGCAAAATCTTGAAAATTAACGGTTGAAATGTGTTATAACTTGAGTACTATGAGTTATCTGAGTGTGGAATCGTTTATGTTTGATTGTGGGAGGTTTGGTTATGTTTTGGTGGGGTTTTGGAACCATGGGAGTTCAGCTGTTACGCTGATGAACTTCCTGCATTTCCCAGATTCGCACTGCGAATCCCCCAGCGAAGGGGAAATCGTGGACTCGCTGGCAGCTCGCACTGCGAATGCGAAGGCGAGCGTTCGCCAGTGGTTCGCACTGCGAACCTTACGTTGTTTTTACTACGGCCTTGGTTCACCAGCGTTCGCACTGCGAATGGGGCAGCGAGCAAGTGTTGGCTAGGCGTTCGCTGGACGCTTCGCACTGCGAATGAAGTAGCGAGCGTTCGCTGGCTTCTTCGCAATGCGAACATGACAAAACATCCAACTTGCTTCCATCATAACTTTTGTATCGTTGATCCATTGTGAGTGTTCTTGGTATCGTTTTAAAGCTGGGAACATATTCTAGCTAATGGTAGTGAGAAATACCTGTTTATTGCCCGATTATATAAATCGGAAGGAACCGTAAATTGGTATAATTGTGGTATGTTGAATTATGCATGTTCCATTATGTGATTGATGATTATATGCCTATGCTCGTACTGGTAAACATGTTTGAATATGTATGCATGTGAAAATGAAATAGGTAGGGTGAGGAATATTATTGTAAACCATTGTCGGAAAGTGTGAAATAACAATTTCGACGACGCTCGCGCATAAGAGGCCGAGGCGGACGTCTATTACCGAATGGTATGGAAAGAATTACACTAGTCTAGATCATGTTGATTTTATGTTAATAGATAAGACAAGAGAGGTCTTAGGCTAATATGGCCGGGGGATTGTCGAATATAATCCCATTTATGTTTATGATCAGGTAATTGTAACCAACGCCCTTGAGAGGCATTTAAGAGTCTCGAGCTCCTCTAAATGCAGGCATTACTACTTGGCAGGTTTGATTCCCAATGTTATAGTACGATGGAATCTACGGGTAGAGACTTGTGATGGCATGAGAGGCCATGAGAAGTGACGAATTAAGGCGATAATGCATCCCTTAATTCCGAATCCATTCGTATGCCAAGTAATTACATGGACCCATGACTCGGGTCGTCTTCTAGACGTAGAAGCGGACGAGAAAAGGGGATGCCTTGGTATTGGGTTACCGTTTAGCGATACTGTGAGTTAGTGAGACTCACGGGCATGGATCCGTATAGTGTGTGTGTACTCAAAGTCACTTCCCTTCCCTTATGACTTGAGTTAGGATGTTAGAATCTTGTAAAGCCGAGAGGAATATAAGATAGCGAACTCACTGAGATTTGATGTATCTCACCCCACTGTTGTTGTTTACATCACAGGTTCTGCAGGTTCGGCGAAGGGTAAGGACAAGGTTATTTGAATTTCCTTACGGGTCGTAGCTTT
The DNA here is from genome assembly GCA_022829125.1 of Lathyrus tuberosus. Classification (NCBI taxonomy): domain Eukaryota; kingdom Viridiplantae; phylum Streptophyta; class Magnoliopsida; order Fabales; family Fabaceae; genus Lathyrus; species Lathyrus tuberosus. Next base: position 7,017,898 of record JALAZF010000213.1, read on the forward strand.
TGGATGGCATGGCTTCCGCTATGGCGTTTTATTTTGAGATCATTGTATTGATCTAGTTCTTAGTGCATTTTGGGACATCTTGTATACGTTATGCCGTAGGATTTAGAACTTTGTATTTAGGGCATTTAGTGTATACAATGTGTTAACTAGGGACTTGTACATATATATTTCAGTACCAAATGTATTATTCATGTATGATATATGCTTGATGTATGTATGTATATGTGGGCGTTACCGTTGGTATTAGAGCAGGTCGTATCCTCGACCTAGCCATGAGATAGTATAAGTGTTTCTTTCCGTTTCATATGTGTTGTGTCGCCATTGGTCTTACGTGTTATATTTATGGTATTGAGCCTGATCAACTTAATCCTATCTGTATGACATTTAGGAACATGGCCGACCGACGCAGAAACAACCGTGGTAGACCGAGAACTACTCCAGCAGGGACAAATCCGCCACGGGACGAAGGGAATGCCCCTCTGTATCAATTCATGCAGCAGATGCAGCAACAGCAGAATCAGTTTGTGCAGCAAATGGTACAGCAAATGGCTGGTGGTGTGCATCCTCCAGTGGTTGTTCTTGAAGCTGCAGGGGGAACCTTTAGGGATTTCATTCGTATGAATCCTCCAGAGTTTCTGGGAGGGTTAGATCCAGTAAAGGCTCACGAATGGATATCCGGTATGGAGCGGATTTTCTTGATCGTTCAGTGTAGTGAAGAAAATAAGGTTGTTTTTGCTTCTCACTTGCTAAAAGGTCCTGCTATGAGATAGTGGGAAAGCGCTTCAGCCTTAATGATAATTCAAGAGGTACCGAAAGTGTGGGAACAGTTTAAGATAACATTCATGGAGAAGTATTTTCCAAGTTCCTTAAGGTCTCAAAAAGAATTCGAATTTCAGCAGCTGAGACAAGGTAACTTGACGGTGGCTTCATATGCGAAAAAGTTTGAGGTTATGGCAGCTTATTCTAGACAAGCCATGTATGCTCCTGATGAAAGGTGGAAGATTGATCAGTTTCTGTTTGGTTTAAGGGTTGAAATTCACATAGCGTATCTCAGCGGGAATTCACTAGCTATGCTGAATTGTTACGACAGTGTTATGTGGCGGAGCATAGTTTAAAGAAGGTACAAATGGAAGGAGAATTAAGTAGGGTGAACCAAGGTGATCGTGGGCGATCGAATCAACATTTTAGACCAAGGCAACAAGCTTTCAAAGGAAAGCAACTTCACGGTTCTAGATCTAGCGCACCTTCGGTGTGCCGTTTTTGTGCGAAGAGGCATGCTGGTAGATGTCATTTCGAAGGAGTGGAGTGTCATCGATGCCATAAAATGGGTCATTTGGCGAGGGATTGCCCTCAGGGTCGAATTTTTGCACAAGAGAAGAATGCTGGTCGAGTATATACCTTGGATGCCAGGAAGACAAAGGGTGATAACTCCTTGATTGCGGGTACGTGTTTGGGAATCCTTGCTTTGTTTTATTTGATTGTGGAGCTACACATTCTTTTGTGTCCACGCTATGCGTGAAGCGACTTGGGTTGCAAGCTGTTCCTTTATCTCCACCCATGGTGGTTACTACTGCCATGGATGAAATTGTTGAAGCACCGTTGATGTGTGAAAATTGTGTATTGTCGGTGAATGAAAGAGTCTTCCAGATTGATCTTATTTTTTTGCCGCTTAAGAAAGTGGATGTTGTTATGGGAATGGATTGGCTTTCAGCTAATTTGGTATTTATCGGGTGTGAAGAAAAACTAATCATTATTCCATCTACTGAAGCTACTCCGAAGGATGTGTTAACTACTATTTTAGAAGGTACGGTTGTAATGATTAATTTCTTGTTTGAGGGGGAAAAGTCTATTCTTTTGATTCTTATTAAGGAGGAGAGTAGTAACCTTCAAGTTTCGAGTATTCCGGTAGTTTGTGACTTTCCTGAAGTTTTCCCCGAGGATATCTGTTGTACCCCAAATTTTTTCCCTTAGACTCTTTGATTCGTCTGCATAACATATTAGGCCAATCATTCGTGCATGACTAACCACTTTATCTAGTTTGGTTGTTTGTTTGTTTCATTTGTGAATACAGGTACTGCTGTGGAAGATTCCAGATCTTGAAGGTTGTGTTGTGCGTGTTTGTGGAGGTTCTATGGGCTTGACAAGTGTATATGAATTCCTATTTAGGGTTTTCCCGCTATTGGAGTTTGAAAATGGTCGTTTGAGAACTAGTCGTAGTTTTCGTGGCAAGTGGTATTACGGGGTGTACCTTCGTGATCACCATTTAAAGTTCTTGCGAAAGGAGTTGGGACGTTCGTATTGGAAGATTGTGATCGGTTCGCTTTGAAGTTGTTTAAATTCAAAAATTCATCAGATCCAATGTTCAAAATCAAGACTGTAAAACTTGGGATTAACGTCATTTTCATGATGGATTATAAGGGTGCTAAAGGATTTCAAATTTCATCTTCAATCTTGAGGATCAAGAGGGAGATTTCTATTATGAAGCAAGTTAGACATCCGCATCTTGTTCACCTTCCTGAGTTCCTTTCCAACCATACTAAGTTTTACATCATATTGGAGTTCATCATATGCGGTGAGTTTGTTTGATAAATATGTATGCCGCAGACATCTTATTGGAGCTGAATCTAGGAGATACTTCCAGCAGCTTACTGATGGTGTAGACTATCACCTTAGTAAGAAAGTTCATCGTAGAGGTTTAAAACTCGAAAACCTTTGTTTGAGGGCGTTGCCAGAACAAGTGAAATTGTTAACATAATCCATAAAATTTATTTACGTGAAGCCTCTGAATCCTTTTATAATCATTAGTATCGCCACTTTCTAATCACTTTACATCCACGATCCATTTGGTCATGCTAGAACAATTCTATGATAACTATTTTTAGCCTAATCGTTGCAGTATTTAAGCTAAAGCAGTAATTTAGCATCACGCCAATGCCTTCAAAATTTCCCACCTACAAATTAGGTAAATGCTTAAAAAATGAATGAGACTCTGAAGTATTTAAAGCTAGATCATCACTTCATAATGTGAAACTAGCCAAGGCTAAATTTTGAATAAGAGCATGTGATTGGTAATTCATCTGAGATGGCGCTTGTTTCTAGATTGGGTATTATTCCTAGAAGCGTTGAAGTTTACAAGCATGACAGAGATTTGGAGGTTCTTAAAATGCAATAGTAGTCAATAATAGCTACATGCTTTCCCTCAAGAAACCTCGTAAATAATTCGATAAATATAAAGCTGGTACAATTTTTAAACATTGTCAAAACAAATAAAGTGCTAGGCATAATCCCTAATGATTCCTATCAAGGCCTATACGGTATCACAGCTTGTAGAATCGAACTGATGTTTCAACTCCTGAATGTGCTCTTTCGGTGCCGTCGTAATCGATGAAGTTGCCCAAACTCTTAAGCCATTTACCACCCGAGTGCGAACGAGGTGCATAATTTGATAGAGGGGTTGCTCTTCATATTAATCACAAGATCACAACACCTGCATATTAGTATTCTACAAAGTTCAGCTCTGTGAAAAGTACAACAGTAATAGTAAAAGAGTTTGGTAGAGAATTACAAATCTTGAAAGCATACAAACCTGGCCACCTTCATGACAATTCCTAGAAGATTCAAAGCGAATACGCCACTCAATTCTACAGCAGAATTTTCCTAAAGGAACTTAAGCTTCGCTGGCCATCTTCATCAATCCTCAAGTTACCATAATTCACAACGCATCTTCATGCCGTAGCCAAGATTTCGTCGAGTTCTACACCTACAAAATAACAAGTGCATAAAGACCAAGTTTCTAGTGCAAAATTGAGTTCAAGCACTAATTTGATTTTGACATTACCGAATGTGGTTAAATTTCGGTTTCATATACAAGGGTGCACGTCATTACAAGAGCAACTACTGGAAATGTTTTGATAATCCAAAGAAAGTAAAAAACATGTACTTCTAGTTCGCCAAACATCGACACTGAAAACACCTTTTGGACCAACTTTTATGAAGGAATTGAAATTAGTTGGAGCACCACCTCCCACAGCTTATATCAGGCCCCACCTTCTCAACAAATATCCAGCAGTTCAACGACAATTCCAACATCTGCAGCCACACACAATTCAATCATAATGGAAACAATTTATGGTGGTACCTACACGTTCAGACAGCAGTTCAAGGCAAGACCTTAAATAATATTCAATTTGTTGAACCAAAAGAAAAGAATTTGAACTTAGAGGACAAAAGAGACGTGTAAAAGTTAGAATTTCCAAAAAAAGGAAACATTACTAATTAGGCCTCAGATTTTCTTTTCCGTATCAAAATCATGCGCAAAAAAAAAAGATTTGGTTCAAAGGAACTAAATGAGTTTCAAAAAGGGAAATTAAAATCAGAGGATCTCATCATTTTCAAATTGGAACTGCGGGCAATATCGTAAATCGACACTACCAGCAAAATTTCCCAAATTATCAAAATCACGGTTTCAAAGCAGCAAAACTTTCCAAAACCAGAAGAGATGGAAATTAAACGGGGCAATATTCGAAATCAAGTTTCCCAAACCGTTCAGAGAATCACCATCAAGTCGTACCAAAACTTGCCAAACGAGTTCCAAACGTCCAAATTTTGAAAACCAAATCAAATCGTCAGAAGTAATACAAATCAAATCGGGCAAAGAATAATATCTGCTTTCAATACCAACATTAAAAACATTCCAAAATCCTCATCATTGGCCAACATTATAAAAGGGACCTATTTCCATCAGAAAAAAGGGGGAGAGAACGATACGAAAAATTCAAGAGAGAAAAATCACAAAAATCCCAAATCAGCAAATACCAAACCGTTTCCAAACCCACCGACCCAGGCTCAGAACACCGGAGGTGCTCATCATCGCCTCAACATTCAGAGCAGAAGGAGATCAAAGCAACAACATAAACCACGAGCTCGCGAAAGAAAGAGGTAAAGAGAGAAAGAGTTCTTCCCTGACGGAGATCCGTGAAGCTCTCGCCGCCGCCGCCGCCGATCGCTTTCCCTTTTCTCATTTTGCTTTAAATTATTGTGCCTTGTATTGTAATACTCTCAACATAGTGAAATCGGGGACGGGAACCATGGGGGAAGGGTATATTTTGTTTGTTGTTGTTTGATCGAGTGAGACGAGGAATCGAGAGAGAGAAGAGAAGAAAAAGAGAGTGGCAGCGCGATTGGGGTTTAAAACCCTAGTTTCTGAGCGATTACATGAAGAGGGCGAGAGAGGAGAGTGAGTTGATCCGTGTGGGATCCCTCCGTTCACCTAATCATTGTTTTTTTAATAACCCAATTCAACCTTTAGGATAACCTTCTTTTTTTTAACACTAAAGCTCTTTTTTTTTGAAATCGTATTATTTTCTTTAAATCAAATAAACCCCTTTTTTTATTAATCTAACTTTTAATCTTTTCTAAATAATTAACCTGTTTTATAACTAATCGTAAAAAGGGCCTAAGACGTAGAACCTTTAAGTCTAAAAACCAATTCCCCACCTTTTTTTTTTATTAGCAACTTTTCTTAAAAAAATAATTAATCCTTTTACTAAGAGTTTAAAACTAAAATCTTCTAATGAGGACTCTTTTAAAATAATTATTAATAATTTTTCACATAATAAATTAAATTAACATTTTCTTATTATTCAAGATTTAAAAACCTTTCACAAGTAAACCTCTAAATTCAAGTCAATAAAACCTATAAACAAAATCCTAAAAAATAATAACCTCAATAAACCTTTTTCGTAATAAACCTTAAAATCAATCTTTCTCAATTAATCTGAAAACTAAATCAACTCGCTAGACTTGCGCTTGAGTGAATCGCTTGATGTGTGCCTTTTATGATTGATATTTTGCTTGCTACATATTTATATTGATATTGTTTACTATGTCTAAAACCTTTTCAAAAATACTAAAAAACTCTCGATCCAACGTCGAGCCACTTTTCTGCCTATGTAAGTCGAGTGCCTTCGGGCCTCGCATTCAACCTTTTCGGTCACCATACACTTTTGCTAGCCCACTTTGCTAGTATGCACAACTAATCTAAGTTGGGTCCCTCGACATTCCAAAGGAAGGTTCCTTAATATTGACTAAACCGTCATAGGACTAACACTTTAGAACCCTTGGCCTTAGGATTCGGAGTCGCCGTACTCCACGTCTCGCCGTAGACACTTAGAATCTTAGCCTTAGGATCGGAGTCGCCGTACTCCAAGTAAATGCTCCGCCGCGTACATTTACAATCCTACCCCTCTTGAACCAACCTACAACTTTAGAGTCGCCGCACTCTATGTAAGGTCTTGCCCAAGACTTTACTTCCCCTTGGAACCTTGACCCCGTCAAGAAGTTCCTCTTTTCAGAACTACGCATACTCTGATTCTACTCCCGAGGATACGTAGGCGTAAGGTGCGATACCTTATCGAGTATACTTAGATACTAACCCCTAGGGTTCAACCTTTAGCATAGCACCTTAGCAAGCGAATGAGAGATAACATATGTACTAACGAGAGGTTCCCGTAGAGTACTACGGACGTTTAGGATGCTAATACCTTCCCTAGGCGTAACCAACCCCCGAACCTTAGATCTTTAGGTTTTTTTTTTCGCTTTTGAACCTTTCCTTTGGATAAATCAAAGACGGTGGTGAACATTTAAAGAAATGTGATCCTAGTTCATTAATAACTATGGTATCCAATTCTCACCGCAACAGAAATGGCGACTTCACTGGGGATTGTCGAGGGTTTCCCCTATCTTGTTTTCTTATGTTATCTTTCTTTATTTTATTTGCTTATTATTTGTTGTGCTGGGTTACTTATCTGGTGAGACAAAGTCCTACACCCGGACTAGAGTGACAATTATGATAGGAACGGTGAGAATTCAAGGATACTTTGAGGGAGTCGATTCCTGAAAAAGTTGAATTGAGACTTCACCACTCAGTCTAGGCCCTATCGAATTTAATTTTGTCCAACGAGTCAATTCGTGAAGACGCTATTATTTCGAACTAAAGGCCATCGAGACTGGGGACCGTAGTTACCTTTAACCCAACTTGGCCTATTAGGATGTAGTGCGGGGACTATGCGGGAGTCTATTTCTGCAATAGTCGCTACGCGATACTACACTCGGACGAGATTCTCTTGAGAATATTATTGACTACCAAGTGATCTGGAAAATCGATAATATCTGAAAGATGGATTGTAGACTCTGGGAACTTCTAGAACCCATTCGGCAGGTACATCTTGAAACCATAGTACACACCTTATGGGAGGGTAGACCTTGGCTCCATGCTGTGACCTCTCAAACCTAGGACTTTTGCTTGTCTGTTTGATCTTGTCTGCTTATCCGTGCTTTGTGTTTTGTGTGGTTGCATTCTCGCATTCATAAGCATCATATCATAAAGATTCATGGAACTTAGTCTTGTTTATAAACATCATAAGGATATCATGGACTCTAAAAAAAAAATTTTTAAAAGAAAAAAAATGTTGAAGTACCTTTACAAAAGTCATAACCTGGACGATCTAAGGAGACTAGAAACTTTGCTGACAAATAAAGAAAGGTTCAAATCAAGATATGGGAAGCTGTTATCTCCACTCTATTATGGCCTATCATTATTATCAGTCGGTACCTAAACTGGAAGACTATTCTCAGCTGATGGAGTTACTAATTCAAGACAAATATCCATTTCTCAACTTCGGTTAGTATTCAAGCTAGCTAAAAGGAGGTTATTGAAAAAACTATTTATTACAAGAAATGGAAAGCTCAAGAAGATACCTCATCCCATTCTAAATCATCAGTCAACATTTCGTCGACAAGTCTATTCTAGAAGAAACTTGGATGGAAGAAGGAAGTCAAAAGAATTCAAGACAATACCGTTGGAAGAGTCTCCTTAGTTCCATCATTATTAGCTTTTATTTAGCTATTACGTTATGACTGTTGTAAGACGTACAGACGCGTTTTATAATTAATTTTGTAATAAATCAATTTTTAATATTCCGGTACTAATGATTGTAACCGACTTTTTTATGGTTCTTAAGACGAGCCTTTTGATATTCCATGATGATTATAAATAGCTGAGTTTCCATGAATCTTGTTGCATAGCATTTGCATTTTGCATTTCTCTCTATCAAGGAACTAGAAATCTTGTATTGCAGGCATTGTATGATGGATTACGGAAAGAAGGGAGTTGTGTCGTACACCTTCGAAGTTTCGGATGTTGAACAACTAAGGGAACTAGGAGATCAGATCGAAGATCCCGAGGCGTTCGCTGAGAAGTATGGAAACATCCTCCCGTTATTGCAGACTCGAGTAGCCGCTGGTTTATTGGAAACGCTGGTTCAATTTTACAACTTGATCTATCATTGCTTCATCTTCCAAGATTTCCAACTGATGCCTACGTTGGAAGAGTACTCCGCTCTGTTGGGGATCCCCGTCAAAGACTCACCTCCGTTCTCTGGTGGAGAAGGAAGACCCAGCCAGGAAGACATTGCAAGAGCAACCCGCATAAAGTTGTTAGAGATCCAAACCCATATGACATTCAGAGGAGGAATTGACGGCTTGCCTACCCAATTTTTGTTCGAGAAAGCTCGCCACTTTGCTAGTGTAGGGAACACTGGGGCATTCGAGCACATCTTCGCGCTGCTAGTCTACGGTTTGTTCTTATTTCCGAATATCAAAGATTTTGTCGACGTCCATGCCATAAGGATTTGTATGCTCAAAAACCCCGTGCCGACGTTGTTAGCCGATGCCTACCACTCTATCCATTCAAAGGCTCTGAAGGGAGAAGGTCGGATTACTTGTTGCACCGCTATCCTCTATAGGTGGTTTATTTCGCACCTACCGAAGTCTACTGATTTTTGGGACGTGGAAGATGGTTCAGGATGGCCTGTGAAGCTCATGGCTCTCACTCACTCGGATATTGTTTGGCATGACCCGATGTATGGAGGAATCCCTATGATTCATAGCTGTGGAGATTTTCCCAATGTACCTCTTCTTGGTACAAAGGGATGTGTCAGCTATAACCCTGTACTCGCCCGTCGTCAACTGGGGCACCCCATGGAAGAAGTACCCGATCCAGAAAACCTGACCAGAATTTTCCTCTATCAAGGAGAGAATCTTGGATTGAAGACTAGAATTGTGTTTGCTTGGCATTGCATCAATCGACAAGGAATGACAGTGACAACAAATCCTGATTGCTCGGTTACCGAAGAATGTCTAGCATGGGCGCGCGAAAGGGCTCTGACCTTGAGTATGCCTTATCCCCGTCCCAAACCTCCCGTGGTCCAATCAGATGAAGTTCTAAAGTTGAAGGCTGAAATAGAGAAGCTGACTCTAGACAAAGCAAGAATGCAGGATCAGATCGACAGGCTGATGGAAGAACTCCATGGAAACAAGGGGCATCATCCAGTGGATTAGACTCCTAGTTCCTTTATGTTTATCTATGTAATAAAACTCTGGAGGTGTACCAGCTCTTGAAATTTCAATAAAATGTTTTATTTGCAATATCTACAATGAACGCAATACAATTTTAGTTCCTTGATAGTTGCATCGCATTCGCATTTCATATCATCTGCATGTGCATGTTTCGTCCTTTTTCTTATGTCCTGCTATCTCTCTTCAGTTTCTGTCACCCTGAATCCTCTGTTCCGAGACAAGCTGTCAAGTCACTATTCAGGAAGGAAGATGAATAACTCAGAGCAAGAAAAGCAGGACCTCCACAAAGAAATAACTAATCTGAAGAGTGGCTTTGAAAGGCTTTCTGCTTTGGTTGAAACCCTGGTAGCAAATCAATCTGCATCCCAGACCCCGCTTTATGAGACCATGACTCTTGGAAACACACTGACGCCCACTTCTGAGATTCCCGGCCTTAAGGAACAAACTGCTAAGACTGTGTTGCAAGGAAATTATAAAGGATCTCGTAGCCAAGTTAAACAACATAAGGAGCAATATTATCATTCTAACCAGAGACCTCCTCAGTATCAACAAGATCTTACATATCAGCCTATGCAGCAGACACCCGTCTATCAACTTTTTGTTTATCCACCGGCTCCCGTTTATCAGCCAGCGCAAACTCCGCAGAATCATCAACGAGTACTCAATACTCCTAAACAACAGAGGGACCCGGTGCCATATCCAGATGCTCCTAACAGAAGACCACATAAACCTCTAGCTTCCTCTCTTCCGATAACTTATACTGAGTTGTACCCCTCCTTGGTGCGACAAGGTTTGATTACTACCAGAGCTTTGGGTCCACCTCCTAACCCACTTCCACCTAAGTATGATTCCAATGCTCATTGCCTGTTTCACGAAGGGGCACCTGGCCATGATATAGAAAATTGTTATGCTTTTAAGGATGTCGTGAAGAAGTTAATGAATCAGAAGATTCTGTCTTTTGGTGACTCTCAACCAGACATTAAGAAAGCTCGTACTGATATTACTCCTGTTACTCAAGCAACTTTGAACCAGGATCAAATTCGCAACCAATGGTGGGTTAGTCCAAAACGTCCTCTGAATCAGCAGTCATACCACCGTAGGTCGCGCCAACAGGCTGGACAAAGACCAAAGAAACAGAAGCATTACACTCCGCTACCATTGCCATATAGTCAACTCTTGCCGGATTTAATCAAAGGTGGACTCATCGTGCCAAAGGAATTGAAGCTAGTGCCTTTCCCATATCCACCAGGTTTTGACGTTAACGCCCAATGTGACTACCATGCTGGGGCACCGGGGCATTCAACCGACGACTGTAAAGTACTACCGAGTAAGGTTCAGACCCTGCTCGACTCCAAGATGATCTCCTTCACGCCTCGAGGCGTTCAGATTCATACTCCTCCACCCAATCATGCAGGTTCATTAGTCCCGACTGTGGAAGAAATTACCAAGGATGGAAGTGAAGATGTTTCTCAAGAAAATCTGACTTATCAACCACAATCTCGTCAGGTAACACAGCAGAGTCATGCTCTGAAAGAGTTTGATCCAATCCCCTTGACCTACAGTCAGTTGTGGAATTATTTCTCCCGAAACTCGGTAATGGAACCTATAAAAGCTAAGCCTACGAAGTCCCTCTCTTCTAAAGACAATCTAAATGTCAATTGCGAATTTCACGATGGGGCAGTGAGGCATTCGACCGAAGAGTGCAAGGCCTTCCAGGAGAAAGTTCAAGAGATGATTGATAAGGAGGTGCTGACCTTCAAAGGAGGAAGCCCAGTTGTGAATGGAGTTCCTTTGTGCTGATTGGACACGGATAACAAGAAAAGGCCTTCCCAAGATCATTCAAGTTGTTTTTTTTTCTGCATTTGTTTTCTTTCTTTGATTATTAAAGCATGTTTTCATGTAAGGACTTGTTATTTCGAACGTTAATGTGATTGAGTGTTTTTTTGAAGAAATCCATTCGCTTCGCTCATGTTTTTAAAACTGTTTACTGTTTTATAATGCCAATACTGAATGGAGGATGATGAAATAAAACATAACATCTCTTGTTGTATGCTTTCGAACGAAACCCTGCTAAGGATATAAGGCATTGTTTCAAAATCCCAAACACCGGAGATAAACCTTCGTTAACCCCTTTTGAGCTTTGGAGTAGTAGTTTTCTTCTCTAAAAAATTCAAAGAATCCTCATGTTGTACCAGGGGCAAGGTAATTTTCAAAAAAATGGTAAGTATACCGAAGAAGGGGGTGGGTACCAAATAAAATTTGAGCCACATATCCTTTGTTTCTTCAACCATGATCTAAAACCACTATAAAACCCTCAAAAGATCTCATTGAAGTAGGGTTTATTTCGAGAGCATATTCGATGAGGTAATGTTTCCTGACTCCTATGAGTTACACTCAAAAATTCATATTGGCATTATAGAAACAGGAATTATGTCATATCCTAACCAGTGATGCGGTCACAAGTTTGTGATATGCCTTTTCCAATAAACTTCAAAACAAACATGATGTTGTATTAGCAATTTCGGAATTTACATTTCCTGCATGTAAATACTGCTTGATGTCATAGAAGTTCGCAAACAGCTATGAGAAGTTCAACCTCTGAGATATGGAACTCTGTTGAAGATTACCTTTCATTGCTAAGATAACCGATCTGGGGCATGTTACGTGAAGACCCATTTAAGCAGGGGCAAGAGGTTTTCCTCAATTTGTAACCTTCACAAACTGACTTACTCAAGGGGTAATTTTGAAGATTCAGCATGCAGAATGTCGGCAATCTGAGCCAGTTACGTCGAGATTCTACCAATCTCTCAAGAGTTAGAAGACATTGGAACAATTAGGATGCCAAGTCTCCTGTAAAATCCTTTTGAGATGATTTATTTTCGTAGACCATGCAGTTTGGGGCATTCAAGAATTGAAGACGTTTCCAACAATCGATGTTTGAAAATGGAGACTACCATACAAGACAAAGCTACATTAAATTCATAGCATTTCTCCGCCTAATTTCCCGAATATATTTTAATAGCATGATAACTCCCCAGCAAGTTTTCATTCTAGAAAGTCATGATGATTCCCCAGTGAATCATTATTTCAGGCAATTATGACAGAATCAGTACAAGATTTCAGCATCTGGTTGACCTAAGGATCCCCAAAGAATCTCCTTGGCATCAATCTTCTCCGATGAAACGAGTGTTTATTTCACTCCGCAATGTTCTTCTCGAATTTCAACTTCCTCAACAGTGGATGTTTATTTCATCCCCACTGAAGACTAGACTTTGACGTCTACAACTACAATATGGGTTCAAGTTCCCCAACAAAGGGGATATTTGTTTTATCCCTGTGATGCCAACTATTGCTACGTTACTTCAGCTTATTTCAGTTGTAGAGGATATTTATTTTACCCCCATCAAGGCCTCTACGAACCCGAGCTTGATCCGTCCCCAGTGGATCTTTTCTCATCTAGAGTATCAGATTTCACCTTGACGATTCCTAAGTGAAGTCATATTATTATACCCCCAAGTGGATTGTTATTTCCCCAGAGAAGTTTGGACCTTGAAGTTCAACTATTGAGTTCCATATTTGGATTTCTACAGAGCTTGACAGACGTATCTCTCGTGCAGAGGATGGACAGGCTTCATCTTTGTTTTCTTTTTCTCCTGTTTCTTTCTCTGTTTTGTCAGCATGAGCATAAGCATCGCATGGCATCTTCGCATTCGCCTCTGTGCATGCTTTCTTTTTGTTTGTTTCTTGTCGCTTTAGCTTGATCTTTGTTTGCGCCGTGTTGGGTTTGTCCGATCTCTCCAAGTAGGTCGTCAGCTTTAGGCAGAGAATGCTATCTATTGCTAAGTCTCCCCACAGAGTTCAACCCTCGTGGATGATGGTTATTTCAGTTACCTTTTTCCTTGCTTGGATAAGATAAAATCGTCGTTTGAGTTCATTTCTCAATGATAGGTCTTGTTTGACCGTTTCATTCTAGTTTGATCCTAGATTGAACTTTGGTCTTTGACAACTGGCCTTCCAGGCGCCTAGCAAAGTTTAAGCGTGCACCTACACTTTGTACATGTTGAGTCGCTGTGCTCTATATTTTGTTTTCGCCTCACCTTGTTTTTTTATGTTTCGAGCCGCTGTGCTCCTTGTTTTTCTTTTTGGTGTCGAGCCGTCACGCTCCTTGCTTTTCTTTTGGCGTCGAGCCGCCGCGCTCCTTGTTTTTCTTTTTTGGTGTCAAGCCGCCGTGCTCCTTGTTTTCTTTTTGGTGTCGAGCCGCCGTGCTCCTTGTTTTTCTTTTTGGTGTCGAGCCGCCGTGCTCCTTGTTTTTCTTTTTGGTGTCGAGCCGCCGTGCTCCTTGTTTTTCTTTTTGGTGTCGAGCCGCCGTGCTCCTTGTTTTCTTTTTGGTGTCGAGCCGCCGCGCTCCTTGTTTTTCTTTTGGTGTCGAGCCGCCGCGCTCCTTGTTTTTCTTTTTGGTGTCGAGCCGCCGTGCTCCTTGTTGTCGAGCCGCCGTGCTCCTTGTTTTTCTTTTTGGTGTCGAGCCGCCGTGCTCCTTGTTTTTCGTTTTGGTGTCGAGCCACCGTGCTCCTTGTTTTCTTTTTGGTGTCGAGCCGCCGCGCTCCTTGTTTTTCTTTTGGTGTCGAGCCGCCGTGCTCCTTGTTTTCTTTTTGGTGTCGAGCCGCTGTGCTCCTTGTTTTTCCTTTTGGTGTCGAGCCGTCACGCTCCTTGCTTTTCTTTTGGCGTCGAGCCGCCGCGCTCCTTGTTTTTCTTTTTTTGGTGTCAAGCCGCCGCGCTCCTTGTTTTGCTTCTCCGTTTCGAGCCGTCGTGCTCCTTGTTTTGTCTTTTTTGTTTCGAGCCGCCGATCCCTTGTTGTTTTCTTAGTGGTGTGTAAGTCCCGTGCAATGATAAGTCATAGGGCATTTTCCCTACGAGGTCCATTTACTTGGCATATAGGGGGTTTTAATAACCCTGTTCTTTTCCTTGGTGGTTCCTGAAGATCCCGTTTGATCTCTTCATTTGAAGGAATTTCCAGGTTTTATTTGTTTTGTTTGCATGATCCTACCGTCGTGTGGATCCTATCCTATCTTTTTGTATCGTAGACATCAACCGGTCACGCTTGAACCTGCTGGGTCATCGCCTTCGGAGCCCCAGTGTTGTTTCTTTTCCCCGGTGCGTCTGGTCGTCTCCAGTGAGTTCGTTGCTCATTACGTTCGTCTTCCGCTCTGTGTTCGCTTTCGTTTTGTCTGCATTTTACATTCTATCACCCCATCATTTCCATCATGCTAGAGTTCATAGCATGTCTGCATTAGGTCTAGTTTTGTCTATAGCATTGCATGATCATTGCATCTAAGGGCAAAATTTTCGGTTATCTGTATTTAAATATCTTTCACCATGACCTAATGACGATCTTCATCGCCCTGTCATCCGGTGAAGATATTTAAATAGGGGTAACTGTTGTACCCCAAATTTTTTCCCTTAGACTCTTTGATTCGTCTGCATAACATATTAGGCCAATCATTCGTGCATGACTAACCACTTTATCTAGTTTAGTTGTTTGTTTGTTTCATTTGTGAATACAGGTACTGCTGTGGAAGATTCCAGATCTTGAAGGTTGTGTTGTGCGTGTTTGTGGAGGTTCTATGGGCTTGACAAGTGTATATGAATTCCTATTTAGGGTTTTCCCGCTATTGGAGTTTGAAAATGGTCGTTTGAGAACTAGTCGTAGTTTTCGTGGCAAGTGGTATTACGGGGTGTACCTTCGTGATCACCATTTAAAGTTCTTGCGAAAGGAGTTGGGACGTTCGTATTGGAAGATTGTGATCGGTTCGCTTTGAAGTTGTTTAAATTCAAAAATTCATCAGATCCAATGTTCAAAATCAAGACTGTAAAACTTGGGATTAACGTCATTTTCATGATGGATTATAAGGGTGCTAAAGGATTTCAAATTTCATCTTCAATCTTGAGGATCAAGAGGGAGATTTCTATTATGAAGCAAGTTAGACATCCGCATCTTGTTCACCTTCCTGAGTTCCTTTCCAACCATACTAAGTTTTACATCATATTGGAGTTCATCATAGGCGGTGAGTTTGTTTGATAAATATGTATGCCGCAGACATCTTATTGGAGCTGAATCTAGGAGATACTTCCAGCAGCTTACTGATGGTGTAGACTATCACCTTAGTAAGAAAGTTCATCGTAGAGGTTTAAAACTCGAAAACCTTTGTTTGAGGGCGTTGCCAGAACAAGTGAAATTGTTAACATAATCCATAAAATTTTTTTACGTGAAGCCTCTGAATCCTTTTATAATCATTAGTATCGCCACTTTCTAATCACTTTACATCAACGATCCATTTGGTCATGCTAGAACAATTCTATGATAACTATTTTTAGCCTAATCGTTGCAGTATTTAAGCTAAAGCAGTAATTTAGCATCACGCCAATGCCTTCAAAATTTCCCACCTACAAATTAGGTAAATGCTTAAAAAATGAATGAGACTCTGAAGTATTTAAAGTTAGATCATCACTTCATAATGTGAAACTAGCCAAGGCTAAATTTTGAATAAGAGCATGTGATTGGTAATTCATCTGAGATGGCGCTTGTTTCTAGATTGGGTATTATTCCTAGAAGCGTTGAAGTTTACAAGCATGACAGAGATTTGGAGGTTCTTAAAATGCAATAGTAGTCAATAATAGCTACATGCTTTCCCTCAAGAAACCTCGTAAATAATTCGATAAATATAAAGCTGGTACAATTTTTAAACATTGTCAAAACAAATAAAGTGCTAGGCATAATCCCTAATGATTCCTATCAAGGCCTATACGGTATCACAGCTTGTAGAATCGAACTGATGTTTCAACTCCTGAATGTGCTCTTTCGGTGCCGTCGTAATCGATGAAGTTGCCCAAACTCTTAAGCCATTTACCACCCGAGTGCGAACGAGGTGCATAATTTGATAGAGGGGCTGCTCTTCATATTAATCACAAGATCACAACACCTGCATATTAGTATTCTACAAAGTTCAGCTCTGTGAAAAGTACAGCAGTAATAGTAAAAGAGTTTGGTAGAGAATTACAAATCTTGAAAGCATACAAACCTGGCCACCTTCATGACAATTCCTAGAAGATTCAAAGCGAATACGCCACTCAATTCTACAGCAGAATTTTCCTAAAGGAACTTAAGCTTCGCTGGCCATCTTCATCAATCCTCAAGTTACCACAATTCACAACGCATCTTCATGCCGTAGCCAAGATTTCGTCGAGTTCTACACCTACGAAATAACAAGTGCATAAAGACCAAGTTTCTAGTGCAAAATTGAGTTCAAGCACTAATTTGATTTTGACATTACCGAATGTGGTTAAATTTCGGTTTCATATACAAGGGTGCACGTCATTACAAGAGCAACTACTGGAAATGTTTTGATAATCCAAAGAAAGTAAAAAACATGTACTTCTAGTTCGCCAAACATCGACACTGAAAACACCTTTTGGACCAACTTTTATGAAGGAATTGAAATTAGTTGGAGCACCACCTCCCACAGCTTATATCAGGCCCCACCTTCTCAACAAATATCCAGCAGTTCAACGACAATTCCAACATCTGCAGCCACACACAATTCAATCATAATGGAAACAATTTATGGTGGTACCTACACGTTCAGACAGCAGTTCAAGGCAAGACCTTAAATAATATTCAATTTGTTGAACCAAAAGAAAAGAATTTGAACTTAGAGGACAAAAGAGACGTGTAAAAGTTAGAATTTCCAAAAAAAGGAAACATTACTAATTAGGCCTCAGATTTTCTTTTCCGTATCAAAATCATGCGCAAAAAAAAAAGATTTGGTTCAAAGGAACTAAATGAGTTTCAAAAAGGGAAATTAAAATCAGAGGATCTCATCATTTTCAAATTGGAACTGCGGGCAATATCGTAAATCGACACTACCAGCAAAATTTCCCAAATTATCAAAATCACGGTTTCAAAGCAGCAAAACTTTCCAAAACCAGAAGAGATGGAAATTAAACGGGGCAATATTCGAAATCAAGTTTCCCAAACCGTTCAGAGAATCACCATCAAGCCGTACCAAAACTTGCCAAAACGAGTTCCAAACGTCCAAATTTTGAAAACCAAATCAAATCGTCAGAAGTAATACAAATCAAATCGGGCAAAGAATAATATCTGCTTTCAATACCAACATTAAAAACATTCCAAAATCCTCATCATTGGCCAACATTATAAAAGGGACCTATTTCCATCAGAAAAAAGGGGGAGAGAACGATACGAAAAATTCAAGAGAGAAAAATCACAAAAATCCCAAATCAGCAAATACCAAACCGTTTCCAAACCCACCGACCCAGGCTCAGAACACCGGAGGTGCTCATCATCGCCTCAACATTCAGAGTAGAAGGAGATCAAAGCAACAACATAAACCACGAACTCGCGAAAGAAAGAGGTAAAGAGAGAAAGAGTTCTTCCCTGACGGAGATCCGTGAAGCTCTCGCCGCCGCCGCCGCCGATCGCTTTCCCTTTTCTCATTTTGCTTTAAATTATTGTGCCTTGTATTGTAATACTCTCAACATAGTGAAATCGGGGACGGGAACCATGGGGGAAGGGTATATTTTGTTTGTTGTTGTTTGATCGAGTGAGACGAGGAATCGAGAGAGAGAAGAGAAGAAAAAGAGAGTGGCGGCGCGATTGGGGTTTAAAACCCTAGTTTCTGAGCGATTACATGAAGAGGGCGAGAGAGGAGAGTGAGTTGATCCGTGTGGGATCCCTCCGTTCACCTAATCATTGTTTTTTTAATAACCCAATTCAACCTTTAGGATAACCTTCTTTTTTTTAACACTAAAGCTCTTTTTTTTTGAAATCGTATTATTTTCTTTAAATCAAATAAACCCCTTTTTTTATTAATCTAACTTTTAATCTTTTCTAAATAATTAACCTGTTTTATAACTAATCGTAAAAAGGGCCTAAGACGTAGAACCTTTAAGTCTAAAAACCAATTCCCAACCTTTTTTTTTTATTAGCAACTTTTCTTAAAAAAATAATTAATCCTTTTACTAAGAGTTTAAAACTAAAATCTTCTAATGAGGACTCTTTTAAAATAATTATTAATAATTTTTCACATAATAAATTAAATTAACATTTTCTTATTATTCAAGATTTAAAAACCTTTCACAAGTAAACCTCTAAATTCAAGTCAATAAAACCTATAAACACAATCCTAAAAAATAATAACCTCAATAAACCTTTTTCGTAATAAACCTTAAAATCAATCTTTCTCAATTAACCTGAAAACTAAATCAACTCGCTAGACTTGCGCTTGAGTGAATCGCTTGATGTGTGCCTTTTATGATTGATATTTTGCTTGCTACATATTTATATTGATATTGTTTACTATGTCTAAAACCTTTTCAAAAATACTAAAAAACTCTCGATCCAACGTCGAGCCACTTTTCTGCCTATGTAAGTCGAGTGCCTTCGGGCCTCGCATTCAACCTTTTCGGTCACCATACACTTTTGCTAGCCCACTTTGCTAGTATGCACAACTAATCTAAGTTGGGTCCCTCGACATTCCAAAGGAAGGTTCCTTAATATTGACTAAACCGTCATAGGACTAACACTTTAGAACCCTTGGCCTTAGGATTCGGAGTCGCCGTACTCCACGTCTCGCCGTAGACACTTAGAATCTTAGCCTTAGGATCGGAGTCGCCGTACTCCAAGTAAATGCTCCGCCGCGTACATTTACAATCCTACCCCTCTTGAACCAACCTACAACTTTAGAGTCGCCGCACTCTATGTAAGGTCTTGCCCAAGACTTTACTTCCCCTTGGAACCTTGACCCCGTCAAGAAGTTCCTCTTTTCAGAACTACGCATACTCTGATTCTACTCCCGAGGATACGTAGGCGTAAGGTGCGATACCTTATCGAGTATACTTAGATACTAACCCCTAGGGTTCAACCTTTAGCATAGCACCTTAGCAAGCGAATGAGAGATAACATATGTACTAACGAGAGGTTCCCGTAGAGTACTACGGACGTTTAGGATGCTAATACCTTCCCTAGGCGTAACCAACCCCCGAACCTTAGATCTTTAGGTTTTTTTTTTCGCTTTTGAACCTTTCCTTTGGATAAATCAAAGACGGTGGTGAACATTTAAAGAAATGTGATCCTAGTTCATTAATAACTATGGTATCCAATTCTCACCGCAACAGATATCACTTCTCTTCCCCCGGAACGGGAAGTGGAATTCTCTATCGACCTGATACCAGGAACGGCTGCAATATCCGTTTCTCCGTATCGGATGACACTACTTGAATTAAGAGAATTAAAGGAACAATTGGAAGAGTTGTTGGCTAAGCATTTTGTTCGACCCAGTGTTTCACCCTGGGGAGCTCCAGTGTTGTTGGTAAAGAAAAAGGATGGTGGAATGCGGTTGTGTATTGATTACCGTCAGTTGAATAAGGTCACCATCAAGAACAAATACCCATTGCCAAGGATAAACGATTTATTAGATCAATTGAAAGGAGCCTGTGTGTTCTCGAAGATTGATTTACGGTCGGGTTATCATCAGATTCGGGTGAAGAATTCAGATGTACCAAAGACTGCATTTAGAACCCGTTATGGTCATTATGAATTCCTAGTAATGCCTTTCGGTGTAACTAATGCTCCGGCAGTTTTCATGGATTGTATGAAACGGATATTTCAACCTTACTTGGACCAATTTGTGGTGATTTTCATTGATGACATTCTTATCTATTCTCGTAACCCTCAAGAGCACGGAGAACACCTAAGAATCATTTGATCCATTTTGCAAGAAAGACAACTTTTTGCCAAGCTAAGTAAGTGTGAATTTTGGATGACGGAGGTGAATTTTCTTGGACATGTCATATCTCAAGGGGGTGTAGCGGTTGATCCATCAAAAGTTGAAGCAGTGATAAATTGGGTGAGACCAAAGAATGTGTCTTAAGTTTGAAGCTTTTTGGGACTAGCCGATTATTATAGAAGGTTTATTAAAGGCTTTTCCTAACTGGCTTTACCGATGACGAGATTTACTCGAAAGGATTATTCGTATGAATGGTATTCGGCATGTGAGCAAAGTTTTATAAGCTTGAAAGAGAGATTGACGACCCCTCCTGTTTTGGTTATTCCCGATCCTAGCAAGTCGTATGAGGTATATTGTGATGCATCAAAGATGGGATTAGGAGGGGTGCTAATGCAAGATGGACATGTTGTGGCCTATGCTTCTAGACAGTTGAAAGTCCATGAAGAGAATTATCCAACGCATGACTTAGAATTGGCGACGATTGTATTTACCTTGAAGGTGTGGCGTCACTATTTGTATGGTGTACGTTTTGAGATGTTTAGTGACCACAAGAGCTTAAAATACCTCTTTGATCAGAAGGAGTTGAACATGCGTCAAAGGAGGTGGATGGAGTATTTGAAAGATTATGACTTGGAGCTAAGATACCATCCGGGTAAAACGAATAACGTGGCAGATGCTTTAAGTAGGAAAGCGTTGCACAGTGCCGACTTGATGATGTTGGAGTATGACTTAATGGAAAAGTTTAGAGATCTAAATCTTCAATTCAATTGGACTCCTAATTGTGTGATTATGGGAAACTTGAATATCACTTCTACTCTTCGGGAAGAAATTCGACAAGAGCAAGAGTTAGATGAGAAGTTACAAGAAGTGTTAATGCAACCGGGTTTTGTGCGAGCTACCGAAGGAGTTATTGTTTTCAACTGAAGGATATGTGTTCCGGATAACACGGAGTTAAAAAGGAGGATTTTGGAAGAAGCGCATAAGGGTGCTTTTACTATACATCCGGGATCTTCAAAGATGTATCAAGATGTAAAGAGAGACTATTGGTGGTCCGGAATGAAAAGAGATATTGCGGTATAGGTGTCGGAATGTGCGGTGTGTCAACAAGTGAAGATCAAGCACCAAAGACCGGGTGGCTTATTGCAACCTTTAGAAATTCCGGTGTGGAAATGGGAGAGTATTTCTATGGACTTTGCGGTAGGATTGCCCCGTACGCAAGGTGGTTATGATTCGATTTGGATAATCGTGGACCGGTTAACGAAATCCGCGCATTTCTTAGATGTGAAAACTACCTACAAGGCGAGCCATCTCGCAAGGTTGTTCATTTCGGAGATAGTGAGATTGCATGGTATCCCTACTAGTATCGTTTCAGATAGAGATCCAAAATTTACCTCTAGATTTTGGAGAGCTTTTCAACAAGCCATGGGGACGAAGTTGTGTATGAGCACGTTAAATCATCCGCAAATGGATGGTCAGACGGAACGGACGATACAAACCATGGAAGATATGTTGAGAGCTTGTGTCCTTCAAAGTGAAGGAAATTGGATAAAACTTTTTCTGTTGATTGAGTTCTCTTATAATAACAGTTATCATGCAAGTATTGGTATGGCACCTTATGAAGCATTATATGGAAGGAAGTGTAGGACACCTCTGTGTTGGGCAGAAGTGGGTGAAGATAGTATGTTGGGATCCGAGATTATTCACGAAACTACGGAGAAAGTTAAGATGATCCGTGAAAAGATCAAACAAGCCCAAGATCGTCATAAAAGTTATGCGGATAACCGTAGGAGGCCTTTAGAATTTGAAGAAGGCGATCGCGTGTTTTTAAAAGTTACTCCGAGATTGAGGTTAAAAGGACCATTTAAATCGCGGAAGTTAAGTCCGAGATATGTGGGACCATATCAGATTTTGGAAAGAATTGGGGAAGTAGCCTACAGATTGGCCTTACCGCCTTCTCTGTCAGAGATGCACGACGTTTTTCATGTGTCTCAGCTTCGGAAATTTGTCCCAGATCCTCTTCAGCCAATTTTACCAGATACAATTGAGATAGAAGCAGATTTGACCTTTGAGCCTCAACCGAGTCGTATCACGGGAAGAGAAAATAAAGTGTTAAGGAATAAAGAGATTCCTCTTGTTAGGGTCCAATGGGATGAGATGCATCCGGGTGATGCAACTTGGGAATTGGAATCAGAGATGTGGGAGGTCTATCCTCATCTTTTCAGGTAATTGTTTTAAATTCGTGGGAGAATTTCTATTTAAGGGGGGGAGGATGTAATACCCCGTAAATTATTTTGCTTAGGATAATATTATTTGTGATCAACTGAGTCCCAGTGTGCTCTGAGAAATTATCTGCAGAGATAATTAGGGTAACTGTTGAACTTAGAGTACATCCAATTAATATTATCTGACTCTGAGATATTTAAATGTTTGGGCTTTAGAGACTTTTTGGACAATTAGTAGTGTTGCTAATTGATGATATTTTCCCTATATTATTTCTTTCCTTTCATTTTCCAAAGAAAAAGATAGAAATGGGTTTTGGCGAGAAAGAAAAGAGAAGGAAAGGAAGAGAAAAAGAGGAGAAAAGTTCAAGATCAAAATCATCAAGAACATCATCAATTCTTTATCCAATCATCTTCAAATCTTCACCATCTTCATCTATTCAAGGTGGGTTCTAGATAGAAGCTTTTGTTTTAGATTTTCTTGGATTCTAGGACTAGGTTAGAATGGTAAGGAAATTGGATTAATTGCAAAATCTTGAAAATTAATGGTTGAAATGTGTTATAACTTGAGTACTATGAGTTATATGAGTGTGGAATCGTTTATGTTTGATTGTGGGAGGTTTGGTTATGTTTTGGTGGGGTTTTGGAACCATGGGAGATCAGCTGTTACGCTGATGAACTTCCTGCATTTCCCAGATTCGCACTGCAAATCCCCCAGCGAAGGGGAAATCATGGACTCGCTGGCAGCTCGCACTGCGAATGCGAAGGCGAGCGTTCACCAGTGGTTCGCACTGCGAACCTTATGTTGTTTTTGCTACGGCCTTGGTTCGCCAGCGTTCGCACTGCGAATGGGGCAGCGAGCAAGTGTTGGCTAGGCGTTCGCTGGACGCTTCGCATTGCAAATGAAGTAGCGAGTGTTCGCTGGCTTCTTCGCAATGCGAACATGACAGAACATCCAACTTGCTTCCATCATAACTTTTGTATCGTTGATCCATTGTGAGTGTTCTTGGTATCGTTTGGAAGCTGGGAACATATTCTAGCTAATGGTAGTGAGAAATACCTGTTTATTGCCCGATTATATAAATCGAAAGGAACCGTAAATTGGTATAATTGTGGTATGTTGAATTATGCATGTTCCATTATGTGATTGATGATTATATGCCTATGCTCGTACTGGTAAACATGTTTGAATATGTATGCATGTGAAAATGAAATAGGTAAGGTGAGGAGTATTATTGTAAACCATTGTCGGAAAGTGTGAAATAACAATTTCGACGACGCTCGCGTATAAGAGGCCGAGGCGGAAGTCTATTACCGAATGGTATGGAAAGAATTACACTAGTCTGGATTATGTTGATTTTGTGTTAATAGATAAGACAAGAGAGGTCTTAGGCTAATATGGCCGGGGGATTGTCGAATACAATCCCATTTATGTTTATGATCAGGTAATTGTAACCAATGCCCTTGAGAGGCATTTAAGAGTCTCGAGCTCCTCTAAATGCAGGCATTACTACTTGGCAGGTTTGATTCCCAATGTTATAGTACGATGGAACCTACGGGTAGAGACTTGTGATGGCATGAGAGGCCATGAGAAGTGACGAATTAAGGCGATAATGCGTACCTTAATTCCGAATCCGTTCGTATGCCAAGTAATTACAAGGACCCATGACTCGGGTCGTCTTCTAGACATAGAAGCGGACGGGTAAAGGGGATGCCTTGGTATTGGGTTACCGTTTAGTGATACTGTGAGTTAGTGAGACGCACGGGCATGGATTCGTATAGTGTGTGTGTACTCAAAGTCACTTCCCTTCCCTTATGACTTGAGTTAGGATGTTAGAACCTTGTAAAGCCGAGAGGACTATAAGATAGCGAACTCACTGAGATTTGATGTATCTCACCCCACTGTTGTTGTTTACATCACAGGTTCTGCAGGTTCGGCGAAGGGTAAGGACAAGGTTATTTGACTTTCCTTATGGGTCGTAGCTTTTGGATGGCATGGTTTCCGCTATGGCGTTTTATTTTGAGATCATTGTATTGATCTAGTTCTTAGTGCATTTTGGGACATCTTGTATACGTTATGCCGTAGGATTTAGAACTTTGTATTTAGGGCATTTAGTGTATACAATGTGTTAACTAGGGACTTGTACATATATATTTCAGTACCAAACGTATTATTCATGTATGATATATGCTTGATGTATGTATGTATATGTAGGCGTTACATTCTTTCTTAACTTTTAACTCGTTTATCCGTTGTGAGTGTTATGGGTATCGTTGTGAAGCTAGGAACATA
The DNA here is from genome assembly GCA_022829125.1 of Lathyrus tuberosus. Classification (NCBI taxonomy): domain Eukaryota; kingdom Viridiplantae; phylum Streptophyta; class Magnoliopsida; order Fabales; family Fabaceae; genus Lathyrus; species Lathyrus tuberosus. The sequence goes on from JALAZF010000213.1 coordinate 7,042,629, forward strand.
TTCTAGCTAATGGAAGTGTGAAAGATCTGTTTATTGCCTGATTAAATAAATCGGAGGGAACCGTAAATTGGTGTAATGTGTGATATGTTGCATTATGTGCTTCCATTATATGATTGATGAATATATGCCTATGCTCTTATTCTTAAATATGTCTGAATATGTATGCATGATAAAATACGAATAAGTAGAGTGAGGAACATTACCGTAAATGATGTCGAAAGTGTGAAAATGACATAGTGACAACGCTCGTGCATGAGAGGTCGAGGCGTGTGTCTAGTAATCATAACCAGTTTATCTTACAGTGTAGTTTCATGAGACTCGAGCACCTCCTCTAAAACGTGTGCACAATTACTTGGCAGGTTTGATTCCCGCGTATAGTACGATTGGAGCCTATATGGTAAAGAGACTTGTGATGGTTAACAGGCCATGAGAAGTGACGGTTCACGGTTAACAGGCCGATGATCCCGAATCCAATTCGTATGCCAAGTAAATACAAGGATCCATGACTCGGATCGTCTTCTAGACATAGAAGCGGACGGGAACAGGGGATGCCTTGGTACGGTTATTGATTAGCGAGATTCTTGAGTTAACAGGCTCAGGACCTACTTTGGCACTAGTGTGAGTTAATAGGCTCACGAGGGTGAATCCATGTATGGCGTGTGTGTACTCAAAGTCACTTCCCTTCCCTTTTGACTTGAGTTAGGATGTTAGAACCTTGTAAAGCCGAGAGGACTATAAGATATCGAACTCACTGAGATTTGATGTATCTCACCCCACTGTTGGTGTTTATATCACAGGTTCTGCAGGTTCGGCGAAGGGTAAGGATAAAGTGGTCTGACTTTTCCTTACGGATCGTAGCTTTTGAGATGGCATGGATTCCGCTATGGCATTTTATTTTTGAGATCGTTGTATTGATCTAGTTCTTAGTGCATTTTGGGACATCTTGTATATGTTATGCCGTAGACTTTAGACTTGTATGTAGGGCAGTTAATGTATATAATGTGTTAACTAGGAACTTATGGTATTTCAGTACCGAATACTTGGATTCATGTATAATATATATGCTTGATGTATGTTGTTATATATGGGTGTTACAGTTGGTATCAGAGCAGGTCGTATCCTCGACCTAGCCATGAAATAGTATAAGTGTTTCTTTCCGTTTCATATGCGTTGTGTCGCCATTGGTCTTACGTGTTATATTTATGGTATTCAGCCTGATCAACTTAATCCTATCTGTATGACATTTAGGAACATGGCCGACGGGCGCAGAAACAACTGCGGGATGTTGAGAACTACTCCAGCGGGGACGAATCCGCCAGGAGACGAAGGGAATGCCCCTTTGTATCAATTCATACAACAGATGCAACAACAGCAAAATCAGTTTGTGCAACAAATGGTACAGCAAATGGCTGGTGGTGTGCATCCTCCAGTGGTTGTTCCTGAAGCTGCAGGGGGAACCTTTAGGAATTTTATTCGCATGAATCCTCCGGAGTTTCAGGGAGGGTTAGATCCAGTAAAGGCTCATGAATGGATATCCGGTATGGAGAGGATTTTCTTGATAGTTCAGTGTAGTGAAGAAAATAAGGTTGTTTTCGCTTCTCATTTGTTAAAGGGTCCTGCTATGAGATGGTGGGAAAGTGCTTCAGCCTTAATGACAATTCAAGAGGTACCAAAAGTATGAAAGCAGTTTAAGATAACTTTTATGGAGAAGTATTTCCCAAGTTCCTTAAGGTCTCAAAAGGAATTCGAGTTTCAGCAGTTGAGACAAGGTAACCTGACTGTGGCTTCTTATGCGGAAAAGTTCGAGGTTATGGCTGCTCATTCTAGACAAGCCATGTATGCTCCTGATGAGAGGTGGAAGATTGATCAGTTTCTGTTTGGTTTAAGGGCTGAGATTTCACATAGCGTGTCTCAGAGGGAATTCACTAGCTATGTTGAATTGTTACGACAATGTTACGTGGCGGAGCATAGCTTAAAGAAGGTGCAAGCAGAAGGAGAGTTAAGTAGGGTGAATCAAAGTGATCTTGGGCGATCGAATCAACAATTTAGACCGAGACAACAATCTTTCAAGGGGAAACAAGTTCAGAGTTCCAGGACTAGTGCGCCTCCGGTATGCCGTACTTGTGGAAAGAACCATTTTGGTAGGTGTAGTTGGGAAGGAATAAGGTGTTATCAATGTAATAAGGTGGGCCATTTATCGAGGGATTATCCTCAGATGAGGAATCCGACGCAAGAAAATAATATCGGGCGAGTGTATACCTTGGATGCGAGGAAAGCAAAGGGTGACAACTCTTTGATTGCTGGTACATGTTTAGTGAATGGAAATCCTTGTTTTGTCTTATTTGATTGTGGAGCTACACACTCCTTTGTATCGATGCAATGTGTAAAGCGGCTTGGGTTGCAAGCGGTTTCGTTGTCTCCACCCATGGTGGTTACTACTGCCATGGATGAGATGGTTGAAACACCTTTAATGTGTGAAAATTGTGTTTTATCGGTGAATGAAAGAGTTTTCCAGATTGATTTGATTTGCTTACAGCTTAAGAAAGTGGATGTTGTTCTGGGAATAGATTGGCTTTCAGCTAATTCGGTATTTATCGGGTGTGAAGAAAAACTAATCATTATTCCATCTACTGAAGCTACCCTGAAGGATGTGTTAACTACTATTTTAGAAGGTACGGTTGGAATGATTAATTTCTTGTTTGAGGAGGAAAAATCCGTTCTTTTGATTCTTACTAAGGAGGAGGGTAGTAACCGTCAAGTTTTGAGTATTCCGGTAGTTTGTGACTTTCCTGAAGTTTTCCCCGAGGATATCACTTCTCTTCCCCCAGAGCGGGAAGTGGAATTCTCTATTGACCTGATACCGGGAACGACTCCAATATCCGTTTCTCCGTATCGGATGGCACCACTTGAATTAAGAGAATTAAAGAATCAATTGGAAGAATTAATGGCTAAGAATTTTGTTCGACCAAGTGTTTCGCCCTGGGGAGCTCCAGTGTTGTTGGTAAAGAAAAAGGATGGTGGAATGCGGTTGTGTATTGATTACCGTCAGTTGAATAAGGTCACAATCAAGAACAAATACCCATTGCCAAGGATAGACGATCTGTTAGATCAATTGAAAGGAACCCGTGTGTTCTCGAAGATTGATTTACAGTCGGGTTATCATCAGATTCAGGTGAAGAGTTTAGATGTACCAAAGACTGCGTTTAGAACCCGTTACGGTCATTATGAATTTTTGGTGATGCCTTTCGGTGTGAAGAATGCTCCGGCAGTTGTCATGGATTATATGAATAAGATATTTCAACCTTATTTGGACCAATTTGTGGTGATTTTCATTGATGATATTCTTATCTATTCTCGTGATCCTCAAGAGCACGGAGAACACCTAAGAATCGTTTTATCCATCTTACAAGAGAGACAACTTTTTGCCAAGCTAAGTTAGTGTGAATTTTGGATGTCGGAGGTTAATTTTCTTGGACATGTCATATCTCAGGGAGGTGTAGCGGTTGATCCATCAAAAGTTGAAGCAGTGATAAATTGGGAGAGACCAAAGAATGTGTCTGAAGTTAGAAGCTTTTTGGGACTAGCAGGTTATTACAGAAGGTTTATTAAAGGCTTTTCCTAACTGGCTTTACCGATGACGAGACTTACTCGGAAGGATTATTTGTATGAATGGGATTCGGCTTGTGAGCAAAGTTTTATGTGTTTGAAAGAGAGATTGACGACCGCTCCTGTTTTGGTTATCCCTGATCCTAGCAAGTCGTATGAGGTATATTGTGATGCATCAAAGATGGGATTAGGAGGTGTGTTAATGCAAGATGGACATGTAGTGGCTTATGCTTCACGACAGTTGAAAGTCCATGAAGAGAATTACCCAACGCATGATTTAGAATTGGCGGCCGTTGTATTTACCTTAAAGGTGTGGCGTCACTATTTGTATGGTGTACGTTTTGAGATGTTTAGCGACCACAAGAGCTTAAAGTACCTCTTTGATCAGAAGGAGTTGAACATGCGTCAAAGGAGGTGGATGGAATATTTGAAAGATTTTGACTTGGAGCTAAGATACCATCCGGGTAAAGCGAATAAGGTGGCGAATGCTTTAAGCAGGAAAGTGTTGCATAGTGCCGACTTGATGATGTTAGAGTATGCCTTAATGGAAAGGTTTAGAGATCTAAATCTTCAATTTAATTGGACTCCTAATTGTGTGATTATGGGAAATTTGAATATCACTTCTACTCTTCGGGAAGAAATCTAACAAGAGCAAGGGTTAGATGAGAAGTTACAAGAATTGTTATTGCAACCGGGTTTTGTGCGAGCTACCGACGGAGTTATTGTATTTGACCAAAGGATTTGTGTTTCGGATAATACGGAGTTAAAAAGGAGGATTTTGGAAGAAGCGCATAAGGGTGCTTTTACTATACATCCGGGGTCTTCAAAGATGTACCAAGATCTAAAGAGAGACTATTGGTGGTCCGGGATGAAAAGAGATATTGCGGTGTATGTGTCGGAATGTGCGGTGTGCCAACAAGTGAAGATCGAGCACCAAAGGTCGGGTGGCTTGTTGCAACCTTTAGAAATTCCGGTGTGGAAATGGGATAGTATTTTGATGGACTTCGCGGTGGGATTACCCCGTGCGCAAGGCGGTTATGATTCGATTTGGGTAATTGTAGATCGGTTGACGAAGTCTGCTCATTTCTTGGCCGTAAAGACTACCTACAAGGCGAGTCATCTCGCAAAGTTGTTCATTTTGGAAATAGTGAGGTTGCATGGTATTCCCACTACTATCGTTTCGGATAGAGATTCCAAGTTCACTTCGAGATTTTGGAGAGCTTTTCAACAAGCAATGGGAACGAAGTTATGTTTGAGTACGTCGAATCATCCGCAAACGGATGGTCAGACGGAACGGACAATACAAACCATAGAAGACATGTTGAGAGCTTGTGTCCTTGAAAGTGGAGGAAGTTGGATAGAACTTTTGCCGTTGATTGAGTTCTCTTATAATAACAGTTATCATGCAAGTATTGGTATGGCTTCTTATGAGGTGTTGTATGGAAGGAAGTGTAGGACACCGTTGTGTTGGGCAGAAGTTGGTGAAGATAGGATGTTGGGACCCGAGATTATTCACGAAACTACGGAGAAGATTAGGATGATCCGTGAAAAAGTTAAGCAAGCACAGGATCGTCAGAAGAGTTATGCGGATAACCGAAGAGGACCTTTAGAATTTGAAAAAGGCGATCACGTATTTTTGAAGGTTACTCCGAGATTGCGGTTGAAAGGACCGTTTCGGTCGCAGAAGTTAAGTCCGAGATACGTGGGACCATATCAGATTTTGGAAAGAATGGGTGAAGTACCACACAGATTAGCCTTACCGCCTTCTCTGTCAGAGATGCACGATGTTTTTCATGTATCACAGCTTCGGAAATTTGTCCCAGATCCTCTTCAGCCAATTTTACCAGATACAATTGAGATAGAAGCAGATTTGACATTTGAGCCTCAACCGAGTCGTATCACCGGAAAAGAAACTAAAGTGTTAAGGAATAAAGAGATTCCTCTTGTTAAGGTCCAGTGGGATGAGACGCATCCGGGTGATGCAACTTGGGAATTCGAATAGGAGATGCGGGAGGTCTATCCTCATCTTTTCAGGTAATTGTTTTATATTCGTGGGCGAATTTCTATTTAAGGGGGGGAGGATGTAATACCCCGTAAATCATTTTTACTCCGGATAATATTAGTTGTGATCAACTGAGTCCCAGTGTACTCTGAGAAATTATCTGCAGAGATAATTAGGGTAACTGTTGAACTTAGAGTAAATCCAATTAATATTATCTGACTCTGAGATATTTAAGTATTTGAACTTTAGAGACTTTTTGGACAATTAGTAGTGTTGCTAATTGATGATATTATTCTATATCATTTCTTTCCATTCCTTTTTCCTTATTAGGACAAAAGAAAGAAAAAGATAGAAAGGATTTTGGAGAGAAAGAAAAGAGAAGGAAAGGAAGAGAAAAAGAGGAAAAAGTTCAAGAGCAAAATCATCAAGAACATCATCAAATCTTCATCAAAACATCTTCCAATCTTCATCATCATCATCTATTCAAGGTGGGTTCTAGATAGAAACTTAAGTTCTAGAGTTAGAATTGATTTTTAGCTTAAGTTAGGTTTATGAGAAATTGCTTAAATTGGTAATCGATGAAATTTAACGATTGAAATGTGTTATAAACTGAGTAGTATAAGTTATATGAGTGTAGAATCATCTATATTTGATTGTGGGATGTTTGGATATGTTTTGGTGAAGTTTTGGACCCATGGCAACTCAGCTGTTACGCTGCAGAACTTCTGAAATTTCCCAGATTCGCACTGCGAATCCCCTAGCGAAGGGGAAATCATTCACTCGCTGGCTGTTCGCACGGCGAAGGCAAAGGCGAGCATTCGCCAGACGTTCGCACTGCGAACTTTACCTTGGTTTTTCTACTGACTTGGTTCACCAGATGTTCGTACTGCAAATGGTGCAGCGAACAAGTGTTGGCTAGGCGTTCGCTGGACGCTTCGCACTGTGAATGAAGTAGCGAGCATTCGCTGGCTTCTTCGCAATGCGAACATGACAGATCATCCAACTTGTTTCTTTCTTAACTTTTGACTCGTTTATCCGTTGTGAGTGTTCTGGGTATCGTTGTGAAGCTAGGAACATATTCTAGCTAATGGAAGTGAGAAAGATCTATTTATTTCCCGATTAAATAAATCGGAGGGAACCGTAAATTGGTGTAATGTGTGATATGTTGCATTATGTGCTTCCATTATATGATTGATGAATATATGCCTATGCTCTTATTCTTAAATATGTCTGAATATGTATGCATGCTAAAATACGAATAAGTAGAGTGAGGAACATTACCGTAAATGATGTCGAAAGTGTGAAAATGACATAGTGACAACGCTCGTGCATGAGAGGCCGAGGCGTGTGTCTAGTAATCATAACCAGTTTATCTTACGGTGTAGTTTCATGAGACTCGAACACCTCCTCTGAAACGTGTGCACAATTACTTGGCAGGTTTGATTCCCGCGTATAGTACGATTGGAGCCTATATGGTAAAGAGACTTGTGATGGTTAACAGGCCATGAGAAGTGACGGTTCACAGTTAACAGGCCGATGATCCCGAATCCAATTCGTATGCCAAGTAAATACAAGGATCCATGACTCGGATCGTCTTCTAGACGTAGAAGCGGACGGGAACAGGGGATGCCTTGCTACGGTTATTGATTAGCGAGATTCTTGAGTTAACAGGCTCAGGACCTACTTTGGCACTAGTGTGAGTTAACAGGCTCACGAGGGTGGATCCATGTATGGCGTGTGTGTACTCAAAGTCACTTCCCTTCCCTTTTGACTTGAGTTAGGATGTTAGAACCTTGTAAAGCCGAGAGGAATATAAGATAGCGAACTCACTGAGATTTGATGTATCTCACCCCACTGTTGTTGTTTACATCACAGGTTCTGCAGGTTCGGCGAAGGGTAAGGATAAAGTGGTCTGACTTTTCCTTACGGATCGTAGCTTTTGAGATGGCATGGCTTCCGCTATGGCGTTTTATTTTTGAGATCATTGTATTGATCTAGTTCTTAGTGCATTTTGGGACATCTTGTATATGTTACGCCGTAGACTTTAGACTTGTATGTAGGGCAGTTAATGTATATAATGTGTTAACTAGGAACTTATGGTATTTCAGTACCGAATACTTGGATTCATGTATAATATATATGCTTGATGTATGTTGTTATATATGGGTGGTACAATATTTTTTTTATCTTATCCTTATTTAAATTATTGTTTGGTTATTTTTATTTAAACAAAAGTTTTAATTAACCAATTCTCCTGCCTCTTTATTACAGTAGATATAAAAAAAATATATGTACATATGAATCATACAATCTCTATCATGAATAATTCTTAATGAAATGAATATTTGAACCTTTTTTTCCATCTCTATCTTGAATAATACTTAATGGAATGAATATTTGACCATATTATTTTGTAGATTTTTAACACTGAATGGACAAAGAAAAACTTACTTTTTAAATCTTCCTCATTCAATGAGTGAACACTTTTTATTATTTATTATTTTTATATTTTATGAATTAAATAATTTTTTAAATAATACAATAATAATTTTAAATATAAAAAATTAATTTAAAAAGTAATTTGATTTTTTTAATTAAAAAATAAATACATTTTTTATGCCTTATTTCTATTCAATGGCTAAACTATTTTCTGTATTTAATAAAACTATTTATGTATTAATATTATTTTTATATTTATTATTATTGTTATTATATTTATTATTATTATTATTATTATTATTATTATTATTATTATTATTGTTATTACTATTATAACTATTATTTCAATAGGGATTTATGTAAAATAGATATTTTTGATTGATTAAATTGGATTTTCTAACAACCATTAAACCTTTAACATGAGATCAACAAATTTAGTGTTACATTATTTATTCATTATCCATCCATACATACATAAATTTACAGTTACAATGTTAAGAATAAATAGTCTATTGAGTAGTGATATTTTGCTGAGTCATTCATTCAATACACAAATTTTTTGATACACTATTGAATACAGTTATTCTGTTGAATCATTGACATTCATCACACATATCTACTGAGACACTATTGAATACTGTTATTATGTTGAATCATTGTCATTCAACACACAAATCTATACAAATAAATATCAGTAGTGTTATTCTAACTCTTTGTCAATAATAATTAATTAACAAATTTATAATTTTGTTTTCCATTTTTGAATCAATTGATTGTCACTTTTTCTAAAGTCCAGCTTTATCTATATAATATTTGTTTCATCTTACCCTAATTTAAATTATTGTTTGGTTATTTTTATTTAAATAAAAGTTTTAATTAACCAATTCTCCTGCCTCTTTATTACAGTAGATATAAAAAAATATATTTACATATGAATCATACAATCTCTATCATGAATAATACTTAATGAAATGAATATTTGAACCTTTTTTTCCATCTCTATCTTGAATAATACTTAATGGAATGAATATTTGACCATATTATTTTGTTGATTTTTAATACTAAATGGACAAAGAAAAACTTCCTTTTTAAATCTTCCCCATTCAATGAGTGGACACTTTTTATTATTTTTTATTTTTATATTTTATGAATTAAATAATTTTTTTAATAATAAAATAATAATTTTAAATATAAAAAAATAAATTTAAAACGTAATTTGATTTTTTTAATTAAAAAGTAAATACATATTTTATTTCTTATTTCTAATCAATGGCTAAACTCTTTTCCGTATTTAATAAAAAAATTTATGTATTATTATTAATATTATATTTATTATTATTATTATTATTATTATTATTATTTCAATTGGGTTTTATGTAAAAAAGATATTTTTGATTGATTAAATTGGATTGTCTAACCACCTTTAAACCTTTAACATGAAATCCACAAATTTAGTGTTACATTATTTATTCATTATCCATCCATACATAAATTTACCGTTACAATGTTAAGAATAAATAGTCTATTGAGTACTGATATTTTGTTGAGTCATTCATTCACTACACAAATTTTTTGTTACACTGCTGAATACAGTTATTCTGTTGAATCATTGCCAGTCATCACACATATCTAGTGCAACACTAATGAATACTGTTATTTTGTTGAATCATTGTCATTCAACACACAAATCTATACTATTAAATATCAAGAGTGTTATGCTGACTCTTTGTCAATAATAATTAATTAATAAAATTATAATTTTCTTTTCCATTTTTGAATCAATTGATGGTCACTCTTTCTAAAGTCCAGCTTTATCTATATAATAGTTTTTTCATCTTGTCCTTATTTAAATTATTGCTTGGTTATTTTTATTTAAATAAAAGTTTTAATTAACCAATTCTCCTGCCTCTTTATGACCGTAGATATAAAAAAATATATGTACATATGAATCATACAATCTCTATCATAAATAATACTTAATGAAATGAATATTTGAACCTTTTTTTCCATCTTTATCTTGAAAACTACTTAATGGAATTAATATTTGACCATATTATTTTGTTGATTTTTAATACGGAATAGACATGTAACGCCCTGTATAATTTATATCTAGAATAATACCATACAAGCATTTTATTTGGTACTGACACCATCATAAGTGCCTAATGGCGTAATTCACATACTTGACCATTCTAGAAACATAATGCAACTATGGTACAAGCTATGGAAATTAGCCAAACAATAAAATAAAACTAAGATCAATATACAATATTCCTCATTGTACAAGAACAATAAAATACACAGCGGAATAAGCTTAACTAAGCTTCTCTTGAAACATCTCAGCATCGCTCCACTTGTAAATCAAACCTGAAATATAGCAGCTATAGTGGGGTGAGATACATCAAATCTCAGTGAGTTCCCTCTCTTAAAGTCCTCTCGGCTTTACAAGGTTCTAAATAAACCTAACTCATGTCAAAGGGGAAGGGGAGTGACCATGAGTACACACACACAAGTAACCACAATGTGAGCCTGTAAACTTACACTAGTACCAAAGTACGTTCTGAGCCCGTACACTCAAGAACTCACAAAGTACCGAAGTACCTCTTGAGCCTGTAAACTCAAGGATTCACATATCAATAACCAATACCAAGGTATCCCCTTTTCCCATACCCTTCTACGTCTAGAAGGCGATCCGAGTCATGGATCCTCGTAGCTACTTGGCATACGAATGGATTCGGGATCACCGGTCCGTACACCGTGATCCGTCACTTCACACGGCCAGTGCACCGTCACAAGTCTCTACCCATAGGTTCCATCGTACTATCACGGGACTCAAACCTACCAAGTAGTTGTGTATAATGTTCAGAGGAGGTGCTCGAGTCTCATGAACTACACCGCACAAACAGTGGTTATTGATAAACAAAAAGCACACGCCTCTGCCTTTCATGCACGAGCGTTGCCACACAGATTCTCTACCACAATCCTAGTTACAACCTAGAATTAAACCATTTTGTTTTGGGGTAAAGTTTCCTCACTCTTCCTAATTCATATTTTAGCATGCATATGTCTTTCAATCAAGTTTAACATCAATTAGGCAAAGCATATTACAATTTCACCTTTGAAATACATATAATAATTTCATCACAAGTTATACCAAAAACATATTACAATTGTATAATAGAATCACCTACAATGATTCATCACATAAAAACCTCACTCTCATCCCGTAGGATATTTCCACGGCTTTCCAACGGCTATACTTTTGCCTCGATCGGATTCACGATCCAAAAGATATGCATTCACCATATCACATACTATTGTTTTCACACATACATAAATTTTACATAACATATAACTATGTTTTTACCTCACCATCTCATAGAGCATAAAATTATCTTTCCAACGCTTCCGACCGTGCGTCAATCCGAGTTACGGATCTCAAGTTATGACGAAAATATGAAAAATAAAGTTTTGCTGTCCCAGGCAAATTCGCCTGGCGAATCCCTGGCGAATCAGACTCGCCACCCACTCGCCTGGCGAATCTGGACGGACCAGAATTCTCCAAAAATGGGATTGGGATCCAAAAATGATCCAAACCTTCAACCCACATGATATTAATGCATCCAAATACCCAAAACAACATGTTAGAACATATTTAGACATGCATTTCATCAATCTATCCGTTAGATTTCATCGATTTATCGAAATTACTCGTTTTATCAAAATCTAACCTAACTCTAAAACCTCCAGAAATTTACTCTAAAGTCTCTATCTAGAACCCACCTGATAATCGAAGAGGAGTTTGGAGAAGATGATGATGATCCATGAGCTTCTTCTTCATCTTTCTCCACTTTCTCTCTTCTTCTCTCCCTTTCTCTTCTTCTTCTTCTTTCTATCTTTTTTCTATTTTTCTTCTTCCCTTTCTACTATATATATATATATATATAATACTATATTATATTATATAATCCAACAGGGCAAAATACCTCCAATTGATATTTTGTCGTCTCAACCAATTGATCAATTATTAGAGTTACCTTAAAATTACTTTCCTGAATTAATAAATTATTAATCCGTCTTAATAATAAATAATTGATCTCTTCAGAGTTCATTAGTTGCTCTATTGATCCCAAATGTCAAAACTTAAAGTACATAGATGATTCCATTAATCCAATTATCCAAAGATAGAGCACGTAGATACTCATCTGATATCCTATTGAACATTTAAATAATACGGGGTATTACACTCTCCCCCCCTTAAATTGAAATTCGTCCCCAAATTTCCTCTATTCAACAACAACCGAAATTTGTATCCTGGTCTTAGATTCACACTTAACTTTACTTCCGTTAAAGTTTCTAACGCATCCAATTCCAACTCGACTTCACAGTTCAAAATCCTTAATTTCACAATTTATCAGACTTCATGTCCTTAGTCATACTCTTATTCCAATATTGGGTTAACTTTCAACATGCGTTTCCTCTTAATTCATCTGTTGTTTCATACAAAAAAACTTAGTCGCAACTTACTTCGGAAAGAATGTACCATTCTACATCCCTCTACTGAGTCACAACCAAAATCATAACACCTTATCTTGGTTTAGAACAACCACCACTCATCACCTCTTTGCAATGTAGGTCAGTGATTCCTTAACTTCATACAATTTCTGACAACTATTCTTCCGTAAATCTTTCAACATTCAAAACCACTTCACCGTTAGTCAAACGACTCAATTACCAATTCCATCTAGCCTGATGTTGTACACTATACTCATTCAATCTGATATTTCATCTCTTTCGTATCACCCCAAAGGGTAACACACTTAGAACAAAAAGCTTCTTACTTCCATCCTTGCATTGGACATCTGGTATTGTTTAGACAGTGACAGTTGCCAAGTAGACAGGAATGTCATTTCTATCCTTACAAGTAACAGTCATTCTAATCCCCAGTAGTCTGACTACGCTCTTTCACTTGTCACCTCCCACTGCGCAAACCAAATTCTAACAGTAGAACACCACGGTTTCTTACTCACTATTAAGTAGCTAACAGTCCACGGAGAACACACTTATCCACTGGAATCCTTAATAATCAACTGTACAAGAAACTTATTGACGTCGTATAGTAGAATAATTTCCTCTCCAACGCACAATATCTTAGCATCGGTCCAATACTCTCCAGACGATAGAGATGCAGGAGTTACACTGTTACCACCACAACATGTACGACTCCAAATCCATTCAAATCTTGAACTAATAATTCATCCAAAATAGCTTAACAACCTCTGGTTCCGATTACTACTTTCCAAAACGATTATCCTTACGATTTTCCGACTTACTCAAAATTCCTTGTTGACTCGAGATCTCCACCTATAACACGTAACACCATCACGATACTTCAATCATACGCGAGTCACCACTTATCAACTTAACCTGTCCAAAGCACAATTGTGAGTTTCCATATTACTCACCAATTCATGTGCAATAATCCACATACACACACTTCTCGGTTGAATCAACTCTTCTCATTCATTCCATTTCATAAACGATTCCAAGTTACATACTTAACTTTGGAACGTCCCATTCTTACTAGTACTTGGAAGATAACCTACAAATTCCTCCTCTGGTTAGAACACAACTGCACACAACTGATACCACTTTCACGGGGTCTAAATCCAAAACTATGAACTCACGGAAGTTAACAGTTACCAGCTTTGACCAACCGTTCGTTCCTTACTAACACCATAAATTAAATTACCGAAAAGGTCTTTTCGAGATCAACACTTCGAGAGTATCTTACAACCTCTCCCTGAAGTTCTTCAACAGTAATACACTTAAGACTTTCTCCTACTCAACACAATTTACAAGATTATTTCCCCAAAGTTAAACTTCTTCGTCGTCTAAACAAATGGTCAATTACGCAACACCTTCCAGAAGTTCCAATTTCAAAACACAATTCCTCTTTTATTTACTTATAGTCCTGTTTTCCATTCACACAACACTCTCCAATCGGAGCAACATAAGGTAACAAAACACAGATGATGGTTCTCAAGAGATTCCATAACTTACCCATATGTTCGTCGATTAACCATCTGAGGTTAATCGGTTAACTCCTTTGCGTTAGTCGGTTAACACTGCTGCAGAAACAAAACCAGTTTCTCATAATTCAAAGCCATCCTTACCCAAACCATCCATCCGATTTGTTTTCTAAGCTGAAGTATCATTCTCAACTCGCGGCTCCTTAACTTGTGTAACATTCACTAACCATGATTCACTCAAGATAAAACCGACAAAGTCGACGACACACTCCAACCAAGTGACAAGGAAAATTTCCAAATTCTGTCGCAGTCACCCTACAATTTCAGCGGAACAGTTCACTCTCTGTTGATACAACAACACTAGCAGATAATCAATAATGATGACATTCTAGGGTTTTAGCCACAACTCTTACTCGATTCGTCCATAAGCAAACCCAACACACAACCATTGCACGATACCACAAAAGCGATGGACACCTCATATCAAGCATACCACCTTGTCCCCTCACTTGTAATTCCTTGGAGAAATTAAAACAACAAAGTTCTTAGTTCGACAAAAGGTAGATTCCAAATATTCCGATTATTCACAACTACAGAAGTTCTCTATACTTGAAAATAGATCGGGGCAATGCATCCTCTTGAAGAACCTTTCCATACAACGTACACACTAATCAGAATTTCTTACCCTTCACTATCCATTATACATCCCACATGCACCAAATTACTTATTGGAAGATCCCCAACCGACAATTCCAATCAACTATTTACAAAAACCTTCCGGTATAAATCGTTCCATGATTTACACTTTGTCCATAATAAATCTTGGATTGCTTCTCGTTGTTTACCGCCCACTTACTTCCTAAAATACAATACTCCTGCTTCACAAGGTACGTCCCTTCACACTTGTCTCAAGAATAAGAATCCCTCACGTACTCTTGTGACCAAGGTGCTACCACTACGTTCGTTCTTAATACCAAGGTGTAACTTTCTCATAACCATACTGTTAATACTGTTTATTCCACATAATCAAATAAAATCCACCTCATAAAGAATATTTTCACTTTCCACAGCATAGAACACTTTCATAGCTTCATATCGATATAAAGAACGCATAAATCGGACACCCGAGCCAAAAGATATGAAGTTTTGAAGAAAGGAAAAATTATTCAAAAACTGCCAGATTCGCCTGGCGGTTAAGAATTTCGCCTGGCGAATTCCCCTTCGCCAGCTCTTCGCCTAGCGAACCAGCGGCGAGACCCCATTCGCCTGGCGATTTCCTGATTCGCCTGGCGAATCACACCAGAAGCAGAATTTTTTTTCTGCTGCGATCTCATGGTTCCCAAGCCTCAAAAATCCCACTTTTCCAAACCAAAACATTTCCAAATTCCATCTTGGTCTCTCATCGAATACAGAAAATCCTGATGTAATATCTCGAGCTTAATCTCTCTACATCACTGAATATACTCAATTCATCACCCACTCTTCGTCCGGCATATACTTGTTTCACGTGGAGCACGTAAACACATCCTTGGTTCTTCCTCACACTTCTCTACTACTTTAGGTTCCCATAAAAGCCGAACTTTCTTAACTCTCAACTTTTTAACCCGTCGGAAGATATTGTTCCGAACACATTCCTCGAGGTACTCTCGTCCATTAAAGATACCATAGCGACCTTAGAAACTGAAGCACCAAAACTTATCTCACTTCCCGACCTTACGCCACGCGTTCCATAAGACAACTTTTCTTTTCCTCGGAATGAGATTACTTGAAACCCTTATCTATACCAGTAGTCAATCCAGATCTACGAGCGACTTTACATATTCCTCAATACTTAAAGCAATCATCTGCTAGAGATTCTTAATTTTCAGACTCCATCCGTTCCAAAGGATTACTTAAACCACACATTACTCTTTAAGTCCATGCTACCCAAGCACAACTTCTACTAAAACCTCCACTGAGCCGACCAACACTCCTCACTAATAACTCTTGGCTTGAACCTGCTCTCACAGCATTAGTTCCAACAACACTACGGAGTCCTCGTGGTCGCTCAACCATGATTCTACCTATCACATACATAGTATTAGGTTGATCAGGCCCAACACTACATAGTATGATATTAAGTTTCATGATGGCAAGACACACTTAAGAGGCAGGAATCGATTTACTTATGATGTTTCAAGGCTAGGTCGAGGATACGACCTGCTCTGATACCAACTGTAATGCCCTGTATAATTTATATCTAGAATAATACCATACAAGCATTTTATTTGGTACTGACACCATCATAAGTGCCTAATGGCGTAATTCATATACTTGACCATTCTAGAAACATAATACAACTATGGTACAAGCTATGGAAATTAGCCAAACAATAAAATAAAACTAAGATCAATATACAATATTCCTCATTGTACAAGAACAATAAAATACACAGCGGAATAAGCTTAACTAAGCTTCTCTTGAAACATCTCAGCATCGCTCCACTTGTAAATCAAACCTGCAATCCGAACCTGAAATATAGCAGCTATAGTGGGGTGAGATACATCAAATCTCAGTGAGTTCCCTATCTTAAAGTCCTCTCGGCTTTACAAGGTTCTAAATAAACCTAACTCATGTCAAAGGGGAAGGGGAGTGACCATGAGTACACACACAAGTAACCATAATGTGAGCCTGTAAACTCACACTAGTACCGAAGTACGTTCTGAGCCCGTACACTCAAGAACTCACAAAGTACCGAAGTACCTCTTGAGCCTGTAAACTCAAGGATTCACATATCAATAACCAATACCAAGGTATCCCCTTTTCCCGTACCCTTCTACGTCTAGAAGGCGATCCGAGTCATGGATCCTCGTAGCTACTTGGCATATGAATGGATTCGGGATCACCGGTCCGTACACCGTGATCCGTCACTTCACACGGCCAGTGCACCGTCACAAGTCTCTACCCATAGGTTCCATCATACTATCACGGGACTCAAACCTGCCAAGTAGTTGTGTATAATGTTCAGAGGAGGTGCTCGAGTTTCATGAACTACACCGCACAAACAGTGGTTATTGATAAACAAAAAGCACACGCCTCGGCCTTTCATGCACGAGCGTTGCCACACAGATTCTCTACCACAATCCTAGTTACAACCTTGAATTAAACCATTTTGTTTTGGGGTAAAGTTTCCTCACTCTTCCTAATTCATATTTTAGCATGCATATGTCTTTCAATCAAGTTTAACATCAATTAGGCAAAGCATATTACAATTTCACCTTTGAAATACATATAATAATTTCATCACAAGTTATACCAAAAACATATTACAATTGTATAATAGAATCACCTACAATGATTCATCACATAAAAACCTCACTCTCATCCCGTAGGATATTTCCACGGCTTTCCAACGGCTATACTTTTGCCTCGATCGGATTCACGATCCAAAAGATATGGATTCACCATATCACATACTATTGTTTTCACACATACATAAATTTTCCATAGCATATAACTATGTTTTTACCTCACCGTCTCATAGAGCATAAAATTATCTTTCCAACGCTTCCGACCGTGCGTTAATCCGAGTTACGGATCTCAAGTTATGACGAAAATATGAAAAATAAAGTTTTGCTGTCCCAGGCAAATTCGCCTGGCGAATCCCTGGCGAATCAGACTCGCCACCTACTCACCTGGCGAATCTGGACGGACCAGAATTCTCCAAAAATGGGTTTGGGATCCAAAAATGATCCAAACCTTCAACCCACATGATATTAATGCATCAAAATACCCAAAACAACATGTTAGAACATATTTAGACATGCATTTCATCAATCTATCCGTTAGATTTCATCGATTTATCGAAATTACTCGTTTTATCAAAATCTAACCTAACTCTAAAACCTCCAGAAATTTACTCTAAAGTCTCTATCTAGAACCCACCTGATAATCGAAGAGGAGTTTGGAGAAGATGATGATGATCCATGAGCTTCTTCTTCATCTTTCTCCACTTTCTCTCTTCTTCTCGTCCTTTCTCTTCTTCTTCTTCTTCTTTCTATCTTTTTTCTATTTTTCTTCTTCCCTTTCTACTATATATATATATATATATATATATAATACTATATTATATAATATAATCCAACAGGGCAAAATACCTCCAATTGATATTTTGTCGTCTCAACCAATTGATCAATTATTAGAGTTACCTTAAAATTACTTTCCTGAATTAATAAATTATTAATCCGTCTTTTTAATAAATAATTGATCTCTTCAGAGTTCATTAGTTGCTCTATTGATCCCAAATGTCAAAACTTAAAGTACATAGAGGATTCCATTAATCCAATTATCCAAAGATAGAGCACGTAGATACTCATATGATATCCTATTGAACATTTAAATAATACGGGGTATTACAAGACAAAGAAAAACTTCCTTTTTAAATCTTCCCCATTCAATGAGTGAACACTTTTTATTATTTATTATTTTTATATTTTGTGAATTAAATAATTTTTTTAATAATACAATAATATTTTAAATATAAAAAATTAATTTAAAAAGTAATTTGATTTTTTTAATTAAAAAATAAATACATTTTTTATGCCTTATTTCTATTCTATGGCTAAACTCTTTTCCGTATTTAATAAAAATATTTATGTATTATTATTATTATTATAATTATTATAATTATTATATTTATTATTATTATTATTATATTTATTATGATTATTATTAATATTATTTTTATTTTTATTATTATTACAATTGGGTTTTATGCAAAATAGATATTTTTGATTGATTAAATTGGATTGTCTAACCACCTTTAAACCTTTAACATGAAATCCACAAATTTAGTGTTACATTATTTATTCATTATCCATCCATACATAAATTTACCGTTACAATGTTAAGAATAAATAGTCTATTGAGTACTGATATTTTGTTTAGTCATTCATTCAATACACAAATTTTTTGATACACTCTTGAATATAGTTATTCTGTTGAATCATTGTCAGTCATCACACATATCTAGTGCAACACAATTGAATACTATTATTATGTTGAATCATTGTCATTCAACACACAAATCTATACTATTAAATATCAAGAGTGTTATGCTGACTCTTTGTCAATAATAATTAATTAATTAAATTATAAATTTCTTTTCCATTTTTGAATCAATTGATGGTCACTCTTTCTAAAGTCCAGCTTTATCTATATAATATTTGTTTCATCTTGTCCTTATTTAAATTATTATTTGGTTATTTTTATTTAAATAAAAGTTTTAATTAACCAATTCTCTTGCCTCTTTATTACAGTAGATATAAAAAAATATATGTATATATAAATCAGACAGTCTCTATCATGAATAATACTTAATGAAATGAATATTTGAACCTTTTTTTTCATCTCTATCTTGAATAATACATAATGGAATGAATATTTGACCATATTATTTTTATTTTTATTTTTAATACTGAATGGAAAAAGAAAAACTTCCTTTTTAAATCTTCCCCATTCAATGAGTGAACACTTTTTATTATTTATTATTTTTATATTTTAGGAATTAAATCATTTTTTTAAGAATACAATAATAATTTTAAATATAAAAAATTAATTTAAAAAGTAATTCGATTTTTTTAATTAAAAAGTAAATACATAATTTTATTTCTTATTTCTATTCAAAGGCTAAACTCTTTTCCATATTTAATAAAAAAAATTATGCATTATTATTATATTTATTAGTATTATTATTATTGTTATTATTATTATTATTATTATTATTATTATTATTTCAATTGGGTTTTATGTAAAATAGATATTTTTGATTGATTAATTTGGATTGTCGAACAACCTTTAACTCTTTAACATGAGATCCACATATTTAGTGTTACATTATTTATTCATTATCCATCCATACATAAATTTACAGTTACAATGTTAAGAATAAATAGTCTATTGCATACTTATATTTTGCTGAGTCATTCATTCAATACACAAATTTTTTTATACACTATTGAATACAGTTATTTTGTTGAATCATTGTCAGTCATCACACATATCTAGTGAGACACTATTGAACATTGTCATTCAACACACAAATCTATACTATTAAATATCAGGAGTATTATTCTGACTCTTTGTCAATAATAATTAATTTATTTATTTATAATTTTCTTTTCCATTTTCGAATCAATTGATGGTCACTCTTTCTAAAATCCAGCGTTATCTATATTATATTTGTTTCATCTTGCCCTTATTTAAATTATTGTTTGGTTATTTTTATTTAAATAAAAGATTTAATTAACCAATTCTCCTGCCTCTTTATTGCAGTAGATATGAAAATATATATGTACATATGAATCATACAATCTCTATCATGAATAATACTTAATAAAATGAATATTTGAACCTTTTTCCATCTCTGTCTTGAATAATACTTAATGTAATGAATATTTAACCATATTATTTTGTTGATTTTTAATATTGAATGGACAAAGAAAAACTTCCTTTTTAAATCTTCCCATTCAATGAGTGAACACTTTTTATTATTTATTATTTTTATATTTTATGAATTAAATAATTTTTTTTAATAATACAGTAATAATTTTAATTATAAAAAATTAATTTAAAAAGTAATTTGATTTTTTTAATTAAAAAATAAATACATTTTTTATGCCTTATTTCTATTCAATGGCTAAACTCTTTTCCGTATTTAATAAAAATATTTATGTATTATTATAATAATAATAATTATTATTATTATTATTATATTTATTATTATTATTATTATTATATTTATTATTATTATTATTATTATTATTATTATTATTATTATTATTTCAATTGGGTTATATGTAAAATAGATATTTTTGATTCATTAAATTGGATTGATTAACCACCTTTAAACCTTTAAAATGAAATCCACAAATTTAGTGTTACATTATTTATTCATTATCCATCCATACATAAATTTACCGTTTCAATGTTAAGAATAAATAGTCTATTGAGTACTAATATTTTGTTGAGTCATTCATTCAATACACAAATTTTTTGATTCACTGTTGAATACAGTTATTCTGTTGAATCATTGTCAGTCATTGTAACACCCCACTTTCCCATTTTGCAAAATATATAAATATTACGAAAATAATCAGAGTTTACAACAAATAGTAGGATGTCACATCATTAAAACCCACAACAAAAACTCCTTTTCATTAGTGAAGTAAAACAGCGGAAATAAATGTTTTATTCAAATCACGGCAAATTGCCAACAACACCAAAAATCCACCTCAATCGTGGTCCACCATATTCAAATAAAGAATGATACGTAACAAAACAAATAAAGAATAACAACTGATAAAATCCCCAAAATTCTCGTGTTACGTATCAGAGCGACTCCTAAGACTCGATTAAGCAACACACACTCCATGCATACTCAAGTACCTGGATTATCTATACTTCCGAAGAAGCACAGACGCAACAAACAACAAAGGGGTGAGAACTACATTCAATATATAACGGTGTATAATACATGCTAAAGGTAGTACTCACACAATCATATATCAGTAACACACCATCACGACATACTTGTCATTTTCATTCAGATTTCACCAAACACATAATAATGCAATGCGACTCAAAGACATCAACACAATGTATGTGATACCAATACACCATGGTTCATTCAATCGAACCCGGATAAATCACATACACCCCTACTTGGCAATGATTTATCTCCACCACACTCCACATTGGAGTTCGGATGAATCACATACACTCCTCCTGAGCAATGATTCATCACCACCGACACCATGAATGCATGACAGTAAATATGCATAAAACACACATGTATGACAACAATCATACATCTTCACGATCCTCCTGATCACACGTGAGATACCTACTCACCATCACACACATCACAACAAGAAATTCCTCACACGACGTTCAATTAGCTAATTATCTAATTGTTCCACCAAAATTACTAAATCGATTATTTTTATCACCAATTCTACATTTCTTAGGTTCTGACATCTATCTCCAACCTCTCAAACCAAAAGAAGCCACTTCGGACGCGAAAACGGGAAAGAAATCGCGGAAACGACAAAAATCTGCACTCTCGCTGGTCATACGCGTATTGCCAGCTCCCTCACCCAGCCCATACGCGTAATTCCCCATTTGCCTACCCCATTACGCGTAATGCCTCCCCCATTACGCGTAATGCCCAATCATGTTACGCGTCTCTTACGCATTCCAGCAGAGGGCCGTGCCAAAGCCTCCTTTTGACCTTCCAATACGCGTATTGCCTCCGTCTGTGCCCAGCATTACGCGTAACACACTCCCTGTTACGCGTAAGGCCAGATCTATTACGCAAACTTGTTTCCTCCACACCAGTCTGAGTTCTGCTACAGGATCCTCACCTTTTCACTCCAAAACAGTCCTAAAATTAGTTCTACATCAATTTTAGGCCCTATTATTCATCTTACATCTTTCACCTATCATTACTAATTAAAATTACAGGTCTTAGATCTAATTTCGTCCTCTCAACCTGCATCAAAACCAGTTCTACAACTGCATTCACACAGAACAACAACAACAGGGAATTTCACAGATCATCACAGTATGACACGAAATTCATAAAATCAGCAACTAATTCATATCAGATCAACAACAATGCACTAATATCAGATTCAAAATTCACATACAGAACATATATACGAAATTCCTACGAGGATAAGGACTCCTCACTACCCTCTCTTGTTATTGCCACCAATATTGAACCCATTCTCCCCCCTTACCTCGAATTTACTCAGAAAATTCCTGCGAAAATTGGTTCTTCAAAGCCCTAGTTCTTCCTTGTTCTTCCTCTCTCTAGCCCTTCTTTTTGTGAAAACTGATTATGGCTAAACTGCCCCTAATTCTGATTAATGTTTATTTTCCTTATTTTCCTCCCACTAACCATATTACTAATTAAATCAGATTTTTATTTTATTATCATAATATTAATAGTGATACTAATAATAATAATAATACTCAAATTAATATTTAATAATCTTAAGTTCAATACTATCAATAGTAATAATAATAATAATAATAATATTAGGCATAATAATAATAATCTACTCCATACTACAATTATTGGATATGCCCCCACATTATTCATTACTATCTTATTATTACCCTTACGCACTCAAACACACACCCTTAACAAGGCCAAACAATTCAAAATAACACACGACGATTAATTAATTAAAATGGGGTGTTACAACTCTCCCCCACTTAAATTATTTTCGTCCTCGAAAATGTACCTGATGGAAATAGCTCCGGATACGTCTCTCGCATTCTGCTTTCCAGCTCCCATGTCACACTTCCTCTAGCAGCTCCTCCCCAAGCTACTCTCACCAAAGGAATCTCCTTCCCTCTGAGTTGTTTCATCTCGTGATCCTCGATCCTTATCGGCATCGTCTCCACAGTAAGATTATCTATAATCTGCACCTCATCCCTCTAGATAACATGAGATGGATTGGATACATACTTCCGAAGTTGCGACACATGAAACACGTCATGCATGTTCCAAAGTTCAGGCGGCAGCGCCACCCTATAGGCAACTGCACCTACTCTCTGCAAGATCTGATACGGTCCAATAAACTTAGGATCCAGCTTCTTGGATTTCAATGCACGCCCAACACCGGTCACTAGGTTGACTCTTAGGAACACGTGGTCACCTTCACCGAATTCCAAGTCTTTCTACTGATTATCATGATAACTTTTCTGCCTACTCTGAGACGTTTTCATCTTCTCGCGGATCATCTGAATTGTCTCAGTAGTCTGTTGCACAATCTCAGGTCCAAGTACCACATTTTCACCTATCTCATACCAACACAGAGGCGTCCTACACCTCCTACCATACAAAGCTTTGAAAGGTGCCATTCCAATGCTAGAATGGTAACTATTGTTATACGTGAACTCGATCAATGGCAAATGAGTATCCCACGCACCACCTTTCTCCAACACACAGGCTCTCAGCAATCTTTCAACGACTGAATAGTCCTCTCTGACTGGCCATCGGTCTGTGGATGATAAGTCGAGCTCAACTTCAATTTAGAACCCAAGGCTTCTTGCAGACTCTTCCAAAACTCTGAAGTGAACCTCAGATCTCTATCCGATACTATGCTCGACGGAACACCATGCAACTTCACAAATATTCTAATGTAAATCTCTGCCAGCTTTGACAACGAAAAACTGATATTAATTGGTATAAAATGAGCGGATTTCGTAAGTCGATCCACCACTACCCAAATAGCATCAAAGCCTCTCGCATTATTTGGCAAACCAATAACAAAATCCATAGTAATACTGTCCCATTTCCATTCCAGAATTTCCAACGGTTGCATTAACCCCGAAGGCTTCTGGTGCTCCACCTTGGACTTCTGACAGGTCAAACAAGCATAAACAAACTGAGCTATGTCCCTCTTCATACCGGACCACCAAAATAACTTTTTCAAGTCATGATACATTTTCGTAGCTCCTGGATGGATGCTCAAGCTACTCCGGTGACTTTCCTCTAAGATCGCTTTCCTCAATTCATCATTATCCATTACACAAATTCTGCCCCGAAATCTCAATACACCAACATTATCCACTTTAAAATCATTATCAGGATCACCTCGTCCTGTAGGCATCAAGTCCACTAGCTTCACATCAAGTCTCTGGTTTTCCTTAATCACATCTAAAAACTCATTATTCACCTTAAGCATACCCAATCTAACACTCTCAGGTGTAGTTTCACAAACCATACTCAAGTCTCTAAACTGCTCAATCAACTCCATTTCTTTTACCATTAATGCCGACATATGAATTGTCTTCCGACTTAGCGTATCTGCTACAACATTAGCTTTCCCCGGATGATAACTCAAATTAAAATCATAGTTTTTCAAGAACTCCAACCATCTTCGCTGTCTCATATTCAATTCTTTCTGATCGAACAAATACTTCCGACTTTTGTGATCACTGAATACTTCAAATCTTGATCCATACAAATAATGTCTCCAAATTTTTAATACAAAAACCACTGCAGCTAATTCAAGATTATGAGTATGATAGTTCCTCTCATGTACCCTCAATTGCCGCGAAGCATATGACACCACCTTGCCATCTTGCATTAACACACCACCTAATCCCATCTTAGACGCATCACAATACACCACAAAAGGTTCACTTGGACTTGGTAGAATTAATACTGGCGTCGTAGTCAACTTCTTTTTCAACTCTTCGAAACTTTCCTCACAAGCCGCATCCCAAACAAAAACTTGATTCTTTCTAGTTAACTGAGTCAATGGTAACGCCAAATTAGAAAACCCTTCAATGAATCTTCGGTAATAACCTGCCAAACCCAAGAAACTTCTAATTTCTGTCGCTGTCTTCGGTGGCTCCCACTGAAGTACCGCACTTACTTTAGATGGATCCACCGCTATGCCATTACCAGAAATAACATGACCCAAGAAACTTACAGTCTTCAACCAGAATTCACATTTCGAGAACTTTGAAAATAATTTATTATCTTTCAACACCTGCAATGCAATTCTCAAGTGTCCTGCATGATCTTCGTCAGACTTAGAATAAATCAGTATGTCATCAATGAATACCACAATAAACTGATCCAGATAGGAATGAAAAATAAGGTTCATATACTCCATAAACACACCCAGCGCATTAGACACTCCGAAAGGCATCACTGCATATTCGTAATGTCCATAGCAAGTTCTGAACGTAGTCTTCAGAATATCATCTTCCTTTACTCTAATCTGATGGTAACCCGACCTCAAATCAATTTTGCTGAAAACACGAGCTCCCACAAGCTGATCCATTAAGTCATCAATCCTCGGAAGTGGGTACTTATTTTTAATGGTCACTTTATTCAACTGACGGTAATCAATGCACAGACGCATACTACCATCCTTCTTTTTCACCAACAACATTGGAGCTCCCCACAGCGACACACTCGGTCTAATAAACTTCTTATCAAGCAATTCTCTAATCTGAGATTTCAACTCTGCCAATTCAGATGCAGACATCCTGTACGGTGCCATAGATATAGGTCTGGTACCAGGAACAAGATCAATAGTAAATTCAACTTCCCTCATCGGAGGCAATTCTGTAATATCATCTGGAAACACTTTAGGAAATTCACTCACCACCGGTAACTCATTAAATGAAGTCTTGCTTTCGATAGATAACGAGGCAAACACTGCAAACATCTTAGCTTCATCCTCCAACAACGTCCTCAACTCTCTGCTAGACAAAGAATCCGCTAATGCTTCCTCTTCAGGAGTAAGAAACAGTAACGTCTTCCTAAAGCAATCAATGTAGACCCGATTGAACTCCAACCAGTTCATCCCCAAAATAACATCGAGATTACCGAGTGGCAAACAAATCAAGTCCACTCTGAAATCCCTACCAAACATAGTCAACGGGCACTTCAAACACACTAAGGAAGTAACTACAGAACCAATAGACGGTGTTTCAATCGTCATCCTCTAATCTTGAGTAGACGACACAATTCCTAATCTCTTCACACAATCAACAGAAATGAACGAGTGGGTTGCACCCGTGTCAATGATAGCAATCAAGGGAATATCATTAATAAAACACGTACATTTTATGGAACGCTCCTCATTGGTGGATTGGGCTCCCACCAAGGCAAACACCTTCCCACTGGCCTGAGATTTCTTTGGCTTCTCACAGTGAGTGCTGATATGACCCTGTTCTCCACAGTTATAACAGGTAGGCATAGTGGCCCTACAGTCTGCTATAACATGACCTGGTCACCCACACTTGAAACACTTCTTCACTTCATTCGGACAATTATTAGCACGGTGACCCGCGCCACCACATCTGAAACACTTGAGAGTATCAGGAACCACTCCTCCCTCTTTTGGTTTCTTCCCCACAAT
The DNA here is from genome assembly GCA_022829125.1 of Lathyrus tuberosus. Taxonomy (NCBI): domain Eukaryota; kingdom Viridiplantae; phylum Streptophyta; class Magnoliopsida; order Fabales; family Fabaceae; genus Lathyrus; species Lathyrus tuberosus. Next base: position 7,069,643 of record JALAZF010000213.1, read on the forward strand.
AGTTTTATGTTTTTCCTTGTCAGCTGGAGCACTATAAGGAGTACCCCCAAACCTCTGCTTACCCTTCCGGTCACTCACAGCCTTATAATGAGCAATCCGGGCCCTGTTATCATTATCATAAATCCTGCTTCTGCTAACCAGTTCTGGATAATTGCTTATCTTCTGACAAGCAATGCCCTGTTTGATCTCGAGACGCAGCCCATTCTCAAACTTCAAGCATTTCGAATTCATAGCTTCTTCCGTATTGTAATGAGCACAATACTGTACCAACTCTTCAAACCGAGCAGCATATTCAACAACAGTCATATTACCCTATTTCAGCTCCAGGAATTCAATCTCTTTTTCACTACGAATATCTTCCAGAAAGTACTTTTCAAGAAACTCTGCCTGAAACAATGTCCAAGTAATATCAGTACCCGCAGCTTCCAACCTCTGACGACTATTGTCCCAACAGGCTTCAGCCTCTCCCTCCAGCATATGAGTGCCAAACCGTACTTTCTGAGCATCACTGCATCCCATGGTCCTGAAGATCTTCTCAATAGCCTTCAGCCATTTTTGTGCAGCCTCAGGATCCAGAATACCTCCTTCATATGCAGGTGGCTTATTGCTCTAAAACTGTGCTAAGTCGCGGAACTGCGCACCCCTAGCCTAATTAGTGTTCTCTACCGCTTGTACCATAGCTTGCATAGCAGGAGCAAGAGCAACATCATTCCTTCATGCCATACTGTTCAACAATCAACATACGGTCAAAACACACAACTTACTCCTATTCTAAGAACAGACTCTACTACAACACCTGGCCGGACGGACCGACCTGCTCTGATACCAATTATAACACCCCACTTTCCCATTTTTCAAAATATATAAATATTACGAAAATAATCAGAGTCTACAACAAATAGTAGGATTTCACATCATTAAAACCAACAACAAAAACTCCTTTTCATTAGTGAAGTAAAACAGCGGAAATAAATGTTTTATTCAAATCACGGCAAATTGCCAACAACACCAAAAATCCACCTCAATCTTGGTCCACCATATTCAAATAAAGAATGATACGTAACAAAACAAATAAAGAATAACAATTGATAAAATCCCCAAAATTCCCGTGTTACGTATCAGAGCGACTCCTAAGACTCGATCAAGCAACACACACTCTATGCATACTCAAGTACCTGGATTATCTGTACTTCCGAAGAAGCACAGACGCAACAAACAACAAAGGGGTGAGAACTACCTTCAATATATAATGGTGTATAATATAAGCTAAAGGTAGTACTCACACAATCATATATCAGTAACACACCATCACGACATACTTGTCATTTTCATTCAGATTTCACCAAACATATAATAATGCAATGCGACTCAAAGACATCAACACCATGCATGTAGTACCAATACACCATGGTTCATTCAATCGAACCTGGATAAATCACATACACCCCTACTTGGCAATGATTTATCTCGACCACACTCCACATTGGAGTTCGGATGAATCACATACACTCCTCCTGAGCAATGATTCATCACCACCGACACCATGAATGCATGACAGTAAATATGCATACAACACACATGTATGACAACAATCATGCATCTTCACGATCCTCCTGATCACAAGTGAGATACCTGCTCACCATCACAACAAGAAATTCCTCACACGGCGTTCAATTAGCTAATTATCTAATTAATCCACCAAAATTACTAAACCGATTATTTTTATCACCAATTCTACATTTCTCATGTTCTGGCATCTATCCCCAACCTCTCAAACAAAAAGAAACCACTTCAGGCGCGAAAACGGGAAAGAAATCGCAAAAACAGCAAAAATATGCACTCTCGCTGGTCATACGCATATTGCCCTGTGCCATACGCGTATTGCCATCTCCCTCACCCAGCCCAAACGCGTAATACACCATTTGCCTACCCCATTACGCGTAATGCCTCCCCCATTACGCGTAATGCCCAATCATGTTACGCGTCTCTTACGCATTCCAGCAGAGGGCCGTGCCAAAGCCTCCTTTTGGTCTTCCAATACGCGTATTGCCTCCGTCTGTGCCCAGCATTACGTGTAACACACTCCCTGTTACGCGTAAGGCCAGATCTATTACGCAAACTTGTTTCCTCCACACCTGTCAGAGTTCTGCTATGGGATCCTCACTTTTTCACTCCACACACAGCTCTTTCCTCTGCTCAAGAGTATTGTAGGCATATATAGAGGTAAGCCAATAACTTTTATTCCCCTGCTTATAAGTCACCTTGCAGTGTATAAACTGAGCCTCTATAGAGTGCACATCCAACATAACTTTATTATCATCCTAAAGCAACCATATTCTTCCATTATTATGCTTTGTGTAATTATCAACCATTTTCCATTTAGTACCAAAATGTTTCCTAGCCTTCATAGTTTTATGAGGTTTAACTCTAGTTTCAAGAAGAATAGCTATATCAGGGCACATATTTTTGAGGCGAGAGGAAACCTCATGGCACTTCCCTGTATTATTAATACCTCTCACATTCCAAGAAACCATCATGTTACATCAGCTTGTGACCTATCAGGTACTCCAACCTTCAAGGCCTCAAATCCATTCTTACAAGGGATTTCTTCTTGACTGCTATCATTGTTTATCTTTTTCCCCTTGTTTCTTCCATTGCTTCTCACATTTTCCCATTCCTTGATTTCTGCACTTCCACTTCCCTCTGTGTCACCAGGAATGCTTATAGAGCTTTCAGGAGCTTGTATCTCATCAACCTCTTTCTTCTCATTTTCTATAGGAGCTTTAGGTTGCCACTGCTTCTTCACTTTCACCTTGCATTGATGCCCTACCTTTTGACAGGTTTCACAGTATAATGGTCTCCATTCATACTCCACAGCCTATTTCCTCTTGTTTCCTTCATTATCTTTTATGAGGATGAAATCCTTCTGCTTATGAGTTACATCTATCTCAACCAGAATTCTAGCATAGGACACCCGTAACTTGTTAGCAGTGCACTCATCAGTCACCATTGGGACACCCAAAGCACTTCCAATTTTTCCTAAACTTCTAGGCCCCCATAGATGTAATGGAAGATTGGGAAGTTTCACCCACACTGGAAGTGTTCTCAACATGTCTCTCTTAAAATCAAATTGAGGAGTCCAATCCTTAAGCACCATTGGCATGTTTTGAATAGTATACGGTCCCTTCATCATCACCATATCCTTCTCCTGATTCGACTTAAATCGCAATATGAAGTAACCTTCCTCATGATAGAATATGTCAGGCAGCTTGATAAAATTCCAAGACTTAGTCATGAATTGCTTCACCGCATTTAAGCTCAAATCTCTACCTATGACATACATGATTAAGGCTGATCCCCAAAAACGTACCTCAGATTCTATGTCTTCTTCTTCAATTTCAACTTCGAACTCTCCTTCCACTAAGTTCGGAGCAACAAACTCTATCAACGCACCATTTGAGGCAATTCTGTTTCCACTGATGTTGTCCACCCAAAGCTTGGGGCTAGGTTCTTCCATCTTCTTCTCGCTTTCCTATTCAACGTTTTTCACCACCTGGGTCTCAGGCGTCGTAGCAATTGGTGTCTCGTTTTCCACATCGCAACTCTTCACTGAGTCGGTTTCAGTACCAACAGTTGATACTCTCTCCAGATCTTCATTTTTTGTTCTATTTTGCAAGATGGTGGTTAAGGTCGACGGAGAGGGAACCTTGTTTCTCTTAGGTCTTCCCCTTCCTCGACCCATAATCCTCTGCTATCCTGATAAAAACCACACCTGGGAGGTCCCTAGTCCTAGAACTAGGAATTTAAACCATCCAGAATATGATTTCAACCAGGCAACCACTCCTTGAGACTCTAGGGCAAGTTCGCCGGAAATCGCTATGCTCGTCGGAAATCGTTAGAGGATGCAAGAGAGAGAAAAAGATTTAGCTTATTTCCAATATTATCATAATATTAATAGTGATACTAATAATAATAATAATAATAATACTCAAATTAATATTTAATAATCTTAAGTTCAATACTATTAATAGTAATAATAATAATATTAGGCATAATAATAATAATCTACTCCATACTACAATTATTGGATATGCCCCCACATTATTCATTTCTATCTTATTATTACCCTTACGCACTCAAACACACACCCTTAACAAGGCCAAACAATTCAAAATAACACACGACGATTAATTAATTAAAATGGGGTGTTACAGTCATCACAAATATCTAGTGAAACACTATTGAATACTGTTATTTTGTTGAATCATTGTCATTCAACACACAAATCTATACTATTAAATATCAAGAGTGTTATTCTGACTCTTTGTCAATAATAATTAATTAATTAAATTATAATTTTATTTTCCATTTTTAAATCAATTGATGGTCACTCTTTCTAAAGTCCAGCTTTATCTATATAATATTTGTTTCATCTTGTCCTTATTTAAATTATTGTTTGGTTATTTTTATTTAAATAAAAGTTTTAATTAACCAATTCTCTTGCCTCTTTATTACAGTAGATATAAAAAAAATATATGTATATATAAATCAGACAGTCTCTATCATGAATAATACTTAATGAAATGAATATTTGAACCTTTTTTTTTCATCTCTATCTTGAATAATACCTATTGGAATGAATATTTGACCATATTATTTTGTTGATTTTTAATACTGAATGGAAAAAGAAAAACTTCTTTTTTAAATCTTCCCCATTCAATGATTGAACACTTTTTATTATTTTTTATTTTTATATTTTATAAATTAAATAATTTTTTTTAATAATACAATAATAATTTGAAATATAAAAAATTAATTTAAAAAGTAATTTGATTTTTTTAAATTAAAAAGTAAATAGATATTTTATTTTCTATTTCTATTCAATGGCTAAACTCTTTTCCGTATTTAATAAAAAAATTATGTATTATTATTATTATTATTATATTTATTATTATTATTATATTTATTATTATTATTATTATTATTATTATTATTATTATTATTATTATTATTATTATTATTATTATTATTATTATTATTATTATTTCAATTGGGTTTTATGTAAAATAGATATTTTTGATTGATTAAATTGGATTGTCTAACAAACTTTAAACCTTTAACCTGAAATCCACAAATTTAGTGCTACATTATTTATTCATTATCCATCCATACATAAATTTACAGTTAGAATGGTAAGAATGAATAGTCTATTGCGTACTTATATTTTGCCGAGTCATTCATTCAATACACAAATTTTTTTATACACTATTGAATACAATTATTCTGTTGAATCATTGTCAATCATCACACATATCTAGTGAGACACTATTGAATATTATTATTATGTTGAATCATTGTCATTCAACACACAAATCTATACTATTAAATATCTGGAGTCTCATTCTGACGCTTTGCCAATAATAATTAATTTATTTATTTATAATTTTCTTTTCCATTTTTGAATCAATTGATGGTCACTCTTTCTAAAATCCAGCGTTATCTATATTATATTTGTTTCATCTTGCCCTTATTTAAATTATTGTTTGGTTATTTTTATTTAAATAAAAGTTTTAATTAACCAATTCTCCTGCCTCTTTAATACAGTAGATATAAAAAAATATATGTACATATGAATCATACCATCTCTATCATGAATAATACTTAATGAAATGAATATTTGAACCTTTTTTTCCATCTCTATCTTGAATAATACTTAATGGAGTGAATATTTAACCATATTATTTTGTTGATTTTTAATACTGAATGGACAATGAAAAACTTCCTTTTTTAATCTTCCCCATTCAATGAGTGAACACTTATTATTATTTTTTATTTTTATATTTTATGAATTAAATAATTTTTTTTAATAATACAATAATAATTTTAAATATAAAAAATTAATTAAAAAAGTAATTTGATTTTTTTAATTAAAAAAATAAATACATTTTTTATGCCTTATATTCAATGGCTAAACTCTTTTCCGTATTTAATAAAAATATTTTATGTATTATTATTATTATTATTATTATTATTATTATTATTATTATTATTATTATAATTATTATTATATTTATTATTATTATTATTATATTTATTATTATTACTATTATTATTATTTCAATTGGGTTTTATGTAAAATAGATATTTTTGATTGATTAAATTGGATTGTCTAACAACCTTTAAACCTTTAACATGAAATCCACAAATTTAGTGTTACATTATTTATTCATTATCCATCCATACATAAATTTACCGTTACAATGTTAAGAATAAATAGTTTATTGAGTACTGATATTTTGCTGAGTCATTCATTCAATACACAAATTTTTTGAAACACTGTTGAATACAGTTATCATGTTGAATCATTGTCAGTCATCACACATATCTAGTGAAACACTATTGAATATTGTTATTATGTTGAATCAGGCCTTGCGACCGACTAATCCAAGAGGGACCAGTACCCACCGTCCACTAGCGGGGGCCCCGTTTCAAGCCAGAGCAAAGCTCCGTATGGACTGACCCACACAAGAAATATCAAGAGTGTTATTCTGACTCTTTGTCAATAATAATTAATTAATTAATTTATAATTTTCTTTTCCATTTTTGAATCAATTGATGGTCACTCTTTCTAAAGTCCAACTTTATCTATATAATATTTGTTGCGTCTTGTCCTTATTTAAATTATTGTTTGGTTATTTTTATTTAAATAAAAGTTTTAATTAACCAACTCTCTTGCCTCTTTATTACAGTAGATATAAAAAAATATAAGTATTTATGAATCATACAATCTCTATCATGAATAATACTTAATGAAATGAATATTTGAACCTTTTTTTTTCATCTCTATCTTGAATAATACTTAAAGGAATGAATATTTGACCATATTATTTTTGTTTATTTTTAATACTGAATGGAAAAATAAAAACTTTCTTTTTAAATCTTCCCCATTCAATGAGTGAACACTTTTTATTATTTTTTATTTTTATATTTTATGAATTAAATATTTTTTTTAATAATACAATCATAATTTTAAATATAAAAAATTAATTTAAAAAGTAATTTGATTTTTTTTTAATTAAAATGTAAATACATATTTTATTTCTTATTTCTATTCAATGGCTAAACTCTTTTCCGTATTTAATAAAAAAAAATTATGTATTATTATTATTATTATTTTTATTATTATTATTATTATTATTATTATATTTATTATTATTATTATTATTATTATTATTATTATTATTTCAATTGGGTTTTATGTAAAATATATATTTTTGATTGATTAAATTGGATTGTCTAACAACCTATAAACCTTTAACATGAGATCCACAAATTTATTAATAGTCTATTGCGTACTTATATTTTGCTGAGTCATTCATTCAATACACAAATTTTTTGATACACTATTGAATACTGTTATTATGTTGAATCATTGTCATTCAACACACAAATTCATACTATAAAATATCAGGAGTGTTATTCTGACTCTTTGTCAATAATACTTAATTAATTAATTTATAATTTTCTTTTCCATTTTTGAATCAATTGATGGTCACTCTTTCTAAAATCCAGCGTTATCTATATAATATTTGTTTCATCTTGCCCTTATTTAAATTATTGTTTGGTTATTTTTATTTAAATTAAAGTTTTAATTAACCAATTCTCCTGCCTCTTTATTACAGTAGATATAAAAAAATATATGTACATATGAATCATTCCATCTCTATCTTGAATAATACTTAATGGAATGAATATTTAACCCTATTATTTTGTTGATTTTTAATACTGAATGGACAAAGAAAAACTTCCTTTTTAAATCTTCCCCATTCAATGAGTGAACAATTTTTATTATTTATTATTTTTATATTTTATGAATTAAATAATTTTTTTTAATAATACAATAATAATTTTAAATATAAAAAATTAATTTAAAAAGTAATTTGATTTTTTTAATTAAAAAATAAATACATTTTTTATGCCTTATTCCTATGCAATGGCTAAACTCTTTTCTGTATTGAATAAAAATATTTATGTATTATTTTTACTATTATAATAATAATAATAATTATTATTATATTTATTATTATTATTATTATTATTATTATATTATTATTATTATTCTTATTATTATTATTATTATTATTATTATTATTATTATTATTATTATTATTATTATTATTATATCAATTGGATTTTATGTAAAATAGATATTTTTCATGGATTAAATTGGATTGTCTAACAACCTTTAAACCTTTAACATGAAATCCACAAATTTAGTGTTACCTTATTTATTCATTATCCATACATACAGAAATTTACCGTTACAATGTTAAGACTACATAGTCTATGTGGCCTAGTGGGGAAACGTTTGGGTCTTGAGAGTGTGCTCCTCTCAAGGTCCCAGGTTTAATAAAAAAAAAACTCTTTGTCAATAATTAATTAATTTATAATTTTCTTTTCCAATTTTGAATCAATTGATGGTCACTCTTTCTAAAGTCCAGCTTTATCTATATAATATTTGTTTCATCTTGTCCTTATTTAAATGATTGTTTGGTTATTTTTATTGAAATAAAAGTTTTAATTAACCAATTCTCCTGCCTCTTTATTACAATAGATATAAAAATATATATGTACATATGAATCATACAATCTCTATCATGAATAATACTTAATGAAATGAATATTTGAACTTTTTTTTCATCTCTATCTTGAATAATACTTAATGGAATGAATATTTGATTATATTATTTTGTTGATTTTTAATACTGAATGGAAAAAGAAAAACTTCCTTTTTAAATCTTCCCCATTCAATGAGTGAACACTTTTTTTATTTTTTATTTTTTATTTTTATATTTTATGAATTAAATAATTTTTTTGAATAATATAATAATTATTTTAAATATAAAAAATTAATTTAAAAAGTAATTTGATTTTTTTAATTAAAAAGTAAATACATATTTTATGTCTTATTTCTATTCAATGGCTAAACCCTTTTCCGTATTTTATAAAAAAAAATTATGTATTATTATTATTATATTTATTATTATTATTATTATTATTATTATTATTTCTATTGGGTTTTATGTAAAATAGATATTTTTGATGGATTAAATTGGATTGTCTAACCACCTTTAAACCTTTAACCTGAGATCCACAAATTTAGTGTTACATTATTTATTCATTATCCATCCATACCTAAATTTACAGTTACATTGTTAAGAATGAATAGTCTATTGCGTACTTATATTTTGTTGAGTCATTCATTCAATACACAAATTTTTTGATACACTATTGAATACAGTTATTCTCTGTTATTCTGTTGAATCATTGTCAGTCATCACACATATCTAGTGAGACACTATTGAATACTATTATTATGATGAATCATTATCATTCAACATACAAATCTATACTATTAAATATTAGGAGTGTTATTCTGACTCTTTGTCAATAATAATTAATTAATTAATTTATAATTTTCTTTTCCATTTTTGAATCAATTGATGGCCACTCTTTCTAAAATCCAGCCTTATCTATATAATATTTGTTTCATCTTGCCCTTACTTAAATTATTGTTTGGTTATTTTTATTTAAATAAAAGTTTTAATTAACCATTTCTCCTGCCTCTTTATTACAGTAGATATAAAAAATATATATGTATATATGAATCAGACAATCTCTATCATGAATAATACTTAATGAAATGAATATTTGAACCTTTTTTTCCATCTCTATCTTGAATAATACTTAATGGAATGAATATTTGACCCTATTATTTTGTTGATGTTTAATAATGAATGGACAAAGAAAAACTTCCTTTTTAAATCTTTCCAATTCAATTAGTGAACACTTTTTTTTATTTTTTATTTTTATATTTTATAAATTTAATAATTTTTAATAATACAAAAATAAATTTAAATAAAAAAATTAATTTAAAAAGTAATTTGATTTTTTTTAATTAAAAAATAAATATATTTTTTATGTCTTATTTCTATTCAATGGCTAAACTCTTTTCCGTATTTAATAAAAATATTTATGTATTATTATTATTATTATATTTATTATTATCATTATTATTATTTTTATTATTATTATTATTATTATTATTATTATTATTATTATTATTATTATTATTTCAATTGAGTTTTATGTAAAATAGATATTTTTGATTGATTAAATTAGATTGTCTAACAACCTTTAAATCTTTAACATGAAATCCACAAATTTAGTGTTACATTATTTATTCATTATCCATCCATACATAAATTTACCGTTACAATGTTAAGAATAAATAGTCTATTGAGTACTGAATGGACAAAGAAAAACTTCCTTTTTAAATCTTCCCCATTCAATGAGTGAACACTTTTTTATTATTTATTATTTTTATATTTTATGAATTAATATTTTTTTTAATAATACAATAATAATTTTAAATATAAAAAATTAATTTAAAAAGTAATTTGATTTTTTTAATTAAAAAATAAGTATTTTTTATGCCTTATTTCTATTCAATGGCTAAACTCTTTTCCGTATTTAATAAAAATATTTATGTATTATTATTATTATTATTATTTATTATTATTATATTTATTATTATTATTATTTCCATTGGGTTTTATGTAAAATAGATATTTTTGATTGATTAAATTGAATTGTCTAACCACCTTTAAAATTTTAACAGGAGATCCACAAATTTAGTGTTACATAATTTATTTTTTATCCATCCATACATGAATTTACAGTTACAATGTTAAGAATGAATAGACTATTGAGTCCTGATATTCTGCTGAGTCATTCAATCAATACACAAATTTTATGATACACTATTGAATGCAGTTAGTCTGTTGAGCCATTGTCAGTCATCACACATATCTAGTGAGACACTATTGAATATTGTTATTCTGTTAAATCATTGTCATTCAACACACAAATCTATACTATTGAATTTCAAAAGTGTTATTCTGACTCATTGTCAATAATAATTAATTAATTAATTTATAATTTTCTTTTCCAGAATCAATTAATGGTCACTTTTTCTAAAGTCCAGGTTTATCTATATATTAAAATAACTTAGACACTTTTCTCTACCTTATACCTTATTTTGTTTGGATCAGTGTTTTTGTAATACCCCGTATTTTATTACACCGAATAATATGGCATTGTGATTAATTGAGTCGGGTTGCTCTGAGAAATTATTTGATAAAATGATTAGAGTAACTTCGGTACTTAGAATTGATCCAATAAATATTATTTGTTTCGGAGACATTTATTTAATTTTGGATTTAAGAGACTTTTTGGACATTTGGTAGTATTATTTCTAATACTAAGCTTACTATGTAAATTCTTTTCCTCTCACTTTCCAAACAAAAAGAAAAAGATAGAAAGAAAGGAAGAAGAAAGGAAAGGAAGGAGAGAAAAAGAGGAGAAGAGGAAATTGGAAGAAAAGCTCAAGAACAATCAAGATCATCATCCAATCTTCATCCAAACTTCTCAATCATCTTCATCTTGCTCTATTTTGAGGTGGGTTCTAGTTAGTACCATTGTTAGAGAACTCTAGATAGTTTTTGGATTTAGGTTAGATTATGAAAAACTTGGAAATTTATGGTTGATCTTGCTATAAATGTTGTTATAGGCTTGTTATCATGTTTGCATTATGTCTTGACTGTTGTGGGATGTTGGGTAATGTTTTTGATGAGGAAAATGTGAGTTGGAAGTGAAGAACAGCAGCTGGGAGAGGTTCTGTTTCGCTTGCTTCGCCTAGCGAACCTGGGGCGAGTCCCAGCGAACAGCAGTCGAGGGTTCGCCTAGCGAACCCGAACGTTCGCCTAGCGAAGGTTCGCTGGCATGTTCGCCTAGCGAACTTTATGTGTTTTGAATATGGGAACTTACTGCCTAGGTGCTTGCTGGCACATTCGCCTAGCGAAGGTGAAGGCGAAGGTTCGCCAGACGTTCGCCTAGCGAACTTATGGTGTTTTGGGTCTGGGAGTTTCTGTTTAATTACTCGCCAGCTTGCTCGCCTAGCGAAGGCGAAGGCGAAGGCTCGCCAGCTCGTTCGCCTAGCGAACATGGGGCGAGCTGTGTTGTTTTTCTTAACTTGTTTCCGCCATATCTTTTTATCCGGTTGTCCGTTTTGAATGTTCGGCATATCAATAGAAAGATGGAGACACGAACTTTATGATGATGATAAGGATTGTGGATTTTATTTGCCCGATTAAATAATCGGAGGGAACCCGAAGTGGAATTCTTTGATAATTTTATGTGGACTATGTTTTAATTGTGTTAAGTTATTCTATTACACTAATAAGGTATGTTTTGCCTAATCTATGGTTGTTACCAAGTTGTGATTAAAAATGCATGAAAGATAAAAAGGAAAAATGGTAAGAGTGAGGAAAACCCCTTATGAACTATAGGAAACTTTAGAAGTTGGAAACACTAGTATGGAACATGAGGTTAACGTTATGGATTGAAGGACAAGAAAGGCCTTGAGGCCTTATGGCCGAGGCAATTGTCGTATACCTTGTTTTGTATGGTATTTATCATGTAATCGTAACCATTTTATTTGAATTGCCCTTGAAAGGCCTTCATGAGTCTCGAGCTCCTCTGAAGTGCAGGCAGGTTTTACTTGGTAGGTTTGATGCCCTACGAGTAGTACAATTGGAAGCCCGTGCATGGGTACGAGACTTGTGATGGTTAACAGGCCATGAGAAGTGACGGTTCACGGTTAACAGGCCGGTGATCCCGAATCCAATTGTATACCAAGTAACTACAAGGATCTATGACTCAGGTCGCCTTCTAGACGTAGAAGCGGACGGGAAGAGGAGATGCCTTGGTACCGGTTATCGATTAATGATGTGGTGAGTTAATGAACTCATGTCATGTTCCATATAGTGTGAGAATTACCAAGTGTGAACTCAAGAGTCCTTCCCTTCCCCGGACTTGAGTTAGGATTGTTAGAACCATAAATAATCCGAGAGAACCCATAAGATAGGGAACTCACTGAGATTTGATGTATCTCACCCCACTGTTGTTGTTTACATCACAGGTTCTGCAGGTTCGGCGACGGGTAAGGATAAAGTGGTTTGACTTTTCCTTTCGGTTCGTAGATTTTTAGATGGCATGGCTTCCGCTATGACGTTTTATTTTGAGATCATTGCGTTGATCTAGTTCTTAGTTTTTATTATGTGGGAACATCTTGTATATGTGATGCCTGAGTTTTGTGTTGTATTAGAGGCATTTATGTGTATAATGTGTTAACTAGAAACTTATTGTATTTCAGTACCAAAGACTTGGATTCATATATATAATTTATGCTTTGATGTATGGATTTTATATGTGGGTGTTACAGTTTTAAAAACCGGACCGGACCGGCCGGTCGGACCGGTTGGACCGGGAACCGGTCGGGTTCACTTGCTCAATCGGCCATGTCTTCGAACCGGTTGGAACCGGTGTGAACCGGTGAGAACCGGGAAAATCGGGAAAACCGGCGGTTTTCGCAAACCGGTGGTTCAACTGCTTATTTTAAAAAAAAAAAATTAAAATTTTTTTTTTTAATTTTAAAAAAATTTTTTTTTTTAAATTTTTTTTACTCAAATACATAGAAACTTTTCTCCAAGAATAATAGCGATCACTCATTTGATTCAAGTGATACACAAATTAAGTTTCGTAATATCCACAAAACTATTTTTACTATTTTGTATTTATATTGATTGAAAAGCCATCATACAAATATTTGTATAAAAATTTAAGAACACAGATTAAAAAACTAAATATAATATAATTTTAGACTTAACTGATTTTCATTATATATATAGATTTGGAAAATTTATTATTTAGAATAATGTTAATATTTGTATTGTTTTAATTATTAACATTAAAACTGATTTTTTATTAACATTAAAACTATGAATTTAAATTAAACTCTGTTTAATTTAGATTCTGTTTAAAATTTACAATTAGACTCTGTTTAAAATTTGAATTTAAATTATGAACCTGTGAATTTATGATATGATATTTTCAAAAAATTTAAGTGCTAGTTATATTTTTTAGAGACTGAATCATTCGGTTCGACCGGTTTTACCCGTTTTATACCTATTATAATGATAGGTTTATTCAACCGAGTTATCCGATTTAATCCGGTTTGATCATGCAGTTCGACCAATGACCCAGTGGTTCGACCGATAAACCAGTGACCCAGTACCCTCACCGGTTTGATGACCGGTCCGGTTTTTAAAACACTGGTTTGGATCATTTTAATGTTGGAAGAGATTGTAGTAATTTTAAGGATCGTGGATTTGTTTAGTTTATTTTCATCTATGTGTTTGATTTGGTATTAAAGTGCTAAACATAATATTTGTTTCATGTAGCCTTTTTACTACTGTGGATATAAAAAAATATATGTATATTTGAATCATACAATCTTTATCATAGATAATACTAAATAATACTTAATGAAATGAATATTTGACCTTTTTTTCAATCTCTATCTTAAATAATATTTAATGGAATGAATATTTGACCATATTTTTTTTTCAAAAAACAAAAATACAATATACTTTTGCAGTGACAAATAATGCCTTCCTAATAATTCTGGTTGTCATTGTAAAATAAACAAGTATAATTATTTTGGTAAAAAAATATAAGGATTTAAAAAACAAAAGTAGAGAAGTAATAAAACTGAAAACGTAGTTGGGACACGCTTACTTAAGTCAATATATTCATAGCCACATAACTGATTCTTAGAACAGACCTAACTAAACATAACTGATAGAGAAGAGAGTGTGAGTTACTATCATATTACTACAATGGTGCACCCAATTGCAGAGGCAAATGATCATAGCCCCTTCGAAACCCTCACTCCGGACGAGTTCTATGCTCGCCACTCAGTGACTCACCACTCCGAGTTTGTTACTAATCCTAAAGGCCTCAAACTCTTCACTCAGTGGTGGATCCTTCAGCCTCCAACTAACCTCATCGGAACCCTTGTCGTCTTCCACGGCTTCGTCGAGGAGTCGAGCTGGCTATTCCAACTAACTTCTGTCTACTTTGCTAAGGCCTGATTTTCCACATGCGCCATCGACCACCAAGGCCACGGTTTCTCCGAAGGTTTAGTCGTTCATATCCCTGACATCAACCCCGTCATCGATGACTGCATCACCTTCTTCAAATCCTTCCGCTCTCACTTCGATCCCTTATTACCTTCCTTTCTCTACTCGGAATCTCTCGGTGGAGCTATTGCGCTTTTCATCACTCTCCGCCGAACCGGACTGCCGTGGAACGGCCTCGTCCTCAGCGGCGCCATGTGTGGGATCAACGACAAGTTCAAACCGCCATGGCCGTTGGAACACTTTCTCCTAATTGCAGCGGCGATTATCCCGACGTGGCGTGTCGTTCCCACCCGTGGCTCGATTTCGGATCTTTCATTAAAGCATGAGTGGAAGAGGAAACTTGCAATTGCGAGTCCTAGGAGGACATTGGCACGTCCACGCGTCTCGAAGGCACTGGAATTGTTGAGGATTTGCAGTGAGCTGCAGGGAAGGTATGAGGAGGTGGATGTGTCATTTCTGGTTGTGCATGGAAGCGACGACTTCATTTGCGATTCAGGTTACGTGGAAGAGTTTTACACACGCCTTTCTCTTTCTAACACTAACAACTAACTTCCCCTTTTCTCTCGCACCCGTGCGATCGAGACGTTAACCAATCAGTTAATCAAACCCTTTTCACTCGCCCTAGTGCGATCGAGACTTTTTCACTAAACAAAACTGACCTGTAGGCCGAACTACGACTGCTCTGACTTCCTCCTTCACGTTAGATTAAGGATACATAGGCACAAGACGGCGATGTCTTGGCAAGCAAACCTTCCCCCATCAATCCCGTAGTCCTCCGAACTACGTTGACTCTGATTTTCCTGCTCCCGAGGGAATACGTAGGCCTAGGACGGCGATGCCCTAAGTCACGTTTTCTTTTCTTCCCTCTGTTTCTCCATTTCTTGTTCCGTTTCCAGTTAGCAGTTGAGCTTCAGATAACCTACACCCTTTGATCGATAACAACAAGCGTGGATCCCATCGAGTACGATGGACGCGAGGGGGTGCTAATACCTTCCTCTCGCGTAACCGAATCCCGAACCCCGACTATGGTTGCGATGACCATTCCTTTCCCTTTGTTGAGGTTTTCTTCGATCGTTTCCTTTTCCTGCGTCGGGATAAATAACGTTCGGTGGCGACTCTTCTGTTCTTTTTCGCCGGTTGATTTTCGCAGATGCGACAGCTGGCGACTCTGCTGGGGATAAAGGAATGTTGAACAAAGATAAGACGCTGAAGATATATGATGGAATGTGGCATTAGTTGGTTGGAGAACCGAAAGAGAATGTGGAGTTAGTTTTTGGTGATAATTTAGAATGGCTTCGAAAACGCGCCGCCGTGGATTGTTAAGGATAGAGAACCAAGCTGTTAGACTCGTTTAAATTTAATAATGATATATATTTTCTATTGTCGATGTTAAGGATAAAATGATAATTTTCCTGATTATTGCAGTAGTTATTATTATTATTATTATTATTATTTCAACTTTTTTTTTGTTTATCGCACTCTGGTTCCTAGGGGAAAAGGGCCCTAGTAATCCAGAGCTCGTGCGGAGAGGCATGCGCACTGGCCAAGCATGTTGTTCCGTACCTAGGAATCGAACCCGGTATTCCCCGGGTACGTCCTTGGACGGGGCTCCTTTGCCACTGAAGAACAACCACTTGGTTATTATTATTTCAACTTTATTTTATATGAAGTTTGTATATTTGATTGATTATATTAATTTAGATGTAAAATATTGTTTTGGTAAGAAAAACTAGTGGCATTGTTATTTCAACTTTATTCTCTATTGTGCTTGACAGTTTGATTGTGTACTTTGCTCGGGTTTAGTTCATGGTTAATATTTACAACAACTTTTTGACCTCTATTGTGCTTGATGCATTTTTCTGCAACAACTTTTCTGTTATATACATGTTTTGGTATAGAATTTAGTGTCCTAGTTTGTCCACATTTGATCCTTGTTGCAAGTATATTTTATAGTCCAACTTTTGCATAGCTTGGATTGGAATTGAATTTAATTAAGGGTTAATAGTCATTTACCCCCTGCAATATAGGCGAGTTTTAATTTATCCCCCTTTAAAAAAATAATTTTGGATTACCCCCCTGAAATTTTGGGGTACCCCCCTAAGCGTGTAAAAACCAGGGGGGTAAATTAAAATAAAATATTTTACGGGGGGTAATTTTTCTACCTAGGGGGCAAAAGACTTAGAATTTTAAAATTTCAGGGGGGTAATCCAAAAAACTTTTTTTAAAGGGGGTAAATCAAAACTCGCCTATATTGCAGAGGGGTAAATGACTATTAACCCTTTAATTAATATAATTTGATAATAGTTGAAAATGATTCTAGAGACCGTGACTTTTTTGGAATTTTATTTGGTTAGTATATAATTGCATTTTTAGTGTGTGTTTTTAATTATTAAAATTGTATTTTATTTTTAAATTTAGATCTATTTTCATAATTAGAATGAGATCTCCGAATTAATTAGACCAACTCTATCTATTAATATTGACTATCAATCAAATTTATGAATAATTATCTATCAATTTAATAATAATTTATTTTTATATTGTTAAATTAATTTTATTAATCAATTTGTTTTTAAACAATTTTTTTGTAAGGATCTCATATTAAAGGTCTTATCAAGAAAAGGTGACACTTTAAAAAAGAAGGTGATAGAGTAGAAACCCGTTTTTTAATGGAGCCAACATCAGTTTATGTCTTGAAGGTGGTTGAGTACTAACTCTATTTTAAATTGTTCTGTTTTGTTTTATGTTTTATGAGTGGTTTGACTCTCCGGTTACTTGTATCAATCAGAAGTAATTCTTCATTGTTGTTCTTTGTAAGGGTTTGAGTACCTCTTGTGCTTCTTTGAGTTATATCATTGTTTAGACACCAAAACTCTTTCGGAGTTCGCAATCTTCGTTTGGTTCTTCTCCTTTGTTTGGTTAACCACTGCTTGTCAGTTAAAACACCAATATTTGTACTTCTTCTCAGTTAACCACAGTCTATCTGTTAACACACTAAGTTTCCTTTTGGGTTAATCACCTTCTCTTGGTTAATCACCCATTTTTTTAGTTAACCATAGCCTGCCTGTTAAAATACTGAGCCCTTTCGATTTAATCACCTTCTCTTAGTTAATCACTCATTTTCTTTTCGGTTAATCATAATTTTCTCTGTTAACACCGAATCCTCAGCGGTTAGTAACCTCTTTAGGTTCAATACCCTTTGTGTTGGTCAAGTACTATTTATTCAGTCAATACCAACATCCCTAGCAGAGTCGCCAGCTGAAGATGGCTGGTTTATACCTGAGTGAATCCCACACTCAAAGATAACACAGAGTCGCCACCGAACTTTATTTAGCCCCAAAGGACAGGGAAAATATCGATAAAACCCAAGGGGAAGAGAAACGGGAACGGGGGTCGATTATGCGAAAGGAAGGTACTAGCACCTTACGCATCCGTCGTACTCGACAGGAACCATTTAGCTTGCTTCTAGGCTTGGATGGGTTATCTATCTAAAGGCTTCTAGCTAAAGAAAATGAGAGAGAGAGAGAGAGAGAAGAGAAAAGAAAAGAAAGAAAGAAAGAAAGTGCTCGCGGAGGGCCCTCGTGCCTACGTACCCTCATAGTGCAATGAGGAAATCAGAGCTCCGTAGTTCATGGAACCAGGGACAGAGAAAGGAGGAATGGAAAAAGGTGGAAGGGTGGAAGTGTGCTCGCCAAGATCATCGCGATCTCGTGCCTACGTATCATACACTACGCCAAAATTGATATTTTGTATCGCCTAATTTAATAGCACTCTTAAAGAAAATGCTATTAAAAAGGAAACAAACACATCTATAATAGCACTTTATGGTCAGACGCTATTATAGGTTGCAGACAATGTGATTTTGCTAACACTTTGTAAAAAAAACGCTATTATTAAACTTCATTAAGATAGCGCTTTCTATAAAATGCTATTAATATTCTTCACTAAAATATCACTTTTTGCAAAACGCTATTATTTTACTACCTATGTTAGTATTTATAGGAAATTGCTCTTTTATTATAAAATATATAATAAAAAAATGAAATGAAGAGCAATTAAGGGAGATAAGCAAAACATTAAACAGAAAATTCCTTATCTCAATTAAACGTAAACCTTCTCTCTTTTCTATTTGGTTCTCACGATTTCTCTCTCACCCTTTGGAACTCACGAATTCTCCCCCCTCTTGAATCCATTCATTTTCTTTTTGCTACTGCAACCCACAAAACCCAGCCCCTTCAGGTTTTAAAAGGTCAAATCCTATCACAAGCAAGAACAACTAGGAATATTTCATCCCCAAACTCAGAAATTATAAGCCCTAACATAAACAAAACTCGATTTACACTTCTGAACGAAACGATAAAGTACCGAAATGGGAGAATGAAGAACTCGGTCTAGATTATGCTTCGAAAGGTATAGTTCCCTCTTGTTATTTCCGCTCCTTCTACTCCTTCTGTGTTGTATCTCTCTGTCGTTGTTTTCATGTTGTTGTGCGTTGTGCTTACGCAGAATTGAGTGAGTGTTTTAACTCAGAGTTTCGATTTGAAATTATGAGAAGCTATTGAACGAGTTTCCTTTGTGGGTTTTTGTTCTACAGAGTAGGAATTTGTTGTTTCATTGTAATAGATCAACATAACACATTTGGTGTTCTTCAAGTGATACAAACAGATAGGTCTATTGGATCACACTTCAAAGTTCCACCAGAGTGGATGAACCTGGTATCAACGAAGGTACGCTGCGACTCGGCTTTGAAACACGACTCGTTTGATTCATCCATGAGCTTCGGTTTACTCATTTCGCAGTTCGCACTGTCGGGTTTAAATGAAGCTTTTGCTATTGTTGCTATAATGGAATTCTTCACCTTACGAATGCTGGAGTCAATGAGAACCGTTCCTGGCATCGTCTTCTCTCTGAGTCTGTCTATTGCAAACTACATTGGATCCTTAATTGTCAATATTGTTCATAGAGCAACATCACATAAAGGGAAAACACCGTGGTTAGGGGGTCGCGGTTTAAATAACAATAGGCTTGATTCCTATTACTATTTAATTGCTTCTCTTGGAGTTTTGAATTTCATCTATTTCCATTAAATTGCAGAAGCCGATAGCTCATCTAGTTCGTTAAACTCTTTATACCATCTTTAATTTTAAATTCAATTTTGTTATTGTAGTTTATTATTGTATTTGGTTTGTGTTTTTGTTTAGAGTATTTTGACATTAGAAGTTGTTTCTGATCATATATTGGTTCAGCAGAGGGTCTGCTGGTTTTAGCAAATGTTTGTTGGGTTTTTTTGCTAGGTGAGTGGTTTGATTTCTTGAAAGGTTTTTTTGTAAAAACAGATGAGTGATGAAGCTGAAGAAATTATTTATTCCATGAGACAAAGGTTGAGAGACTTCGCGAGTATGTCATAATGTATTCGAATCAAAAAGCTTAAATTACCCCTGGTGGAATGGAATTATCATGTGCCATGCTCAGAACACTGCCACTGCATGGTTCTAGATTCCCAGTTTATGTAGTTACTGATAGTTATGTGAAGTATTAGCACAACTATTAGGTAGTTAGATTTTGTTAACTGAAGGAGTTCTTAGCTAGTACTCTTCTATTACTCTCCAGAATATTTTTCTATTGTAACTTATAAAAATAGTGTACCTCTCTATTATTGCTTTTAGTGAAGTAACTCAAATTTATAGAAATTGTTGTTTTTTTCTTACATCCTTCAATGTTATTTCTCCTTTTCAACTTGTTGGTTTTAAAAGTTCTGTTCACTTTTTAGTTTGTAATTATTACTAGTATACACTAACGTAAAACATGGTTATGATGAATTTATCTTGTACTCAACTGATGTATTATAGTATGCAACAGTCTGGCCCCGAATTATCTTGTAAGCTGGTTATTGATTTTTGCTATTATTAGACGTGGTTTGAGGAAACGAGAGTGAGATTGACAGCTAATCTCCTAGTGCAGCTCTTGATAGCAGCCAACTTGATTATCAAAATCAGGAGCAAAAGCAATCACTGTATCTTCAAAGAATTGATTAGGATGGGCAATATGCTGCAATTGGAACTATGATGGTACATGAATTTGGTTTTCCTTCTGATTCTAATTCAGATAATGAAGGGCATCATGATGTAAATTTCTCAAATTGTGGGGTGAATGGATCTTCTCAGATCAACTCTTTTGCTGGAAACAGGAGCAGGGACTACTTTTCTTTTGTTTGAAAATGGATCTGCTTGTAAGTTATCTGTTTACTTGGACTGTACAGGAAACATGTATAACTTTTCATTTGTAATTGTTTTCTTTTCTGGAAACTAACTGATGAACAAGGGTCTACACCACATAACACATGCAAAGATTCAAAAGTTACTTCTTTCCTTAGTTGAAACTTGGAAGCACACTGTAAACTGATCAACTTCAAAAGTTACTTAACACTGTTCTAGTATGCTAAAGAAAAAGTTGATTTTTGTCGTAATTTTTCTATCGTACATAATGTAATACCCCATATTATTTAAATGCTCAATTGGATATCAGATGAGATCAGATGAGTATCTATGTGCTCTATCTTTGATTAATTGGATTAATGGAATCCTCTAAGTACTTTAAGTATTATCAATTGGGACCAATAGAGAAACTAATGAACTCTGAAGAGATCAATTATTTTATTAAAGGGACATATCATTAATTATTAGTCCAAGAGAGGATTTTATGGTAACTCTAATAAGTGATCATTTGGTGTGAGACGATAAAATATCAATTGGAGATATTTTACTCTATTGGATTATATTATATAATATTGGTATTATATATATATATATATATATATATATATATATATATATATATATATATATATATATATATATATATATATATATATATGTGTGTGTGTGTGTGTGTGTGTTAGTTATAAAGTAAAGAAAGTTAGTAAAGGAGAAGGAAAGGAAAACAGAGAAAAAAAAGAGGAAACGTGGAAATGAAGAGAAGAGAAGAGGGAAAGAGAGGAAAAGCTCAAGGAAGGAAAAGAAGCTCATGGATCATCTTCACTATTCATCATCTTCTTCAAACTCCTCTTCAATGCTAAGGTGGGTTCTAGATAGATACCTTAAGTTCTAGAATTTCTTGATGTAGAACTTAGGTTGGATTTTTGGGGAAAATGAGTAATTTTGCAAATCAATGAAATCTAACGGATAAAATGAGGTATAAATGGTATAGAATGATTGATATATATATATATATATATATATATATATATATATATGTGTGTGTGTGTGTGTATATTCATCTGTTAATACTGGGTTGTGTGTTTGATGGTGTCTTGGTTGGAATTGGGTTGGTTGGTATCAATGAAAAACCTAAGGTTTTCATGGTTGATAACATTATGATTAACTTTTTTTGTAAATTTGTTGGATGAATTTTTTATGGAGAGAATATCATAGTATATCGAATTCTGACACCGGGGCTTTTTACGTAATCGAAATCAGAGGTCCGGAAGGCATTTAACGGTCGAAAACTGAGTTTTTAGCAGAATCTGCGCATTTATGCGCTAACCCCCAGCATTATGCGTCGACTCATGATTTTAGTGCGCTGACCCGAGCGAAATTTCCAGGTTTATGCGCTGACCCCCAGGATCATGCGTCGGCGCATGGTCACAGAAATTTTCCAAAATGTCAGATTTTGTTTTCTTCATAACTTTTGAACTGTAAGTTCGTTTTGGTCCCCGTTCAAAGCGTTGGAAGTTTATTTCAATGCTCTTTGTGATAGTGAAGTAGAAACATATGTTTATGCCATGGATTGATAAGAAAAATATGGAAAAGTAATGTATGTGTGAAAAGTGTGGTTTATGTTTCCACCGGAAATTCATGAATCGGGAAGCCGATTGTTATGGGACTTGAGGCCTTGGAAAGAGGATCCAGTGTGCTATTAAATGGTATGAGAGACCATGATTTAACCAAGGATGCTTGGTAGGGGAGAGTAGAGGCTTGTATGCCTTAAAAATGTGTGTGAAATACTATGTGGTTATGTTTGACATGTTATGCTATTATATGTGTTACTTGTACTATTTGTGATTATACCATGTCTATTTAATTATGAATTGTGAATGAAAGAAATATGCATGCTTAAAATATGAATTAGGAAGAGTGAGGAAACTTTACCCCAAAATAAATGGCATAGTTAAGATTGTTAAAATTCTAGGTTGTGACTAGAATTGTGATAGAAACTCTGGATGGCGACGCTCGTGCATTCATTGACGAGTTCTGGCCTAGAGTAGATAACGGAATGACAACGCTCGTGCAAGAGAGGCCGAGGTGTGTGTCCATTACCGAATGGTATAGAAATGAGTGAAACACTAGTATGGAACATGTGTAATTGTTATGTTTTATTGCTAAAGACATGAGAGGCCTAAAGGCTAATGTGGCCTAGTGATTGGAGAATACAATCACGTTTATGTATATGATCACGTAATCGTAACCTTTTTCTTTTGAGTTACCCTTGAGAGGCCTTCATGAGTCTCGAGCTCCTCTGAAGTGCAGGCGGAATTACTTGGCAGGTTTGATTCCCAATGTTATAGTACGAATGGAACCTACGGGTAGAGACTTGTGATGGCATGAGAGGCCATGTGAAGTGACGAATTAAGGTGATAATGCGTCCCTTAATTCCGAATCCATTTCGTATGCCAAGTAACTACAAGGATCCAGGACTCGGGTCGACTTCTAGACGTAGAAGCGGACGTGCAAGAGGGATACCTTGGTACGGTTATCGATTAGTGATATCTTGAGTTGATGAACTCGTGACATGTTTCCATATAGTGTGAGATTGTGAAATTGTGATAGTATGTACTCAAAGTCATTTCCCTTCCCCTTGACTTGAGTTAGGATTTGGCTAGAACCCTGTAAAGCCGAGAGAATCTATAAGATAGGGAACTCACTGAGATTTGATGTATCTCACCCCACTATAGTTGCTATATTTCAGGTTCGGGTTGCAGGTTGATTTACAAGTGGAGCCATGCTTGGATGTTTCGAGAGAAGCTTAGTTAAGCTTATTTTCCGCTGTGTATTATTTTGTTGTATACAATTGAGGATATTGTATATTATTCTTAGATTTTTATTTTTTGCTAGTTTCCATGACTTGTGCCATGTGTTGTATTTATGTTTTAGAAATGGACAAGTATGTGAACTATGTCATTAGGCACTTTTGATGTGTCAGTACCAAATAAAACACTTGTATGGTATTATTCTAGATGAATATTATACAGGGCGTTACAGTTGGTATCAGAGCAGGTCGTGTCCTCGATCTAGCCTTGAAACATCATAAGTAAATCTATTCCTGCCTCTTAAGTGTGTCTTGCCAGCATGAAACTTAATATCATACTATGTAGTGTTGGGCCTGATCTACCTAATACTATGTATGTGATAAGTAGAATCATGGTTGAGCGACCACGAGGACTTCGTAGTGTTGTCGGAACTTGTGCTGTGAGGGAAGGCTCAAGCCAAGAGTTAGTAGTGAAGGGTTTTGGTTAGCTCAGTTGAGATCTTAGTAGAAGTTGTGCTTGGGTAGCATGTAAATTAAAGAGTGGTGTGTTGTTCAAGTAGTCCTTTGGAAAGGATGGGGTCTGAAAGTTAAGAATCTCTAGCGGATGATTGGTTAAGGTATTGAGGAATATGTAAAATTGCTAGTAAGGCTGGATTGACCACTAGTATGGATGAGGATTTCAAGTGATCTCTTTCTGTGGGAAAGAAAAGTTGTTTGGTGGAACGCGTGACGTAAGGCCCGGAAGTAAGATAAGTATTGGTGCCTCAGTTTCTAAGGTCACTCTGGTATCTTGAATGGACGAGAGTACCTTAAGGAATGTGTTCGGAACAATGTCTTCCAACTGGCAAAAAGTGGAGGGTTAAGAAAGTTTGGCTTTTATGGGAATCTAAAGTAGTAGAGAAGTGTGTGAAAGAACACAAGGATGTGTTTATATGATTCAAGTGAAACAAGTGTGTCAGACGAAGAGTAGGAGATGAATTGTGTAGATTCAGTTATGTTGAGAGATTAAGTTCGAGATATTACATCAGGATTTCTGTTTGCAATAAGAGACCAATTTGGAATTTGGAAATGTTAAATTACCCAAGGGACCGTATAAGGTATTGTGTTGAAGAATGAGCTTCATTTAGTAACAGAAAGTGTAGTGATACAGACCGGAAGAAGCGTGTGTTAAGGAATAGAGTAAGTATCTTGGATTTAAGGAAATTTTAGTAAGATGGTTTTATATTTGGACCTAATAGGATTACAATAGGGAGCGAAAGTAAACACGATATAGAAAACGGTATCAATGGTATGTTATGAGGAAGTGATAACGAAACGTATTTTGGACGACTGTATGATGGAATTATTAAGATGTTGTTAAAGCTAAAATTGAGGAAGTGTAATCATGGATGATTCACCTGTGAGGAGCCTTTTGTATGACGTGGAATGAGAAAGCTACACCTGGGTATTAAGAACAAGTGTAGTAGTAGCACCGTAGTCACAAGTGTACGTGATGGATTCTTATTCTTGAGACAAGTGTGAAGGAACGTACTTTGTGGGATAGTGAGCATTGTGTCCTAAGAAGTAAGATTGTGGTAAAACAACGAAGAGTAATTCAGGACTTATTACTGACTAAGTGTAAATTATGGAACGGTTTATACCGGGAAGGTTTTGTAAAGAGTTGAGGAGAATTGTCGGTTGCAAATTTTCTATTGAGTAATTCCGGTTAGTGGGTACGAAGTGATAGAAAGGTTCTTCAAGAGGATGCATTACCCCGGTTTATTTTCAAGTGTAGAGAAACTTCTGTATTTGTGAAAAATCGGAATATTCAGAATCTACCTTTTGTTGGACTAAGAACGTTGTTGTTTGATTTCTCACCAAGGAATTCAAGTGAGAGAACAAGGTTGAGTACTGTCATGTTGTGTCCATCGCTTTTGTGGTATCGTATAACGGTTGTGTGTTGAGTTTTGCTTATGGACTAATCAAGTATAAGTGTGGTAAGAACCCTAGAATGTCGTCATTATTATCTCCCCGCTAGTGTAGTGGTTTGAGTGGAAGATGAACTATCCCGCTGAAGTTCGTAGGGTGACCGCATCAGAGTTTGGGAAATTTGCTTTGTCACTTGGTTGGAGTGTGTCGTCTGCATGTTTTGACTTTGTTGGTTTTACCTTGAGTGGATCATGGTTAGTGAATGCAATATAAGTTAAGAATCCGCGAGTTGAGAATGATATTCCAAGATAGAATAAATCGGATTGATGGTTTGAGTAAGGGATGACTTTGAATTAAGAGGAAACTTATTTTAGATTCTGCAGCAGTGTTAACTGACTAACGAAATGGGGTTAACCGATTAACACGTGCAAGGATGGTATTTCGCGTTGAGTTTTGAGGAGTTAACCAATTAGCTCAGATGGGTAATCTATTAACATGTGTGTAAATTGTGAAATCCCTTAGGAACCATCACCTGTGTTTTGTTACCTTTTGTTGCTCCGAGTGAGGAGTATTGTGCGAATGTAAACCAGAATTGCAAGTAAATGAAAGACGGATTTGTGTTTTGAAATCGGAACTCGTGGAAGGGTGTTACTTAGTCGATCATCTGTTGAGATGACAAAGGAATTTAACTTCAAGGAAGTAATCTTATGAACTGGGTTGAGTATGAGAAAGTCTTAGGTGTAGTTGTGTTTTACCAAGAGAATGAAATGTGGAAGTTATCTTTACAAGTACAAGTATGATTTGGACGTTCCGAAGTTAAGCATGTAACTTGGAATCGTTTATGAAATAGAACGAATGAGAAAAGTGGATTCAATTGAGAAGCATGGCCTGTCCTCGAGGGTGTGTGTACATGTAGAGTGTTGTTTGTGGATTGGTGAGTGGTATGGAACTCATAATATCGCTTTGAATGGTTTAAGTTTTGTTAAGTGGTGACTCGCATATGATTGAAGTTCTGTGATGGTGCTATGTAATATTAGTTGAGATCTCGTATCAACACGGAACCTTGAGTAAGTCGAAAAACCGTAAGAATAATTGATATGCGATGTGGTAACTAGTAAAGGAAGTTGTTAAGCTACTTTTGGATGAATTATTGAGTTTTGAATGAATTTGGAGCAGTGTAACTCCTGTACTTGTACCGTCTGGGGAATAGTGGACAGATGTTATTGTGCGTTGGCAAGGAAATTATTCTACCTTAGGACGTCAGTAAGTTTCGTGTACCGTTGGTTAGTAAGGACCCCAGTGGATAAGTGTGTTCTCCGTGGACTATTATCTAATTGGTAGTGCTTCAGAATTGGTGGTATCCCATTGTTAGAATTGGAGTTGCGTAGTGGAAAGTGACAAATGAAAGGGCTCAGTCGAATTTATAAGAATCGGAGTAGAAATTGATTGTAAGATTGGAAATAAGAAGAATTTGTTCTAAGTGTGTTACCTTTGGTGCGATACAAAAGAGATGAAATATCGGATGTGATGGGTACAATGTACAGCATCAGACCAGATGAAACTGGTAAGAAGTTTGTCAATCTATGAAGTTAAGGAATCGCCAAATTGCCTCATGAGGATTTCCTGAGTGTTTGTTATCATGAATCAAGATAAGATATTACGGTTTGGTTTGTGACTCAGTAGAGGAATGTAGAATGGTACATTGTTTCGGAAGTAAGATGCGACCAAGTATTTTAGTATGAAACAACAGATGAATTATGGAAAAGCAAGTTAGAAGTTAACCCAATGTAGGAGTAAGAGTATGACTAAGGACATGAAGTTTGATAATTCATGAAAATAAGGATTTTAGTCTGTAAAGTCAAGTTAGAATTGGAATACGTCATAAAGTTTAACGGAAGTAAAGTTGAGTGTGGAACTAAGACAATGATGCAAGTGGTGGTTATTGTTGAGCGAAGAAAATTCGGGGGCAAATTTCAATTTAAGGGGGGAGAGTGTAATACCCCATATTATTTAAATGCTCAATTGGATATCAGATGAGATCAGATGAGTATCTATGTGCTCTATCTTTGATTAATTGGATTAATGGAATCCTCTAAGTACTTTAAGTATTATCAATTGGGACCAATAGAGCAACTAATGAACTCTGAAGAGATCAATTATTTTATTAAAGGGACATGTCATTAATTATTAGTCCAAGAGAGGATTTTATGGTAACTCTAATAAGTGATCATTTGGTGTGAGACGATAAAATATTAATTGGAGATATTTTACTCTATTGGATTATATTATATTATATTGGTATTATATAAATATATATATATATATATATATATATATATGTTATAAAGTAAAGAAAGTTAGTAAAGGAGAAGGAAAGGAAAACAGAGAAAGAAAAGAGGAAACGTGGAAAGGAAGAGAAGAGAAGAGGGAAAGAGAGGAAAAGCTCAAGGAAGAAGAAGAAGCTCATGGATCATCTTCACTATTCATCATCTTCTTCAAACTCCTCTTTAATGCTAAGGTGGGTTCTAGATAGATACCTTAAGTTCTAGAATTTCTTGATGTTGAACTTAGGTTGAATTTTTGGGGAAAATGAGTAATTTTGCAAATCAATGAAATCTAACGGATAAAATGAGGTATAAATGGTATAGAATGATTGATATATATATATATATACATATATATATATATATATATATATATATATATATATGTATATTCATGTGTTTATACTGGGTTGTGTGTTTGATGGTGTCTTGGTTGGAATTGGGTTGGTTGGTATCAATGAAATTATGATTAATTTTTTTTTTAAATTTGTTGGATGGCTTTTTTATGGAGAAAATATCATAGTATATCGAATTCTGAGACCGGGGCTTTTTACGGAATCAAAATCGGAGGTCCGGAAGGCATTTAACGGTCGAAAACTGAGTTTTTAGCAGAATCCGCGCATTTTTGTGCTAACCCCCAGCATTTTACGTCGACTCATGATTTTCGTGCGCTGACCCGGGTGAAATTTCCAGGTTTATGCACTGACCCCCAGGATCATGCGTCGGCGCATGGTCACAGAAATTTTCCAAAATGTCAGATTTTGTTTTCTTCATAACTTTTGAACCGTAAGTCCGTTTTGGTCCCCGTTCGAAGCGTTGGAAAGTTATTTCAATGCTCTTTGTGATAGTGAAGTAGAAACATATGTTTATGCCATGGATTGATAAGAAAAATATGTAAAAGTAATGTATGTGTGAAGAGTGTGGTTTATGTTTCCACCAGAAATTCATGAATCGGGAAGCCGATTGTTATGGGACTTGAGGCCTTGGAAAGAGGATCCAGTGTACTATTAAATGGTATGAGAGACCATGATTTAACCAAGGATGCTTGGTAGGGGAGAGTAGAGGCTTGTATGCCTTAAAAATGTGTGTGATATACTATGTGGTTATGTTTGACATGTTATGCTATTATAGGTGTTACTTGTACTATTTGTGATTATACCATGTCTATTTAATTGTGAATTGTGAATGAAAGAAATATGCATGCTTAAAATATGAATTAGGAAGAGTGAGGAAACTTTACCCCAAAACAAATGGCATAGTTAATATTGTTAA
Organism: Lathyrus tuberosus; assembly: GCA_022829125.1. Classification (NCBI taxonomy): domain Eukaryota; kingdom Viridiplantae; phylum Streptophyta; class Magnoliopsida; order Fabales; family Fabaceae; genus Lathyrus; species Lathyrus tuberosus. The sequence continues at coordinate 7,099,275 of JALAZF010000213.1, forward strand.
AATTCTAGGTTGTGACTAGAATTGTGATAGAAACTCTGGATGGCGACGCTCGTGCATTCATTGACGAGTTCTGGCCTAGAGTAGAAAACAGAATGACAATGCTCGTGCAAGAGAGGCCGAGGCATGTGTCCATTACCTAATGGTATAGAAATGAGTGAAACACTAGTATGGAACATGTGTAATTGTTATGTTTTATTGCTAAAGGCATGAGAGGCCTAAAGGCTAGCGTGGCCTAGTGATTGGCGAATACAATCACGTTTATGTATATGATCACGTAATCGTAACCATTTTCTTTTGAGTTTCCCTTGAGAGGCCTTCATGAGTTTCGAGCTCCTCTGAAGTGCATGCAGAATTACTTGGCAGGTTTGATTCCCAATGTTATAGTACGAATGGAACCTACGGGTAGAGACTTGTGATGGCATGAGAGGCCATGTGAAGTGACGAATTAAGGTGATAATGCGTCCCTTAATTCCGAATCCATTTCATATGACAAGTAACTACAAGGATCCAGGACTCGGGTCGACTTCTAGACGTAGAAGCGGACGGGCAAGAGGGATACCTTGGTACGGTTATCGATTAGTGATATCTTGAGTTGATGAACTCGTGACATGTTTCCATATAGTGTGAGATTGTGAAATTGTGAGAGTATGTACTCAAAGTCATTTCCCTTCCCCTTGACTTGAGTTAGGATTTGGCTAGAACCCTGTAAAGCCGAGAGAATCTATAAGATAGGGAACTCATTGAGATTTGATGTATCTCACCCCACTATAGTTGCTATATTTCAGGTTCGGGTTGTAGGTTGATTTACAAGTGGAGCTATGCTTGGATGTTTCGAGAGAAGCTTAGTTAAGCTTATTTTCCATTGTGTATTATTTTGTTGTATACAATTGAGGATATTGTATATTATTCTTAGATTTTTATTTTTTGCTAGTTTCCATGACTTGTGCCATATGTTGTATTTATGTTTTAGAAATGGACAAGTATGTGAACTATGTCATTAGGCGCTTTTGATGTGTCAGTACCAAATAAAACACTTGTATGATATTATTCTAGATGAATATTATACAGGGCATTACAGTTGGTATCAGAGCAGGTCGTGTCCTTGACCTAGCCTTGAAACATCATAAGTAAATCTATTCCTGCCTCTTAAGTGTGTCTTGCCAGCATGAAACTTAATATCATACTATGTAGTGTTGGGCCTGACCAACCTAATACTATGTATGTGATAAGTAGAATCATGGTTGAGCGACCACGAGGACTCTGTAGTTTTGTCGGAACTTGTGCTGTGAGGGAAGGCTCAAGCCAAGAGTTAGTAGTGAAGGGTTTTGGTTAGCTCAGTTGAGATCTTAGTAGAAGTTGTGCTTGGGTAGCATGTAAATTAAAGAGTGGTGTGTTGTTCAAGTAGTCCTTTGGAAAGGATGGGGTCTGAAAGTTAAGAATCTCTAGCGGATGATTGGTTAAGGTATTGAGGAATATGTAAAATTGCTAGTAAGGCTGGATTGACCACTAGTATGGATGAGGATTTCAAGTGATCTCTTTCTGTGGGAAAGAAAAGTTGTTTGGTGGAACGCGTGACGTAAGGCCCGGAAGTAAGATAAGTATTGGTGCCTCAGTTTCTAAGGTCACTCTGGTATCTTGAATGGACGAGAGTACCTTAAGGAATGTGTTCGGAACAATGTCTTCCAACTGGCAAAAAGTGGAGGGTTAAGAAAGTTTGGCTTTTATGGGAATCTAAAGTAGTAGAGAAGTGTGTGAAAGAACACAAGGATGTGTTTATATGATTCAAGTGAAACAAGTGTGTCAGACGAAGAGTAGGAGATGAATTGTGTAGATTCAGTTATGTTGAGAGATTAAGTTCGAGATATTACATCAGGATTTCTGTTTGCAATAAGAGACCAATTTGGAATTTGGAAATGTTAAATTACCCAAGGGACCGTATAAGGTATTGTGTTGAAGAATGAGCTTCATTTAGTAACAGAAAGTGTAGTGATACAGACCGGAAGAAGCGTGTGTTAAGGAATAGAGTAAGTATCTTGGATTTAAGGAAATTTTAGTAAGATGGTTTTATATTTGGACCTAATAGGATTACAATAGGGAGCGAAAGTAAACACGATATAGAAAACGGTATCAATGGTATGTTATGAGGAAGTGATAACGAAACGTATTTTGGACGACTGTATGATGGAATTATTAAGATGTTGTTAAAGCTAAAATTGAGGAAGTGTAATCATGGATGATTCACCTGTGAGGAGCCTTTTGTATGACGTGGAATGAGAAAGCTACACCTGGGTATTAAGAACAAGTGTAGTAGTAGCACCGTAGTCACAAGTGTACGTGATGGATTCTTATTCTTGAGACAAGTGTGAAGGAACGTACTTTGTGGGATAGTGAGCATTGTGTCCTAAGAAGTAAGATTGTGGTAAAACAACGAAGAGTAATTCAGGACTTATTACTGACTAAGTGTAAATTATGGAACGGTTTATACCGGGAAGGTTTTGTAAAGAGTTGAGGAGAATTGTCGGTTGCAAATTTTCTATTGAGTAATTCCGGTTAGTGGGTACGAAGTGATAGAAAGGTTCTTCAAGAGGATGCATTACCCCGGTTTATTTTCAAGTGTAGAGAAACTTCTGTATTTGTGAAAAATCGGAATATTCAGAATCTACCTTTTGTTGGACTAAGAACGTTGTTGTTTGATTTCTCACCAAGGAATTCAAGTGAGAGAACAAGGTTGAGTACTGTCATGTTGTGTCCATCGCTTTTGTGGTATCGTATAACGGTTGTGTGTTGAGTTTTGCTTATGGACTAATCAAGTATAAGTGTGGTAAGAACCCTAGAATGTCGTCATTATTATCTCCCCGCTAGTGTAGTGGTTTGAGTGGAAGATGAACTATCCCGCTGAAGTTCGTAGGGTGACCGCATCAGAGTTTGGGAAATTTGCTTTGTCACTTGGTTGGAGTGTGTCGTCTGCATGTTTTGACTTTGTTGGTTTTACCTTGAGTGGATCATGGTTAGTGAATGCAATATAAGTTAAGAATCCGCGAGTTGAGAATGATATTCCAAGATAGAATAAATCGGATTGATGGTTTGAGTAAGGGATGACTTTGAATTAAGAGGAAACTTATTTTAGATTCTGCAGCAGTGTTAACTGACTAACGAAATGGGGTTAACCGATTAACACGTGCAAGGATGGTATTTCGCGTTGAGTTTTGAGGAGTTAACCAATTAGCTCAGATGGGTAATCTATTAACATGTGTGTAAATTGTGAAATCCCTTAGGAACCATCACCTGTGTTTTGTTACCTTTTGTTGCTCCGAGTGAGGAGTATTGTGCGAATGTAAACCAGAATTGCAAGTAAATGAAAGACGGATTTGTGTTTTGAAATCGGAACTCGTGGAAGGGTGTTACTTAGTCGATCATCTGTTGAGATGACAAAGGAATTTAACTTCAAGGAAGTAATCTTATGAACTGGGTTGAGTATGAGAAAGTCTTAGGTGTAGTTGTGTTTTACCAAGAGAATGAAATGTGGAAGTTATCTTTACAAGTACAAGTATGATTTGGACGTTCCGAAGTTAAGCATGTAACTTGGAATCGTTTATGAAATAGAACGAATGAGAAAAGTGGATTCAATTGAGAAGCATGGCCTGTCCTCGAGGGTGTGTGTACATGTAGAGTGTTGTTTGTGGATTGGTGAGTGGTATGGAACTCATAATATCGCTTTGAATGGTTTAAGTTTTGTTAAGTGGTGACTCGCATATGATTGAAGTTCTGTGATGGTGCTATGTAATATTAGTTGAGATCTCGTATCAACACGGAACCTTGAGTAAGTCGAAAAACCGTAAGAGTAATTGATATGCGATGTGGTAACTAGTAAAGGAAGTTGTTAAGCTACTTTTGGATGAATTATTGAGTTTTGAATGAATTTGGAGCAGTGTAACTCCTGTACTTGTACCGTCTGGGGAATAGTGGACAAATGTTATTGTGCGTTGGCAAGGAAATTATTCTACCTTAGGACGTCAGTAAGTTTCGTGTACCGTTGGTTAGTAAGGACCCCAGTGGATAAGTGTGTTCTCCGTGGACTATTATCTAATTGGTAGTGCTTCAGAATTGGTGGTATCCCATTGTTAGAATTGGAGTTGCGTAGTGGAAAGTGACAAATGAAAGGGCTCAGTCGAATTTATAAGAATCGGAGTAGAAATTGATTGTAAGATTGGAAATAAGAAGAATTTGTTCTAAGTGTGTTACCTTTGGTGCGATACAAAAGAGATGAAATATCGGATGTGATGGGTACAATGTACAGCATCAGACCAGATGAAACTGGTAAGAAGTTTGTCAATCTATGAAGTTAAGGAATCGCCAAATTGCCTCATGAGGATTTCCTGAGTGTTTGTTATCATGAATCAAGATAAGATATTACGGTTTGGTTTGTGACTCAGTAGAGGAATGTAGAATGGTACATTGTTTCGGAAGTAAGATGCGACCAAGTATTTTAGTATGAAACAACAGATGAATTATGGAAAAGCAAGTTAGAAGTTAACCCAATGTAGGAGTAAGAGTATGACTAAGGACATGAAGTTTGATAATTCATGAAAATAAGGATTTTAGTCTGTAAAGTCAAGTTAGAATTGGAATACGTCATAAAGTTTAACGGAAGTAAAGTTGAGTGTGGAACTAAGACAATGATGCAAGTGGTGGTTATTGTTGAGCGAAGAAAATTCGGGGGCAAATTTCAATTTAAGGGGGGAGAGTGTAATACCCCATATTATTTAAATGCTCAATTGGATATCAGATGAGATCAGATGAGTATCTATGTGCTCTATCTTTGATTAATTGGATTAATGGAATCCTCTAAGTACTTTAAGTATTATCAATTGGGACCAATAGAGCAACTAATGAACTCTGAAGAGATCAATTATTTTATTAAAGGGACATGTCATTAATTATTAGTCCAAGAGAGGATTTTATGGTAACTCTAATAAGTGATCATTTGGTGTGAGACGATAAAATATTAATTGGAGATATTTTACTCTATTGGATTATATTATATTATATTGGTATTATATAAATATATATATATATATATATATATATATGTTATAAAGTAAAGAAAGTTAGTAAAGGAGAAGGAAAGGAAAACAGAGAAAGAAAAGAGGAAACGTGGAAAGGAAGAGAAGAGAAGAGGGAAAGAGAGGAAAAGCTCAAGGAAGAAGAAGAAGCTCATGGATCATCTTCACTATTCATCATCTTCTTCAAACTCCTCTTTAATGCTAAGGTGGGTTCTAGATAGATACCTTAAGTTCTAGAATTTCTTGATGTTGAACTTAGGTTGAATTTTTGGGGAAAATGAGTAATTTTGCAAATCAATGAAATCTAACGGATAAAATGAGGTATAAATGGTATAGAATGATTGATATATATATATATATACATATATATATATATATATATATATATATATGTATATTCATGTGTTTATACTGGGTTGTGTGTTTGATGGTGTCTTGGTTGGAATTGGGTTGGTTGGTATCAATGAAATTATGATTAATTTTTTTTTTAAATTTGTTGGATGGCTTTTTTATGGAGAAAATATCATAGTATATCGAATTCTGAGACCGGGGCTTTTTACGGAATCAAAATCGGAGGTCCGGAAGGCATTTAACGGTCGAAAACTGAGTTTTTAGCAGAATCCGCGCATTTTTGTGCTAACCCCCAGCATTTTACGTCGACTCATGATTTTCGTGCGCTGACCCGGGTGAAATTTCCAGGTTTATGCACTGACCCCCAGGATCATGCGTCGGCGCATGGTCACAGAAATTTTCCAAAATGTCAGATTTTGTTTTCTTCATAACTTTTGAACCGTAAGTCCGTTTTGGTCCCCGTTCGAAGCGTTGGAAAGTTATTTCAATGCTCTTTGTGATAGTGAAGTAGAAACATATGTTTATGCCATGGATTGATAAGAAAAATATGTAAAAGTAATGTATGTGTGAAGAGTGTGGTTTATGTTTCCACCAGAAATTCATGAATCGGGAAGCCGATTGTTATGGGACTTGAGGCCTTGGAAAGAGGATCCAGTGTACTATTAAATGGTATGAGAGACCATGATTTAACCAAGGATGCTTGGTAGGGGAGAGTAGAGGCTTGTATGCCTTAAAAATGTGTGTGATATACTATGTGGTTATGTTTGACATGTTATGCTATTATAGGTGTTACTTGTACTATTTGTGATTATACCATGTCTATTTAATTGTGAATTGTGAATGAAAGAAATATGCATGCTTAAAATATGAATTAGGAAGAGTGAGGAAACTTTACCCCAAAACAAATGGCATAGTTAATATTGTTAAAATTCTAGGTTGTGACTAGAATTGTGATAGAAACTCTGGATGGCGACGCTCGTGCATTCATTGACGAGTTCTGGCCTAGAGTAGAAAACAGAATGACAATGCTCGTGCAAGAGAGGCCGAGGCATGTGTCCATTACCTAATGGTATAGAAATGAGTGAAACACTAGTATGGAACATGTGTAATTGTTATGTTTTATTGCTAAAGGCATGAGAGGCCTAAAGGCTAGCGTGGCCTAGTGATTGGCGAATACAATCACGTTTATGTATATGATCACGTAATCGTAACCATTTTCTTTTGAGTTTCCCTTGAGAGGCCTTCATGAGTTTCGAGCTCCTCTGAAGTGCATGCAGAATTACTTGGCAGGTTTGATTCCCAATGTTATAGTACGAATGGAACCTACGGGTAGAGACTTGTGATGGCATGAGAGGCCATGTGAAGTGACGAATTAAGGTGATAATGCGTCCCTTAATTCCGAATCCATTTCATATGACAAGTAACTACAAGGATCCAGGACTCGGGTCGACTTCTAGACGTAGAAGCGGACGGGCAAGAGGGATACCTTGGTACGGTTATCGATTAGTGATATCTTGAGTTGATGAACTCGTGACATGTTTCCATATAGTGTGAGATTGTGAAATTGTGAGAGTATGTACTCAAAGTCATTTCCCTTCCCCTTGACTTGAGTTAGGATTTGGCTAGAACCCTGTAAAGCCGAGAGAATCTATAAGATAGGGAACTCATTGAGATTTGATGTATCTCACCCCACTATAGTTGCTATATTTCAGGTTCGGGTTGTAGGTTGATTTACAAGTGGAGCTATGCTTGGATGTTTCGAGAGAAGCTTAGTTAAGCTTATTTTCCATTGTGTATTATTTTGTTGTATACAATTGAGGATATTGTATATTATTCTTAGATTTTTATTTTTTGCTAGTTTCCATGACTTGTGCCATATGTTGTATTTATGTTTTAGAAATGGACAAGTATGTGAACTATGTCATTAGGCGCTTTTGATGTGTCAGTACCAAATAAAACACTTGTATGATATTATTCTAGATGAATATTATACAGGGCATTACAGTTGGTATCAGAGCAGGTCGTGTCCTTGACCTAGCCTTGAAACATCATAAGTAAATCTATTCCTGCCTCTTAAGTGTGTCTTGCCAGCATGAAACTTAATATCATACTATGTAGTGTTGGGCCTGACCAACCTAATACTATGTATGTGATAAGTAGAATCATGGTTGAGCGACCACGAGGACTCTGTAGTTTTGTCGGAACTTGTGCTGTGAGGGAAGGCTCAAGCCAAGAGTTAGTAGTGAAGGGTTTTGGTTAGCTCAGTTGAGATCTTAGTAGAAGTTGTGCTTGGGTAGCATGTAAATTAAAGAGTGGTGTGTTGTTCAAGTAGTCCTTTGGAAAGGATGGGGTCTGAAAGTTAAGAATCTCTAGCGGACGATTGGTTAAGGTATTGAGGAATATGTAAAATTGCTAGTAAGGCTGGATTGACCACTAGTATGGATGAGGATTTCAAGTGATCTCATTCTGTGGGAAAGAAAAGTAGTTTGGTGGAACGCGTGACGTAAGGTCCGGAAGTGAGATAAGTATTGGTGCCTCAGTTTCTAAGGTCACTATGGTATCTTGAATGGACGAGAGTACCTTAAGGAATGTGTTTGGAACAATGTCTTCCAACTGGCAAAAAGTGGAGGGTTAAGAAAGTTCGGCTTTTATGGGAATCTAAAGTAGTAGAGAAGTGTGTGAAAGAACACAAGGATGTGTTTATATGATTCAAGTGAAACAAGTGTGCCGGACGAAGAGTAGGAGATGAATTGTGTATATTCAGTTATGTAGAGAGATTAAGTTCGAGATATTACATCAGGATTTCTGTTTGCAATAAGAGACCAATTTGGAATTTGGAAATGTTAAATTACCCAAGGGACCGTATAAGATATTGTGTTGAAGAATGAGCTTCATTTAGTAACAGAAAGTGTAGTGATACAGACCGGAAGAAGCGTGTGTTAAGGAATAGAGTAAGTATCTTGGATTTAAGGAAATATTAGTAAGATGGTTTTATATTTGGACCTAAGAGGATTACAATGGGGAGCGAAAGTAAACACGATATAGAAAACGGTATCAATGGTATGTTATGAGGAAGTGATAACGAAACGTATTTTGGACGACTGTATGATGGAATTATTAAGATGTTGTTAAAGCTAAAATTGAGGAAGTGTAATCATGGATGATTCACTTGTGAGGAGGCTTTTGTATGACGTGGAATGAGAAAGCTACACCTGGGTATTAAGAACAAGTGTAGTAGTAGCACCGTAGTCACAAGTGTACGTGATGGATTCTTACTCTTGAGACAAGTGTGAAGGAACGTACTTTGTGGGATAGTGAGCATTGTGTCCTAAGAAGTAAGATTGTGGTAAAACTATGAAGAGCAATTCAGGACTTATTACTGACTAAGTGTAAATTATGGAATGGTTTATACCGGAAAGGTTTTGTAAAGAGTTGAGGAGAATTGTCGGTTGCAAATTTTCTATTGAGTAATTCCGGTTAGTGGGTACGAAGTGATAGAAAGGTTCTTCAAGAGGATGCATTACCCCGATTTATTTTCAAGTGTAGAGAAACTTGTGTATTTGTGAAAAATCAAAATATTCGGAATCTACCTTTTGTTGGACTAAGAACGTTGTTGTTTTATTTCTCACCAAGGAATTCAATTGAGAGAACAAGGTTGAGTGTTGTCATGTTGTGTCCATCGCTTTTGTGGTATCGTATAACGGTTGTGTGTTGAGTTTTGCTTATGGACGAATCAAGTATAAGTGTGGTAAGAACCCTAGAATGTCGTCATTATTATCTCCCCGCTAGTGTAGTGGTTTGAGCGGAAGATGAACTATCCCGCTGAAGTTCATAGGGTGACCGCATCAGAGTTTGGGAAATTTGCTTTGTCACTTGGTTGGAGTGTGTTGTCTGCATGTTTTGACTTTGTCGGTTTTACCTTGAGTGGATCATGGTTAGTGAATGCAATATAAGTTAAGAATCCGCGAGTTGAGAATGATATTCCAAGATAGAATAAATCGGATTGATGGTTTGAGTAAGGGATGACTTTGAATTAAGAGGAAACTTATTTTAGATTCTGCAGCAGTGTTAACTGACTAACGAAATGGGGTTAACCGATTAACACGTGCAAGGATGGTATTTTATGTTGAGCTTTGAGGAGTTAACCGATTAGCTCAGATGGGTAATCCATTAACATGTGTGTAAATTGTGAAATCCCTTAGGAACCATCACCTGTGTTTTGTTACCTTTTGTTGCTCCGAGTGGGGAGTATTGTGCGAATGTAAACAAGAATTGCAAGTAAATGAAAGACGGATTTGTGTTTTGAAATCGGAACTCATGGAAGGGTGTTACTTAGTCGATCATCTGTTTAGATGACAAAGGAATTTAACTTCGAGGAAGTAATCTTATGAACTGGGTTGAGTCTGAGAAAGTCTTAGGTGCAGTTGTGTTTTACCAAGAGAATGAAATGTGGAAGTTATCTTTCCAAGTACGAGTATGATTTGGACATTCCGAAGTTAAGCATGTAACTTGGAATCGTTTATGAAACGAAACGAATGAGAAAAGTGGATTCAATTGAGAAGCGTGACCTGTCCTCAAGGGTGTGTGTACGTGTAGAGTGTTGTTTGTGGATTGGTGAGTGGTATGGAACTCATAATTTCGCTTTGAATGGTTTAAGTTTTGTTAAGTGGTGACTCGCATATGATTGAAGTTCTGTGATGGTGCTATGTAATATTAGTTGAGATCTCGTATCAACACAGAACCTTGAGTAAGTCGGAAAACCGTAAGAATAATTGATATGCGATGTGGTAACTAGTAAAGGAAGTTGTTAAGCTACTTTTGGATGAATTATTGAGTTTTGAATGAAATTGGAGCAGTGTAACTCCTGTACTTGTACCGTCTGGGGAATAGTGGACAGATGTTATTGTGCGTTGGCAAGGAAATTGTTCTACCTTAGGACGTCAGTAAGTTTCGTGTACCGTTGGTTAGTAAGGACCCCAGTGGATAAGTGTGTTCTCCGTGGACTGTTAGCTAATTGGTAGTGCTTAAGAATTGGGGGTATCCCATTGTTAGAATTAGAGTTGCGCAGTGGAAAGTGACAAATGAAAGGGCTCAGTCGGATTTATAAGAATCGGAGTAGAAATTGATTGTAAGATTGGAAATAAGAAGATTTTGTTCTAAGTGTGTTACCTTTGGTGCGATACGAAAGAGATGAAATATCGGATGTGATGGGTACAATGTACAGCATTAGACCAGATGAAACTGGTAAGAAGTTTGTCAATCTATGAAGTTAAGGAATCACCAAATTGCCTCATGAGGATTTGCTGAGTGTTTGTTATCATGAATCAAGATAAGATATTACGGTTTGGTTTGTGACTCAGTAGAGGAATGTAGAATGGTACATTCTTTCCGAAGTAAGATGTGACCAAGTATTTTAGTATGAAACAACAGATGAATTATGGAAAAGCAAGTTAGAAGTTAACCCAATGTAGGAGTAAGAGTATGACTAAGGACATGAAGTTTGATAATTCATGAAAATAAGGATTTTAGTCTGTAAAGTAAAGTTAGAATTGGAATACGTCATAATGTTTAACGGAAGTAAAGTTGAGTGTGGAACTAAGACAATGATGCAAGTGGTGGTTATTGTTGAGCGAAGAAAATTCGGGGGCGAATTTCAATTTAAGGGGGGGAGAGTGTAATACCCCATAGTATTTAAATGCTCAATAGGATATCAGATGAGATCAGATGAGTATCTATGTGCTCTATCTTTGATTAATTGGATTAATGGAATCCTCTAAGTACTTTAAGTATTATCAATTGGGACCAATAAAGCAACTAATGAACTTTGAAGAGATCAATTATTTTATTAAAGGGTGTTGAAGCGGAATAGCGGCAAGCAACAAAAAGATTTGGAAGTATTTTTCTGGGATTTATCGTGTCCACAGAGATCGGTTCTTGAACTGCCGTTCGACAATATCAATGTTAATGAGTTTGGTTTAAAATGGTTTTAAGGTAAATGCGAGAAAGTAAATAAAAACATAAAAATAATTCATTCTTCGAAGAGAAGAAACCTATCAAGCATGTATATATTCCACTCGTCACAAACATAAATTTACCGACCAATTATACTCCACCTGCAATACTCGTCAAAATCATCAAATATCGCTCACAACAGTGTCCATCTCTGGCACAGTGAGTTGAGAAGCAACCGTATCACTCTCTTCGTCACTCTCGCGCACGAAGCCTCGAAACACGGAAAGCATTTAAGTTCCGACACCATAAAGATTATCATCTAAATCTATCTCTAGCATCTAGACAATAGATATCCATCCCTAATCAAGATTTGTGAAGTTTATCTCTAACACAACACAAATCCAAACATAAATGCAAAAAGATCAAGGAAGACATCGATAATGATTTGTAAAGCAAGCTTTATACAATATTATGATCAACAAAGATACATATGTTCATAGTAAATATACAAACACCCAACAAAAAGAGAAAAACATAGAGAAGAAATGGAGAAAAACCAAACATCTCTTGAGTTGTCGGCTCCGATTGATGAAGGATTCGACTCCGGATCATCCTAATGCATGCTCCAATGTGTTTTCTAGCCTAATTCTGGTCAAAAAATGCTATTGGATGGATTTGGAACTAAAAATATCAAACCCATAACCTAAAAAATGAGTTTTTGGGGCTTTAATGGAGTTTCAGCACGCGCAGCACCGCCCGGCGGCGTTCTGGCTTCGCCCGGCGCTTCAAGGCGGTTTATTATTTGCAATTCCCAGTAGCGTGACACTGCTGGGCCTCTTGACCGCCCGGCGCTGCACCGCCCGGCGCTGCAGGGGCGCAGCACACCAGTCTGCAGAATTTTCTGCACTGTTTTATTCGTAACTTTTGAACCGTAACTCCGATTGACGCACGGTTTGAAGCGTTGGAAAGCTTATTCAATGCTCTATACAACAATGGCAAAACATCCTTCATTGGACACCTGTAAAAATAAATTAAAATCAATTAAACTCAATGATATTTACACAATAACGCACTATACACACGAAAACGTAAAGTAAACGTATTTACAAACAAATCGGGGTTTATTCAACCAATTTTAACACAAAGTAATGATAAGTGCAACAAAACTTATATACAAAAATAGGTACATTTTTCACTTATCAAACTCTCCCCAACTTACCTAATTGTTTGTCCTCAAACAAAAATCAAGCGACTCAAAGAAACAAAAGTAATAACCAAAGAATTACGAATCAACAGGTTTTGAAAACGGAAAACAAATGTATAGTTCAAATGTAAAAAGGTACACACAAAAAGTAAATACTTACCACTAAACTACGACAACAACATAGTCACGAAAAAAATGCAAAATACAAAAATCATGCCAAAAATTCTAAAACAACACAAGTTCCAAAGTGAATCACACCTAGTAAAAACAATCATCGGAAGATGAAAAACATAAAATGTGGGACTTTACACTCACACAACACTCATGCAAACAAAAGACTAAATTATGCATACATCCACAAATTCATATTGAACATACAAAGGCAAGAATCACAAGGACTTTCAAGGTTGTAACGTGGTCGGGTAAACAAACAAGGGGCAATTTATAAAGGTAATTGAAACAAAAACTTGTCTAAACCTAAGGGAGTGATCAACTCACAAAGACTCAAACACCAAATTCCAATCAACTTCTTCCACAATCCCAAGTGTTACACAAAACACAATACTTATTTAGCACAATTATTGAAACTCTTTTTGTTTCCTTTTTCAAGGATTTTTCTTTTTTCTTTCTTTTTTCTTTCTTTTTCTCTTTCACAATTTTTTTTCTTTTTTTCTTTTTTTTTTAATCCTCATAGAATCCAACCAATGAGTATACAATCATCCTCTCCCCAACTTGAATTCAACCGCACCATCATGTGAATACTCCCTACTTTCTAAGGCAAGGAAAAAATCCATACAACAACACAAAATTGAGGTCCAAGAAAAAACAAAATCCATTCAAAAATAAGTGAACTAGATACTCATAGACAAGCATTAAGTTCAAATAAAAACATGGATCAAAAAGCTCAAAGGGGTTACAAATTCTCACACACTCACAAGGTGAATTGACCATTTGGCTAAGGTGGTTGTGCTCAAAATGAAACAATTGCCTTGATCCTTTTCATGCATTCATATAAACAACACAAATAAAAGATTCAACATAATAAAATCTAGTAGAACAAGAATGTTGGTACTCCGCGCGTATATGAACAATGGAAAGCCACCTCACAAAAAGGTTGGGAACTAAAGTGATTCACAATAGAACAAGTATACAAAAGAATAAATGGCATGGAAGTTTGTAAAATGCCTAAGTATCATGAATATGCTAAAGTATAGAAAGCGATAAATGCATACCTCGACGTGTACAAAACTTAACAAGATCATTACCACACATTCGCAAGTTGAAACGAACCAACTTGAAAAATCACAAAAGCATCCTCAAGTAAGTCAATCAAAATCTGTGAGCAAACAACAACCAAAAACATTCGAAAAGAAAAACTATAAAACATGCTTATTTTACGTCGTAAGCTCGACGCCTTTACAGTGCTTAGCTAGAAACTTCCTCTCTTCATGCCAAGGTGATGTCTCACCGCGCAACCAAAAGCAAGCGTCCTAACCAAACACTTGAACAAACGTTAAAATATACAAGTATCAATATAAACAAGTGAAAATATACAATATGTACAATATCTACAAAACTCAAAAACAACGAAACTATCGCAATGCAAGAACAATAAAAACAAATCCCCGGCAACGGCGCCATTTTGTTGAAAGCGGAATAGCGGCAAGCAACAAAAAGATTTGGAAGTATTTTTCTGGGATTTATCGTGTCCACAGAGATCGGTTCTTGAACTGCCGTTCGACAATATCAATGTTAATGAGTTTGGTTTAAAATGGTTTTAAGGTAAATGCGAGAAAGTAAATAAAAACATAAAAATAATTCATTCTTCGAAGAGAAGAAACCTATCAAGCATGTATATATTCCACTCGTCACAAACATAAATTTACCGACCAATTATACTCCACCTGCAATACTCGTCAAAATCATCAAATATCGCTCACAACAGTGTCCATCTCTGGCACACTGAGTTGAGAAGCAACCGTATCACTCTCTTCGTCACTCTCGCGCACGAAGCCTCGAAACACGGAAAGCATTTAAGTTCCGACACCATAAAGATTATCATCTAAATCTATCTCTAGCATCTAGACAATAGATATCCATCCCTAATCAAGATTTGTGAAGTTTATCTCTAACACAACACAAATCCAAACATAAATGCAAAAAGATCAAGGAAGACATCGATAATGATTTGTAAAGCAAGCTTTATACAATATTATGATCAACAAAGATACATATGTTCATAGTAAATATACAAACACCCAACAAAAAGAGAAAAACATAGAGAAGAAATGGAGAAAAACCAAACATCTCTTGAGTTGTCGGCTCCGATTGATGAAGGATTCGACTCCGGATCATCCTAATGCATGCTCCAATGTGTTTTCTAGCCTAATTCTGGTCAAAAAATGCTATTGGATGGATTTGGAACTAAAAATATCAAACCCATAACCTAAAAAATGAGTTTTTGGGGCTTTAATGGAGTTTCAGCACGCGCAGCACCGCCCGGCGGCGTTCTGGCTTCGCCCGGCGCTTCAAGGCGGTTTATTATTTGCAATTCCCAGTAGCGTGACACTGCTGGGCCTCTTGACCGCCCGGCGCTGCACCGCCCGGCGCTGCAGGGGCGCAGCACACCAGTCTGCAGAATTTTCTGCACTGTTTTATTCGTAACTTTTGAACCGTAACTCCGATTGACGCACGGTTTGAAGCGTTGGAAAGCTTATTCAATGCTCTATACAACAATGGCAAAACATCCTTCATTGGACACCTGTAAAAATAAATTAAAATCAATTAAACTCAATGATATTTACACAATAACGCACTATACACACGAAAACGTAAAGTAAACGTATTTACAAACAAATCGGGGTTTATTCAACCAATTTTAACACAAAGTAATGATAAGTGCAACAAAACTTATATACAAAAATAGGTACATTTTTCACTTATCAAACTCTCCCCAACTTACCTAATTGTTTGTCCTCAAACAAAAATCAAGCGACTCAAAGAAACAAAAGTAATAACCAAAGAATTACGAATCAACAGGTTTTGAAAACGGAAAACAAATGTATAGTTCAAATGTAAAAAGGTACACACAAAAAGTAAATACTTACCACTAAACTACGACAACAACATAGTCACGAAAAAAATGCAAAATACAAAAATCATGCCAAAAATTCTAAAACAACACAAGTTCCAAAGTGAATCACACCTAGTAAAAACAATCATCGGAAGATGAAAAACATAAAATGTGGGACTTTACACTCACACAAGACTCATGCAAACAAAAGACTAAATTATGCATACATCCACAAATTCATATTGAACATACAAAGGCAAGAATCACAAGGACTTTCAAGGTTGTAACGTGGTCGGGTAAACAAACAAGGGGCAATTTATAAAGGTAATTGAAACAAAAACTTGTCTAAACCTAAGGGAGTGATCAACTCACAAAGACTCAAACACCAAATTCCAATCAACTTCTTCCACAATCCCAAGTGTTACACAAAACACAATACTTATTTAGCACAATTATTGAAACTCTTTTTGTTTCCTTTTTCAAGGATTTTTCTTTTTTCTTTCTTTTTTCTTTCTTTTTCTCTTTCACAATTTTTTTTCTTTTTTTCTTTTTTTTTTAATCCTCATAGAATCCAACCAATGAGTATACAATCATCCTCTCCCCAACTTGAATTCAACCGCACCATCATGTGAATACTCCCTACTTTCTAAGGCAAGGAAAAAATCCATACAACAACACAAAATTGAGGTCCAAGAAAAAACAAAATCCATTCAAAAATAAGTGAACTAGATACTCATAGACAAGCATTAAGTTCAAATAAAAACATGGATCAAAAAGCTCAAAGGGGTTACAAATTCTCACACACTCACAAGGTGAATTGACCATTTGGCTAAGGTGGTTGTGCTCAAAATGAAACAATTGCCTTGATCCTTTTCATGCATTCATATAAACAACACAAATAAAAGATTCAACATAATAAAATCTAGTAGAACAAGAATGTTGGTACTCCGCGCGTATATGAACAATGGAAAGCCACCTCACAAAAAGGTTGGGAACTAAAGTGATTCACAATAGAACAAGTATACAAAAGAATAAATGGCATGGAAGTTTGTAAAATGCCTAAGTATCATGAATATGCTAAAGTATAGAAAGCGATAAATGCATACCTCGACGTGTACAAAACTTAACAAGATCATTACCACACATTCGCAAGTTGAAACGAACCAACTTGAAAAATCACAAAAGCATCCTCAAGTAAGTCAATCAAAATCTGTGAGCAAACAACAACCAAAAACATTCGAAAAGAAAAACTATAAAACATGCTTATTTTACGTCGTAAGCTCGACGCCTTTACAGTGCTTAGCTAGAAACTTCCTCTCTTCATGCCAAGGTGATGTCTCACCGCGCAACCAAAAGCAAGCGTCCTAACCAAACACTTGAACAAACGTTAAAATATACAAGTATCAATATAAACAAGTGAAAATATACAATATGTACAATATCTACAAAACTCAAAAACAACGAAACTATCGCAATGCAAGAACAATAAAAACAAATCCCCGGCAACGGCGCCATTTTGTTGAAAACGGAATAGCGGCAAGCAACAAAAAGATTTGGAAGTATTTTTCTGGGATTTATCGTGTCCACAGAGATCGGTTCTTGAACTGCCGTTCGACAATATCAATGTTAATGAGTTTGGTTTAAAATGGTTTTAAGGTAAATGCGAGAAAGTAAATAAAAAAATAAAAATAATTCATTCTTCGAAGAGAAGAAACCTATCAAGCATGTATATATTCCACTCGTCACAAACATAAATTTACCGACCAATTATACTCCACCTGCAATACTCGTCAAAATCATCAAATATCGCTCACAACAGTGTCCATCTCTGGCACACTGAGTTGAGAAGCAACCGTATCACTCTCTTCGTCACTCTCGCGCACGAAGCCTCGAAACACGGAAAGCATTTAAGTTCCGACACCATAAAGATTATCATCTAAATCTATCTCTAGCATCTAGACAATAGATATCCATCCCTAATCAAGATTTGTGAAGTTTATCTCTAACACAACACAAATCCAAACATAAATGCAAAAAGATCAAGGAAGACATCGATAATGATTTGTAAAGCAAGCTTTATACAATATTATGATCAACAAAGATACATATGTTCATAGTAAATATACAAACACCCAACAAAAAGAGAAAAACATAGAGAAGAAATGGAGAAAAACCAAACATCTCTTGAGTTGTCGGCTCCGATTGATGAAGGATTCGACTCCGGATCATCCTAATGCATGCTCCAATGTGTTTTCTAGCCTAATTCTGGTCAAAAAATGCTATTGGATGGATTTGGAACTAAAAATATCAAACCCATAACCTAAAAAATGAGTTTTTGGGGCTTTAATGGAGTTTCAGCACGCGCAGCACCGCCCGGCGGCGTTCTGGCTTCGCCCGGCGCTTCAAGGCGGTTTATTATTTGCAATTCCCAGTAGCGTGACACTGCTGGGCCTCTTGACCGCCCGGCGCTGCACCGCCCGGCGCTGCAGGGGCGCAGCACACCAGTCTGCAGAATTTTCTGCACTGTTTTATTCGTAACTTTTGAACCGTAACTCCGATTGACGCACGGTTTGAAGCGCTGGAAAGCTTATTCAATGCTCTATACAACAATGGCAAAACATCCTTTATTGGACACCTGTAAAAATAAATTAAAATCAATTAAACTCAATGATATTTACACAATAACGCACTATACACACGAAAACGTAAAGTAAACGTATTTACAAACAAATCGGGGTTTATTCAACCAATTTTAACACAAAGTAATGATAAGTGCAACAAAACTTATATACAAAAATAGGTACATTTTTCACTTATCAAACTCTCCCCAACTTACCTAATTGTTTGTCCTCAAACAAAAATCAAGCGACTCAAAGAAACAAAAGTAATAACCAAAGAATTACGAATCAACAGGTTTTGAAAACGGAAAACAAATGTATAGTTCAAATGTAAAAAGGTACACACAAAAAGTAAATACTTACCACTAAACTACGACAACAACATAGTCACGAAAAAAATGCAAAATACAAAAATCATGCCAAAAATTCTAAAACAACACAAGTTCCAAAGTGAATCACACCTAGTAAAAACAATCATCGGAAGATGAAAAACATAAAATGAGGGACTTTACACTCACACAACACTCATGCAAACAAAAGACTAAATTATGCATACATCCACAAATTCATATTGAACATACAAAGGCAAGAATCACAAGGACTTTCAAGGTTGTAACGTGGTCGGGTAAACAAACAAGGGGCAATTTATAAAGGTAATTGAAACAAAAACTTGCCTAAACCTAAGGGAGTGATCAACTCACAAAGACTCAAACACCAAATTCCAATCAACTTCTTCCACAATCCCAAGTGTTACACAAAACACAATACTTATTTAGCACAATTATTGAAACTCTTTTTGTTTCCTTTTTCAAGGATTTTTCTTTTTTCTTTCTTTTTTCTTTCTTTTTCTCTATCACAAATTTCTTTCTTTTTTTCTTTTTTTTTAATCCTCATAGAATCCAACCAATGAGTATACAATCATCCTCTCCCCAACTTGAATTCAACCGCACCATCATGTGAATACTCCCTACTTTCTAAGGCAAGGAAAAAATCCATACAACAACACAAAATTGAGGTCCAAGAAAAAACAAAATCCATTCAAAAATAAGTGAACTAGATACTCATAGACAAGCATTAAGTTCAAATAAAAACATGGATCAAAAAGCTCAAAGGGGTTACAAATTCTCACACACTCACAAGGTAAATTGACTATTTGGCTAAGGTGGTTGTGCTCAAAATGAAACAATTGCCTTGATCCTTTTCATGCATTCATATAAACAACACAAATAAAAGATTCAACATAATAAAATCTAGTAGAACAAGAATGTTGGTACTCCGCGCGTATATGAACAATGGAAAGCCACCTCACAAAAAGGTTGGGAACTAAAGTGATTCACAATAGAACAAGTATACAAAAGAATAAATGGCATGGAAGTTTGTAAAATGCCTAAGTATCATGAATATGCTAAAGTATAGAAAGCGATAAATACATACCTCGACGTGTACAAAACTTAACAAGATCATTACCACACATTCGCAAGTTGAAACGAACCAACTTGAAAAATCACAAAAGCATCCTCAAGTAAGTCAATCAAAATCTGTGAGCAAACAACAACCAAAAACATTCGAAAAGAAAAACTATAAAACATGCTTATTTTACGTCGTAAGCTCGACGCCTTTACAGTGCTTAGCTAGAAACTTCCTCTCTTCATGCCAAGGTGATGTCTCACCGCGCAACCAAAAGCAAGCGTCCTAACCAAACACTTGAACAAACGCTAAAATATACAAGTATCAATATAAACAAGTGAAAATATACAATATGTACAATATCTACAAAACTCAAAAACAACGAAACTATCGCAATGCAAGAACAATAAAAACAAATCCCCGGCAACGGCGCCATTTTGTTGAAAGTGGAATAGCGGCAAGCAACAAAAAGATTTGGAAGTATTTTTCCGGGATTTATCGTGTCCACAGAGATCGGTTCTTGAACTGCCGTTCGACAATATCAATGTTAATGAGTTTGGTTTAAAATGGTTTTAAGGTAAATGCGAGAAAGTAAATAAAAACATAAAAATAATTCATTCTTCGAAGAGAAGAAACCTATCAAGCATGTATATATTCCACTCGTCACAAACATAAATTTACCGACCAATTATACTCCACCTGCAATACTCGTCAAAATCATCAAATATCGCTCACAACAGTGTCCATCTCTGGCACACTGAGTTGAGAAGCAACCGTATCACTCTCTTCGTCACTCTCGCGCACGAAGCCTCGAAACACGGAAAGCATTTAAGTTCCGACACCATAAAGATTATCATCTAAATCTATCTCTAGCATCTAGACAATAGATATCCATCCCTAATCAAGATTTGTGAAGTTTATCTCTAACACAACACAAATCCAAACATAAATGCAAAAAGATCAAGGAAGACATCGATAATGATTTGTAAAGCAAGCTTTATACAATATTATGATCAACAAAGATACATATGTTCATAGTAAATATACAAACACCCAACAAAAAGAGAAAAACATAGAGAAGAAATGGAGAAAAACCAAACATCTCTTGAGTTGTCGGCTCCGATTGATGAAGGATTCGACTCCGGATCATCCTAATGCATGCTCCAATGTGTTTTCTAGCCTAATTCTGGTCAAAAAATGCTATTGGATGGATTTGGAACTAAAAATATCAAACCCATAACCTAAAAAATGAGTTTTTGGGGCTTTAATGGAGTTTCAGCACGCGCAGCACCGTCCGGCGGCGTTCTGGCTTCGCCCGGCGCTTCAAGGCGGTTTATTATTTGCAATTCCCAGTAGCGTGACACTGCTGGGCCTCTTGACCGCCCGGCGCTGCACCGCCCGGCGCTGCAGGGGCGCAGCACACCAGTCTGCAGAATTTTCTGCACTGTTTTATTCGTAACTTTTGAACCGTAACTCCGATTGACGCACGGTTTGAAGCGCTGGAAAGCTTATTCAATGCTCTATACAACAATGGCAAAACATCCTTTATTGGACACCTGTAAAAATAAATTAAAATCAATTAAACTCAATGATATTTACACAATAACGCACTATACACACGAAAACGTAAAGTAAACGTATTTACAAACAAATCGGGGTTTATTCAACCAATTTTAACACAAAGTAATGATAAGTGCAACAAAACTTATATACAAAAATAGGTACATTTTTCACTTATCAAACTCTCCCCAACTTACCTAATTGTTTGTCCTCAAACAAAAATCAAGCGACTCAAAGAAACAAAAGTAATAACCAAAGAATTACGAATCAACAGGTTTTGAAAACGGAAAACAAATGTATAGTTCAAATGTAAAAAGGTACACACAAAAAGTAAATACTTACCACTAAACTACGACAACAACATAGTCACGAAAAAAATGCAAAATACAAAAATCATGCCAAAAATTCTAAAACAACACAAGTTCCAAAGTGAATCACACCTAGTAAAAACAATCATCGGAAGATGAAAAACATAAAATGAGGGACTTTACACTCACACAACACTCATGCAAACAAAAGACTAAATTATGCATACATCCACAAATTCATATTGAACATACAAAGGCAAGAATCACAAGGACTTTCAAGGTTGTAACGTGGTCGGGTAAACAAACAAGGGGCAATTTATAAAGGTAATTGAAACAAAAACTTGCCTAAACCTAAGGGAGTGATCAACTCACAAAGACTCAAACACCAAATTCCAATCAACTTCTTCCACAATCCCAAGTGTTACACAAAACACAATACTTATTTAGCACAATTATTGAAACTCTTTTTGTTTCCTTTTTCAAGGATTTTTCTTTTTTCTTTCTTTTTTCTTTCTTTTTCTCTATCACAAATTTCTTTCTTTTTTTCTTTTTTTTTAATCCTCATAGAATCCAACCAATGAGTATACAATCATCCTCTCCCCAACTTGAATTCAACCGCACCATCATGTGAATACTCCCTACTTTCTAAGGCAAGGAAAAAATCCATACAACAACACAAAATTGAGGTCCAAGAAAAAACAAAATCCATTCAAAAATAAGTGAACTAGATACTCATAGACAAGCATTAAGTTCAAATAAAAACATGGATCAAAAAGCTCAAAGGGGTTACAAATTCTCACACACTCACAAGGTAAATTGACTATTTGGCTAAGGTGGTTGTGCTCAAAATGAAACAATTGCCTTGATCCTTTTCATGCATTCATATAAACAACACAAATAAAAGATTCAACATAATAAAATCTAGTAGAACAAGAATGTTGGTACTCCGCGCGTATATGAACAATGGAAAGCCACCTCACAAAAAGGTTGGGAACTAAAGTGATTCACAATAGAACAAGTATACAAAAGAATAAATGGCATGGAAGTTTGTAAAATGCCTAAGTATCATGAATATGCTAAAGTATAGAAAGCGATAAATACATACCTCGACGTGTACAAAACTTAACAAGATCATTACCACACATTCGCAAGTTGAAACGAACCAACTTGAAAAATCACAAAAGCATCCTCAAGTAAGTCAATCAAAATCTGTGAGCAAACAACAACCAAAAACATTCGAAAAGAAAAACTATAAAACATGCTTATTTTACGTCGTAAGCTCGACGCCTTTACAGTGCTTAGCTAGAAACTTCCTCTCTTCATGCCAAGGTGATGTCTCACCGCGCAACCAAAAGCAAGCGTCCTAACCAAACACTTGAACAAACGCTAAAATATACAAGTATCAATATAAACAAGTGAAAATATACAATATGTACAATATCTACAAAACTCAAAAACAACGAAACTATCGCAATGCAAGAACAATAAAAACAAATCCCCGGCAACGGCGCCATTTTGTTGAAAGTGGAATAGCGGCAAGCAACAAAAAGATTTGGAAGTATTTTTCCGGGATTTATCGTGTCCACAGAGATCGGTTCTTGAACTGCCGTTCGACAATATCAATGTTAATGAGTTTGGTTTAAAATGGTTTTAAGGTAAATGCGAGAAAGTAAATAAAAACATAAAAATAATTCATTCTTCGAAGAGAAGAAACCTATCAAGCATGTATATATTCCACTCGTCACAAACATAAATTTACCGACCAATTATACTCCACCTGCAATACTCGTCAAAATCATCAAATATCGCTCACAACAGTGTCCATCTCTGGCACACTGAGTTGAGAAGCAACCGTATCACTCTCTTCGTCACTCTCGCGCACGAAGCCTCGAAACACGGAAAGCATTTAAGTTCCGACACCATAAAGATTATCATCTAAATCTATCTCTAGCATCTAGACAATAGATATCCATCCCTAATCAAGATTTGTGAAGTTTATCTCTAACACAACACAAATCCAAACATAAATGCAAAAAGATCAAGGAAGACATCGATAATGATTTGTAAAGCAAGCTTTATACAATATTATGGTCAACAAAGATACATATGTTCATAGTAAATATACAAACACCCAACAAAAAGAGAAAAACATAGAGAAGAAATGGAGAAAAACCAAACATCTCTTGAGTTGTCGGCTCCGATTGATGAAGGATTCGACTCCGGATCATCCTAATGCATGCTCCAATGTGTTTTCTAGCCTAATTCTGGTCAAAAAAGGCTATTGGATGGATTTGGAACTAAAAATATCAAACCCATAACCTAAAAAATGAGTTTTTGGGGCTTTAATGGAGTTTCAGCACGCGCAGCACCGCCCGGCGGCGTTCTGGCTTCGCCCGGCGCTTCAAGGCGGTTTATTATTTGCAATTCCCAGTAGCGTGACACTGCTGGGCCTCTTGACCGCCCGGCGCTGCACCGCCCGGCGCTGCAGGGGCGCAGCACACCAGTCTGCAGAATTTTCTGCACTGTTTTATTCGTAACTTTTGAACCGTAACTCCGATTGACGCACGGTTTGAAGCGCTGGAAAGCTTATTCAATGCTCTATACAACAATGGCAAAACATCCTTTATTGGACACCTGTAAAAATAAATTAAAATCAATTAAACTCAATGATATTTACACAATAACGCACTATACACACGAAAACGTAAAGTAAACGTATTTACAAACAAATCGGGGTTTATTCAACCAATTTTAACACAAAGTAATGATAAGTGCAACAAAACTTATATACAAAAATAGGTACATTTTTCACATATCAAACTCTCCCCAACTTACCTAATTGTTTGTCCTCAAACAAAAATCAAGCGACTCAAAGAAACAAAAGTAATAACCAAAGAATTACGAATCAACAGGTTTTGAAAACGGAAAACAAATGTATAGTTCAAATGAAAAAAGGTACACACAAAAAGTAAATACTTACCACTAAACTACGACAACAACATAGTCACGAAAAAAATGCAAAATACAAAAATCATGCCAAAAATTCTAAAACAACACAAGTTCCAAAGTGAATCACACCTAGTAAAAACAATCATCGGAAGATGAAAAACATAAAATGAGGGACTTTACACTCACATAACACTCATGCAAACAAAAGACTAAATTATGCATACATCCACAAATTCATATTGAACATACAAAGGCAAGAATCACAAGGACTTTCAAGGTTGTAACGTGGTCGGGTAAACAAACAAGGGGCAATTTATAAAGGTAATTGAAACAAAAACTTGCCTAAACCTAAGGGAGTGATCAACTCACAAAGACTCAAACACCAAATTCCAATCAACTTCTTCCACAATCCCAAGTGTTACACAAAACACAATACTTATTTAGCACAATTATTGAAACTCTTTTTGTTTCCTTTTTCAAGGATTTTTCTTTTTTCTTTCTTTTTTCTTTCTTTTTCTCTATCACAAATTTCTTTCTTTTTTTCTTTTTTTTTAATCCTCATAGAATCCAACCAATGAGTATACAATCATCCTCTCCCCAACTTGAATTCAACCGCACCATCATGTGAATACTCCCTACTTTCTAAGGCAAGGAAAAAATCCATACAACAACACAAAATTGAGGTCCAAGAAAAAACAAAATCCATTCAAAAATAAGTGAACTAGATACTCATAGACAAGCATTAAGTTCAAATAAAAACATGGATCAAAAAGCTCAAAGGGGTTACAAATTCTCACACACTCACAAGGTAAATTGACTATTTGGCTAAGGTGGTTGTGCTCAAAATGAAACAATTGCCTTGATCCTTTTCATGCATTCATATAAACAACACAAATAAAAGATTCAACATAATAAAATCTAGTAGAACAAGAATGTTGGTACTCCGCGCGTATATGAACAATGGAAAGCCACCTCACAAAAAGGTTGGGAACTAAAGTGATTCACAATAGAACAAGTATACAAAAGAATAAATGGCATGGAAGTTTGTAAAATGCCTAAGTATCATGAATATGCTAAAGTATAGAAAGCGATAAATACATACCTCGACGTGTACAAAACTTAACAAGATCATTACCACACATTCGCAAGTTGAAACGAACCAACTTGAAAAATCACAAAAGCATCCTCAAGTAAGTCAATCAAAATCTGTGAGCAAACAACAACCAAAAACATTCGAAAAGAAAAACTATAAAACATGCTTATTTTACGTCGTAAGCTCGACGCCTTTACAGTGCTTAGCTAGAAACTTCCTCTCTTCATGCCAAGGTGATGTCTCACCGCGCAACCAAAAGCAAGTGTCCTAACCAAACACTTGAACAAACGCTAAAATATACAAGTATCAATATAAACAAGTGAAAATATACAATATGTACAATATCTACAAAACTCAAAAACAACGAAACTATCGCAATGCAAGAACAATAAAAACAAATCCCCGGCAACGGCGCCATTTTGTTGAAAGTGGAATAGCGGCAAGCAACAAAAAGATTTGGAAGTATTTTTCCGGGATTTATCGTGTCCACAGAGATCGGTTCTTGAACTGCCGTTCGACAATATCAATGTTAATGAGTTTGGTTTAAAATGGTTTTAAGGTAAATGCGAGAAAGTAAATAAAAACATAAAAATAATTCATTCTTCGAAGAGAAGAAACCTATCAAGCATGTATATATTCCACTCGTCACAAACATAAATTTACCGACCAATTATACTCCACCTGCAATACTCGTCAAAATCATCAAATATCGCTCACAACAGTGTCCATCTCTGGCACACTGAGTTGAGAAGCAACCGTATCACTCTCTTCGTCACTCTCGCGCACGAAGCCTCGAAACACGGAAAGCATTTAAGTTCCGACACCATAAAGATTATCATCTAAATCTATCTCTAGCATCTAGACAATAGATATCCATCCCTAATCAAGATTTGTGAAGTTTATCTCTAACACAACACAAATCCAAACATAAATGCAAAAAGATCAAGGAAGACATCGATAATGATTTGTAAAGCAAGCTTTATACAATATTATGGTCAACAAAGATACATATGTTCATAGTAAATATACAAACACCCAACAAAAAGAGAAAAACATAGAGAAGAAATGGAGAAAAACCAAACATCTCTTGAGTTGTCGGCTCCGATTGATGAAGGATTCGACTCCGGATCATCCTAATGCATGCTCCAATGTGTTTTCTAGCCTAATTCTGGTCAAAAAATGCTATTGGATGGATTTGGAACTAAAAATATCAAACCCATAACCTAAAAAATGAGTTTTTGGGGCTTTAATGGAGTTTCAGCACGCGCAGCACCGCCCGGCGGCGTTCTGGGTTCGCCCGGCGCTTCAAGGCGGTTTATTATTTGTAATTCCCAGTAGCGTGACACTGCTGGGCCTCTTGACCGCCCGGCGCTGCAGGGGCGCAGCACACTAGTCTGCAGAATTTTCTGCACTGTTTTATTCGTAACTTTTGAACCGTAACTTCGATTGACGCACGGTTTGAAGCGCTGGAAAGCTTATTCAATGCTCTATACAACAATGGCAAAACATCCTTTATTGGACACCTGTAAAAATAAATTAAAATCAATTAAACTCAATGATATTTACACAATAACGCACTATACACACGAAAACGTAAAGTAAACGTATTTACAAACAAATCGGGGTTTATTCAACCAATTTTAACACAAAGTAATGATAAGTGCAACAAAACTTATATACAAAAATAGGTACATTTTTCACTTATCAAACTCTCCCCAACTTACCTAATTGTTTGTCCTCAAACAAAAATCAAGCGACTCAAAGAAACAAAAGTAATAACCAAAGAATTACGAATCAACAGGTTTTGAAAACGGAAAACAAATGTATAGTTCAAATGAAAAAAGGTACACACAAAAAGTAAATACTTACCACTAAACTACGACAACAACATAGTCACGAAAAAAATGCAAAATACAAAAATCATGCCAAAAATTCTAAAACAACACAAGTTCCAAAGTGAATCACACCTAGTAAAAACAATCATCGGAAGATGAAAAACATAAAATGAGGGACTTTACACTCACACAACACTCATGCAAACAAAAGACTAAATTATGGATACATCCACAAATTCATATTGAACATACAAAGGCAAGAATCACAAGGACTTTCAAGGTTGTAACGTGGTCGGGTAAACAAACAAGGGGCAATTTATAAAGGTAATTAAAACTAAAACTTGCCTAAACCTAAGGGAGTGATCAACTCACAAAGACTCAAACACCAAATTCCAATCAACTTCTTCCACAATCCCAAGTGTTACACAAAACACAATACTTATTTAGCACAATTATTGAAACTCTTTTTGTTTCCTTTTTCAAGGATTTTTCTTTTTTCTTTCTTTTTTCTTTCTTTTTTCTTTCTTTTTCTCTTTCACAAATTTCTTTCTTTTTTTCTTTTTTTTTAATCCTCATAGAATCCAACCAATGAGTATACAATCATCCTCTCCCCAACTTGAATTCAACCGCACCATCATGTGAATACTCCCTACTTTCTAAGGCAAGGAAAAAATCCATACAACAACACAAAATTGAGGTCCAAGAAAAAACAAAATCCATTCAAAAATAAGTGAACTAGATACTCATAGATAAGCATTAAGTTCAAATAAAAACATGGATCAAAAAGCTCAAAGGGGTTACAAATTCTCACACACTCACAAGGTGAATTGACTATTTGGCTAAGGTGGTTGTGCTCAAAATGAAACAATTGCCTTGATCCTTTTCATGCATTCATATAAACAACACAAATAAAAGATTCAACATAATAAAATCTAGTAGAACAAGAATGTTGGTACTCCGCGCGTATATGAACAATGGAAAGCCACCTCACAAAAAGGTTGGGAACTAAAGTGATTCACAATAGAACAAGTATACAAAAGAATAAATGGCATGGAAGTTTGTAAAATGCCTAAGTATCATGAATATGCTAAAGTATAGAAAGCGATAAATACATACCTCGGCGTGTACAAAACTTAACAAGATCATTACCACACATTCGCAAGTTGAAACGAACCAACTTGAAAAATCACAAAAGCATCCTCAAGTAAGTCAATCAAAATCTGTGAGCAAACAACAACCAAAAACATTCGAAAAGAAAAACTATAAAACATGCTTATTTTACGTCGTAAGCTCGACGCCTTTACAGTGCTTAGCTAGAAACTTCCTCTCTTCATGCCAAGGTGATGTCTCACCGCGCAACCAAAAGCAAGCGTCCTAACCAAACACTTGAACAAACGTTAAAATATACAAGTATCAATATAAACAAGTGAAAATATACAATATGTACAATATCTACAAAACTCAAAAACAACGAAACTATCGCAATGCAAGAACAATAAAAACAAATCCCCGGCAACGGCGCCATTTTGTTGAAAGCGGAATAGCGGCAAGCAACAAAAAGATTTGGAAGTATTTTTCCGGGATTTATCGTGTCCACAGAGATCGGTTCTTGAACTGCCGTTCGACAATATCAATGTTAATGAGTTTGGTTTAAAATGGTTTTAAGGTAAATGCGAGAAAGTAAATAAAAACATAAAAATAATTCATTCTTCGAAGAGAAGAAACCTATCAAGCATGTATATATTCCACTCGTCACAAACATAAATTTACCGACCAATTATACTCCACCTGCAATACTCGTCAAAATCATCAAATATCGCTCACAACAGTGTCCATCTCTGGCACACTGAGTTGAGAAGCAACCGTATCACTCTCTTCGTCACTCTCGCGCACGAAGCCTCGAAACACGGAAAGCATTTAAGTTCCGACACCATAAAGATTATCATCTAAATCTATCTCTAGCATCTAGACAATAGATATCCATCCCTAATCAAGATTTGTGAAGTTTATCTCTAACACAACACAAATCCAAACATAAATGCAAAAAGATCAAGGAAGACATCGATAATGATTTGTAAAGCAAGCTTTATACAATATTATGATCAACAAAGATACATATGTTCATAGTAAATATACAAACACCCAACAAAAAGAGAAAAACATAGAGAAGAAATGGAGAAAAACCAAACATCTCTTGAGTTGTCGGCTCCGATTGATGAAGGATTCGACTCCGGATCATCCTAATGCATGCTCCAATGTGTTTTCTAGCCTAATTCTGGTCAAAAAATACTATTGGATGGATTTGGAACTAAAAATATCAAACCCATAACCTAAAAAATGAGTTTTTGGGGCTTTAATGGAGTTTCAGCACGCGCAGCACCGCCCGACGGCGTTCTGGCTTCGCCCGGCGCTTCAAGGCGGTTTATTATTTGCAATTCC
Source organism: Lathyrus tuberosus (assembly GCA_022829125.1). NCBI lineage: Eukaryota > Viridiplantae > Streptophyta > Magnoliopsida > Fabales > Fabaceae > Lathyrus > Lathyrus tuberosus. The sequence goes on from JALAZF010000213.1 coordinate 7,129,127, forward strand.
CAGTAGCGTGACACTGCTGGGCCTCTTGACCGCCCGGCGCTGCAGGGGCGCAGCACACCAGTCTGCAGAATTTTCTGCACTGTTTTATTCGTAACTTTTGAACCGTAACTCCGATTGACGCACGGTTTGAAGCGCTGGAAAGCTTATTCAATGCTCTATACAACAATGGCAAAACATCCTTCATTGGACACCTGTAAAAATAAATTAAAATCAATTAAACTCAATGATATTTACACAATAACGCACTATACACACGAAAACGTAAAGTAAACGTATTTACAAACAAATCGGGGTTTATTCAACCAATTTTAACACAAAGTAATGATAAGTGCAACAAAACTTATATACAAAAATAGGTACATTTTTCACTTATCAAACTCTCCCCAACTTACCTAATTGTTTGTCCTCAAACAAAAATCAAGCGACTCAAAGAAACAAAAGTAATAACCAAAGAATTACGAATCAACAGGTTTTGAAAACGGAAAACAAATGTATAGTTCAAATGAAAAAAGGTACACACAAAAAGTAAATACTTACCACTAAACTACGACAACAACATAGTCACGAAAAAAATGCAAAATACAAAAATCATGCCAAAAATTCTAAAACAACACAAGTTCCAAAGTGAATCACACCTAGTAAAAACAATCATCGGAAGATGAAAAACATAAAATGAGGGACTTTACACTCCCACAACACTCATGCAAACAAAAGACTAAATTATGCATACATCCACAAATTCATATTGAACATACAAAGGCAAGAATCACAAGGACTTTCAAGGTTGTAACGTGGTCGGGTAAACAAACAAGGGGCAATTTATAAAGGTAATTGAAACAAAAACTTGCCTAAACCTAAGGGAGTGATCAACTCACAAAGACTCAAACACCAAATTCCAATCAACTTCTTCCACAATCCCAAGTGTTACACAAAACACAATACTTATTTAGCACAATTATTGAAACTCTTTTTGTTTCCTTTTTCAAGGATTTTTCTTTTTTCTTTCTTTTTTCTTTCTTTTTTCTTTCTTTTTCTCTTTCACAAATTTCTTTCTTTTTTTCTTTTTTTTTAATCCTCATAGAATCCAACCAATGAGTATACAATCATCCTCTCCCCAACTTGAATTCAACCGCACCATCATGTGAATACTCCCTACTTTCTAAGGCAAGGAAAAAATCCATACAACAACACAAAATTGAGGTCCAAGAAAAAACAAAATCCATTCAAAAATAAGTGAACTAGATACTCATAGATAAGCATTAAGTTCAAATAAAAACATGGATCAAAAAGCTCAAAGGGGTTACAAATTCTCACACACTCACAAGGTGAATTGACTATTTGGCTAAGGTGGTTGTGCTCAAAATGAAACAATTGCCTTGATCCTTTTCATGCATTCATATAAACAACACAAATAAAAGATTCAACATAATAAAATCTAGTAGAACAAGAATGTTGGTACTCCGCGCGTATATGAACAATGGAAAGCCACCTCACAAAAAGGTTGGGAACTAAAGTGATTCACAATAGAACAAGTATACAAAAGAATAAATGGCATGGAAGTTTGTAAAATGCCTAAGTATCATGAATATGCTAAAGTATAGAAAGCGATAAATACATACCTCGGCGTGTACAAAACTTAACAAGATCATTACCACACATTCGCAAGTTGAAACGAACCAACTTGAAAAATCACAAAAGCATCCTCAAGTAAGTCAATCAAAATCTGTGAGCAAACAACAACCAAAAACATTCGAAAAGAAAAACTATAAAACATGCTTATTTTACGTCGTAAGCTCGACGCCTTTACAGTGCTTAGCTAGAAACTTCCTCTCTTCATGCCAAGGTGATGTCTCACCGCGCAACCAAAAGCAAGCGTCCTAACCAAACACTTGAACAAACGTTAAAATATACAAGTATCAATATAAACAAGTGAAAATATACAATATGTACAATATCTACAAAACTAAAAAACAACGAAACTATCGCAATGCAAGAACAATAAAAACAAATCCCCGGCAACGGCGCCATTTTGTTGAAAGCGGAATAGCGGCAAGCAACAAAAAGATTTGGAAGTATTTTTCTGGGATTTATCGTGTCCACAGAGATCGGTTCTTGAACTGCCGTTCGACAATATCAATGTTAATGAGTTTGGTTTAAAATGGTTTTAAGGTAAATGCGAGAAAGTAAATAAAAACATAAAAATAATTCATTCTTCGAAGAGAAGAAACCTATCAAGCATGTATATATTCCACTCGTCACAAACATAAATTTACCGACCAATTATACTCCACCTGCAATACTCGTCAAAATCATCAAATATCGCTCACAACAGTGTCCATCTCTGGCACACTGAGTTGAGAAGCAACCGTATCACTCTCTTCGTCACTCTCGCGCACGAAGCCTCGAAACACGGAAAGCATTTAAGTTCCGACACCATAAAGATTATCATCTAAATCTATCTCTAGCATCTAGACAATAGATATCCATCCCTAATCAAGATTTGTGAAGTTTATCTCTAACACAACACAAATCCAAACATAAATGCAAAAAGATCAAGGAAGACATCGATAATGATTTGTAAAGCAAGCTTTATACAATATTATGATCAACAAAGATACATATGTTCATAGTAAATATACAAACACCCAACAAAAAGAGAAAAACATAGAGAAGAAATGGAGAAAAACCAAACATCTCTTGAGTTGTCGGCTCCGATTGATGAAGGATTCGACTCCGGATCATCCTAATGCATGCTCCAATGTGTTTTCTAGCCTAATTCTGGTCAAAAAATGCTATTGGATGGATTTGGAACTAAAAATATCAAACCCATAACCTAAAAAATGAGTTTTTGGGGCTTTAATGGAGTTTCAGCACGCGCAGCACCGCCCGACGGCGTTCTGGCTTCGCCCGGCGCTTCAAGGCGGTTTATTATTTGCAATTCCCAGTAGCGTGACACTGCTGGGCCTCTTGACCGCCCGGCGCTGCAGGGGCGCAGCACACCAGTCTGCAGAATTTTCTGCACTGTTTTATTCGTAACTTTTGAACCGTAACTCCGATTGACGCACGGTTTGAAGCGCTGGAAAGCTTATTCAATGCTCTATACAACAATGGCAAAACATCCTTCATTGGACACCTGTAAAAATAAATTAAAATCAATTAAACTCAATGATATTTACACAATAACGCACTATACACACGAAAACGTAAAGTAAACGTATTTACAAACAAATCGGGGTTTATTCAACCAATTTTAACACAAAGTAATGATAAGTGCAACAAAACTTATATACAAAAATAGGTACATTTTTCACTTATCAAACTCTCCCCAACTTACCTAATTGTTTGTCCTCAAACAAAAATCAAGCGACTCAAAGAAACAAAAGTAATAACCAAAGAATTACGAATCAACAGGTTTTGAAAACGGAAAACAAATGTATAGTTCAAATGAAAAAAGGTACACACAAAAAGTAAATACTTACCACTAAACTACGACAACAACATAGTCACGAAAAAAATGCAAAATACAAAAATCATGCCAAAAATTCTAAAACAACACAAGTTCCAAAGTGAATCACACCTAGTAAAAACAATCATCGGAAGATGAAAAACATAAAATGAGGGACTTTACACTCCCACAACACTCATGCAAACAAAAGACTAAATTATGCATACATCCACAAATTCATATTGAACATACAAAGGCAAGAATCACAAGGACTTTCAAGGTTGTAACGTGGTCGGGTAAACAAACAAGGGGCAATTTATAAAGGTAATTGAAACAAAAACTTGCCTAAACCTAAGGGAGTGATCAACTCACAAAGACTCAAACACCAAATTCCAATCAACTTCTTCCACAATCCCAAGTGTTACACAAAACACAATACTTATTTAGCACAATTATTGAAACTCTTTTTGTTTCCTTTTTCAAGGATTTTTCTTTTTTCTTTCTTTTTTCTTTCTTTTTTCTTTCTTTTTCTCTTTCACAAATTTCTTTCTTTTTTTCTTTTTTTTTAATCCTCATAGAATCCAACCAATGAGTATACAATCATCCTCTCCCCAACTTGAATTCAACCGCACCATCATGTGAATACTCCCTACTTTCTAAGGCAAGGAAAAAATCCATACAACAACACAAAATTGAGGTCCAAGAAAAAACAAAATCCATTCAAAAATAAGTGAACTAGATACTCATAGATAAGCATTAAGTTCAAATAAAAACATGGATCAAAAAGCTCAAAGGGGTTACAAATTCTCACACACTCACAAGGTGAATTGACTATTTGGCTAAGGTGGTTGTGCTCAAAATGAAACAATTGCCTTGATCCTTTTCATGCATTCATATAAACAACACAAATAAAAGATTCAACATAATAAAATCTAGTAGAACAAGAATGTTGGTACTCCGCGCGTATATGAACAATGGAAAGCCACCTCACAAAAAGGTTGGGAACTAAAGTGATTCACAATAGAACAAGTATACAAAAGAATAAATGGCATGGAAGTTTGTAAAATGCCTAAGTATCATGAATATGCTAAAGTATAGAAAGCGATAAATACATACCTCGGCGTGTACAAAACTTAACAAGATCATTACCACACATTCGCAAGTTGAAACGAACCAACTTGAAAAATCACAAAAGCATCCTCAAGTAAGTCAATCAAAATCTGTGAGCAAACAACAACCAAAAACATTCGAAAAGAAAAACTATAAAACATGCTTATTTTACGTCGTAAGCTCGACGCCTTTACAGTGCTTAGCTAGAAACTTCCTCTCTTCATGCCAAGGTGATGTCTCACCGCGCAACCAAAAGCAAGCGTCCTAACCAAACACTTGAACAAACGTTAAAATATACAAGTATCAATATAAACAAGTGAAAATATACAATATGTACAATATCTACAAAACTCAAAAACAACGAAACTATCGCAATGCAAGAACAATAAAAACAAATCCCCGGCAACGGCGCCATTTTGTTGAAAGCGGAATAGCGGCAAGCAACAAAAAGATTTGGAAGTATTTTTCCGGGATTTATCGTGTCCACAGAGATCGGTTCTTGAACTGCCGTTCGACAATATCAATGTTAATGAGTTTGGTTTAAAATGGTTTTAAGGTAAATGCGAGAAAGTAAATAAAAACATAAAAATAATTCATTCTTCGAAGAGAAGAAACCTATCAAGCATGTATATATTCCACTCGTCACAAACATAAATTTACCGACCAATTATACTCCACCTGCAATACTCGTCAAAATCATCAAATATCGCTCACAACAGTGTCCATCTCTGGCACACTGAGTTGAGAAGCAACCGTATCACTCTCTTCGTCACTCTCGCGCACGAAGCCTCGAAACACGGAAAGCATTTAAGTTCCGACACCATAAAGATTATCATCTAAATCTATCTCTAGCATCTAGACAATAGATATCCATCCCTAATCAAGATTTGTGAAGTTTATCTCTAACACAACACAAATCCAAACATAAATGCAAAAAGATCAAGGAAGACATCGATAATGATTTGTAAAGCAAGCTTTATACAATATTATGATCAACAAAGATACATATGTTCATAGTAAATATACAAACACCCAACAAAAAGAGAAAAACATAGAGAAGAAATGGAGAAAAACCAAACATCTCTTGAGTTGTCGGCTCCGATTGATGAAGGATTCGACTCCGGATCATTCTAATGCATGCTCCAATGTGTTTTCTAGCCTAATTCTGGTCAAAAAATGCTATTGGATGGATTTGGAACTAAAAATATCAAACCCATAACCTAAAAAATGAGTTTTTGGGGCTTTAATGGAGTTTCAGCACGCGCAGCACCGCCCGACGGCGTTCTGGCTTCGCCCGGCGCTTCAAGGCGGTTTATTATTTGCAATTCCCAGTAGCGTGACACTGCTGGGCCTCTTGACCGCCCGGCGCTGCACCGCCCGGCGCTGCAGGGGCGCAGCACACCAGTCTGCAGAATTTTCTGCACTGTTTTATTCGTAACTTTTGAACCGTAACTCCGATTGACGCACGGTTTGAAGCGCTGGAAAGCTTATTCAATGCTCTATACAACAATGGCAAAACATCCTTCATTGGACACCTGTAAAAATAAATTAAAATCAATTAAACTCAATGATATTTACACAATAACGCACTATACACACGAAAACGTAAAGTAAACGTATTTACAAACAAATCGGGGTTTATTCAACCAATTTTAACACAAAGTAATGATAAGTGCAACAAAACTTATATACAAAAATAGGTACATTTTTCACTTATCAAACTCTCCCCAACTTACCTAATTGTTTGTCCTCAAACAAAAATCAAGCGACTCAAAGAAACAAAAGTAATAACCAAAGAATTACGAATCAACAGGTTTTGAAAACGGAAAACAAATGTATAGTTCAAATGAAAAAAGGTACACACAAAAAGTAAATACTTACCACTAAACTACGACAACAACATAGTCACGAAAAAAATGCAAAATACAAAAATCATGCCAAAAATTCTAAAACAACACAAGTTCCAAAGTGAATCACACCTAGTAAAAACAATCATCGGAAGATGAAAAACATAAAATGAGGGACTTTACACTCCCACAACACTCATGCAAACAAAAGACTAAATTATGCATACATCCACAAATTCATATTGAACATACAAAGGCAAGAATCACAAGGACTTTCAAGGTTGTAACGTGGTCGGGTAAACAAACAAGGGGCAATTTATAAAGGTAATTGAAACAAAAACTTGCCTAAACCTAAGGGAGTGATCAACTCACAAAGACTCAAACACCAAATTCCAATCAACTTCTTCCACAATCCCAAGTGTTACACAAAACACAATACTTATTTAGCACAATTATTGAAACTCTTTTTGTTTCCTTTTTCAAGGATTTTTCTTTTTTCTTTCTTTTTTCTTTCTTTTTTCTTTCTTTTTCTCTTTCACAAATTTATTTCTTTTTTTCTTTTTTTTTAATCCTCATAGAATCCAACCAATGAGTATACAATCATCCTCTCCCCAACTTGAATTCAACCGCACCATCATGTGAATACTCCCTACTTTCTAAGGCAAGGAAAAAATCCATACAACAACACAAAATTGAGGTCCAAGAAAAAACAAAATCCATTCAAAAATAAGTGAACTAGATACTCATAGACAAGCATTAAGTTCAAATAAAAACATGGATCAAAAAGCTCAAAGGGGTTACAAATTCTCACACACTCACAAGGTGAATTGACTATTTGGCTAAGGTGGTTGTGCTCAAAATGAAACAATTGCCTTGATCCTTTTCATGCATTCATATAAACAACACAAATAAAAGATTCAACATAATAAAATCTAGTAGAACAAGAATGTTGGTACTCCGCGCGTATATGAACAATGGAAAGCCACCTCACAAAAAGGTTGGGAACTAAAGTGATTCACAATAGAACAAGTATACAAAAGAATAAATGGCATGGAAGTTTGTAAAATGCCTAAGTATCATGAATATGCTAAAGTATAGAAAGCGATAAATACATACCTCGGCGTGTACAAAACTTAACAAGATCATTACCACACATTCGCAAGTTGAAACGAACCAACTTGAAAAATCACAAAAGCATCCTCAAGTAAGTCAATCAAAATCTGTGAGCAAACAACAACCAAAAACATTCGAAAAGAAAAACTATAAAACATGCTTATTTTACGTCGTAAGCTCGACGCCTTTACAGTGCTTAGCTAGAAACTTCCTCTCTTCATGCCAAGGTGATGTCTCACCGCGCAACCAAAAGCAAGCGTCCTAACCAAACACTTGAACAAACGTTAAAATATACAAGTATCAATATAAACAAGTGAAAATATACAATATGTACAATATCTACAAAACTCAAAAACAACGAAACTATCGCAATGCAAGAACAATAAAAACAAATCCCCGGCAACGGCGCCATTTTGTTGAAAGCGGAATAGCGGCAAGCAACAAAAAGATTTGGAAGTATTTTTCCGGGATTTATCGTGTCCACAGAGATCGGTTCTTGAACTGCCGTTCGACAATATCAATGTTAATGAGTTTGGTTTAAAATGGTTTTAAGGTAAATGCGAGAAAGTAAATAAAAACATAAAAATAATTCATTCTTCGAAGAGAAGAAACCTATCAAGCATGTATATATTCCACTCGTCACAAACATAAATTTACCGACCAATTATACTCCACCTGCAATACTCGTCAAAATCATCAAATATCGCTCACAACAGTGTCCATCTCTGGCACACTGAGTTGAGAAGCAACCGTATCACTCTCTTCGTCACTCTCGCGCACGAAGCCTCGAAACACGGAAAGCATTTAAGTTCCGACACCATAAAGATTATCATCTAAATCTATCTCTAGCATCTAGACAATAGATATCCATCCCTAATCAAGATTTGTGAAGTTTATCTCTAACACAACACAAATCCAAACATAAATGCAAAAAGATCAAGGAAGACATCGATAATGATTTGTAAAGCAAGCTTTATACAATATTATGATCAACAAAGATACATATGTTCATAGTAAATATACAAACACCCAACAAAAAGAGAAAAACATAGAGAAGAAATGGAGAAAAACCAAACATCTCTTGAGTTGTCGGCTCCGATTGATGAAGGATTCGACTCCGGATCATCCTAATGCATGCTCCAATGTGTTTTCTAGCCTAATTCTGGTCAAAAAATGCTATTGGATGGATTTGGAACTAAAAATATCAAACCCATAACCTAAAAAATGAGTTTTTGGGGCTTTAATGGAGTTTCAGCACGCGCAGCACCGCCCGACGGCGTTCTGGCTTCGCCCGGCGCTTCAAGGCGGTTTATTATTTGCAATTCCCAGTAGCGTGACACTGCTGGGCCTCTTGACCGCCCGGCGCTGCAGGGGCGCAGCACACCAGTCTGCAGAATTTTCTGCACTGTTTTATTCGTAACTTTTGAACCGTAACTCCGATTGACGCACGGTTTGAAGCGCTGGAAAGCTTATTCAATGCTCTATACAACAATGGCAAAACATCCTTCATTGGACACCTGTAAAAATAAATTAAAATCAATTAAACTCAATGATATTTACACAATAACGCACTATACACACGAAAACGTAAAGTAAACGTATTTACAAACAAATCGGGGTTTATTCAACCAATTTTAACACAAAGTAATGATAAGTGCAACAAAACTTATATACAAAAATAGGTACATTTTTCACTTATCAAACTCTCCCCAACTTACCTAATTGTTTGTCCTCAAACAAAAATCAAGCGACTCAAAGAAACAAAAGTAATAACCAAAGAATTACGAATCAACAGGTTTTGAAAACGGAAAACAAATGTATAGTTCAAATGAAAAAAGGTACACACAAAAAGTAAATACTTACCACTAAACTACGACAACAACATAGTCACGAAAAAAATGCAAAATACAAAAATCATGCCAAAAATTCTAAAACAACACAAGTTCCAAAGTGAATCACACCTAGTAAAAACAATCATCGGAAGATGAAAAACATAAAATGAGGGACTTTACACTCCCACAACACTCATGCAAACAAAAGACTAAATTATGCATACATCCACAAATTCATATTGAACATACAAAGGCAAGAATCACAAGGACTTTCAAGGTTGTAACGTGGTCGGGTAAACAAACAAGGGGCAATTTATAAAGGTAATTGAAACAAAAACTTGCCTAAACCTAAGGGAGTGATCAACTCACAAAGACTCAAACACCAAATTCCAATCAACTTCTTCCACAATCCCAAGTGTTACACAAAACACAATACTTATTTAGCACAATTATTGAAACTCTTTTTGTTTCCTTTTTCAAGGATTTTTCTTTTTTCTTTCTTTTTTCTTTCTTTTTCTCTTTCACAAATTTCTTTCTTTTTTTCTTTTTTTTTAATCCTCATAGAATCCAACCAATGAGTATACAATCATCCTCTCCCCAACTTGAATTCAACCGCACCATCATGTGAATACTCCCTACTTTCTAAGGCAAGGAAAAAATCCATACAACAACACAAAATTGAGGTCCAAGAAAAAACAAAATCCATTCAAAAATAAGTGAACTAGATACTCATAGACAAGCATTAAGTTCAAATAAAAACATGGATCAAAAAGCTCAAAGGGGTTACAAATTCTCACACACTCACAAGGTGAATTGACTATTTGGCTAAGGTGGTTGTGCTCAAAATGAAACAATTGCCTTGATCCTTTTCATGCATTCATATAAACAACACAAATAAAAGATTCAACATAATAAAATCTAGTAGAACAAGAATGTTGGTACTCCGCGCGTATATGAACAATGGAAAGCCACCTCACAAAAAGGTTGGGAACTAAAGTGATTCACAATAGAACAAGTATACAAAAGAATAAATGGCATGGAAGTTTGTAAAATGCCTAAGTATCATGAATATGCTAAAGTATAGAAAGCGATAAATACATACCTCGGCGTGTACAAAACTTAACAAGATCATTACCACACATTCGCAAGTTGAAACGAACCAACTTGAAAAATCACAAAAGCATCCTCAAGTAAGTCAATCAAAATCTGTGAGCAAACAACAACCAAAAACATTCAAAAAGAAAAACTATAAAACATGCTTATTTTACGTCGTAAGCTCGACGCCTTTACAGTGCTTAGCTAGAAACTTCCTCTCTTCATGCCAAGGTGATGTCTCACCGCGCAACCAAAAGCAAGCGTCCTAACCAAACACTTGAACAAACGTTAAAATATACAAGTATCAATATAAACAAGTGAAAATATACAATATGTACAATATCTACAAAACTCAAAAACAACGAAACTATCGCAATGCAAGAACAATAAAAACAAATCCCCGGCAACGGCGCCATTTTGTTGAAAGCGGAATAGCGGCAAGCAACAAAAAGATTTGGAAGTATTTTTCCGGGATTTATCGTGTCCACAGAGATCGGTTCTTGAACTGCCGTTCGACAATATCAATGTTAATGAGTTTGGTTTAAAATGGTTTTAAGGTAAATGCGAGAAAGTAAATAAAAACATAAAAATAATTCATTCTTCGAAGAGAAGAAACCTATCAAGCATGTATATATTCCACTCGTCACAAACATAAATTTACCGACCAATTATACTCCACCTGCAATACTCGTCAAAATCATCAAATATCGCTCACAACAGTGTCCATCTCTGGCACACTGAGTTGAGAAGCAACCGTATCACTCTCTTCGTCACTCTCGCGCACGAAGCCTCGAAACACGGAAAGCATTTAAGTTCCGACACCATAAAGATTATCATCTAAATCTATCTCTAGCATCTAGACAATAGATATCCATCCCTAATCAAGATTTGTGAAGTTTATCTCTAACACAACACAAATCCAAACATAAATGCAAAAAGATCAAGGAAGACATCGATAATGATTTGTAAAGCAAGCTTTATACAATATTATGATCAACAAAGATACATATGTTCATAGTAAATATACAAACACCCAACAAAAAGAGAAAAACATAGAGAAGAAATGGAGAAAAACCAAACATCTCTTGAGTTGTCGGCTCCGATTGATGAAGGATTCGACTCCGGATCATCCTAATGCATGCTCCAATGTGTTTTCTAGCCTAATTCTGGTCAAAAAATGCTATTGGATGGATTTGGAACTAAAAATATCAAACCCATAACCTAAAAAATGAGTTTTTGGGGCTTTAATGGAGTTTCAGCACGCGCAGCACCGCCCGACGGCGTTCTGGCTTCGCCCGGCGCTTCAAGGCGGTTTATTATTTGCAATTCCCAGTAGCGTGACACTGCTGGGCCTCTTGACCGCCCGGCGCTGCAGGGGCGCAGCACACCAGTCTGCAGAATTTTCTGCACTGTTTTATTCGTAACTTTTGAACCGTAACTCCGATTGACGCACGGTTTGAAGCGCTGGAAAGCTTATTCAATGCTCTATACAACAATGGCAAAACATCCTTCATTGGACACCTGTAAAAATAAATTAAAATCAATTAAACTCAATGATATTTACACAATAACGCACTATACACACGAAAACGTAAAGTAAACGTATTTACAAACAAATCGGGGTTTATTCAACCAATTTTAACACAAAGTAATGATAAGTGCAACAAAACTTATATACAAAAATAGGTACATTTTTCACTTATCAAACTCTCCCCAACTTACCTAATTGTTTGTCCTCAAACAAAAATCAAGCGACTCAAAGAAACAAAAGTAATAACCAAAGAATTACGAATCAACAGGTTTTGAAAACGGAAAACAAATGTATAGTTCAAATGAAAAAAGGTACACACAAAAAGTAAATACTTACCACTAAACTACGACAACAACATAGTCACGAAAAAAATGCAAAATACAAAAATCATGCCAAAAATTCTAAAACAACACAAGTTCCAAAGTGAATCACACCTAGTAAAAACAATCATCGGAAGATGAAAAACATAAAATGAGGGACTTTACACTCCCACAACACTCATGCAAACAAAAGACTAAATTATGCATACATCCACAAATTCATATTGAACATACAAAGGCAAGAATCACAAGGACTTTCAAGGTTGTAACGTGGTCGGGTAAACAAACAAGGGGCAATTTATAAAGGTAATTGAAACAAAAACTTGCCTAAACCTAAGGGAGTGATCAACTCACAAAGACTCAAACACCAAATTCCAATCAACTTCTTCCACAATCCCAAGTGTTACACAAAACACAATACTTATTTAGCACAATTATTGAAACTCTTTTTGTTTCCTTTTTCAAGGATTTTTCTTTTTTCTTTCTTTTTTCTTTCTTTTTTCTTTCTTTTTCTCTTTCACAAATTTATTTCTTTTTTTCTTTTTTTTTAATCCTCATAGAATCCAACCAATGAGTATACAATCATCCTCTCCCCAACTTGAATTCAACCGCACCATCATGTGAATACTCCCTACTTTCTAAGGCAAGGAAAAAATCCATACAACAACACAAAATTGAGGTCCAAGAAAAAACAAAATCCATTCAAAAATAAGTGAACTAGATACTCATAGACAAGCATTAAGTTCAAATAAAAACATGGATCAAAAAGCTCAAAGGGGTTACAAATTCTCACACACTCACAAGGTGAATTGACTATTTGGCTAAGGTGGTTGTGCTCAAAATGAAACAATTGCCTTGATCCTTTTCATGCATTCATATAAACAACACAAATAAAAGATTCAACATAATAAAATCTAGTAGAACAAGAATGTTGGTACTCCGCGCGTATATGAACAATGGAAAGCCACCTCACAAAAAGGTTGGGAACTAAAGTGATTCACAATAGAACAAGTATACAAAAGAATAAATGGCATGGAAGTTTGTAAAATGCCTAAGTATCATGAATATGCTAAAGTATAGAAAGCGATAAATACATACCTCGGCGTGTACAAAACTTAACAAGATCATTACCACACATTCGCAAGTTGAAACGAACCAACTTGAAAAATCACAAAAGCATCCTCAAGTAAGTCAATCAAAATCTGTGAGCAAACAACAACCAAAAACATTCGAAAAGAAAAACTATAAAACATGCTTATTTTACGTCGTAAGCTCGACGCCTTTACAGTGCTTAGCTAGAAACTTCCTCTCTTCATGCCAAGGTGATGTCTCACCGCGCAACCAAAAGCAAGCGTCCTAACCAAACACTTGAACAAACGTTAAAATATACAAGTATCAATATAAACAAGTGAAAATATACAATATGTACAATATCTACAAAACTCAAAAACAACGAAACTATCGCAATGCAAGAACAATAAAAACAAATCCCCGGCAACGGCGCCATTTTGTTGAAAGCGGAATAGCGGCAAGCAACAAAAAGATTTGGAAGTATTTTTCCGGGATTTATCGTGTCCACAGAGATCGGTTCTTGAACTGCCGTTCGACAATATCAATGTTAATGAGTTTGGTTTAAAATGGTTTTAAGGTAAATGCGAGAAAGTAAATAAAAACATAAAAATAATTCATTCTTCGAAGAGAAGAAACCTATCAAGCATGTATATATTCCACTCGTCACAAACATAAATTTACCGACCAATTATACTCCACCTGCAATACTCGTCAAAATCATCAAATATCGCTCACAACAGTGTCCATCTCTGGCACACTGAGTTGAGAAGCAACCGTATCACTCTCTTCGTCACTCTCGCGCACGAAGCCTCGAAACACGGAAAGCATTTAAGTTCCGACACCATAAAGATTATCATCTAAATCTATCTCTAGCATCTAGACAATAGATATCCATCCCTAATCAAGATTTGTGAAGTTTATCTCTAACACAACACAAATCCAAACATAAATGCAAAAAGATCAAGGAAGACATCGATAATGATTTGTAAAGCAAGCTTTATACAATATTATGATCAACAAAGATACATATGTTCATAGTAAATATACAAACACCCAACAAAAAGAGAAAAACATAGAGAAGAAATGGAGAAAAACCAAACATCTCTTGAGTTGTCGGCTCCGATTGATGAAGGATTCGACTCCGGATCATCCTAATGCATGCTCCAATGTGTTTTCTAGCCTAATTCTGGTCAAAAAAATGCTATTGGATGGATTTGGAACTAAAAATATCAAACCCATAACCTAAAAAATGAGTTTTTGGGGCTTTAATGGAGTTTCAGCACGCGCAGCACCGCCCGACGGCGTTCTGGCTTCGCCCGGCGCTTCAAGGCGGTTTATTATTTGCAATTCCCAGTAGCGTGACACTGCTGGGCCTCTTGACCGCCCGGCGCTGCAGGGGCGCAGCACACCAGTCTGCAGAATTTTCTGCACTGTTTTATTCGTAACTTTTGAACCGTAACTCCGATTGACGCACGGTTTGAAGCGCTGGAAAGCTTATTCAATGCTCTATACAACAATGGCAAAACATCCTTCATTGGACACCTGTAAAAATAAATTAAAATCAATTAAACTCAATGATATTTACACAATAACGCACTATACACACGAAAACGTAAAGTAAACGTATTTACAAACAAATCGGGGTTTATTCAACCAATTTTAACACAAAGTAATGATAAGTGCAACAAAACTTATATACAAAAATAGGTACATTTTTCACTTATCAAACTCTCCCCAACTTACCTAATTGTTTGTCCTCAAACAAAAATCAAGCGACTCAAAGAAACAAAAGTAATAACCAAAGAATTACGAATCAACAGGTTTTGAAAACGGAAAACAAATGTATAGTTCAAATGAAAAAAGGTACACACAAAAAGTAAATACTTACCACTAAACTACGACAACAACATAGTCACGAAAAAAATGCAAAATACAAAAATCATGCCAAAAATTCTAAAACAACACAAGTTCCAAAGTGAATCACACCTAGTAAAAACAATCATCGGAAGATGAAAAACATAAAATGAGGGACTTTACACTCCCACAACACTCATGCAAACAAAAGACTAAATTATGCATACATCCACAAATTCATATTGAACATACAAAGGCAAGAATCACAAGGACTTTCAAGGTTGTAACGTGGTCGGGTAAACAAACAAGGGGCAATTTATAAAGGTAATTGAAACAAAAACTTGCCTAAACCTAAGGGAGTGATCAACTCACAAAGACTCAAACACCAAATTCCAATCAACTTCTTCCACAATCCCAAGTGTTACACAAAACACAATACTTATTTAGCACAATTATTGAAACTCTTTTTGTTTCCTTTTTCAAGGATTTTTCTTTTTTCTTTCTTTTTTCTTTCTTTTTCTCTTTCACAAATTTCTTTCTTTTTTTCTTTTTTTTTAATCCTCATAGAATCCAACCAATGAGTATACAATCATCCTCTCCCCAACTTGAATTCAACCGCACCATCATGTGAATACTCCCTACTTTCTAAGGCAAGGAAAAAATCCATACAACAACACAAAATTGAGGTCCAAGAAAAAACAAAATCCATTCAAAAATAAGTGAACTAGATACTCATAGACAAGCATTAAGTTCAAATAAAAACATGGATCAAAAAGCTCAAAGGGGTTACAAATTCTCACACACTCACAAGGTGAATTGACTATTTGGCTAAGGTGGTTGTGCTCAAAATGAAACAATTGCCTTGATCCTTTTCATGCATTCATATAAACAACACAAATAAAAGATTCAACATAATAAAATCTAGTAGAACAAGAATGTTGGTACTCCGCGCGTATATGAACAATGGAAAGCCACCTCACAAAAAGGTTGGGAACTAAAGTGATTCACAATAGAACAAGTATACAAAAGAATAAATGGCATGGAAGTTTGTAAAATGCCTAAGTATCATGAATATGCTAAAGTATAGAAAGCGATAAATACATACCTCGGCGTGTACAAAACTTAACAAGATCATTACCACACATTCGCAAGTTGAAACGAACCAACTTGAAAAATCACAAAAGCATCCTCAAGTAAGTCAATCAAAATCTGTGAGCAAACAACAACCAAAAACATTCAAAAAGAAAAACTATAAAACATGCTTATTTTACGTCGTAAGCTCGACGCCTTTACAGTGCTTAGCTAGAAACTTCCTCTCTTCATGCCAAGGTGATGTCTCACCGCGCAACCAAAAGCAAGCGTCCTAACCAAACACTTTAACAAACGTTAAAATATACAAGTATCAATATAAACAA
This sequence comes from Lathyrus tuberosus, assembly GCA_022829125.1. NCBI lineage: Eukaryota > Viridiplantae > Streptophyta > Magnoliopsida > Fabales > Fabaceae > Lathyrus > Lathyrus tuberosus. The sequence goes on from JALAZF010000213.1 coordinate 7,145,760, forward strand.
GTGAAAATATACAATATGTACAATATCTACAAAACTCAAAAACAACGAAACTATCGCAATGCAAGAACAATAAAAACAAATCCCCGGCAACGGCGCCATTTTGTTGAAAGCGGAATAGCGGCAAGCAACAAAAAGATTTGGAAGTATTTTTCCGGGATTTATCGTGTCCACAGAGATCGGTTCTTGAACTGCCGTTCGACAATATCAATGTTAATGAGTTTGGTTTAAAATGGTTTTAAGGTAAATGCGAGAAAGTAAATAAAAACATAAAAATAATTCATTCTTCGAAGAGAAGAAACCTATCAAGCATGTATATATTCCACTCGTCACAAACATAAATTTACCGACCAATTATACTCCACCTGCAATACTCGTCAAAATCATCAAATATCGCTCACAACAGTGTCCATCTCTGGCACACTGAGTTGAGAAGCAACCGTATCACTCTCTTCGTCACTCTCGCGCACGAAGCCTCGAAACACGGAAAGCATTTAAGTTCCGACACCATAAAGATTATCATCTAAATCTATCTCTAGCATCTAGACAATAGATATCCATCCCTAATCAAGATTTGTGAAGTTTATCTCTAACACAACACAAATCCAAACATAAATGCAAAAAGATCAAGGAAGACATCGATAATGATTTGTAAAGCAAGCTTTATACAATATTATGATCAACAAAGATACATATGTTCATAGTAAATATACAAACACCCAACAAAAAGAGAAAAACATAGAGAAGAAATGGAGAAAAACCAAACATCTCTTGAGTTGTCGGCTCCGATTGATGAAGGATTCGACTCCGGATCATCCTAATGCATGCTCCAATGTGTTTTCTAGCCTAATTCTGGTCAAAAAATGCTATTGGATGGATTTGGAACTAAAAATATCAAACCCATAACCTAAAAAATGAGTTTTTGGGGCTTTAATGGGGTTTCAGCACGCGCAGCACCGCCCGGCGGCGTTCTGGCTTCGCCCGGCGCTTCAAGGCGGTATATTATTTGCAATTCCCAGTAGCGTGACACTGCTGGGCCTCTTGACCGCCCGGCGCTGCACCGCCCGGCGCTGCAGGGGCGCAGCACACCAGTCTGCAGAATTTTCTGCACTGTTTTATTCGTAACTTTTGAACCGTAACTCCGATTGACGCACGGTTTGAAGCGCTGGAAAGCTTATTCAATGCTCTATACAACAATGGCAAAACATCCTTCATTGGACACCTGTAAAAATAAATTAAAATCAATTAAACTCAATGATATTTACACAATAACGCACTATACACACGAAAACGTAAAGTAAACGTATTTACAAACAAATCGGGGTTTATTCAACCAATTTTAACACAAAGTAATGATAAGTGCAACAAAACTTATATACAAAAATAGGTACATTTTTCACTTATCAAACTCTCCCCAACTTACCTAATTGTTTGTCCTCAAACAAAAATCAAGCGACTCAAAGAAACAAAAGTAATAACCAAAGAATTACGAATCAACAGGTTTTGAAAACGGAAAACAAATGTATAGTTCAAATGAAAAAAGGTACACACAAAAAGTAAATACTTACCACTAAACTACGACAACAACATAGTCACGAAAAAAATGCAAAATACAAAAATCATGCCAAAAATTCTAAAACAACACAAGTTCCAAAGTGAATCACACCTAGTAAAAACAATCATCGGAAGATGAAAAACATAAAATGAGGGACTTTACACTCCCACAACACTCATGCAAACAAAAGACTAAATTATGCATACATCCACAAATTCATATTGAACATACAAAGGCAAGAATCACAAGGACTTTCAAGGTTGTAACGTGGTCGGGTAAACAAACAAGGGGCAATTTATAAAGGTAATTGAAACAAAAACTTGCCTAAACCTAAGGGAGTGATCAACTCACAAAGACTCAAACACCAAATTCCAATCAACTTCTTCCACAATCCCAAGTGTTACACAAAACACAATACTTATTTAGCACAATTATTGAAACTCTTTTTGTTTCCTTTTTCAAGGATTTTTCTTTTTTCTTTCTTTTTTCTTTCTTTTTCTCTTTCACAAATTTTTTTTTTTTCTTTTTTTTGTAATCCTCATAGAATCCAACCAATGAGTATACAATCATCCTCTCCCCAACTTGAATTCAACCGCACCATCATGTGAATACTCCCTACTTTCTAAGGCAAGGAAAAAATCCATACAACAACACAAAATTGAGGTCCAAGAAAAAACAAAATCCATTCAAAAATAAGTGAACTAGATACTCATAGACAAGCATTAAGTTCAAATAAAAACATGGATCAAAAAGCTAAAAGGGGTTACAAATTCTCACACACTCACAAGGTGAATTGACTATTTGGCTAAGGTGGTTGTGCTCAAAATGAAACAATTGCCTTGATCCTTTTCATGCATTCATATAAACAACACAAATAAAAGATTCAACATAATAAAATCTAGTAGAACAAGAATGTTGGTACTCCGCGCGTATATGAACAATGGAAAGCCACCTCACAAATAGGTTGGGAACTAAAGTGATTCACAATAGAACAAGTATACAAAAGAATAAATGGCATGGAAGTTTGTAAAATGCCTAAGTATCATGAATATGCTAAAGTATAGAAAGCGATAAATACATACCTCGACGTGTACAAAACTTAACAAGATCATTACCACACATTCGCAAGTTGAAACGAACCAACTTGAAAAATCACAAAAGCATCCTCAAGTAAGTCAATCAAAATCTGTGAGCAAACAACAACCAAAAACATTCGAAAAGAAAAACTATAAAACATGCTTATTTTACGTCGTAAGCTCGACGCCTTTACAGTGCTTAGCTAGAAACTTCCTCTCTTCATGCCAAGGTGATGTCTCACCGCGCAACCAAAAGCAAGCATCCTAACCAAACACTTGAACAAACGTTAAAATATACAAGTATCAATATAAACAAGTGAAAATATACAATATGTACAATATCTACAAAACTCAAAAACAACGAAACTATCGCAATGCAAGAACAATAAAAACAAATCCCCGGCAACGGCGCCATTTTGTTGAAAGCGGAATAGCGGCAAGCAACAAAAAGATTTGGAAGTATTTTTCCGGGATTTATCGTGTCCACAGAGATCGGTTCTTGAACTGCCGTTCGACAATATCAATGTTAATGAGTTTGGTTTAAAATGGTTTTAAGGTAAATGCGAGAAAGTAAATAAAAACATAAAAATAATTCATTCTTCGAAGAGAAGAAACCTATCAAGCATGTATATATTCCACTCGTCACAAACATAAATTTACCGACCAATTATACTCCACCTGCAATACTCGTCAAAATCATCAAATATCGCTCACAACAGTGTCCATCTCTGGCACACTGAGTTGAGAAGCAACCGTATCACTCTCTTCGTCACTCTCGCGCACGAAGCCTCGAAACACGGAAAGCATTTAAGTTCCGACACCATAAAGATTATCATCTAAATCTATCTCTAGCATCTAGACAATAGATATCCATCCCTAATCAAGATTTGTGAAGTTTATCTCTAACACAACACAAATCCAAACATAAATGCAAAAAGATCAAGGAAGACATCGATAATGATTTGTAAAGCAAGCTTTATACAATATTATGATCAACAAAGATACATATGTTCATAGTAAATATACAAACACCCAACAAAAAGAGAAAAACATAGAGAAGAAATGGAGAAAAACCAAACATCTCTTGAGTTGTCGGCTCCGATTGATGAAGGATTCGACTCCGGATCATCCTAATGCATGCTCCAATGTGTTTTCTAGCCTAATTCTGGTCAAAAAATGCTATTGGATGGATTTGGAACTAAAAGTATCAAACCCATAACCTAAAAAATGAGTTTTTGGGGCTTTAATGGAGTTTCAGCACGCGCAGCACCGCCCGGCGGCGTTCTGGCTTCGCCCGGCGCTTCAAGGGGGTTTATTATTTGCAATTCCCAGTAGCGTGACACTGCTGGGCCTCTTGACCGCCCGGCGCTGCAGGGGCGCAGCACACCAGTCTGCAGAATTTTCTGCACTGTTTTATTCGTAACTTTTGAACCGTAACTCCGATTGACGCACGGTTTGAAGCGCTGGAAAGCTTATTCAATGCTCTATACAACAATGGCAAAACATCCTTTATTGGACACCTGTAAAAATAAATTAAAATCAATTAAACTCAATGATATTTACACAATAACGCACTATACACACGAAAACGTAAAGTAAACATATTTACAAACAAATCGGGGTTTATTCAACCAATTTTAACACAAAGTAATGATAAGTGCAACAAAACTTATATACAAAAATAGGTACATTTTTCACTTATCAAACTCTCCCCAACTTACCTAATTGTTTGTCCTCAAACAAAAATCAAGCGACTCAAAGAAACAAAAGTAATAACCAAAGAATTACGAATCAACAGGTTTTGAAAACGGAAAACAAATGTATAGTTCAAATGAAAAAAGGTACACACAAAAAGTAAATACTTACCACTAAACTACGACAACAACATAGTCACGAAAAAAATACAAAATACAAAAATCATGCCAAAAATTATAAAACAACACAAGTTCCAAAGTGAATTACACCTAGTAAAAACAATCATCGGAAGATGAAAAACATAAAATTAAGGACTTTACACTCCCACAACACTCATGCAAACAAAAGACTAAATTATGCATACATCCACAAATTCATATTGAACATACAAAGGCAAGAATCACAAGGACTTTCAAGGTTGTAACGTGGTCGGGTAAACAAACAAGGGGCAATTTATAAAGGTAATTGAAACAAAAACTTGCCTAAACCTAAGGGAGTGATCAACTCACAAAGACTCAAACACCAAATTCCAATCAACTTCTTCCACAATCCCAAGTGTTACACAAAACACAATACTTATTTAGCACAATTATTGAAACTCTTTTTGTTTCCTTTTTCAAGGATTTTTCTTTTTTCTTTCTTTTTTCTTTCTTTTTCTCTTTCACAAATTTTTTTCTTTTTTTCTTTTTTTTTTAATCCTCATAGAATCCAACCAATGAGTATACAATCATCCTCTCCCCAACTTGAATTCAACCGCACCATCATGTGAATACTCCCTACTTTCTAAGGCAAGGAAAAAATCCATACAACAACACAAAATTGAGGTCCAAGAAAAAACAAAATCCATTCAAAAATAAGTGAACTAGATACTCATAGACAAGCATTAAGTTCAAATAAAAACATGGATCAAAATGCTCAAAGGGGTTACAAATTCTCACAGACTCACAAGGTGAATTGACTATTTGGCTAAGGTGGTTGTGCTCAAAATGAAACAATTGCCTTGATCCTTTTCATGCATTCATATAAACAACACAAATAAAAGATTCAACATAATAAAATCTAGTAGAACAAGAATGTTAGTACTCCGCGCGTATATGAACAATGGAAAGCCACCTCACAAAAAGGTTGGGAACTAAAGTGATTCACAATAGAACAAGTATACAAAAGAATAAATGGCATGGAAGTTTGTAAAATGCCTAAGTATCATGAATATGCTAAAGTATAGAAAGCGATAAATTCATACCTCGACGTGTACAAAACTTAACAAGATCATTACCACACATTCGCAAGTTGAAACGAACCAACTTGAAAAATCACAAAAGCATCCTCAAGTAAGTCAATCAAAATCTGTGAGCAAACAACAACCAAAAACATTCGAAAAGAAAAACTATAAAACATGCTTATTTTACGTCGTAAGCTCGACGCCTTTACAGTGCTTAGCTAGAAACTTCCTCTCTTCATGCCAAGGTGATGTCTCACCGCGCAACCAAAAGCAAGCGTCCTAACCAAACACTTAAACAAACGTTAAAATATACAAGTATCAATATAAACAAGTAAAAATATACAATATGTACAATATCTACAAAACTCAAAAACAACGAAACTATCGCAATGCAAGAACAATAAAAACAAATCCCCGGCAACGGCGCCATTTTGTTGAAAGCGGAATAGCGGCAAGCAACAAAAAGATTTGGAAGTATTTTTCCGGGATTTATCGTGTCCACAGAGATCGGTTCTTGAACTGCCGTTCGACAATATCAATGTTAATGAGTTTGGTTTAAAATGGTTTTAAGGTAAATGCGAGAAAGTAAATAAAAACATAAAAATAATTCATTCTTCGAAGAGAAGAAACCTATCAAGCATGTATATATTCCACTCGTCACAAACATAAATTTACCGACCAATTATACTCCACTTGCAATACTCGTCAAAATCATCAAATATCGCTCACAACAGTGTCCATCTCTGGCACACTGAGTTGAGAAGCAACCGTATCACTCTCTTCGTCACTCTCGCGCACGAAGCCTCGAAACACGGAAAGCATTTAAGTTCCGACACCATAAAGATTATCATCTAAATCTATCTCTAGCATCTAGACAATAGATATCCATCCCTAATCAAGATTTGTGAAGTTTATCTCTAACACAACACAAATCCAAACATAAATGCAAAAAGATCAAGGAAGACATCGATAATGATTTATAAAGCAAGCTTTATACAATATTATGATCAACAAAGATACATATGTTCATAGTAAATATACAAACACCCAACAAAAAGAGAAAAACATAGAGAAGAAATGGAGAAAAACCAAACATCTCTTGAGTTGTCGGCTCCGATTGATGAAGGATTCGACTCCGGATCATCCTAATGCATGCTCCAATGTGTTTTCTAGCCTAATTCTGGTCAAAAAATGCTATTGGATGGATTTGGAACTAAAAATATCAAACCCATAACCTAAAAAATGAGTTTTTGGGGCTTTAATGGAGTTTCAGCACGCGCAGCACCGCCCGGCGGCGTTCTGGCTTCGCCCGGCGCTTCAAGGCGGTTTATTATTTGCAATTCCCAGTAGCGTGACACTGCTGGGCCTCTTGACCGCCCGGCGCTGCAGGGGCGCAGCACACCAGTCTGCAGAATTTTCTGCACTGTTTTATTCGTAACTTTTGAACCGTAACTCCGATTGACGCACGGTTTGAAGCGCTGGAAAGCTTATTCAATGCTCTATACAACAATGGCAAAACATCCTTTATTGGACACCTATAAAAATAAATTAAAATAAATTAAACTCAATGATATTTACACAAAAACGCACTATACACACGAAAACGTAAAGTAAACGTATTTACAAACAAATCGGGGTTTATTCAACCAATTTTAACACAAAGTAATGATAATGCAACAAAACTTATATACAAAAATAGGTACATTTTTCACTTATCAAAGGGACATATCATTAATTATTAGTCCAAGAAAGGATTTTATGGTAACTCTAATAAGTGATCATTTGGTGTGAGACGATAAAATATCAATTGGAGATATTTTACTCTATTGGATTATATTATATAATATTGGTATTATATATATATATATATATATATATATATATATATATATATGTTATAAAGTCAAGAAAGTTAGTAAAGGAGAAGGAAAGGAAAACAGAGAAAGAAAAGAGGAAACGTGGAAAGGAAGAGAAGAGAAGAGGGAAAGAGAGGAAAAGCTCAAGGAAGAAGAAGAAGCTCATGGATCATCTTCACTATTCATCATCTTCGTCAAACTCCTCTTCAATGCTAAGGTGGGTTCTAGATAGATACCTTAAGTTCTAGAATTTCTTGATGTTGAACTTAGGTTGGATTTTTGAGGAAAATGAGTAATTTTGCAAATCAATGAAATCTAACGGATAAAATGAGGTATAAATGGTATAGAATGATATATATATATATATGTATGTATGTATATTCATCTGTTTATACTGAGTTGTGTGTTTGATGGTGTCTTGGTTGGAATTGGGTTGGTTGGTATCAATGAAAAACCTAAGGTTTTCATGGTTGATAACATTATGATTAATTTTTTTTTTAAATTTGTTGGATGGCTTTTTTATGGAGAAAATATCATAGTATATCGAATTCTGAGACCGGGGCTTTTTACGGAATCGAAATCGGAGGTCCGGAAGGCATTTAACGGTCGAAAACTGAGTTTTTAGCAGAATCTGCACATTTATGCGCTAACCCCCAGCATTATGCGTCGACTCATGATTTGCGTGCGCTGACCCGGGCGAAATTTCCAGGTTTATGCGCTGACCCCCAGGATTATGCGCCGGCGCATGGTCACAGAAATTTTCCAAAATGTCAGATGTTGTTTTCTTCATAACTTTTGAACCGTAAGTCCGTTTTGGTCCCCGTTCGAAGCGTTGGAAAGTTATTTCAATGCTCTTTGTGATAGTGAAGTAGAAACATATGTTTATGGAACGTATTCATAAGAAAAATATGGAAAAGTAATGTATGTGTTAAAAGTGTGGTTTATGTTTCCACCGGAAATTCATGAATCGGGAAGCCGATTGTTATGGGACTTAAGGCCTTGGAAAGAGGATCCAGTGTGCTATTAAATGGTATAAGAGACCATGATTTAACCAAGGATGCTTGGTAGGGGAGAGTAGAGGCTTGTATGCCTTAAAAATGTGTGTGAAATACTATGTGGTTATGTTTGACATGTTATGCTATTATATGTGTTACTTGTACTATTTGTGATTATACCATGTCTATTTAATTGTGAATTGTGAATGAAAGAAATATGCATGCTTAAAATATGAATTAGGAAGAGTGAGGAAACTTTACCCCAAAACAAATGGCATAGTTAAGATTGTTAAAATTCTAGGTTGTGACTAGAATTGTGATAGAAACTCTGGATGGAGACGCTTGTGCATTCATTGACGAGTTCTTGCCTAGAGTAGATAACGGAATGACAATGCTCGTGCAAGAGAGGCCGAGGCATGTGTCCATTACCGAATGGTATAGAAATGAGTGAAACACTAGTATGGAACATGTGTAATTGTTATGTTTTATTGCTAAAGGCATGTGAGGCCTAAAGGCTAACGTGGCCTAGTGATTGGCGAATACAATCACGTTTATGTATATGATCACGTAATCGTAACCATTTTCTTTTGAGTTGCCCTTGAGAGGCCTTCATGAGTCTCGAGCTCCTCTGAAGTGCAGGCGGAATTACTTGGCAGGTTTGATTCCCAATGTTATAGTACGAATGGAACCTACGCGTAGAGACTTGTGATGGCATGAGAGGCCATGTGAAGTGACGAATTAAGGTGATAATGCGTCCCTTAATTCAGAATCCATTTCGTATGCCAAGTAACTACAAGGATCCAGGACTCGGGTCGACTTCTAGACGTAGAAGCGGACGGGCAAGAGGGATACCTTGGTACGGTTATCGATTAGTGATATATTGAGTTGATGAACTCGTGACATGTTTCCATATAGTGTGAGATTGTGAAATTGTGAGAGTATGTACTCAAAGTCATTTCCCTTCCCCTTGACTTGAGTTAGGATTTGGCTAGAACCCTGTAAAGCCGAGAGAATCTATAAGATAGGGAACTCACTGAGATTTGATGTATCTCACCCCACTATAGTTTCTATATTTCAGGTTCGGGTTGCAGGTTGATTTACAAGTGGAGCTATGCTTGGATGTTTCGAGAGAAGCTTAGTTAAGCTTATTTTCCGCTGTGTATTATTTTGTTGTATACAATTGAGGATATTGTATATTATTCTTAGATTTTTATTTTTTGCTAGTTTCCATGACTTGTGTCATATGTTGTATTTATGTTTTAGAAATGGACAAGTATGTGAACTATGTCATTAGGCACTTTTGATGTGTCAGTACCAAATAAAACACTTGTATGGTATTATTCTAGATGAATATTATACAGGGCGTTACACATAACTTCAGTAATCATGAGTTATCTTATGGTTGAATGTGTTGCAGAAATTGCTTGATGTTTATTTACTTTCTTCCAAGATATTGTAGTGCTTTGAGGAAACTTTTGAGTGGTTGAAATTCCAATGTCATCATTTCAGGCACTATAAGCCATCAAAAAGCTGCCGAAAAATGTGGATACACTTATAGTGATTCCAAACGACCGTCTTCTTGACTTAGCGGATGAGTAGACGCGTCTTCAGAATGCTTTCCAGCTTGCCGATGATGTTCTACGACAGGGAGTACAGGGAATATAAGACATCATAATAGTGGATTGATCAATAATTTATTGATATTTCCTATTTCATCACTGTAATGTGAGAAAGTTTAGTTTATCACAGTAGATTGATAGATTGCTAAATAACAAAGAGAATTAGGTTATTAAAAATTTGAATAAATTCTCTACCTATTATTTTCAGTTCATTTCCATAAACTTTTTAGAATAGCTTTTGGTTAAGTACATATGTTGTTGTAGTTCTATTTAGTTAAGTACCTTTAAAATTTCTTATATGGACACATAGATATTGATCCATTTTTATACATATTGTTTTCCTTTTTTGGTTTGGTTGTAGCGAATGTTTGATTACTCTATGCATCTTGAATTGATTTTTATTGTACAATACATAATCAATATTCCTTCCATGATACAGGAAAACAAGAAGCAGTTATTTTGCCTAGCTAAGTGATTGCATCTGTTGGTTCAGCGCTTTTGGTTTGTGAAGTGTGGTTACTACTTGGTGTTGTTTTGTTGTGTTTTCTTGTTTTTTAGGTGTTTTGTTTAAAGAATATGACTATTTGCTTTGGGATTTCGATTGAAGTACTCTTAGTTGGAATGCATGCATCTACAAATTTGGCTATGCAAATGTCCTCTTTTTTTTAGTACACTAAATGCCCTTTATATGTTATGATATTTGTAAACAAGTGGATTTGGTTTAAAATGTTATTTGGTATTGATGGATCATAATATGTATGCAATGAGTAACTTAAAGCGTTATTTGATATTGAATTGAATGTAGTTTTTTGATATTTGCACACCAAAAGAATGACTGTGTACAGCAAAAAAAAGTGTACTGCAATAGCATTTTGTAGAGAGTGTTATTAATGAAACATCCTATAATAGCACTTTTAAGAGAAAGTGCTATAAAAAATGTGCCATATATTAGCGCCTTCTTTGAAAGTGACATGAAACATGTGCCATATATTAGCGCTTTGTTTGAAAGTGCTATCAAACACGTGTCCTATAATAACACTTAGTTTGAAAGTGCTATTGAAATTAAATCAAAAATCGCGCAAAATGCCCACTTCAGTAGCGCTTACGGAAAAACGCTATTAAAAATAAGTACTTTAATAGCGCTTTTAAAGTGCTATTAAACAAAAAATGTTTACAATAGCGGCGCAGTTAATAGCGCTTTTAAGTGATATCACAAACAAAAAAAAGCGCTATTAAATAGCTTATTTGGCGTAGTGATACATTCGAGTGAATGCAGAATCAGAGCTTCCGTAGTTCGTGGAACTAAGACGGAAAAGGAAAAGGAAAGTGGTGTACCAAGGGCAGAAGAAATAGAAACAGATCCGCTGCGGGTGCAAAAGAATTGGTGTCAGAACCAAGAAAGAAGTGCAAAGGAACATAAGTAACTGTGCTGAGAATAAAGTGTAAGAATGGTGTTGAAACCAAGAAGGGCGTGCAAAGGAAAGATAGTAACTGTGCTGAGGATAAAGTGCAAGAATGGTGTCGAAACCAAGAAAATAAAGGAACAAAAGGTATAGAAGAAACTCCACCGGGGAGGTAAGAAAGCAAAGAATTGTGTTAGGGATCAGAGGGTAGTGACCCTACTGGGGAACAAACAAAAGGATGGTGTTGAAATCAAGCAAAAAGGAGTTCGGTATGTTAACTGATTGGCAGTGATTAACTGAAGAAAAAGAGATTAAAACTTTGTGGGGAGAAAAGGATCTGGTGTCAACAAACGGGCTGTGATGAACCAGAAGAAAAGAGTACTGAACCAAGAGAAGGTGTTTAACTCTGAAGGGAATTTGGTATATTAACTAATAAATAGTGTTTAACCAAAGAGGGAAAAGATTGCAACTTTGCGGGGAGAAAGGTTAACAGATAGATCATGATAAACCAAAAGAACGGGTGTAGGACCAAGCGAAGGTCGTGACTCAAAAAACGGGTGTGGGACCAAGCGAAGGTCGTGACCCAAAGAACGTGTGTGGGACCAAGTGAAGGTCGTGACCCAAAGAATGGGTGTGGGACCAAGCGAAGGTCGTGGCCCAAAGGACGGGTGTGGGACCAAGCGAAGGTCGTGACTCAAAGGACGGGTATGGGACCAAGCGAAGGTCGCGGCCCAAAAGGAGTTCGGTACACTGACTGAACAAACAGTACCTGACCGAAGAAAGGGTATTTGAACCAAAAGAAGCTTACTAACCCAAGGGTGCATGTATTCGAACCAAGAGAAGGTTGCCAACTACTGGGGATTCTGCTTTAACAGAAATACTGTGATTAACCGAAAAGAATGAGTGCTTAACCAAGCGAAGGTGATTAACTCAAAAGGAGCTCAGTATTTTAACAGGCAGATTGTGGTCAACTGAGGCGATGTGCAAATATTGGTGTTTTAACTGACAAGCAGTGGTTAACCAAACAAGGGAGAAGAACCAAGAGAAGGTTGCGAACTCCGAAAGAGTTTTGGTGTCAAACAGGAAAACTGTGTTTAACCGAAGAAAAGGGAACTGAAAATCTTCAGGGGAATCAAGAAAGGCAATGATTGACCACAAGAAAAGAATATTGAGACAAGAGAGAGGGATACTAACTCAAGAGAAATGATCTTTAACCATGAGAATGGTGATTGATCAAAAGAGAGATTGAGAGGAGCACAAGTGATCAAGGATCGACTCGACTGGGGAAGGAGAAGCACTACAGCTTGAGGATAGAGGTGACTATTCTCATCGAGAGGGCCAAACGCCCTTACCCAAGAAATATTCAGAATGAGGGTAGGACAACTCCATCCTCATTCCCTTTCTAGCACTCAAAGTATAGCGCAGAAATTGAAACGGACAGCGTGACAACTCTAATTTGTATAGTGCTCCAGTGCGTCGTACGGTGCTCTAGTGTGTCGTGCGAATCTCCAACTCAGCAGGGGAGAAAGAGAGAAAGAAAGCTCTAAAGGAAGCCTAAAGAAAAGAGCAAAGAGGGATCAACTAATCGAAATAAGGTTTCGATTAATTAATCAAAAGGGAGAAACATGCCAATAATTTTCAAAAATGAATTGAAAAATCATTAAAACAAAGGGTGCATTATTGATTGTACAAGATTAAGCTTATTCTTTGAAGAACAAACTTAATTCAACATGAATGGAATGTGCGAAACAGTACCAACGTGACACTTAAATGCATCACAAATCATGTTATTATGTGAATAAAAATGTGCAAGAATGAGCATGCGTATGCAATGTCAAGAATGAGCATAATCATGAAATCGAAAGAATCGAGTATCTGAAAATTCATAATCATGTTTCAAACTGAAGTGTAACAGCACCTAAAACATCCATAAAAATCAATCATATTAATCCATGGAAGTTAGAGGAAGAAAGCATGGCAAACAAGCTTGAAAAACACTAAAAAGGGCACTCTGTTACAGTGGTAATCGATTATTTCAAAGTGAGTAACCGGTTACTTGCTTGAAAACAGTAAATCTGGGGAAAATTGTGCAGAGTAACCGGGTATTCTATATTGAGTAACCGGTTACTCAATTGAAAAAGGCAGCGCTGGTGCAAAATTTGTGAAGAGTAACCGGTTATCCTATATTGTCATCTTTCCGATACGTCGAGACCGAGGAACGCATAGCTGAGGTGCCGTTGCAGTGTCTCGAGTTCGAAGATGTCAGCTCTGCTTCGACTAGTCAAAGTAGATCACCGCAAATGACCTTGACATCCGCTAAGAGTGCTAAAGAGACCGTCGAGAAAGGTGCCTTGCCTGGCTGAGGGCATGTGATTGAAGTGGTTGAAAAGCATAATCGTTTTGGATTGGGTTATCATCCTGGTCAGAGGTCCAATTCCCATGCTCAGAAGCCGTACAACGTGATCAAGTTCAGTAGCGCGGTTTTTCAAAAGGATGACATTGTGGCCGCTATTGATGATGTTGGTCCTAGCAATCAGACTTCAAACTTTGTGCGCAAGTGTTCACCGGGTTTCAAGCTCTACAATTGGACATCTACTATGATTCCTGTGGTTTTTCCAATAAACATGTAATGTATTTTGCTTTCTCATTCCCTCGTCCTCGCCCGAGACGAGTGGATAGCTTGTAAAGGGCCTCCCGCTTTGGCAATATTATGTGGTCAATAAATAAAAGTTGTTTGCATTCAAAATCTTGCTCTATTTTCTTTCCTTATTTTACTTTTTCATAAACAAATGGTAAAAGTTTCTTTTATTTTCACTTTTCCAAAATAGCTCATTCTAAACATATTCATAAACATGCAGAATAAATAAATGCATTGATAACAACATGGCAAACATCCATTGTAATTCTGGGATTCCAATCCACCAAGACGAAGAAGATGGTGAGGAAGATTGTGAATTACCGGTTGAATTAGTAAGGCTCTTTGAGCACGATCATAACGAGATTCAGCCACACAAAGAGCCAGTGGAAGTTGTAAATCTTGGTACTAATGAGGTCAGAAGAGAAGTTAAGGTTGGTGCGTCCCTCGCAAAGCATGTACACTCCAAGTCGGTCAAGTTATTGAAAGAGTATGTTGACATCTTCGCTTGGTCCTATCAAGATATGCCTGGGTTGGATACCGACATCATTTAGCATCACTTGCCACTTAAACCCGGATGTCCTCCTGTCAAGCAGAAACTCATGAAGACTAGACCCGGCATGGCACTTAAAATCAAATAAGAGGTAGAAAAGCAGCTTGACGCTGGTTTCCTGGCCACTTCTGAATATCCTAAATGGATTGCCAACATCGTCCCAGTTCCAAAGAAAGACGAGAAGGTCAGAATGTGTGTGGATTATCGAGATCTCAACAAGGCAAGCCCGAAAGATGATTTCCCTTTGCCTCATATTGATGTCTTGGTGGATAATACAACGCAGTTCTCTGTCTTTTCGTTCATGGACGGTTTCTCAGGATATAATCAGATCAAAATGTCCCAAGCTGATATGGAAAAGACTACTTTCATCACACCATGGGGTACATATTGCTACAAAGTCATGCCATTCGGTTTAAAAAATGCAGGGACAACATACCAACGCGCCATGACAACCCTCTTTCACGACATGATTCATAAAGAGATTGAGATTTATGTGGACGATATGATTGCCAAGTCCAAAACCGAGGATGATCATTTGGTTCATCTGAAGAAACTATTTGACATACTCCGGAAGTTTAGACTGCGGTTGAATCCTGCGAAGTGCACCTTCGGAGTTTGATCTGGTAAATTATTGGGCTTTATTATGAGTCAGAAGGGTATTAAAGTTGATCCTGACAAGGTTCGAGCAATTCAGAACATGCCGCCTCCCAAAACGAAAAAAGAAGTCAGTGGCTTTCTAGGTGGACTTAATTACATTTCAAGATTCATTTCTCACTTGACGGCTACCTGTGAACCTATGTTCAAATTGCTAAGAAAAAATAATTGGTTGAATGGAACAATGAATGTCAAGAAGCATTTGACAAAATAAAACAATACTTGCAAGAACCACCGATCTTAGTACCGCCGGTTCCAGGTAGGCCTTTGATCATGTATCTTACTGTTCTCGATGAATCAATGGGATGTGTATTGGGTCAACATGATGACACTGGCAGAAAAGAACATGCAATTTACTATCTAAGCAAGAAGTTCACTGATTATGAGACCAGATACTCACTCTTGGAGAAAACTTTTTATGCTCTGGTCTGGGCTGCTCGACGCCTAAGACAATACATGATTTGCCATACTACTTTATTGATATTCAAAATGGATCCGATAAAGTACATATTTGAAAAGCCTGCTGTCTCTGGAAGGATTGCTCGGTGGCAGATGCTGTTAACTGAGTATGATATCCAACATGTTATCCAGAAAGCAATAAAAGGGAGCGTCTTGTCTGACTACCTTGCTCATCAACCTGTAGAGGGTTATCAGCAAATGAAGTTTCACTTTCCCGATGAGGATGTTCTGTTCATTAGAGACTATGAGACTCCAGACCCTGACATACGACTCGAACCAGGGCGCGATGGACACTTGTGTTCGACGGTGCCTCTAATGCTAAAGGTCGTGGAATTGGTGTTATCCTCATCTCTCCAACAGGTTTTCACCTTCCCTTCACTACCAGATTATGCTTTGCATGCACCAACAATATGGATGAATACGAAGCATGTATCTACGGTATTGAAGCGGAAATTGACATGAGAATCAAGATTCATGAGGTCTATGGAGATTCTGCTTTGGTTATTGGCCAAGTCAGAGGGAACTTCAAAACTCGGGATTCCAAGCTGGTTCCATACCAAAAACACATAGCAAAATTGATTCCTTACTTTGATGAGATCTCTTTTCATCATATCCCTAGAGAGGAAAATCAACTAGCTGATGCACTTACTACTCTAGCATCCATGTTCAAAGTCAAGTGGAAGAATGAATCTCCTTTTATCCGCATTGATCATTTGAACAAACCAGCACACTGTTTAGCAATCGAGGATTAGTCTGATGACAAGCCTTGGTTCTATGACATTAAGAGATATCTGGAAAAACAAGAATATCTCGAGGGTATTACTATCACTGACAAGAAAGCTCTTAGGCGGCTCTGCGCCAAATTCTTCTTAAGTGGTGGTGTACTGTACAAGAGGAATTATGATTCTGTGTTGCTCAGATGCGTGGATAGACACGAAGCAAACACGATCATAAGGTCCATACATGAGGGCTGCGAGGGTGTACATGCTAAAGGTCCTGCCATGGCCAAAAAGATACTTCGAGCTGGGTATTATTGGACAACGATGGAGGTAGATTATTACAAATTTGCCAAAAGATGTCACAAATGCCAAATCTACGGAGACAAGATCCATGTGCCTCCAACTCCATTGAACGTTTTGACTTCACCTTGGCCATTCTCTATGTGGGGTATAGATATGATTGGAATGATTGAACCGAAAGCTTCCAACGGTCACCGTCTCATTCTAGTTGCTATCGACTACTTCACCAAGTGGGTTGAAGCTGCTTCTTACGCAAATGTTACACAACAAGTGGTTGCCAGATTCATCAAGAAAGAGACAATATGTCGTTATGGCATTCCTAGCAACATTATCACTGACAATGCAAGCAACCTAAACAACAAGATAATGAAGGAGTTGTGTCAAGAATTCAAGATCGAGCACCATAACTCTTCACCATATCAACCCAAGATGAATGGTGTCGTCGATGCAGCAAAACAAAACATCAAGAAGATTGTCCAGAAAATGGTCAAGACATACAAGGATTGGCATGAAATACTTCCCTTTGCGCTACATGGCTACAGAAATTCAGTTCGCACTTCTACTAGGGCAACTCCGTATTCGCTGTGTATGGTATGGAGGCTGTTTTACCCATTGAAGTCGAGATTCCTTTGCTCAGAGTCATCATAGAAGCAGGTCTTGATGAAGCTGAATGGGTCCAATCCAGACATGACCAGCTAAATCTCATCGAAGAGAAGCGCCTTACAGCCGTTTGTCATGGTCAATTGTATCAGAGACGCCTCAAGCGAGCTTTTGACAAGAAATTTCTCCCTTGAGTGTTCCGCAAAGGCGAACTCGTGCTCAAGAGATATTCATCTCTTCACTCGGATCCACACGGCAAGTGGAATCCCAATTACGAAGGACCTTTCGTTGTCAAGAAGGCCTTCTCAGGCGGAGCCCTGATCCTCACCACCATGGATGGGGAGGAGTTGCCATCGCTCGTGAACTCTGATGCAGTCAAAAAATATTATGCCTGAAAAAAAAAGTGGATAAAGAGCCCGCTAGATTGACATCTGGAAGGACGATCTAGGCAAAAATGGGCGTCCCAATGGACCAAAAAAAGAAAGGTCCATGCAAAAGTTAGGGACAATGAAAAAAACAATAATAACCCGCTAAGTTGATAAAGGCATTTGACTGTGAACACTAGTGTCATACCCCAAATTTTGACCACTAAGATTTCCCATCATTGTGAAAATCATCATCACAATATGGATGGACCATCGTACCTCATTAGTCTCCCCAAAGATGGGTGAGCATCCACTACAATCAAACTTAGGGTTTTAAGCCCTCTTAGAGCTCTTAGACAAAGGATCAATCAAGGAATGACATGATCTTCAACTTGTCTAAACCTCTCAAACATCCACAATGGATCAATAGGACTCCCATATCAATGATCAAGCACAAAGTTGCAACATTCCAAGTGGATCAAGCCTCAAGATCGCCAGTGTCACCAAATTAGGGTTTTGGTCGACCAGGGCCTCCAAATGGAAATTTTCCTCTAGGCATGAGCCAATGCTTCAAAGCATAACCCAAAATACTCTAAGGGACCTCATAAACCCAATCATCAAGTCAATTTGGCCTCAGGGGATGCATCCATAAATAATCAGGAATTAGGGTTTCTTGACCTAATTCACCCCTAAGTTGACTTTTGGGAAAAAACATGAGCCAAGACCTCAAGACATGATTTGAGGGTCCCTAATACACTACATTGATCCATTTGCAACAATGGATTGATCCAAAAAGCTTGATTCACAAGTTTCAAGTTCATCAGAACCACAGATAGGGTTTCGCGGAAAAAGTCAACTGTGCCTTTGACTTTTGACCAGGACATGCTCCCAAACCTTTGGACATGATTCAATACACCCTATAACACCTATGAAATCAATCCATCAAGTTTGCTTTAGGTCAAGGACTTGATTTCATAGAGGATCACACAGTTTGGAATTCATCTGATAAAAAGTAAACTGTGCCAAAAAGTCAAAGTTTGACTTTTTGATTTTGTTGATCAATTATGGTTCCCTAACCCTAAAATGATGTTAATGTGTGATTGGAATCATCATTCATCAAGAAAAATGGGATAACTTGTAAAAGGGGTAACCATAAAAAACTTAGAAATTTTCTAAGTTATGGAACAAAGTGGCTAGGGTACCAACTTCCAAGGATCATAACTTGAAATCCAAGCAACCATTTGGGTTGATCCTAAGATGAATTTGTAGCTCTCATGGCATACTTTAAAAGTGTCAACTACACCTCATTCCAATTCATCATGGATTTTGAGTTATGGTTGGATCAAAATGGCTGAAAACATGAAATGTCACTTTTTCCAACACTTAGTGAAATTTTCTCTAAGTCAGAATCTGTTTCACTTTTTTCAAAATGTAGGGGCATTTTTCACTTAGATCCAAAAAGTTTCAAAACAAACTATGATCACACGTGTGTTGTATCATATAAGGGCTTTCCAAAATGTCCAAGAACCCCATCAAATCCCATCTGAGCTAAGAGTTATGATAGTGGCAATATGCCTTGCTGCAACTGTCATAACAAGGCAGATTTGTGCATTTTGCTCGATTTGAGCAATTTGTACAAATGACAAACAAGTTTATCCATCTGAACACCTCAGGGAGAGAACAAGGAGGGACAAACACTGATCCATAAGCCTCCCAAGTCTTTGGAACTAAAAATAGCATGCCAAACCTAAAAAACCCTAAAGAGGGGACAAGACTCCAATTTTGTTTTGGAGCATTCAATGGATGCACCAAGGTGGCATAAACTGAGCCATTTCCAACTTAATGAGTCAAGGATGATCTCTGAACGAGGGAACCAAAGGCCTGTGCTCTAACCTCTAGTCAATGGCCAGAGAAGACTTAAGATTCCAAACTGCTCTAATTGGCCAAAGGTTTGCAGCAGCCTCCATTCACTATTGCTTGCAAAACAAACTTGCTCTACTATAAATAGAGCTCATTTATGCTCAGTTTAAGTACACCAAAGCACTACAACACTTGCTTTCCTCAAAATCTCTTTCTCTAGGAAAAAAATGCTTTCTTTAGCAAGGTAACTCTGAGTTTTTGTGTAAGAGAGCAATTCCATCACAGCTCATGATCCAAACACATTCAATATGTCATATCTAAGTTGTCCAAACTCTCACAAGTGACCTGTAACACCAAAACCTCAAAGTCCCTTCTCAAAACCTCAAAATAGGACTTTTTTGCATTTTTCAAGCCATGTCTTGATTCAGTCACTTTCAAAACCAGATAAAGCCTCAAACACACTCCAAATATCATCATTGAACTGTCCCAAATGGTTCCCCACATCTGGAACACCATTTGAGAGAGTTGTTATTTTGGTCACTTTTGCCCCTTTTGCAAGAAAGGGCCAGTTTCCATTCCTGAGGTTTCCAGTTGTTTCCAATCATCCTAAAAGCTTCCAAGGGATCATTTGAGGGTGTCCAAAGCATCAAATTGTTTTTGGAATAAAGCACTTGACAGATTGCCCAAAAAGCTCCTAAAGAGGTAAGCATCACAACCTGAACTCTTAGAATTATGCATTGCTTTGAAGTCCACTGATCATACATATCTCATACATGTTATATATGTTGTGTTTGGACCAATTCATCATATGATTCATGCCTGTGCCATGAGGTAGCACCGAAAATGCAAATGGAGGCCTATTTCATAACCACTATCGGGTTTTAAAATGGGGACCTCATCTGAAAAAACCACCACCACCATTGGATTCCTTGTGAAATTCTAGGCAGGATAGACCAAAATTTTGTCCCAATCCATGGAGAAATGAGAAAGTTACAAGCTTCACGTTTTTTGCCAGAACCTTGCCTTGCCTTGCCTTGGCCAGGCCAAAAACAAGGTAAGCCATGTATATTTGTGGTTGGGCTTTGATACACGGATGTATCACTAACCCAGTGGTAGGAGGCGCGCATTGCACACAAGAGGTCTGGGGTTCGAATCCCCCTCGCCCCAGACCCCTTTTTAATGTTTTTTTTTTTCATTTTTCTATTATTTTTCTTATTATTTTTAATGATTTGAAAAATTAATAACTCCCTCAATTTTAATTATTTTTTATTGGTTCTTTTTGCAAAAAATCACAAAAATGTTGAAATATTTTATTCCACAAAAAAATAAAATTTATATTATATATTTAATATGGTTGGTATTTTTATGAATAAATTCATTTTTAATTGTTTTCAAACATTTTAAAAGTGAATATCCATCTTGAAAAATCAAAACCAAATGAGTTTTAATTCATCTTGTGATTAAAACCTCATTTTTCAAACCTTAACCAAAAATCACAAGTTGTTTATTCAAGATTATTTGGTGTTTTATCATTTTTTTTATTGATTTTCTTTAAGAATTCACTTTTAAAAATGATGAAATTAGGGTTTTGATCGATTCCACCCTCATCAATCATTTTCAAACACTTTGGGCCTCTGATAGAGTGTAAGACCCATCCCCTTGGTAAATAATACCTTTTTGGGCCTCACATATTGTATAAGTCCCTCTGTATATTTTCTAACGTTCGGCGCGATCGTCGCCTTTTTTAACAAATAACCCTGGGCTTCTCCTTGAGTTGTAAGTCCCATCTCTTGTACAAAAATACACTTTGGGCCTCTATTAGAGTGTAAGACCCATCCCGTTTGTAAATACACCACTTTTTGGGCCTCAGTTATTGTATAAGTCCCACTGTATTTTCAAAAACAACGGCGCGATTGTCGCCTTTTTAACAAAACCAACTGGGCCTACCCTCGTGTTATAAGCCCCATTTCTTTTCTTTAAGTTTCTTTGGGCCTCTAATAGAGTGTAAGACCCAAACCCTCTTGAAAACCAAAATAATTTGGGCCTCAGTGTATTGTATAAGTCCCTCTGTACAGTTTTCAAAACAATGGTGCGATCATCGTTAAAAGTTGGGCTTCTCCTCGAGCTGTAAGCCCCAACAATCTTTTCAAAGCACTTTCTCCTTTGATTTTGAATTCAAATATATGTTGTTATCAAAACTTTCTTTGTTGAACAACTAACAAAACAGCATGGAAGCTCTACAACGGGTAAGTGTTTATCCGCTTTCATTTACCGCTTTCATATGTATATAACTGCATTGTGGGGCTGCTTCACTGTAAGTCTTCTTTCACATCTTTTTATATACTTGTCACATATCCACTGTGTAATACTAGTATAGTTATTTAGAGTTTTCCCCGACAACTACGTCTAGCACTAGGTAAAGCCTTGTTGGTCACTCTTAAATACAAACAAAACTAGATCCTCATAGGATTTCCAAATACAGTCTTCCCTTCTCTTGGGGTTAAACAATATGGAACAAAGAGAAAGGTAGTATTCTTGGTGAACCTTTTCTCAGACTGTCACCCTTAGAAATTGTCAAAGAAACTCTAACTCCCCAGAGATGATCTTTTCTCCGTGAATGTCATCTCTTGAGTTTCTTCCAAATCCTCGAACTTTCCTGGAATGATCTTTTCTCTGTTAATTGCATTTCTTGAACTTCTCTTGGTTTGGGGACCCACAGGCTTCCTAAAAGCATCCCCGCCTCCTCTTGGGCGTTGTACAAGGACCCTTCTGCTTCTTAGAAGTTCTCATGCCTTCTCTTGGGCTTAATACAAGGACCCTGATGACCTCTTAAAGGTATAAGACAGAACTTAGTCATGCTTTGCTAGAGCAGTCTTTCCCGCGTCAAAAAACTTCGGTCGTTGTATGGTTGATACTCATCCCTTAATACCCGCGCCTCCTCTTGGGCATTGTACAAAAGATAAAACTCTAGACTTGGACAGACTAAACCTCTTGAGTCTCAAAGATATTCTCAAGTTCCTTTCAAATAATAGGAAAAAACACCGATCACTCTGGATCAATCTCCCGCAGAAACCTGGTCTCTCTCATGAGAGTTCCCCACACTTGGACCCGCTTCAGGATCTCAATAATCCTCAGCAGTAAGTCAGCCTCCTCTTAGGCTTTGTACAAATGATTCTCCCTAGCAAAGCTAACCTTTTCAGACTCTCTTGTTGGGTCAACGACTTTTAGCCTCCGTCTTGGGTTTTGTACAAGACAGATAGTAAAACACTTTCTTGTTGAGTATAAAAGACTCTCTTGTTGAATCAAACCCCTTTTAGCCTCAATCTCGGGCTTTGTAAGAGACATATAAAACACTCTCTTGTTGAGTATAAAAGACTCTCTTGTTGAGTCAATCTCCTTTTAGCCTCAATCTCGGGCTTCGTACGAGACAGCAAATCACTCTCTTGTTGAGTATAAAAGACTATCTTGTTGAGTCAATCAACCTTCAAACTCTCTTGTTGAGTCAATCACTTGTTCAAGACTCTCTTGTTGAGTCAACCTTTTTAGCCTCCATCTTGGGCTTTATACAGGACAGATAAAAGTACTCTCTTGTTGAGTCAAACCCTTTCAGCCTCCATCTTGGGCTTTATACAAGATACATTCTCCCCAACGGAGTCAAAATCCCTTTTAGCCTCAATCTTAGGCTTTGTACAAGACAGAAAGAACATTTCCCCTCGGAAAAGTCAAACTTCTAGCCTCCTCTTAGGCTTTGAATAA
Organism: Lathyrus tuberosus; assembly: GCA_022829125.1. Taxonomy (NCBI): domain Eukaryota; kingdom Viridiplantae; phylum Streptophyta; class Magnoliopsida; order Fabales; family Fabaceae; genus Lathyrus; species Lathyrus tuberosus. Next base: position 7,169,079 of record JALAZF010000213.1, read on the forward strand.
AGAAAACCCCGGTTGAGTCAATCAACCTTTTAGCATCAAATTTGTGCCTTGCTCACAGCATACAAACATCAACAATTCCTCTTTAGAGATAACAAATTCTCTCTCAGTCAAACATTTAGCTTCATATCTTGGGCTTTGAACAAGATACAAATCACCTTTAGCTTCACGTCTTGGGCTTTGAACAAGACACCGAAACAATCTCTTTCCTCCCATAGAATAGGAGGAACTACGATCGCTCTAATTTCCCTGTTTCGTTAAACGGGAATACGTAGGCATAAGATTGCAAAATTTTAGCGAGCATACTAATCAAAAACCCAAAATCCCGTACCTTCATACATCCATCAAAAGCATCAGACCAAACACCTTACCAGAAACCTAGCAAATAGTCTAGACACTATTTTTAAGCAAATAACCTAAGACAGACCCCCCTTTTGATAGCATCTGTAAACCAACAGTTTTGACTATTTAATCTCAGTATGCAAGCAGGGTTAATTGGAGACATCTATTTCCCTTCCTTAATCAGCTTCACAGGATACAAAATTAATCGAATTGTAGTACCAAAGCGATAGTGATTCGAAACCACAAAAATCGCGCTACAGAAAAATGGCGACCACATTGGGAGGCATTCTTTCTTACAGTCTTAGGTAGAAGGCCTTAAATTCACTGAATACCACAGAAATGGCGACTCTGCTGGGGAGTCATTGTCTGTATAGGATCAGAAGACTAGAGGTCTAGGATGTTAGGACAAATATATATACTGCTTTTCCTAATTGATATTCGTGTTTATTTTTCTGCTAATGGGAATGTGTGTGATGCCGCATCTGGAAAGATTGAGTATACACCTAAGATAAGTGATGGCATTATATGGGTAATCTTACGGGGAGTGAATCCCAGATAAGAGGTCCCGGTCGACCATCAAATAAGTGGAGGTGCCCTTTACGGATTCAATGCCTATACGACTTCGGTTGTTGAAAGCAGATTGTTCCATTGGGTTATTTGAGAAGATGAGGATTTTAGTAGACTGAAACCATTTTGTAGTGCGGAAGCAATCAGAAATAGTTGTCACGCGATACTACCCTCATTTGAGATTACTCTAAGATACTACAGCTCACTGGCGATCCGCTTGCTGCCGTTATCCTAAGAGGGGTCAGTGATTTTGAGGACAGGTACAAAAAATCACCAGTATAAACCTTTGGGGATGGGTAGAGCCTTGACTTCATGACATCGACCCTTTGACCCCATGTTTTTTCTATGTTTTGTGTGCTGCATTCATGCATTCATTTAAAAAACATTAAAACAAAGAAAAATCTTCTCTTCTAGTCTCTCTTTTTCAAATTAAACTAAGACAATGATTGCAAATGTCAGATAAAGAGATTACTAATGGATTTCGGTAGAAGGAAGACTCATAAGTACACCTTCGAGGTTCCAAAACTAGAGGATTTAAGAGGGTTGGCGAGGATGATCACCAACCCCGAGGCTTTCAGAGCTAAGTATGGAGGACTGTTGTCTCTGTTAAGGGTCCATGTAATCGAAGGAACCCTGTCCATACTAATCCAGTTCTACGATCCTGTCTATCACTGTTTCACATTCCCATATTATCAACTGGCACCAACACTGGAAGAGTACTCTCACCTGACTGATTTGCATATTACTGACCAAGCTCCCTTTTCCGGACTGGAAGAGATTCCAAAGTATCAAATCATTGCAAGAGCAATCTATTTGGATGAGCCAGAAGTCAGGACTCACATGACCACTAAGGGTGTTCAGGGTTTTCCAGCCCAGATCTTAATCAAGAAAGCTCTGTACTTTGCTAGTATAGGGAATGTGGCCGCTTTCGAAAGCATCTTTGTTTTGCTTACCCGCGGGTTATTTTTGTTTCCCAACATTGATAACTTCATTGATATCAACACCATTAAGATTTTTCTGATTGGAAACCCTGTACCGACCTTGCTCGCAGATGCTTATCATTCTGTACACCTAAGGAATTTGTACAACGGAGGAATGATCACATGCTGTGTACCCCTGCTGTACAAATGGTTCATTTCTCATTTGCCAAAGTCTGCTGCATTTTGGGATCAAAAGAATACTTTATGTTGGTCACAGAGAATCATGTCTCTTACCAACTCTAACATCGATTGGTACAATCGAATCTATGACGGGATCAGAATCATTGACCGTTGTGGAAATTTCCCTAATGTAACCCTCATAGGAATTAAAGGAAGAATCAATTATCATCCAGTTTTGGTTCGTCGTCAATTTGGATACCCGATGAGGCATGTCTCGCGTAATGCTCATTTGGAAGGTCTTTTCTTCAAGGAAGGAGAAAATGACAGGGCACTAAAGACAGAAATAGTGCATGCCTGGAAACACATTCATAGGAAAGGAAGAGAGTCTCTAGGAAAACCAGGCTATGTCTCGGTGGAACCTTATCTCCACTGGGTACAAACTAGAGCTCTCAAGCTGAGGATGCCTTACCCTCGGTATGTCTGATACGGAAAAACTTCAGGTTAGTCTCAACAAAGTTCAACAGGAGAAGAGGTCTTGGAAGAACAAGTACCGTATTCTCAATGTGGAGTGCAAGAAAATACAGCAACTGTTAAAAGAAAAAGATGCTCTGATTGAGATTTTAGAGCAACATGCTGTAGAAAATCAGGACGACAAAAGGAATTTGCTCGCTCCTTTCACTTGGCAAAGGAGTGACAACCCGACAACGGCTCAAGAGCCCCGGTCAAAGAAAAGGAAAGTACCAGAACCAGCACCTGAGCTCTCCTCAGAGAGGATTCGGGACCCATAAGTTTATATTTCCTTTTACAGCACTATGTAAATTACTGTATTTCCATTCTGCAATCTTTGAATTCAATAAAACGGGGTTTCCCCACTGTTTGATATTTGCAATCCAATTTTCGAAGTTTGTTTTGATTAAACAAAAAAATATTAATTAATATAATCATTGCATATCCTTCATCATTCTCACGTAATGCGTTCTTCTTACCTACGAATCTCACGTTTGCGTCTCGATTCTAGAGTCAAACTGTCTCATTCGTACAATACTCGGGCCAATCGACAGAAAAAGATGGATGATCTCGAGGAAGAGAACAGAGAGTTGAGGGAAGAGATCGACACTCTGAAAGAGGATCTGAGAAAGCTTCATAATGACATGCAAGCTCTAGCAGAAGCTCAGATGCAACAACAAAGGATTGTGATCTTAAAGATCACATCGATGCCCATAGTGGAAAAGTATGATCCTAGGTACAAAATGCCGAAAGATCGTCCCTGGGGCATGCCTATTAACTATATCCCGGAAGGATATGTTCCGCCGATCACTAAAGATCAGGGAACCGCAGCAGGAGCCGCTGGGCCTGAAGGTTACAAACTTCGGGAAAGCAAAGATGCCCGGGGCATGACAGCAACTCCTGAAGGTTACAAACTTCGGGAGAGGGAAGGACCTAGAGTCACTGCCATGATGACTATACCATCACCCGTGGTACACACTGTCCCAGAAGGACAGATTCCACAAATAACTTCTGGTGGAAACGAAAGTGTGTTCGGCAGAATGAATGAGTTCCAGGAACTGTTCCTGGAAATGCAGAAAGAACTGTAAGCCCTTCGCGGTCAGGATCTATTTGGAAAGGATGCCGCAGACCTTTGTTTGGTCCCAAATGTGAAAGTTCCGCACAAGTTCAAGGTGCCCGAATTTGAAAAGTAAAAGGGTAACTCTTGCCCTCAAAGCCATTTGGTGATGTACGCTCGGCGAATGTCAACTCAGACAAAGAACCAAGAGATATTGATTCACTATTTTCAGGATAGTTTAACCGGTGCCGCACTCAAATGGTACATGGGTTTAAACCGCACTAAGATCGACACTTTTAGAGATCTTGGTGCCTTTTTCATTCAATAATATAACTATAACCTAGACATGGCACCAGACATAGATCAACTCAGAGCCATGTATAAAAGGACAAGGAAACCTTTAAGGAGTACGCTCAGAGATGGCGTGAAATTTCCGCCCAGATTTGTCCACCTCTTGAGGAAAAAGAGATGACAAAGATCTTCTTAAAGACCTTGAGCTCATTTTACTACGATAGAATGGTCGCCAGTGCGCCCAGTGACTTTACCGAAATGGTAGGCATGGGAGTCCGTCTTGAGGAAGCAGTCCGAGAAGGACGTCTAGTTAAAGACGCTGGGTCACCAAGTAGTACAAAAAGATACTGTAGTGCTCTCCCTAATAAAAAAGAGCAAGATATTGGCAATATCTCTCTCGGAAAGCAAAGGCGACGGTACCAACCAGTAGCAGCTGTAACCCCTGCTATGAACCCTGCGCCTGTTTCTACGTATCAACCTCAGGTTGCTCAGAGCCAACCGAATCAACACCAATATCAGCAAAGGACACAACAACCTCTTCAGCAGGCTCGTCCTCCAAATAACAACAACCGTACAACGCGACAGCCAGGGTTCGACCCTATACCCATGTTGTACGCAGAACTGTTTCCATTACTACTGGTCAAGGGGCATGTCCAAACCAGGTCTCCTCTTTCAGTACCAGAAAATATGCCTTTTTGGTTCAAAGTGGATCAGACTTGCCCTTACCATCAAGGAGGACCAGGGCATAACATAGAAAACGGTCTCAGTTTCAAATCCGATGTGCAAAAGCTTGTTAGGAGCGGGATCTTATCTTTCAAAGATACAAATCCGAATGTTCTCATGAACCCGCTGCCTCAACACGAGAAAGTTACGGTAAATTTGATAGAAGGAGAGTCCAACAACAGCTATCAAATTCATGTTGTACTCTTATTGAGGGCCAACTTGGTCAAGATGCATCGCAGACAGAGCGGATACGGTCATGTACCGTCTCACAATTATCACCAGTGTGATATCTGCTCTAAAAACAATCAAGGATATTTTGTGGTGCAATCAGCTCTACAGGAACAATTGGATCTCGGGTGGATCCAAGAGCACCGAATTCGTGATGTCAACATGACTTACTCGAATTCCAACATCATCCAGAACCACGACATCCGTACGATGAATGTCAACTTAGTGGCAATGCACTCAAGGCAAAGACAATATCATAATCTTCCACGACACGATTACAATTCTTGTCTGACTTGCTCGGTAAACAAACAGGGATGCTCTCTTGTACAAGAGGCCCTCCAGCGTCAGATGGATATTGTGTGGATCCAGGACTACCATGATAGAAATCCTTATCAGGTTAACATGATTCAAATCTTCGATATTCGTTTGATGAATACCAGCTTGGTGGAGTTACACGCCAAGCAAGTCCAACTCGGTTTTCTCACTTCACATGATTATCTGACCTGTAAAGTATGTTGTGAGAGTAACCAAGGGTGCGCTCTCGTTCAAAGAACTTTGCAACACTTGTTAAACCATTGGTGGCTTCCGATCTATCTAGACGAAGACACGCAACAAATCAGTGTGAAAAATGGGAACCATACTAGACATCAAAGTCAGGATGTCCGATCTATGGAAATAGACCTAGTAAGGTTGCACTGCATTCAAAGCGGACGTGGCCAGGTGCCACCACACAACTACGAGCGCTGTAGAGTTTGCTCGGAAAATAATCAAGGATGCTACCTCGTGCGAGCAGCTCTTCAAAGTCAGTTGGACCGCAAAGAGATTCAACCATGTCCAAGTTCTGGATCAATCAACTGGACGCCAGACTATTTCGCTAATCTGATTAAGGATGTTGTCGTAATCTCTGATCATAAGAGGACCAAAGATGTTTGTGCCATCATCCCTCTACTTGACGAATCGAAGGTTCTTAACCAGGAACTGATTGAAATTACTTACGATAGTCAGAGAAATCAGAAGGCTCATGTAGTTATCTATCTACCGGAACCAGTGCCGTATGAATCAACTAAGGCGATCCCTTACAAATACGGTGCAACAACAATTGAGAATGGAAAGGAAATTCCATTACCCTTCATCATGAATATTACAGACATCAGTCGAGTAACGCGGAGCGGCCGAATCTTCAACCGAGGAGTTGGAGAACCTAACATAGAAAAGGAACCTCAAACGAAAGTTCCCAATCCACCAGTCGGTTAGTCCAGTGATCCCGACCTTTCAAAGAACGATGATGAGATGCTGAAGCTCATCCAAACAAGTGAATACAACATTGTTGATCAGCTTTTACAAACTCCTTCAAAGATCTCGGTGCTTCTCTTTTACTCAGTTCCAAAGCCCACAGAGAGGCTCTACAGAAAGTCTTAGAGTAGGCCTTTATGGAACAAGATGTGTCGATAAGGCAATTCGACAGTATCGTCGCTAACATCACTTCCTGCAACAACTTAGGGTTTAGTGATGAGGAATTGCCAGAAGAAGGCAAAAGCCACAACATGGCGCTCAATATCACAGTCAACTGCCAGGACGATGCCTTAGCCAGCGTACTGGTAGATACCGGATCAGCTCTTAACGTTATGCCGAAGTCCACTCTAATGCGACTATCATTCAAAGGATCTCCGATGAGAGGCAGTGAGGTCGTCGTCAAAGCATTTGACGGGTCCAGAAAAACAGTTATCGGCGAAGTCTACATTCCAATAACTATCGGTCCTCACACTTTCCTAGTCACTTTCTAGGTCATGGACATCCGAGCAACATACAAATGTTTGATGGGAAGACCTTGGATACACCAGGCTGGGGCAGTCACTTCGACACTTCACCAAAAGCTGAAGTTCGTCAAGAACGACCAACTCGTCACAGTCTGTGGAGAGCAAGCCTTGATCGTAAGTAACTTATAGTCATCCACTTATGTAGAACCCGAGGAGGTTGTTGGAACTCAGTTCTAGGCACTTTTGATAAGCAATGAGAATCAATTAGAGAAGGGAACATCAATATCCTCGTACAAAGATGCTCTCGAGGTGATCAAAAGTAACAATGCAAAGGGATGGGGACAGGTTGTCATTCCTACTGACAATAAAACAAAGAAGGGTCTTGGTTTTTCTGCAACCTGTACCCAGACAGCTACTAATGATGAAAGTCTTCATCCCACTCAGAACTTCTTCCACAGTGGAGGTTTCCTTCACCCAGTGTCTTAAGAAGTACATACCATCAACGAGGGAGATTCCTCCGACACAGATGAAGAATGGAAGTCATATCTTAACGAGGACGATTATATATCTCAGGAAGAAGTGCCTATGCTATTTTGCTATCCCGCACAGAGTCCGAGATATATACCAAGGTCAGACGTCAAAATGATATACGGAGATTGTGATCCGGAAGGATGTCGTGCTCCACCAAACTCATTAGAGGAAGACACTCTGATGAAAGACAACTTTGACCACGACTATTATGGCCTGATGGATGGTCTTCCTATCTGGAAGCCGTACCCAGGAGACTTAGGGCAAGAGAATCAGCCGAAGAATTAAAATCAGCTGGGCATCATTGAAAAGAATATCTGCGTCCCCACCATGTCATGGGATCAACACTCAGGTCATTCAGAAAATATCCGGCGTGACGATGAATTTGTAAAGTTCGCAGGACTAGAATTCATCAACTGTGTTTTTCCCGAGGTCAACATCATCGAGAGAGATGACTCCTCCAGTTCCAAAGAAGTGTGGGACACCTTAGGACAACCAAGCGGAAGGTATGACTTCTTGGTCAAGTACACTGCTCCCGAAAGCTCTCGTATCAGGCTCGAGGACATCCAGCCAACTAGATGGGGAGATCTACCTGAGAGCACCAATACTATGCAAAATACAACTGAAGAATCCTCCTACGACAACTCTGCCTGGGAGACAGATTCCAATGATCCTGCTCCACCAGAAATCAGTGTTATTTCTAAAGACAAATCAAGGAAGGCACCAGATTTTGTGATTCACTGAGGAGTTCGCCGCCAATGGGTTGTTGTCGATGTCCCGAAGATCGTCCATAAGTCTAAGTAACTGCCATCTTTAACCTTTCACCCTGCCCAGGTGAAACAGATGTTTTGATAGGGCTCACTTTCTGTAAATATCCCTCTTCGCTTCGGCCAAAGCGACAGAGTTTTGTTTTATAGGGCTGTAGTTTCAAGAATCGACAAGTTCATAAATAAAATAACGTCGTTATGTAATTTCCGCATTCATTGTTGTTTTCTCTTTTCGTTTTTTCAGAAAATGGTAATCCTAAAAAACAATTCAAATAATAAAAACAAGCAGTAAAAAAAATACACTGCACGCACTCTTGCATTTCTCTCTATCTCTTCTCAAAAACAATCATCACGTCATGCAGATTGCTTATTTTAAACCCCATTGAAACATACGATCCGATGCCTTCTCCCAACTTTGAATTCTCGGTATTTGAGGCTGAAGAAGAAGATGACGAAGACGTTCCAGAGGAGATCTCCTGATTACTCAGACAAGAGGAAAGGTCCATTAAACCTCACAAAGAGTCGTTGGAAACGGTCAACTTGGGCTCAGAGGAAGAGAGAAAGGAGGCCAAGATTGGGGCACTGCTCAGTCCGACTGTCAAAAAGAGTTTGATAAAGCTTCTCAAAGAGTTTCCCGATGTATTCGCTTGGTCCTATCAGGATATGCCAGGGTTGGATACCAGCATCGTGGAACATCATTTACCATTAAGATCAAAATGTCCGCCAGTAAAACAGAGGTTGAGACGGACTCACCCAGACATGGCCATCAAAATCAAAGATGAGGTACAGAAACAGATTGACGCAGGTTTCCTCGCCACATCAGAATATCCTCAATGGTTAGCCAACATAGTACCAGTTCCGAAAAAGGACGGAAAGGTCAGAATGTGTGTGGATTACAGAGATCTAAACAAGGCTAGTCTAAAGGACGACTTTCCCTTACCGCACATAGACATGCTGGTAGACAGTACAACAAAGTTCAAAGTTTTCTCCTTCATGGATGGATTCTCGGGCTATAATCAAATCAAAATAGCGCCGAAAGACATGGAGAAAACTTCGTTCATCACCGCATGGGGTACCTTTTGTTACAACGTAATTCCGTTCGGTTTGAAGAACGCTGGGGCAACCTATCAAAGGGCCATGACTACTCTGTTTCATGACATGATACACAAAGAAATTGAGGTATATGTCGATGATATGATTTCCAAATCCCAGAGAGAGGAGGAACATGTGACCTACCTGTCAAAACTATTCGAGCGGCTGAGAAAATACAAACTCCGCTTGAATCCTAATAAGTGCACGTTCGGTGTCCGTTCATGGAAACTCTTAGGGTTCATCGTCAGCCAGAAAGGAATTGAGGTTGATCCTGACAAGGTCAAGGCCATTCAAGAAATTCCTTCTCCAAAGACTGAAATACAAGTCAGGGGATTCCTGGGACGTTTGAATTACATTTCCAGATTTATATTCCTCATGACCGCAACATGTGCGCCGATTTTCAAATTACTCAAGAAGAATCAGGACTGTGTTTGGACAGAAGATTGCCAAACCGCCTTCGACAGTATCAAGGAATACCTATTGAACCCACTGATTCTATCAACTCCAGTGGAAGGAAGACCACTGATCATCTACCTAACAGTCTTGGAGGACTCAATGGGTTGTGTACTTGGCCAACAAGACGAGACCAAAAGGAAAGAGTCTGCCATTTACTATTTAAGCAAAAAAATCACTGACTGCGAGACTCGGTACAGGATGCTTGAGAAAACTTGTTGTGATCTGGATTGGGCAGCCAAACGTCTTTTCCAGTATATGATTCGTCACACTACTTGGTTAATCTCCAAAATGGATACGATCAAGTACGTCTTTGAAAAGCCTGCTCTTACGGGAAGGATTTCCCGTTGGCAGATGTTGTTATCAGAATACGACATCGAGTACCATGCTCAGAAAGCCATTAAAGGAAGTATTTTAGCCGATCATTTGGTTCATCAACTGATTGACGATCAGGAATCAATCGGGTTTGACTTCCCAGACGAAGATGTCATGTATTTGAAAATGAAAGACTGCGACGAACCGCTACCCAGTGAAGGGCCAGAACCAGGTTCCCAATGGAGACTAATCTTTAACAGAGCTGTCAATCATTACGGAAATGGAATTGGGGCAATTATCATAACACCTCAGGGTACCCACATTCCTTTCACCGCCCGACTAACATTCAAGTGTACAAACAACGAGGCCGAATACGAAGCTTGTATCATGGGTCTCGAAGAAGCGATCGACTTAAGGATCAAGAACTTGGATGTATATGGCGACTCAGCCCTGGTTATTAATCAGATCAAAGGAGATTGGAACACATACCAATCAGGACTGATTCCTTACAAAGACTACACAAGAAGGTTGTTACCATTCTTCAACAGAATCGAGTTTCACCACATCCCTCGTGAAAAGAATCACATGGCTGATGCATTAGCCACTCTCTCTTCCATGATTAGCGTAGGTCAATGGAACGACTTACCTAAGATTGACATAATGCGCCTTGAACGGCCCGCTTACATCTTCACGATTGAAGCAGTCATAGACGACAAACCTTGGTATCACGATATCAAATGCTTCCTTCAGAAACAAGAGTATCAACTGGGGCATTAAGAAAGGACATAAAAACCCTCAGAAGGCTGGCAGGCAGTTTCTTCCTGAGTGGTGATACACTCTATAAGAGAAACTTTGACATGGTCTTGCTCCGATGTGTAGACAGACCAGAAACAGGCATGTTGATGAAAGAAATTCACGAAGGATCCTTTGGCACTCATGCCAACGAACACACAATGGCGAGAAAAATTCTAAGAGCAGGGTACTATTGGTTGACCCGACAATGTGACCCGACAAGTCGTGGTCCGCTTTATCAAAAACAATATCATTTGCCGTTATGGTGTTCTAAGCCAGATAATTACTGATAATGGATCCAATTTGAACAATAAGATGATTAAAGAGTTGTGTGCTGAGTTTAAGATCGAACACCATAACTCATCTCCCTACCGGCCTAAGATGAACGGAGCGGTAGAAGCGGCTAACAAGAACATCAGGAAGATTGTTCAAAAGATGGTTGTAACCTATAAAGACTGGCACGAAATGCTACCTTTTGCTCTTCACGGTAATCGCACATCTGTCCGCACTTCAACAGGGGCAACCCCTTTCTCTCTAGTATATGGCATAGAGGCAGTTCTTCCCATAGAAGTAGCGATCCCATCAATTCGGGTATTGATGGAACCTAAGCTAATAGAAGCTGAGTGGTGTCAAAGTCGGCACGACGAACTGAACCTGATCGAAGAAAAGTGAATAACGGCACTATGCCATGGTTAGTTGTATCAGCAAAGAATGAAAAAGGCCTTTGACAAAAAGGTCCGACCTCGCGTCTTCAAGAAAGGAGACCTCGTGCTAAAAAAGATCCAATCATTTCTCACTCATTCCTGGGGCAAATGGATTCCGAATTATGACGGCCCCTATGTGGTCAAGAAATCCTTCTCAGGCGGTGCCTTGAAACTCGCAACCATGGATGGAGAGGAATTTACCTACCCTACAAATGTTGACGTAGTCAAGAAATACTTCGCCTAAATAATTAAAAAAAACGTCTCGGTGGATTGAAAACCCGAAAGGGCGATCCAGGAAAAAAATTAGAGACATAATCAATAATCATCCCGATGGATTGGAAATCTCCAAGTACAATCCAGGAAAAAGTTAGGGATTAATGGCAAGTAACTACGTCTGACCAGGTTAAATCCCTAGGCAACAGTCACACCATCCGGCAGGAAAACTCCAGTCAAGGTCATCTTCGACGGAAGGTCAGGATGTCCAGAATTCAAAGTTGGTAGAAGGATAGCGGTTGTTATGTTTCAATGTAGCCCTTTTCCCTTAAATTACCATTTTCTAAACTATGTAAATACTCTGTGAAATCACGCGTTTGGCTGATTTCCATCCTATCAATAAAATTTGAGCCTTAATGCTTTTGTTTATAATTCTCATTTGTTTTAGCTTTACAGAATGACGTTTTAATGTGATTAACGATTCTTGAAATAAAACAAAAAATGAATTTACTTGTCCATATTTTTCTGCTTTTAAAATAAATATGGCAATTCTTTTGATTGTTGAACATCGAAAGAACATCGATCGCTTCTCCAGAAGTAATCGAACCTCAAAGTGCAGAATCAATGTACTTCTTCTAAACCAGTGCACCTGAATGAAGGATCAGCTGTGTCAGATGCGAATGTTCCATCTGACACCTCCTCGCCAGAGTTCTTATCTCCTAAGCCCGACCAACGTTGTTCCCCGCAGGGACTATCTCTCCTAAGCAAGGCAGAATTGCTATTTGGAACCCAGTGGTACCTCTTCGTCCCCCACAGTGACCGAGTATCTAGTCATGTTCATCCACTAGACTGTATGTTGTGTCAGTTTTGTCAGCATATACATAAATACGTCATGCATAATTGATTCACATGCCTGTTCATATTGCATCACTACCACGCTATTCGGTCTTACTCCCTAGTAATAAAAGTCCTCTTGTCAATTGAGTTGTCAGTTCTTTCCTCGCCAGGAAGTGAATCATCTAAGCAATATATCTCCAGTAGAGATGGTCTTCGACCACTTTGATAACTTGAACCTCTGAAAAATAAGAAAACTCTCGACAAATGTCACTCTTCTCCATTAAAGATGATATCCTTGCTTTCCCGGATTAAGGAAAATCCCAGAGAGAGCCTCGCAACTAAAGACTCTCAGCAACACAGTGGTTCTTCTCTCCAAAAAATCAGTCACTGAAGTCATCAGCACCTCAAAGTTGGGGTACATTGTATGGCATTTCTTCGAGAAGATCTCGAGGAAAAGTATGATGTAATATCCCCAAGCAGGAAATAGTCTCTCAAGAGACTCGTGTTCCCCCAGTAGAGTCGGCAAATGGCGTCTCCGACAGAGAAGTTTGTGTACCTCTACAACTCAGACGAATGGGTTTCCCCCAGCAAGTCTGACATCAAAACCTTTTTTTCCATCAAATGGCATCTCCCCAGGAAAATTCGGCGAGAAGTTTGATGAAAACCACTACAAATAGTGTCCCTTGTCAAGAAAGTTTATTGACAAAAGAAACTGAGACCAGTTCCTTGGCTGAAGACCAGGATCGAGGGGAAGTTTATTTCAGAAACTGAGACCAGTTCCTTGGCTGAAGACCAAGATCGAGGGGAAGTTTATTTCAGAAACCTATACCAGTTCCTTGGTAGGAAACCAGGATCGAGGGGAAGTTTACATCGGAAACTGAGACCAGTTCCTTGGTAGAAAACCAGGATCGAGGGGAATTTTTACCTTTTCTAAGCATCTTCGCTTAGCAAAAGAAGATGAATGTGTAAGCTACCATTCATAACCACCATCAAAATTTCGGGTATTCCGATATTTAATCCTCTTGCACCCCGAATTCCCGAATACCTTCGCCATTCACACCTTCGGACCCAAGAATATTAAATAGAGGCATCTGTCATACCCCAAATTTTGACCACTAAGATTTCCCATCATTGTGCAAATCATCATCACAATATAGATGGACCATCGTACCTCATTAGTCTCCCCAAAGATGGGTGAGCATCCACTACAATCAAACTTAGGGTTTCAAGCCCTCTCAGAGCTCTTAGACAAAGGATCAATCAAGGAATGACATGATCTTCAACTTGTCTAAACCTATTAAACATCCACAATGGGTCAAGAGGACTCCCACATCAAGGATCAAGCACAAAGTTGCAACATTCCAAGTGGATCAAGCCTCAAGATCGCTAGTGTCACCAAATTAGGGTTTTGGTCGACCAGGGCCTCCAGATGGAAATTTTCCTATAGGCATGAGCCAATTCTTAAAAGCATAACCCAAAATACTCTAAGGGACCTCATAAACCCAATCATCAAGTCAATTTGGCCTCAGGGGATGCATTCATAAAAAATCAGGAATTAGGGTTTCTTGACCTAATTTACCCCTAAGTTGACTTTTGGGACAAAACATGAGCCAAGACCTCAAGACATGATTTGAGGGTCCCTAATACACTACATTAATCCATTTGCAACAATGGATTGATTCAAGAAGCTTGATTCACAAGTTTCAAGTTCATCAGAACCACAATTAGGGTTTCGCGGAAAAGTCAACTGTGCCTTTGACTTTTGACCAGGACATGGGGACATGATTCAATACACCCTATAACACCTATGAAATCATTCCATCAAGTTTGATTTAGGTCAAGGACTTGATTTCATAGAGGATCGCACAATTTGGAATTCATCTGATAAAAAGTCAACTGTGCCCAAAAGTCAAAGTTTAACTTTTTGATTTTTTGATCAATTATGGTTCCCTAACCCTAAAATGATGTTAATGTGTGATTGGAATCATCATTCATCCAGGAAAATCAAGAAAAATGAGATAACTTGTAAAAGGGGTAACCATAAAAAACTTAGAAATTTTCTAAGTTATGGAACAAAGTGGCTAGGGTACCAACTTCCAAGGATCATAACTTGAAATCCAAGCAACCATTTGGGCTGATCCAAAGATGGATTTGTAGCTCTCATGGCATACTTTAAAAGTGTCAACTACACCTCATTACAATTCATCATGGATTTTGAGTTATGGTTGGATCAAAATGGCTGAAAACATGAAATGTCACTTTTTCCAACACTTAGTGAAATTTTCACTAAGTCAGAATCTGTTTCACTTTTTCAAAATGTAGGCGTATTTTTCACTTGGATCCAAAAAGTTTCAAAACAAACTATGATCACACATGTGTTGTATCATATAAGGGCTTTCCAAAATGTCCAAGAACCCCATCAAATCCCATCTGAGCTAAGAGTTATGACAGTGGCAATATGCCTTGCTGCAACTGTCATAACAAGGCAGATTTGTGCATTTTGCTCTATATGAGCAATTTGTGAAAATGACAAACAATTTTATCCATCTGAACACCTCAGGGAAAGACCAAGGAGGGACAAACACTGATGCATAAGCCTCCCAAGTCTTTGGAACTAAAAATAGCATGCCAAACCTAAAAAACCCTAAAGAGGGGACAAGACTCCAATTTTGTTTTGGAGCATTCTATGGATGTACCAAGGTGTCATGAACTGAGCCATTTCCAACTGAATGAGTCAAGGATGATCTCTGAACTAGGGAACCAAAGGCCTGTGCTCTAACCTCTAGTCAATGGCCAGAGAAGATTTGAGATTCCAAAATGCTTCAATTGGCCAAAGGTCTGCAGCAGCCTCCATTCACTATTGCTTGCAAAACAAACTTGCTCTACTATAAATAGAGCTAATTTGTGCTCAGTTTAAGTACACCAAAGCACTACAACACTTGCTTTCCTAAAAATCTCTTTCTCTAGGCAAAAATTCCTTCTTTAACAAGGTAACTCTGAGTTTTTGAGTTAGAGAGAAATTCCATCACAACTCATGATCCAAACATATCCAATATGTCATATCTAAGCTGTCCAAACTCTCACAAGTGACCTGTAACACCAAAACCTCAAAGTCCCTTCTCAAAACCTCAAAATAGGACTTTTTTGAATTTTTCAAGCCATGTCTTGATTCAGTCACTTTCAAAACCAGATAAAGCCTCAAACACACTCCAAATATCATCCTTGAACTGTCCCAAATGGTTCCCCACATCTGGAACACCATTTAAGAGAGTTGCTATTTTGGTCACTTTTGCCCCTTTTGCAAGAAAGGGCTAGTTTCCATTCCTGAGGTTTCCAGCTGTTTCCAATCATCCTAAAAGCTTCCAAGGGATCATTTAAGGGTGTCCAAAGTATCAAATTGTTTCTGGAACAAAGCACTTGACAGATTGCCCAAAAAGCTCCTAAAGAGGTAAGCATCACAACTTGAACTCTTAGAAATATGCATTGCTTTGAAGTCCACTGATCATACATATCTCATACATGTTATATATGTTGTGTTTGGACCAATTCATCATGTGATTCATGCATGTACCATGAGGCAGCACAGAAAATGCAAATGGAGGCCTATTTCAAAACTACTAACGGGTTTTAAAATGGGGATCTCATCTGAAAAAACCACCACCACAATTGGATTCCTTGTGAAATTCTAGGCAGGATAGACCTAAATTTTGTCCCAATCCATGGAGAAATGAGAAAGTTACAAGCTTCACGTTTTTGGCCAAAACCTTGTCTTGCCTTGCCTTGGCCAGGCCAAAAACAAGGCAAGCCTTGTATATTTGTGGGTGGGCTTTGATACACGGATGTATCACCACCCCTGTGGTAGGAGGCGCGCACTGCACACAAGAGGTTTGGGGTTCGAATCCCCCTCGCCCCAGACCCCTTTTTAATGTTTTTCTTCGTTTTTCTATTATTTTTCTTATTATTTTTAATGATTTGAAAAATTAATAACTCCCTCAATTTTAATTATTTTTTATTGGTTCTATTTGCAAAAAATCACAAAAATGTTGAAATATTTTATTCCACAAAAAAATAAAATTTATATTATTTATTTAATATGGTTGGTATTTTTATGAATAAATTCATTTTTAATTGTTTTTAAACATTTTAAAAGTGAATATCCATCTTGAAAATTCAAAACCAAATGAGTTTTAATTCATCTTGTGATTAAAACCTCATTTTTCAAACCTTAACCAAAAATCACAAGTTGTTTATTCAAGCTTATTTGGTGTTTTATCATTTTTTATTGATTTTCTTTAAGAATTCACTTTTAAAAATGATGAAATTAGGGTTTTGATCGATTCCACCCTCATCAATCATTTTCAAACACTTTGGGCCTCTGATAGAGTGTAAGACCCAACCCCTTTGAAATTCTGGTACAGATGTGTGATGTCTTTGTCCAATGTCACAACATCGCAATCTGCTGAACAAGGCAATAATAGAAACAGTAAAAGCTATAAACAACACACAGAATTTGTTCACCCAGTTCGGTCTAACAATCTACATCTGGGGGCATACCAAGCCAGGAAGGAAGTCCACTATTAGCAGTATCAAATTACAGACTCAACACACCAGTTGACAATCTACCTAATTTAATCACTACCCAATGACCCTTCTATCTAAGTCCTCCCTAGATAAGAGACTCCATCTCACTTCCAATCATTGCAATGATGTCTAGCAGTCAACAAATCCGCTACTGCATCGACAGCTTGATTACCAACAACTTTTCTAACACAGAAAACTAGAAGACACACTTCCATGACAATACCTAGACATGACACACATGACTAAGAACCATACTTAGAGTTGCTTAACAGCTTCCTCCAAGAACACTACATCTCTTACCTACAGGCTTCGAGATAAACACGATGACCATCCCACAACCCGGGTGGTTCATCAACCAACACAGCCCTTATAATCTACATGATGGCTGGCTTGCTTTTTCTAGGTTACAATGCTTCTATTTATAACCTATTCCCAACTAGATTTGGGCTTCAAATCACAGCATAACAGCTGCTACAACTCAGCAAAAGATTCTCCTACAAAATAGTTCTTCAAACAAATCTTCCTAGTTTATCTCCATAATTAGAACTATTTACTCTCCATATCTTTTTGCACAAAAATAGTAACAAACTATTCTCCATATCTTTTTGCACTCTCCATATCTTTTTGCACAAAAATAGTAACAAACTATTCTTCACTTTTTAATTCAGCTGCAAGATCTTCTCCCTAAAAATATCTGATTTGATTTGAATTTAAAAATAGATTTTATCTTCAAATCTTTTTAAATCTTCAGCCCTTAAACATAGCAACAAATCTGCACAAAATCTGATTGCAACAGCAAATATTTCTCCCAAGATATTCGCACACTAAATCTCTAACAGATCTGATCAAATCAAACTTAAACGCGCAGCCCTAAAACATCACCACCTGATGTTCTAATGTTCTGGTATAGTGATGTCAAGACATCGCATGTGACATCACTCTTCAACTCTTTAAATCTTTAACACCTTAACATTCACTAACATCACCTGCTATAGATTAACACATCCTACAGTGATGTTCTACTCTTATGTCAAGACATTCTTCATAACATTTTCCTGAGCAACATGTTTTGCAAAAAATGCTGCCAACTCAGAACTTACAATCTCCCCCTTTGGCATATTTTTGGCCAAAACATAATTTGATCATACACATCATATTAAAGGAAAATGCAGCAGCAGAAAACAGAAGTCAGAACATCTTTTTAGGCATATATCAATCACAAGCAGTTTTACCAAAATTAATGCCAACACCAAAAGCTGCAGAACTATCAATCTCCCCCTTTGGCATATTTTGGCTAAAACCTTCTTCTTTGAACATCCATCCAGCTCCAAGGGACACCTGATCTTTTCTCAATTCTCCCCCTTTTTAGCCATAATAGGAGCAAACCAAACAAACGACATGCACCAATAAGAACACTGCTCCCCCTTAACACCACAATTCCAGCAGCACAAAATTGTAACACTCTCCCCCTATCAAGGATACCGTGTGCATCTTTGCAAGAAGAAAACCTTAAATGAATGGAAAACATAAGACTCATCTTCATGTCTTTAAGAGCGCACCCTCTGTTCAACACACCTGTTGAACGCATTCACATAATGCTTAATCCTCAAACAATCCAAGTACCACACTAGTACAGACAGAAGTTCTCCCATTATATTTCACAAATGGTGCTCCTTGATCATAATATTTGGAAAATCTAGACATAGTCTTCATTCATCCAGTCAGGAATGCTTCACACAATCATCCACCAGTTCTGAAGTACACACACAATGCCTTTCACTGAACTCTAAATAAACTCCTCTTACACACACCAAGACAAGTGTGACATCTCCCATCAACAAGGACCATCACAAAGCTCTTCCAAAATCTGCAGAGAAAAATAAATTCTCCCATACACAACCAAAGTTGTCCTTCAGACTACTCCTCAGAAGCATGTGCGCATATGATTCAAACACTTAGCTTCACATGGCTATAACCATTCATGTCCACACCAATATGTCATCCAACAGCCTAATATCATAACATGTTATCTGACATTATATCCTCATAAGATTCAACCAATCTTCACAATCTTGATCATCATGCAAGCT
The DNA here is from genome assembly GCA_022829125.1 of Lathyrus tuberosus. Taxonomy (NCBI): domain Eukaryota; kingdom Viridiplantae; phylum Streptophyta; class Magnoliopsida; order Fabales; family Fabaceae; genus Lathyrus; species Lathyrus tuberosus. The sequence goes on from JALAZF010000213.1 coordinate 7,188,020, forward strand.
TCACAATACATGCACCTTTGCTGCAGAATCCATAGACAAGTACTCCCCCTGTCACGGTTAACCAAAGCTCTAGCTGTCGATGAACATTTGAGCACACTTGCTGAGCACATGCATATTGGTACCATTGTCCCTTTCTCCAAAGGCAGTCATTCCCTATCATACTCTTCATCTTCAGACTTCCAATCAATCAATACTTGAGCTACTTCAGTCTTCTCTACATTCTCCATCCAAGGCAGACCTTCTACTTCATCATTCTCCCGCATGACTTTGTAGATGTTCCTTAGGCATAATGTAGGCACTAAGCTTCAGAACCAGAACAAATCATCCTTCACCAAGGATATTCAACCAGATAATGTCCCAACACAAGTTAGAACATTTGCCACGCACCAAGATATCATCACCATGATTCTTGATATGCTCCACCAACTGGACTTACTATAACATAGTAATCCAAACTGAACACTGCGTCACCAAAGATAGCTTCAGAAAGCCAGAGAGGACTAAACTCTCATCCACCAAAAGAAGGTATACTTCCATCCTTAACCTAGAACTTCTGCCAAAAGCTCCAAGAGAATTAGAACCTTCTTACATTTTCAACTAAATACTCTTCTGAACAAGAGCAATCAGTTTCAAGCATCCTTCTTGAATGCACACAATGAAACCAACCAAATTCCACCTTTTGATTGATCTTAATCTTCTTCAGAACTCCCACAAGATATCCTGATCCACCTATGAAACCAGATCTTCAAGTCATATGAACTACTTGCTCCAAAGCAAGACATCTTGGATTCACCAAGCCTCTTAGTCATGTAACATCTTCTCAAAACACAGCTCCCGCAAACTGTATGAGATAGATCTTTTTGAAGCATCCATAACTTCCATTACTGTAGATCACCTCTATCTCAAGCTGATGTGCCACATCACCAGCTGAGACTCCTGGTGTTAAGCTAGATGTCAGAACATTATGACATCCAACTGTTGAATTCAACTCTTCCTTCTGCCACTCAAAAGAACCTCCTCCCTTTGCAGAAGCAAATTTCCATGCTCTCATATACTTGATTCACCAACCAAGTTTGAGTAGACAACCTCCCTCCTGCTTAGAAACTCCAAAGACTTCAAACCTACCTCATCTGAATCTTCAGAAAGTAAGTAGTCAAAGACTACCCCATAGCAATACTAAAGAAAGTCAATTCCTTTAGTAAAGCCGTCAGTAGAAAGCCAGAGATAACTGCCACTTATCCTCGACCTTCATACAACACAACCCATGCTCCAAAGCACATAGATCAGAAATAACCTGATCCAACCATCAAGACTATGATGTCTTTATAGTCTTCCATCTTCGACAACATAACTCAGGTCGTCACACACCAACACACCACAAAGTAAATTCTCAACACTTCTGTAGTTCTGCACTTTTACATCAGACATATACATAGTCTCCCGTCAATGTATAGTGTCATTAGTTGAATGCACAACATCCTAGATAAACGCTCAGCTCCTTCTCACGCAACCGGCATCTGCTGACTCTTCTTCAAAGTAAACCATTATGACAACCATTCCTACAAATGCCTTCCATGTTAGGTCAGTGTCTTGATCTTTTACTCTACCTTGAGCAAAGACTGAAATGATGTTTCAACATCAGTTCTGACATCAGTCTAAATCACATTAAGATCCACACATATCTCTTGCAGCGAACACACGAGAACATATCAACATCTGATCAACTTCCAAGATCAACAAAACTGCAGTAACTTGCATAGCACACTCCTCCAGACGCTTCTTCTTATAAGCACAAGGTCCACACTTCTTGCCTAACTTAATATTGATACAAGCTGCCACTTTCAATCCTCCGAGCCACAAAACTAGAAGAGTTCATTCCAATTAATGCAGACACCAATTGACCACAGGCTTATATTCACTGCTACTGCACACAAAATCTTGGATGCATTTACCCTATAATATAGTCCTCAGACCGTTTAGCTCAAACAAGGATCAACTCTTTCTCTTCTGGTATCAGGATTACTACCTTTTCTTCAACCAGCACATCTGAGATGCTATGACATTATAACCATTATCTCAAAAACTTCACAACTTCAGTGATCCTTCAAAGCAGTTACAATCTAATTAGACTTATCATTTACCATAAACTGTTGATGTGTAGCGCGATGTCGAGACATTGACATATTAAGCTCAGCTTCTTTCTTGATGAAACTTCCTCCTCATTAGGTATCCACAACTAAGCTTAAGAGATAACTTATCAAGATCTTCACTCCCGCATGAAAGATTTGACACTAATACTCTTTTGCTTTGGCTCTACCCTCTTCTTTCACCATCACGACAGATGATAAAGAAGGAATCACTGTTCTGAACATATTGGTCTTCAATGTATGACTTGAAAAATGTTCTTCTTCTGTTCCATCCATGTCAACCAGTCTTTAGAAGATCCATTCACCTTATGACCACTTCTCTCCCAAACAAGGATATGAGATACTCCTCGAGTAACTTTGGCATCTCTAACCAACCGGTTGAAGCTGTCTACAAACAAAATTAGAGAATATCCTGCTGAGGAGACCAAACCCTAATGTCTTTCCAAGAGAATGTCTTCCTGGAATCTCAACACCAGGGTTACAATAGATACCATGCAGCGGAACACATAACAACTCCTCAACAACCTTCAGGCACTGCTCAAAAATCCTTGCACCCTATGTGCCAACAATATTCTATCATGAATAGTCCATCCTTCACTCAAAGGGATCACACAAACAACTATATGAGCTGACCAAGTCCATAACACAGCAAAACTATCTTCCTTGCTCATGAACCAGAAAGTATCTTCCCTAGGATCTCACCCAGAAACAGAACAGGATGCCTGCTCTGATACCAATTGAAATTCTGGTACAGATGTGTGATGTCTTTGTCCAATGTTACAACATCGCAATCTGCTGAACAAGGCAATAATAAAAACAGTAAAAGCTGTAAACAACACACAGAATTTGTTCACCCAGTTCGGTCTAACAACCTACATCTGGGGGCATACCAAGCCAGGAAGGAAGTCCACTATTAGCAGTATCAAATTACAGACTCAACACACCAGTTGACAATCTACCTAATTTAATCACTACCCAATGACCCTTCTATCTAAGTCCTCCCTAGATAAGAGACTCCATCTCACTTCCAATCATTGCAATGATGTCTAGCAGTCAACAAATCTGCTACTGCATCGACAGCTTGATTACCAACAACTTTTCTAACGCAGAAAACCAGAAGACACACTTCCATGACAATACCTAGACATGACACACATGACTAAGAACCATACTTAGAGTTGCTTAACAGCTTCCTTCAAGAACACTACATCTCTTACCTACAGGCTTCGAGATAAACACGATGACCATCCCACAACCCGGGTGGTTCATCAACCAACACAACCCTTATAATCTACATGATGGCTGGCTTGCTTTTTCTAGGTTACAATGCTTCTATTTATAACCTATTCCCAACTAGATTTGGGCTTCAAATCACAGCATAACAGCTGCTACAACTCAGCAAAAGATTCTCCTACAAAATAGTTCTTCAAACAAATCTTCCTAGTTCTTCAAACAAAGTTTCTCAGACTGTCACCCTTAGAAATTGTCAAAGAAACTCTAACTCCCCATAGATGATCTTTTCTCCGTGAATGACATCTCTTGAGTTTCTTCCAAATCCTCAAACTTTCCTGGAATGATCTCTTCTCTGTGAATTGCATTTCTTGAACTTCTCTTGGTTTAGGGACCCACAGGCTTCCTAAAAGCATCCTCGCCTCCTCTTGGGCATTGTACAAGGACCCTTCGGCTTCTTAGAAGTTCTCATGCCTTCTCTTAGGCTTAATACAAGGACCCTGACGACCTCTTAAAGGTATAAGACAGACCTTAGTCATCCTTTGCTAGAGCAGTGTTTCCTGCGTCAAAAAACTCCAGTCGTTGTAGGGTTGATACTCATCCCTTAATACCCGCGCCTCATCTTAGGCATTGTACAATAGATAAAACTCTAGACTTGGACAGTCTAAGCCTCTTGAGTCTCAAAGATATTCTCAAGTTCCTTTCAAACAATAGGAAAAAAACACCAATCACTCTGGATCAATCTCCCGCAGAAACCCGGTCTCTCTCATGAGAGTTCCCCACACTTGGACTCGCTTCAGGATCTCAATAATCCTCAGCAGTAAGTCAGCCTCCTCTTGGGCTTTGTACAAATGATTCTCCCTAGCGGAGCTAACCTTTTCAGACTCTCTTGTTGGGTCAACCACTTTTAGCCTCCGTCTTAGGCTTTGTACAAGACAGATAGTAAAACACTCTCTTGTTGAGTATATAAGACTCTCTTGTTGAGTCAAACCCTTTTTAGCCTCAATCTCAGACTTCGTACGAGACATATAAAACACTCTCTTGTTGAGTATAAAAGACTCTCTTGTTGAGTCAATCTCCTTTTAGCCTCAATCTCGGGCTTCGTACGAGACAACAAATCACTCTCTTGTTGAGTATAAAAACCTCTCTTCACTACGCCAAACAAGACTTTAGACAGCGCTTTTTAGGCCTTAGACAGCGCTTAAAAGCGCTACCTAAGCCAGCGCTGGCGTAGGTAAAGACATCGCTTTTTATTTACGAAAAAGCGCTGTCTAAAGGCCCCCTTTAGACAGCGCTTTTTTTAAGCGATGTCTAAAGTATATTATAATTTTAATTATCAATTTTTCTATACCTTTAGAGGGCGCTTTTTCAATAAAAAGCGTTGTCTAAAGGCCCCCTTTAGACAGCGCTTATAAAAGCGTTGTCTAATGTATGCCTATAATTTTAGTTATGAATTTTTCTATGCCTTTAGAGGGCGCTTTTTAGGAAAAGCGCTTTCTGTTGTGAACAATAGACAGCGCTTTTTCTAGAAAGCGCTGTCTTTTCTCTACGTATAATTTTAATGATTTTTTAAAAAAAATCCAATTTTAACCATTTTTTTATGCAGAAACCTATATAATTCAAGCCATTTCAATAAACCTGTATATTTCACATTTCCATTAACAATTTATAGTATGGTTCATTAACCATTTCCACTAATCCCATAAATCACATAAACCACATAAACCATTTCCATTATAATTCAAGTCATTTACATTAACCATTCACAAAACTATACAATTACATTCCAAAATCACATAAATAACATAAACCATTCACAAAACTATACAATCCCATAAAATAAACCATTCACAAAACTATACATTCACATAATCCCATTATCCTATACCTTATATGACTTTTTTTCCAAAAGGTATTCGCACAATTCCTCCTTAATTTCTTGCAATTTATCCTTCTTGTAATGAGAACACGCGTATTCATCAAAGTACTACATAACAAAACAAAATATGCATGATTTAGTTAAAAATAATAAATTATATGACATATCCGATAAATATTAAAATAAATCCTAAGTTATAAATCCATGTATACCGTAATAGGAATCTCTAATCGATCCATTTGAAGGATTTCTCTCATAAACCTCAAAACGAAATACCCGCAGTCTATGCCATTACGCTGACGAGGGCACTACACATAGACAAACAAATAAGAATTAATATATAGTTGTTTTGTGTTATCAAGTAGCATCACTAATAAGCAACATTGTGAAAATTAATATACCTTCTGAGCTTCATTTTCATCATGTGTCTCGTGTGTGTCGTCATGTGTCGTCATGGTCACTAGCCATTTCACCTGTAAGAAAGAAAAAAATAAAAATTAAATGACAAATATAAAAATCCATAATCCATTGAATGATATAAGCTATATATAACATGACAACTAATTAATATTATTAAATGATATAAGCTATAATTTTATAACTAGTACCTTTTTCACTAACGTCTCTTTCTTTTCTTTGTTGGAATATGTTCTACCCGTCTCTTAACAACACGGACGGTTGGATTGATCCAAATACCCTCATTATGATCATTTCTTGTATATGATTCATTCGCTATAATATTTTCATCTTGATCATTTCTAGTAAATGATTCAATATCAACATCAATATCACCTTGATATCCAATGTTTTCATCAATTACTTTTTTAGATAAAAGCACTATAGACCATTTTGTACTTGTCGGATCAGTGACATAGAACACTTGTTTAGCTTGAGAGGCTAGAATAAAAGGCTCATCTTTGTACCCCACCCTATTAAGATCCACTTGCAAAAATCCTGACTTATCCATTCGTACGCCATTATTATTTTCAACCCACTTGCAACGAAATATAGGAATCTGAAACTTCTCATAATCAAACACCCAAATGCGCTCGATAACCCCAAAATATGACAGATTTGCAAATTTGGGGTTTAAATCTTTCACACTTGAAATGTGCATTGCTTCAGCTACCACGGTGACACCACTATTTTGCATAGTACTTTTATCATCTTGTTCTTTGGTATAAAATGTGTATCCATTAATTGCGTATGCGCTATAAGAAAACACAACCAAACTTGGACCATATGCTAAACATCTCAACCTTTCTGTTATTGAAGCGGGATCTAAATATAACTTTGAATAAATATGATCCTTAAACCAAGGTATGAAACTTCGATTGTGCTCTCGTACTATCCAATTCTCATTTCTATTCGGATTTAAATCTCGGAGAACATCCTTGTGCATTTCAACATATGGCTCAACCTCATTCTCATTGTGCAGAACATACAAATGCACTTGATCCCGTTCGACCCTTGATACTGTCACAACTTCATTTCCAATTAACTTTTTTCCTTCTTTTTTTTTTGACAATATGAGATTTGGGGAGTCCAATTGATTGTACATTGGACAGATATTCAGTACAAAACTCAATCGCTTCTTCAACAATGTATCGTTCGGCAATACAACCCTCTGGTCGACTTCGGTTTTTAACATACCCTTTTAATATTTTCATATAACGTTCAGCAGGGTACATCCATCTCATATAAGCCGGTCCACACAATTGTGTCTCTTTCACCAGATGAACAACTAGATCAACCATTATGTCAAAAAACGAGGGAGGAAAAATCATTTCAAGATCACACAAAGTAATTACTATTTCTTTTTGCAATGTTGGTAAGATCGCAGGATCGATCACCTTACTGGAAATTGACTTGAAGAAAAAACACAATTTAGTTATTGCACTTCTTACTTTTTCTGGAAGAATAGAACGTATACCTATTGGTAGAAAATGTTCCATTATAACATGGCAGTCATGCGTCTTTAAACTCTTTAACTTGAGGTATTTCATAGACACAAGTCTTCTAATATCTGAAGAGTATCCTTCTGGCACTTTAACTGCACTTAGAAACTTACACAATACCTTTTTCTCTTTTCTAGATAGAGTATAAGTAGCAGGTGGTAGATATGTTCGTGCTCCTTTCTTCATGGGTCCTAATTCATTTCTTATTCCCATCGCTACCAGGTCCTTTCTTGCTTTAAGGCCATCCTTAGACTTTCCTTGTATATTGAGTAACGTACCAATAACACTGTTAAATACATTTTTTTCAATATGCATAACATCGAGAAAATGTCTTACATACAACGACTTCCAATATGGCAGTTCAAAAAAAATTGACCTCTTCTTCCACCCACTCTTGACAAGTGTATGTGCAAAAGGCTTTCCAAACTGAGTACTCACATCTTTCACCTTTTCAAAAATTTGATCACCTGTCAATATAGTTGGAGCTCTACCATGTTCTGCCTCTCCATTGAATGCTTTTCTCCACCCACGATAGTGATGATTAGAATTTAAGAATCTACGATGACCGAGAAATACATTCTTCTGACCAAACTCCAATCGCGTCCAATCTGTTTTATCTTCACAAATAGGACACGCACATTGACCTTTTATGCTGTACCCTGATAGATTTCCGTATGCTGGAAAATCATTAATTGTGCCAAACAACATCGCCCTCAAGTTGAAACTTTCTTTCCTATACCCATCATAAACCTCCACACCGTTCTCCCACAAAAACTTTAAATCTTCTATTAAGGGTGCCAAATATACGTCTATGTCATTCCCTGGTTGTCTAGGCCCAGAAATTAACATAGATAACATCATGTACTTACGCTTCATACATAGCCATGGAGGTAGGTTATAAATCATTATGATCACAGGCCAAGTGCTATGTGAGATACTCTGAAGACCGTGTGGGTTCATTCCATCAGTAGATAATGCCAAGCGAAGGTTTCTTGCTTCTTTTCCAAATTCAGGATAATCATCATCAATTTTCATCCACTGTGGTGAATCTGCCGGATGTCGCAACTTTCCATCAATAATTCTTTCATCTGCATGCCAAGTCAAGTGTCTTGAATCGGTCTCACTACGAAACATGCGTCTAAATCTTGGAATTATAGGAAAATACCATAAGACTTTTGCTGGAGACAACTTTTCCTTATATCGAGAGACACCGCATTTAGGACACTCATTTAACGATGCATACTCATTTCGAAACAAAACGCAATCATTTGGACAGGCATGTATCTTATCATAGCTCATGCCAATAGAGCACAACATCTTTTTGGCCTCATATGTTCGATTGGGAAGAACATTATCCTCTGGAAGCATGTCTTTCATAAGGGCCAATAACTCTGTGAAACTTTTATCCGACCATCCATTGCCCGCCTTTAAGTTGTACAACTTTAATACCGCAGACAATCTTGTGAATTTGGTGCAACCATTATATAACGGTTTCTCTGCATCGCTTACCAACCTCTCAAACATTTTGGGACAATCCTTAAGATCTTCTTCAAGTGCTTCTGCAATCTCTTCGACTCGATCAGAATCGTATGTATCTGTGCCATTGTCGTTTGAAGCAAAGGTGGTATTATCCCTCGGTTCAACATTCTCGTTAATGTTCTCACCATGCAAATTCCAACATGTATAACTTCTATCAATTCCACTCCTCATTAAATGCGATGCCAACTGAACCGCGTCAACCCGACTCCCAAAACAACAACCCAAGCAAGGACATCTCATTCGACTGGGGTCTTTGGCGTGCGCAATAGCAAACTTAACGAATTCTGATACCCCATTCTTGTACTCTTTCGACAATCGAGTTGAAGACATCCATTTCTTATCCATAGTTATACTAATTAAACTAAACAAAAACAAAAATAAAAAATATTTACCTGCAAGGATGTAAACAACTTTTAGACCCACACAGTGTCCAGATAGGTTAGAATTACCAAGATCCCCCTGTACACGTATCATAAAATGAAATATCATTAATTGACCAATTATGAGTCATAACTTGATAAGTGGCAACATGTAATCACAAACAAGCAACATACTTAATAGCAAGCATACTTAAACAAGTAATCATCATATCACAAAGATAATCATCAAAGCAATTATTGAGCAAGATAAACATCTCATGCAAAGACAAATACTTTCTTTGACCATGCAATACAATAACTATCATAACTCTACTTTCATGGCTCTATATATCATAACTCCATCAATACAATAACTATCAATATTACAATAACTATCATACTTTCTTTAATCTAGAATATAGAAACAACAACTAATGAAAATAGAAACAACATGTTCAATATTAGTCATTCTAAACATGTTCAAAAATAAACATCTCAAAACTTTATAACTATGGTCATTACCCATATCAACACTACACACAAAATAAGTCAGAAGTATGCAACTGAATAATACACAAAATGGAAGTATGACGCAGGAACTCCGAACCACCTCAACAACACCTGTACTACAACGGCAAAATGGTAGCTAGTGACCAGAATGAAAACAGAACAAAAATCGTGCGATGAAAACAAGAATGAAAACAAGAATGAAAAGCATACCTCTTCTTCGTTTCGTCTTCTTCGTCACGAAAGAAATGGCGAATGAACAACTAAACTGACGGAAATACGTGAACGACGACAATGACGAACAACGACGGTAATGGAACGACGACAATGGCGAACAACGATGACAATGGAACGACGACAATGACGAACAACGACGGCAATGGAACGACGACAATGACGAACAACGACGGCAATGGTTTCAGTAGAGAAGAACGATAACAAGGGTTTCAGTAGAGAAGAATGGTCGAGAGAAGAAAATGAAAAGAAATGTCTGAAAATGATTAGAAATTGTTTTATATTTTAATTCATAAATGACTTTAGACGGCGCTTTTAAAAAGCGCTTTCTTAAGTGCTACCTATAACAGCGTTTTTCTCATAAAGCGCTTTCTAAGGTGGGGAGACTTTAAAACCTATAGCAGCGCTTTTGGAAAATCGTTGTCTAAAGTGATGCCTATAGCAGCGCTTTACAAAAAGCGCTTTCTAAGGTGACTTCCATTTAGGTCATTTAACAGCGCTTTTAAAAAGCGCTTTCTAAGGTTAACCTTTAGACAGTGCTTTTATAAAAGCGCTGTCTAAAGTAATTACTATAGCAGCGCTTTACAAAAAGCGCTTTCTAGGGTGGCTTCTATTTTGGGAATTTAACAGCGCTTTTAAAAAGCGCTTTCTAAAGGCTGTCTTTTACAGCGCTTTTTTTAAGCGAAATTTTTTAAAGACTTATAGCAGCGCTTTGTCCAAAAAGCGCTGTCTTTTTTGTGCTGTCTTTGTCCAATTTTGGCGTAGTTCTTGTTGAGTCAATCAACCTTCAGACTCTCTTGTTGAGTCAATCACTTGTTCAAGACTCTCTTGTTGAGTCAACCTTTTTAGCCTCCATATTGGGCTTTATACAGGACAGATAAAAGTACTCTCTTGTTGAGTCAAACCCTTTCAGCCTCCATCTTGGGCTTTATACAAGATACATTCTCCCAACAGAGTCAAAATCCCTTTTAGCCTTAATCTTGGGCTTTGTACAAGACAGAAATAACATTTTCCCCCAAAAAAGTCAAACTTCTAGCCTCCTCTTAGGCTTTGAATAAAGAAAACCTCGGTTGAGTCAATCAACCTTTTAGCATCAAATTTGTGCCTTGCTCACAGCATACAAACATCAATAATTCCTCTTTAGAGATGACAAATTCTCTCTCAGTCAAACCTTTAGCTTCATATCTTGGGCTTTGAACAAGATACAAATCACCTTTAGCTTCACGTCTTGGGCTTTGAACAAGACACCGAAACAATCTTTTTCCTCCCATAGAATAGGAGGAACTACGATCGCTCTGATTTCCCTATTTCGTTAAACGGGAATACGTAGGCATAAGATTGCAAAATCTTAGCGAGTATACTAATCAAAAACCCAAAATCCCGTACCTTCATACATCCATCAAAAGCATCAGACCTAACACCTTACCAGAAACCTAGCAAATAGTCTAGACACTGTTTTTAAGCATATAACCTAAGACAGACCCCCCTTTTGATAGTATCTGTAAACCAACAGTTTTGACTGTTTAATCTCAGTATGCAAGCAGGGTTAATTGGAGACATCTATTTCCCTTCCTTAATCAGCTTCACAGGATAAAAAATTAATCGAACTGTAGTACCAAAGCGATAGTGATTCGAAACCACAAAAATCGCGCTACAACTAGAGCCTCTCTTCATCATAGCTAGACCTCGGACATTAACAGAGCAGTCAAATCATCATCAACTGGTACAAGGCGTTGGAACCTAGACTTACTGTGGATGGTAGCCAATGTTGTAATCAATGCAAAGCATGATTTCCCTTTGCAATTTACATTTGTTTCTTAATTTTATTGCAAACTTCCTCATCAAGGATTTTTGCATCCTTGTACACATATTATGTACAAACATTTTCCATATTCAATAAAAGTTCATTCCTTGTTTCCTCAATTTTTTTCTTTTCAGTATTTTGTTTGCAAAAATAAATGATTATTTGTGATCACATAATACTATAAAACATTGAGAACAATAAAAAGCTAAATCAATAGAGAAAGCATTATGCATTACATATTTTACTGGTGACTCCTGCAGGATAATCGGTAATATCCATTGGCAAGCCTAATGGCCGACCAACACCGTGATGGTACTTTGCAGAAGTTGTTGTTCCCTCAGTAGAGCCATCATTTCCCCAGCAAGCGCCATTATGGTTCTTCAGAAAGGTTGTTTACCTTCCGTTTCCCCAACAGATTCATAAGGTTCATAGTCACGTTGTTATGATGTACCTCAAGAAGAGACTTTATTGTTCTTTCCCCGGCACGAGTCGTGCATCATCCCCAGCATGTCGAAACTGTCAAACACCAGCAGCGATACGACTTGGTTTCCTAGTTTCCTCAAATAGAGAAAATCATTCAGACCTTGGTAATTTTCTATATCAGGGTCGGTCAAGGTGTCCACAGCAGAGTCAGTGGCAGCTTGGAAATGGCAGTTTTCTAGGTTCATTCCCCAGGAAGAGTCAGTCATGGCGTGAAGATCGACCTGATTCTCTTATCCCAGCAATAGCGATGTTGATAGTCTGGAAATATGAGACTTCTCGGTTTCTTCCCCAACGAAGTTGTCACCATTCAGGGGCCTTTCCCCAGCAGGATTTGTCTTCATCTATGGGTTCTCTCCCCAGCCGAGGATGTTGAGTTCGTTTTACTACAATCTCCGCCAAACCCACCATGCAATACATCGACTTGCATCCTTTGCATGACACGATATCAAGCATAATGTAGAACGCATACATGGCATCTACATCAAGCATACTCCCTTTCTTTTGGCCTGATTCATCTCCCCAGCAGATATTCTGCCACACTTCGCACCTACCAACTCTCTACACTTGCACCTTTCTTTTTATCGCCGTCGGCCAAATTTTCGAGCTACTCTTTTATTTAATCCCCTTTTACCTCGAATCATCGAAAAGCTAGCGCAATTCATACATTCAGGTCCCAAAGGATTAAATAGGGGCAACTGTCGTAACCCGAAATTTGACCTCCCTCTTTTCTTTTTGCATAAGCATGCGCATTCACATCGCATGCATACGCACTCACGCTTTTTCTCTTTGATTTTGTTGCAGGAATATGCAGGTTCTCCAAGCCCGATTAATCACATCCTCTCAAGATCATCACATCATCAAAACAAGCTCAAAATATTGGTTTCCATGCCTATTCATCAAAACAAGAGGTGGAAAATCGAAACCGGGACTTCAACAGTTATTCCTGAGCAATCTGGGCAAATTTTGCCTAGAGTAACCGGTTACTCAATATAGGGTAACCGGTTACTCAGTACAGATTTGCAGATTCTGCTGCATTTTTGGGACAGCAACTCTGGACTCTCTTTGTTCTTGAATTCTACATAGTTCTAGCAGCATGTGGAACATTCTAGACATCTCTAGACAACTCAAGACTATTCAAGACACTCCACTTACATTTATTCCAATGCATTACTTTAAATTAAGTGCACCATGCTCCTTGATTTCCAAGCATGTCAACCTTTGTATTTGAAGCTTACATTGGGATTGCTACCGAGTTAACTTCCTAACTAACTGAGTGTAATACCCTAATTTTTACCCCTAATATCCCACAGGTCTTTTTCATTTCATGCCACAAACAAGACCACACATTGGTTCCCTTTTTCATAGGATTGTGCCTTGCAGGGATCTTTGAGTGTGGGTGCGTTCGTTAGTTATTTTATTGCTTAATTTGTTGATGTTTACTAACCATTAATTAAAATCTAAAAATATTTTGTTTTCTTTCACTAACATTTTCAGGGGAAGAACAGGTTAAAAATACCAAAAAATCAGTCCCTCAGCTCGAACGAATTTCATCTGAACAAAGTCAAAGTTGATCTGCAATTAATTCAAGAATTATCTGATCAAGAGTTTCCAAGATTTAATTGATTATTATTCAAGAGACTCCAAGGTTCATGTGTTTATTTCCATGGCTTCTTTGACAAGCAAAAGAATCGAGCCGGAACCACAGCAGTGCAACAAAATGCTCATTTTTCACAAATTTTGCACTGAGTAACCGGTTAGCAGATATGCTGTAACCGGTTACCCTCGTGAAAATTTGAAAAATGGTGGCAAATTCAAATTCAGCAATTGGCACCAATCTCAGCCCTTGATCACATTTGGAATATTCTAGACCATCTCATTTTAATTCCCCTACATCACTTTGATCATTTTCCACCATGCACCTTCACTAATCACCACTCTTTTGATAATTCCCTCCAAATTTGAATTCCAATCCTAATTTTGATCTTCCAATCCTAATTCCAAACCACCAAATTTTCCAAGCCTAAATTCTATAAATAGAGGCTTCATTTCATTCATTCTTCAAGCTTTTGATAGCCAACAAACCTCTTGCAAATTCTTTTCCCAACCACAAAATTCACCAAAGCTCACTTTTCTTCTTTTGAAAGTTAACAAGAATTCACATTGAATCTTATTCAACTTTGAACTAAACCTTCATCCATTCTTGTTTTTGTTCATCAATTATAGTAGATCAAGGCTTTGGAATTTTGGATCTTGAAGCAATTTGAAGGAATTTTCAGATTTGAAGTGGTAATCCATTTTTCACCATTGTTGAAGCTCCATCTTCATCTTCCATAATGTAGATCTTTGGAGATCTTTGTTACTTGATCTTTTAGATATTGTAATTGTGTTTAATTGCTGTTTTTTGCTGTGATTTTACTTTAAATTTCGTGCAATTTCAGTTCCATGATCACAAAGTGTTTGTAAAAAGTTTTGAAAGTGGATCATGCTGGATTTTGTACAATTTTCTGCATTCTGGTGCAGAGTAACCGGTTAGCAGATATTCTGTAACTGGTTACTCTATGTTAATTTTGAAAAATTGCGCCTATTTTGAACTAAGTAACCGGTTAGCAGATATGCTGTAACCGGTTACTTCGAAACAGAATGCATATTTTCACTTGTTTTTGGGACTGTTTTGGTTTTTCTTCCTCCTTCTTCCCCTATCTTCTTGTTTTAGCCTTGAAATACATTGTTGAGATTAATTTCTCTTCAATTTCAATGGACTTCGGATATGGTTAAAGTAATTAAACATTCATTAGTTCAAATCTATCTTTTAATGAATTGTTGAATTCATTTGAGGTGCTTTGAATTAGTGATATGTTTTCAGACTTAAACTTATCAATTAAAGGTGATTGAACTTGAAGATGAAAGGTTCTTAAATTTGCAATTCAATTTGGGTTTCTCTTCATCTATTTCTCTTGATCAATGAAAGTCTTATGGATCTTAGAATTTCTTTGTTGAATTCTTGATCAAGACTAGATCGTTACCTATTTTCTTTTCATGCGGTATTGCTTTCGGATAACGATCTACATATCGTTCATCTAGCATGCATTAACACAAAGATATATTAACCGACCTCATTGTAGGGTAATTACTCCGTAAATTACTCGGCGATTGCTTAACATAGCGCAACATTTGTCCCTCTTTATCCAATTCGGAATTTGAACTTTCGTGGTCCGGACCTTGATTGGTCGCGTCAACCCAATGGTGATTGATTTTTTGCATTAGGTCCATAATCTTTGAAACTTGGCGTTGTAGAGGCTTTGGATCTACCAGTCTTCTGTCAAGTTCATTAACCTTGGCCTAAGTGCATTATTTAATCACTATAGTTCAAGACGCGAAACGGAATAATCGGTGAAGGCTTATGGCATTAGAGCCTTGTGCTACTAACCACTAACTTCTAACTTCTTTATGTTTCCTTCATGCTCCCTATCTCTCTTTATTTTTTATGCTTTATGCCATTTATCATATCATGTTTATGTTTATGTCATTTTTCTTTTGTCCACTTGGACCATATTATCTTGTGCTTTTGTTTTTCTTTGTCCATTTTGGACTCAAAAAAAACATTAATAAATGATTAAACCACTAAAAGACTTGTGCTCTTAATTGTTGGACTATGGCCACTATCCTTTGCATGGGAGGACCTATACTCTTGATTATGGACTTATGGACTTAGAGTTAGGATCTTAACCTATGCTTGGGAGTTTGTGACGGAAAACCTTGGATTTTGGATACTTGGAGTCCTCTTTTGAAGACTTATTTTGAATCAAGACCAAATCAAAAAGGGAAAAATGCTTATGCTATGGAGCTTGTCCATGTGGTTAGATCTTTCTTATCCTTAGCTTTTACTTTATGCTTTAGGATAGTCACTTCTTCTCCACCCCTTCTTCAATTTTTAAAACTTCCTCTTTTTTTTTTCAAAACCTTCTTGTTTTCGAACTTAAAACCGCTTTCATAATAAAACCTTGACTTCGGTCAAGTGATTTTTTTTTTAACTTTGTTTTCTTTAATAAATGTCAATCAATATTAATCATATTTTGACCATTTCATAAAAACATAAAAAATATAAAAACTCATCAACCTCTTTTTTGTGCCTTGTGCACTTTTTATTTTTAAACCTTTTCATAAGTTTAGACATGATTCATTTCTTTAAGCGGAATTATTCGCGTGGAAATGACGACTTGTCTTTACACTTAAAATCAACCAAAACAAACAAATTTTTGTTCTTTGTACCACGAACTACAGGGTTTTGATCCTACATTGCACATCGTGGGTACGTAGGCATGAGGCAATAAGTCTCTCCAAACACAAAAATCTAAAAAATAATTCTCCTCTCATCTCCCCAATCTCTTTACAAGCAAACCTTTTCAAACCAAAAGCAATAGATATTTCAAAGGGTTCCTATAGGGTACTATAGACGTTTTGGGTGCTAATACCTTCCCATTGCGTAACCAACCCCCCTTACCCATTCTCTGTTTGTTCTTATTAT
Source organism: Lathyrus tuberosus (assembly GCA_022829125.1). Lineage (NCBI taxonomy): Eukaryota > Viridiplantae > Streptophyta > Magnoliopsida > Fabales > Fabaceae > Lathyrus > Lathyrus tuberosus. The sequence goes on from JALAZF010000213.1 coordinate 7,204,685, forward strand.
TTTAGAACTCTTTAGGTTTTGTTCGATCTTTTTCCTTTCCCTTTAAGGATAAAATAAAAGTGCGGTGGCGACTCTTGCTTTATGAGTTAAGTTAATTAATGGCTTACACTCACAAATTTCCCTGCTACAGAAAAGTGGCGACTCTGCTGGGGATGATCATCTCCCTTGAGGGGTTTAGCCTACTTTGATTTATTTACTGCTTTTTGTCTGAGTTGCTTGTTACTTGTTTGTTCTGTTTGGGAGTTCCTATGTGTGTGAGATAGGTCCTATACCCGGACCAGAGTGCACTTTGAGATAGGAGGATAGTATAGTCAAAGGAACTTTGAAGGAGTCGAATCCTGAAAAACAAGAACTTGAGAATCTATCCACTCGGTGGTTGCCTCTTTGGGATTACTGATGCCGATCGAGCGATCGAGAAGGCATTACTTTTTCCATATAAGCCTATAACACTGGGAACCATAGTAACCCTTAACCCATCTTAGCCTTTTTAGGATCGTAGCGTGGAAGCTATGAAGATGCAAATCTGACTTAGTTGTCACGCAATGCTACACTCAGGTTAGATTCTCTTGAGGATAACTACCAACCTCCGAGAAAATCGGTGTGCTGGTGTGTCTGATAGTGGATTGTGGACCCTGGGCACTTTGTTAGAACCACTGTTTTCTGCAGGTACAATGAAGACAAAACCTTAGTGCATACCTTTGTAGGATTGGTTGTGACGCCCCCAATCTATACCCCCAATTAATTAAAGCAGTAAAAGGAAATTCAAAATTTCATCAGAGTATATTTAAATTATCATGGCATAGACGGGAAGAATCACATTATTTTGAAACAAACATACAACACCTGCTCATAAAGATATGCAACAGTGGGGTAGCAATCAACAGAGGAACTCAGTTCCTTACACCCACATTTCAGATTTTAGAATAAAAGCGGAAAATCTAAAACTGAATATCATATATATATATATATATATATATATATATATATATATATATATATATATATATATATATATATATATATATATCACATGAAAAGTTTGTCATACATCAAGTTATACATGCAGAAGCCAAAAGATATATATATACATAATACACAATAATCACAAACGGCCTCCCTAACTACCCGGTGTCACATATCAGAGCCGACCGACAAATGAATGAAGTCCTAAGCTTCACAAAAAGACCTCCAGCAACTTTAATCTGCAATGCCTCGTAGAGCATTATAAAACAGCAGAAGGGTGAGAAAAACAATCATCATATAATTGCATACAATTATATATAACACAAAATACGCATATATACGGTTCTCACCACAACTCACACCCTAATTCAAACACAATACAACACAAGGTATAATTCATATTTCCATCACCAACACATATCCATATATCAATTTATCGATTCCATCCACAATTCCACACATAAACAAAACATTAATGATTTATGCAAATGCAAGAGACCGACACCACGACTCTATGCATATACACATGCGGTACCGACTTCCATTAATTCTAAACACCAGTTCACTCAGGAACTATTGGAACCATCGCTCGTTACTTAATGTAACTCCCCGTCGGGCATACGATGTTCCCCATTGCTCACACCTCTTTGTATAAGGCACACGATGTTTATGGATCGCTCACACCTCTTTGTATAAGGCACACGACCCGGTCGCTCACACCTCTTTGTATAAGGCACACGATCGTCTATAATCATCGCTCACACCTCTTTGAATAAGGCACACGATGTTATAGCGGATTCCCTCTGGATTCAATCCGTCACTCAGGACGTCTCAAGAATGCATATCATGATGCTTAGCATACAATGACTCATGACATTCAAATACACATATAAATGCATTCATCTCCATCAACAAAATCACACTTTGCACTTAAGCCCAAACCAATGTATTTAATTGCCATATGGCCACAATCATCACAACACCACCTAAACACATACATTTACATCATACAATAGCACCTTGCATGATACATATTAATTACGCACAATTACACGACAAAAGTCGACAAATCGACACTATTCCAAATTTCCGACATAATTAAATCGGCTAACAATTTCCAAATCATCATAATAAGAAAGTACAGCTCGGTAGCTTTCCAACGATACCAAGAATGTAAAAATCGGATAAACGGAACCCAAGTTACGAAAGAAAAACGAAAACGATATTTTGAAAAATCCCATTTTACAATTTTCCTGACCATACGCGTATGGCCCATCTCATACGCGTACGGAAAAACCCCCATACGCGTACCATACGCATCTCACCAAAAGGCCGGGAAAAGTGACATCTCATACGTGTATTGGCCCCAAAACACGCCAATGATACGCATATCGCCAAGGCCCATACGCGTACGAACATGCCCCATACGCGTATGATCTGGGCGAAATCAGAAATTCTGCAGATTTTTGCTGTTACGGGTTTCACACCCAAAATCCTCCAAATCATCATCCAAATTCAGAAAAACACCCATTTGAGGTATAACAATATATATCCAACATGTATAAACAACAAGGAACACAACTACATGAGTTTAAACACATTTGAAATCAATTTCTACCAATTTCTAAACATTATGATTTTTACTATATTTCTCCATTTCAATCTAATAACAATCAAAAACACACATACATAATCATACACAAGCATATAATAATCGAGTTTCGCACCCTTACCCGATTAAATCGATTCTAGAAGTTGATTTCTTGAATTTCCAAGTTTTTCTCACTATTTCTTCTCTTCTTCTCTTTTCTTCCCCTTTTCCTTCTTCTCTTTTTCTTTCTCTATATTTTTCTCTCTTTCTATTTTCTATTCTTTCTAACTTAAGAAAAATATCATGAAATGACCAAAATACCCCCACACTCAAATAACTCGCAAACGTTCCCAAAACCCGATAAAATATCACAACATTGAAAAATAACATATTTCCAAATAAAAGTAGAAAATAAAATAATATAATAATAAAATAATCAAAACGACTCGATTAAATAAAAACTGACAAAACTGGGGCGTTACATTGGTTCTTACCCAATTAGAAATTTTCGTCCATGAAAATATACCTGAGACGAACAACTCTGGATATGACTCCCGCATCCGACTCTCCAACTCCCAAGTCAAATTGCCCTCAGCAGCGCCTCCCCACGCCACTTTCACAAGTGCAATATCCTTGCCCCTTAACCACTTCACTTCGCGATGCAAAATCTCAACCGGTAATGCCTCAATCGTAAGGTTCTCCCTTACCTCAACCTCATCCATCGGAATCACATGTGACGGATCCGGAACATACTTCCGAAGCTGTGAAACATGGAACACATCGTGCAAATTCGACAGATTCGGCGGCAACGCCACCCTATAAGCCACAGCACCCACTCTCGCGGATATCTGGTAAGGACCAATAAACCGAGAAGTAAGCTTCTTCGATTTCAATGCACGACCAACACCCGTTACCGGTGTAACTCTAAAAAATACATGATCGCCCTCTTGAAACTCAAGATCATTCCGTCTCCGATCATGATAAGTCTTTTGCCTACTCTGAGAAGCCTTCATTTTCTCTCGAATAAGCTTCACTTTTTCCGTAGTCTGCTGTACCAACTTCGGCCCAACCACCGAACTCTCACCAGATTCGTGCCAACACAAAGGTGTTCGACACCTTCGTCCATACAACGCTTCAAACGGTTCCATTCCAATACTCGAATGGAAACTGTTATTATACGTGAACTCAATCAATACAAGATAAATATCCCACGCACCACCTTGCTCCAGAACACAAGCTCTCAACAAATCTTCCAATGACTGAATCGTTCTCTCGGTCTGACCATCCGTCTGCAGATGATAAGCCGAACTCAATCTCAATTTAGAACCCAACGCCTTCTGTAAACTTTCCCAAAATCTCGAGGTAAACCTAGGATCTCGATCTGAAACAATGCCCAACGGAACCCCATGGAACTTCACAATCACACTGATGTAAATCTCCGCCAATCTCTCCAAAGAAAAACTGATGTCAATCGGAATGAAATGAGCCGATTTAGTCAGCCTATCTACAACCACCCATATAAAATTATGCCCTCGCTGAGTATTCGGTAACCCTGTTACAAAATCCATGGAAATGCCATCCCACTTCCACTCAGGAATATCCAACGGTTGCAGCAAACCACTAGGCCTCAGATGTTCCACCTTCGATTTCTGACAAGTCAAACATGCATAAACAAACTGAGCCACATCTCTCTTCAATCCAGACCACCATAAAATCTTCTTCAAATCCTGATACATCTTATTCGCTCCCATATGTATACTCAAACTACTCCAGTGTCCTTCCTCTAAAATCATCTTTTTCAACTCCGCATCATCAGGAATACAAATTCTACCTTGGAATCTCAAAACACCATTAACATCCACTTGAAAATCACTATTCACATCTTTCTTCTTCACCAATAAAACTGGAGCACCCCAAGGAGAAACGCTTGGCCTTACAAACCTCTTTTCCAACAACTCATTCAACTGCTTCTTTAACTCAACCAACTCAGATGCCGACATACGATAAGGTGCCATAGAAACAGGTCTAGTACCAGGAACTAGATCTATAGAAAACTCCATATCCCTCTCTGGAGGCAAGTCTGAAATATCCTCAGGAAACACTTCAGGAAAATCACACACAATAGGAAACACATTAAGTGACACTTAACTATCCACAGTTAAAGATGCAAACAACCCAAACAACTGAGCTTCCTCCGCCAAAAGTCTCTTCAACTCTTTGGTAGATAAGAAACTCGAGTCTTTGTTTTCCTCAAGAGTAGGAAACCTTACTAACTTATGGTAACAATCAATGTGAACCCGATTGAATTGTAACTAATTCATTCCCAGGACCACATCTAAACCTTCCAACGACAAATACACCAATTCCATCTCAAAGTCTTTACCATACATGGTCAAAGGACAACTTAGACAAACCAAAGAAGTAGTTACTGACCCCATTGCTGGAGTATCAATAACCATCTCAGCATCCATCAAAGACAACACAAGATTCAAACGCTTCGCGCACTCAGACGAAATAAACGAATGAGTCGCTCCAGTATCAATAATAGCAACTAAAGGCGTACTATTAATAAAACAAGTACCTCTGATCAGACGGTCTGCACTTGAAGTCTGAGTCTCTGCCAAAGAAAATACCTTCCCACTAGCTGGAGCTTGCTTCGGTTTCTGGCACTTCATACTAATATGACCAGGTTCACCACAATTGAAACACTTCACCACATTTTTCCGGGCACAATCAGCTGCAACATGTCCTACACCTCCATAATTAGTACACTTCCTCATATCTTTCCTGCACTCAAATTGACGATGCCCCAACTCACCACATTTATAACATCTCAGAGGACCAGACATTCCTCCTCCACTTGACCTTTTCTCAAAATTTCCCCTTTGTTTACCCTTATCAGTTGGGGTTACATAAGGACCGCCACGGAACTGTTGCTTCCCTTTCCTTTCGCTCACACTCTTATAGTGAGTAGAACGAGCCTTACGGTCCTCTTCATAAATCCTACAACAATACACCAAATCAGAAAACCTCTGAATCCTTTGATAACCAATTGCCTGCTTAATCTCAGGACGCAATCCATTCTCAAACTTTACACACTTAGAAAATTCTGCAGTCGCTTCAGCATAATGAGGATAAAACTGCACAAGTTCCACAAACTTAGCAGTATAATCAATGACAGACATATTACCTTGTTTCAATTCCAAGAACTCAATTTCCTTCTTTCCTCTTACGTCCTCGGGAAAATACTTCCTCAGAAACTCCTGGCTAAACAATTCCCAAGTTACCTCTTCATCACCAGCTTCTAACACAGGACGCGTACTAACCCACCAGTCATCCGCTTCTTCCTGTAACATGTGAGTTCCCAGTCTCGCCTTACTGTCCTCAGCACAATCTATCACTCTGAAAATCCTCTCAATCTCTTTCAGCCAAATCAGTGCTCCATCAGGATTATGTCTCCCTTTGAAGACAGGCGGTCTATTCTTCCTAAACTCATCATTCTCTCCAGTATTAGGTGCACCCTGCACAGTGTAATACCCCAAAATTTGCTCTCCCTTTTTGGCATCATAGTTTAGCATTATCATATATCATATCATATCCATCTCATTAGCATTGCATTGCATTTAACATAGAAAAATGAAGCATAGCATCCCTCTTACCATCAAGGCATGTGATCAAGTGAAAGGTGGACAATCAAGGGATCATTCAAAGCACAAAAAGGTCAGTCAAGTTGCCCCAAGGCAAGCCAAGAGGTCTCTCATGTCTTATATTATCTCTATTGACCATCCAAAAGCTCAAGGAAGTGAGATTCAATAGGAGATTGAAACAATACATACTTCATCATGCAAGAGGTTCAAAAAACTGAAGGAAAATCCTCAAAAGAGATAGCTCATTGATCCAAAGTCATCCTCAAATGGCATTTCTCATCATCCTTTAAGAGGATGCACATCATACTCTGAGGAATTTGAAATTGAAGACTGCACATTTTTCTCCTAGGAGGTGGGCACCAAAACTAGGGTTTCCAATAAAATCAGGGTATCTTTGATTTTTTGGACCAAACTTGATGTCATGGTATTTTATATGTCCCTAAGTGTATGTATGTGGAAAATTGCTTCTCAATTGGTTTTAGAAGTGGTTCAATTGGAAGAAAGATAAAAAATCAGAGAAATTGGGGCCAAGTCAAATAATCAGAGGGAAAAGTCAACTCTTGACTTTTTGAGGCCAAAATCATGAAATTCATGTTATATGTGACCAATGTACAAAATTTGATCAAGAAACTCCAAAGGAATCATAAAAAAATCAAGATGTGGAAAGTTGCAATTTTTGGAAGAGGTAGGGTTACTAAAAATAGTAATTTTGGACCATTTTGGACCACACTTTGAACCAAGGCCATTTAAAATTGAAGCACCAAATGAAAATTCCACTCGCCCACAACAAAAGATCTTGCTTTAAGCTTCAAATCCATGTGTAGAACATCTCCATTGGATAAATATTGAGGGAGATATGATGGATCAAAGTTGGAAGAAAGTAGGCCAAAACTAGGTCATGACCAAGTATTTTCAGGTCACGCGCACATCATTTCCTCAAACAGTTGGTGTGCCAAATGTTCACTCATTTTTCTCAATGATAAAAGCTCCAAATGAAAATCTTTTCAACATCAAAGTTGTTCCTTGTAGTGTCTTCTTCATGATTCGTGTTGAACAAAATACCATTTGATCAAAGGTTAAGGAGTTATGATGACTCAAAGTATGGTCAAGGCAACTGAAATTTGACTAGGTCACAACCAAGTCATGCCACACATGCGCGCATTCTGCAGCATTTTAAGCCAGTCTTGAGTTCCTATGTTTGAAGCTCATTTTCAATATGTTACAAGTCTCATTTTCACTTCTTTTCAACATCAAAGTTGTTGTACCATGTACACACTTTGAAATGGTACCAAGATCACTCATGTCCATGGCTTGAAGAGAGAGATATCCATGCGCAAACTTCACCATTTCCAACTGAGGAATCACATCAGAGTTAGCAGTTTGGTTTAGACATTCATCAAACAATCCATGAACTTTATTTCCACATTTGGTCAAGCACATATCACCTACACAATGTTTAACATCACGTGCCTTGCATGAAAATAGAGAGAACAACTTGTTGAGCAAGTTTCTGCCACAACAGCCTTACCATTCCAAGCTTCACTCTTCACTTCCACCATAGCACACCATGAATCACCATCACCATAGCAAAACCAACCTCACTCGCCCCTAACTAACTTGACTCAGTTAGTTAGGGTGCACTCAGTTTAACCATGCTAACTCATTTAACTCAACTCACTAAACCATGATTAAAGCTCACTATAAATAGAAAATTCACTCTCTAATTTCATTTTGAACTTCATTTTCACACATTCATTTCAGAAACACTCTCTTCTTCTCTCTCAATTCCACCATTGCCACTGATTCTCGAGCTCTACCTTGTTCATTCCACTTCAACGCTCTCTCTGATTCTCTCTCAAGTTCTCCACAGTGATACTTGTTTGGAGCTTGGTTTCAACCTCTTCTCCATTGAATCATCATCAAGTTCTACATCTCAGCCTTTATTTGGCCAAGTGAAGATTGTAGAAGAGACAAGACCTCTGGTTTTCTGAAGAACACTTCAAGGTTTCAAAACTTCAGGTACGAATCTCCACCATTATAGACCTAATGTGAAGTTGTTTTCAGGTTCTTGAAGCTTCTTATAAGCTCAAGAACTTGTCCGGCTAGTTGATAGGCCTTTAGAGGTATAGTGCACAACTTAGGGCTTGCTTTAATCTCCTATGTTTTCTCTGTGTGTGATTGTTATGTGAAAAATGATGTTAGATTCATGATGTGCATAGCGTAAGCTTCATTTTGATACCAAGTTTGTGCATTTTGGTGAGAATTGAGTTTGCAGACGGTGGCGGTGTGACCGGAGAAGGTGACCGGAGGTCATCTCCGGCCAGTGACTGTAATTGCTAGGGTTTCACTATGTTTTAATCGTGGCCTTTGATTGTTCTTAATCCTACGCTCCAAAATGTGCCAACACATAAAAAAAAAGCGTGCAAGTCACATGCCAATTTTCTGAACTCACTTAAGCTTTGTGTGGCATGGTACACGATAGGGAGTGTGGACATTCACATGTGTGCGTTGATGTTGTTTACTTTGACTTTGGTTTGACCCTGACTTAATCCAATGGCATGTAGTGTTTTGACCATTGTTGACTGAAGTGCATGCTTGTTATCGTGTTCTGCGTGTAATTGGAGTTAAGCTGAATTGCTATTCGCACCTTGTATTTCTAAAGCCCAAATCATCTGAACTAAACAATTGCTATGCTTGCACCCCCTTTCCTCATTTCATTTCATTTTGTTTTTCCATTTTTCTACACGTTTCATTTTTAATTTTTAAAAATATCAAATATCATCATAAAATTCCACAAAAATTCCTGAACATCATTAAAGCATTTAGAAATTTTTTTATATTTTTATATATTGATTTTATGACCTTTTTGCCCCTGTTCCACAATTTTCTTTGATTTTCTTTTGTGTGCATTCTTAAGGTGGTACATAATTTTGTGCATTTTTTTTCTTGATCATTAAAAATAGTTTTGATTTGCTTTTTTTGCATTGAGTCACTAACATCTTGAAGTATGTCCTATGATTTTCATTTTATTTTTTAGATCATTTTATGACATGTTTAGATGTCCATCTTTGCATTACTTTGCATGTGTATCCAACTTGACTTAAGTGCATTGTATAAAGCCTTTTTGCCTTGATTTCTTGCATGCTATTTTGGTATATGATTCACTTCTGACTTGTGTATCTTTAAAACATGTTTGCTTAATTTCCTTGAGTTCATTTAATTTTTGTGTGATGCATTACATTTGAAGCATATTGACATGTCATATCCTTGTAACTTTTGTGCATGTTTACATGATTTCTTTTGTACATACTTGCATGATCATTTGCATATTTGGTGAACCATTCATGTGACATAATAGGTCATTGATACATATTATATGTCATCTTTGCATGTTGATTGTCATTTGAACCTTGTGCACCTTTAACATGTTGTGTTTGCACTTTCCTTTCTTTTGAACTTCCATTTCAATTCTACTTCTTCTATCACTTTTTAAATGTCTTGATGTGTTATGCATGAACACTTGTGAGATGTTTGTGAATCATTTTTCATTTTATTTCAATTCTGATCCTAAGATTACATGTTCCATTTATGCATGTTTCTTTCATTTCTTTTCATCTTTTATTTCCCTTTTCTTATGATAGCATGTTTTAATGCCATGGATGATGATTGTGGGTTGTTCACTTGAACTTGCTTGATGATAATTACTTGTTTTCCATATGATGCACATTCTGGTTGTGGTTATAGGATTTGATTTCTCATCTAATTCTTTTGAGTTTTATGGTGCATTAAATGTTCTTTTACTTCTTATACTTCTTATACATGTTTACTAACCATGTAGGGGCTTTGGTAAGTTGCAATTGAGTGTGGATAAGAAATCCACATTCAAACTTCTATCCTCTCATCTCTTTTACAATTCCATCTTGTGTTTTTGTTAAGCACTTATGTGCTTTCTTTTAATAACTCATCACTTCCCCTTTTTGAATTACAATTCATCTTCTAACTTAGAAGTGAATTGTTTAATTCATTCTTTCTTTAGACTTTATGTTGAAACCTCACAAACCCTTAGGATCACTCCCTTAACTAATCAATTAGGATTGAGTCTTAGATCACATAGATTTTACCTTTCTTCCTCTCTTGAGTCTCTTTTGTCATCTTAAAGAAAATTCAAAATATGTAATAAAGGTAGGCATTTATTGCATTTAGGCCTTTCATATAAAGAAAAGATTATAAGAGGTCTTCTCTTATTATCTTAGAATGTGTAGCATATAGCCCATCTTGGGTCAATGTGTTATACATTTGATCTTGTATGAGGGACTTAAATGCAATACTTGTTGAAGATACAAATAATAAAAAACACTTCTTCATTTCATAATCAACAAAAACACTTAATAAATACAAGTATGCTAGTGTGTTTGAACCTTGATAATTGGAACTAAGTGTGAGGGTCTTCTTCATTCTTAGTGTGCTTTCTTATCCATTCCATCTTGGAATGTGAGGATGTACACATTCCAATGACTAAGATTTAGATACACTATCATACGCAAACAAATAAAAAGAAACTTCTAAAAGACAAAAACAAACAATGACGTCTTTCCTTCGGGAATTCTTTTCTCATCTCACTCATTCTTATCGTACGAACGCGCTCCTACTCGTTCTCTTGCAAGATGGTAACGCACTCGGACCAGCGAGCCTGCAACACCTGAGCTAGAACGTTAGCCGTTCCTTAAAAAACATAAACAATCCATCCCTAGTGAGGGGAACTACGTCGCTCTGATTCTCATGTTCCCGATGAGATACGTAGGCAGTGGGGTAGGGCCCATGCGAGCACTTCTTTTATTTTCCCTATATTTGTTTCTCTTTCTTTCTCCTTTCTTTCTCTCAGTTCCTTTTCCAGTATCCTTTTTATCACCCTTTGATCGAGACAAGCAAGCGTGGATCCCATCGGGTATGATGGACGCGTGGGGGTGCTAATACCTTCCTCTCGCGTAACCGACTCCCGAACCCATTTCTCTTGGTCGCAAGACCATGCTCTTTCCTTTCTCTTCAGGTTTATGCGGTGTTTCCTTTCCCTCTCGTGGGATAAATACACATTGCTGGCGACTCTGTTCGGTGCCACTTTCGCGTTTGTACTAGGATGAAAATCCCGGGAGCGACAGCTAGGGACTCTGCTGGGGATTTAACCCAGAATCTCTGGTTTCCTTAGCGAGTCAATCCTAGCGCTTGTCTGTTTTTCTTTCATTGGGTGTTTACTTTTTTGCGGTATTTACTGTCATATTGTATTGCTATTTACTGTATTGCTGCTTTACTGTACTTTATTGTATTTATCGCATTTACTGCTTTACATATCATTATTATGCTGGACTGTGCTGTTGTTTTCTGTTTGGCGAGACGGGTGTTCTGAGATATGAGCCCACTACCAAGGCTTGAGTACGCAAATAAGTATTAGAGTGGATAGTCGTGACGCTTGCGTGGTGGTGACCACGTATTGTTGTTCATGAGACCCACAACCAGACGAGGTTCTATCAGGAGCTTTCTGCTACTGCATGTTATGCAGGCCAGTAGTTATTCTCTTGAGGAACTGTCGACTCCAGTGACCACTCCCGAGGACTCAATTGCGGCACTCCTCCCGAGATGTGACAGTGGCAGACCACATTCTGTGGCAAACCCATTGCACATTCTCGACCCGAGGACCCAATGCTGGGAACTTGCCATAGGGTTTCCTTTTTGGAAAGAGAATCAGTGGAGGCACTCCTCGATTGGCGATAGTACTGTACCCCGAGGGATGAATGTACTATTGCTTCTCGACCTCAGTGCCAGAAGCTGAGGACCTTTCGTTTTGGAGAATCAGTTGAGGCCTCCTCGATTGATGATGATGCCAAACCAGAAATGGTGAAAGTATCATCATTTCTCGACCTGAGAGCCCGGGATACTGAACATCCTAGTACCCACATGTGAGAAGGGCGGGTTATTTACAGGTTTGCAGGAAACCATAACCACCTACATACCCGGTTTTCTATCATCGTCGCTCACAAGGAAGTTTCATCCTATTGTATTCAGATGGTTTTTTATCTATGGTTCTATATTGTTCTCAGAGCTACACTGACACCGTTCACAGTTCAGCACAGACACCTGATTACCTGATCACATTGCCCTTTGCATTGCATTATCATATCCTAATATACATGTTTATTCATTTCCAGGTGCATATTTTACCCTTGATTCCAATCATCAGGTCCCCGTAAAGATGAACACTAAAGAGAGGAAGAGCATCATCAGCTACAAGTTCCTTACGCCTACTTTGGGCCCTATTATTATGCTGAAGGGAATGGCGAGCCCTGCAGTACGAGAAGCTTTTGAAGAGAAATATGGGTGGATTTTATCTGTGGTCTGTAATGTCAGTGATTATGAAGCCAGAGGTCTCCATACGTTGATGCAGTTCTATGATCCGCCTCTGAGGTGTTTTGTATTTCCAGACTATGTGTTGGTTCCTAGCTTGGAGGAGTATTCCAACATGTTGGGGATTGCTATCAAGGAGGAACCCCCTTTCTTTGGATCGGTAGGAGATCTTGACTTTGGAAAGGTGGCTGGTGCTCTTTATTTAAGCAAATCAGAGTTAGACGCTAATGATTAAGAAGGCCCAGGAAGCAGCTAAAGGCGAGAATTGGGTTGTTTTTAATGCTTTGCTATCTCTTTGTATATACGGCATAGTGTTGTTTCCCAACGAGCCGGATTTCATTGATGCGGACGCCATACAGATATTCATGATGAAGAATCTGGTGCCAACACTACTGGGAGATCTTCACTACTCTTTGTACAACCGAAACGAAAAGAAAAGAGGAGGGATAATTCGTTGCTGTGCACCTTTGTTCTATAAGTGGTTTACAGGCCGCTTACCACAATCAGGGGCTTTTGTGGATTCCAAAGATTCTCTAGAGTGGAAACAGCGTTTAATGGGATTAGTGGCCAAGGACATCATATGGGTAGATCATGGGCTGATTGGCAAGAATATTATCCACAGCTGTGGTAGGTTCCCTAATTTCCACTGATAGGAAGAATGGGTGGAATTAACTACAATCCTTCTTTGGCCATTCGGCAGTTTGGGTATGCCCTGATGGGTCCGCCTATTAAGAGAGATGTAGAGGAGTCCCTTTATTTTCATACATCAGATGGTTGGGAAACAACACAGAAAGCTTCTGAAAGCTGGGGTAGCATACTGAAAAAGGGGAAAGTTGCTCTAGGCAAGCCTAACAACCGGGTTTATCCAGCATATGAAGAGTGGGTGAAGAAAAGAGTTGAAGATTTTCTCTTGCCTTTTGGTAAGGCACCCCTTTTGTATCCGGAGAATGAGAAAGCAAGAAGCACCGCTACTGTGGAAGAAGTTGACAAGTTGCAAGCCTTGGCGAAAAAGCTTCAAGGAGAGAATTTTGAGTTAAGTAGCCGTCTTCAGAATGCTCTACATACCAACAAGGAGCTGGAGCGGAAAGCCCAAGATGCTGAACGAATCCTAGCTGCAAAAGAGAAAGACTTTGCTGGAAGAGCTCAACATTTCCAAAAGATTAGTAAAGGTGCCGACGCTGTTACTCAAGCTCACAAGCAAACCAAACAGGCCTTAGCGCAGAACAAAGAGAAGTTATCTAAGTTTCAGCAAGCTTGGGATGAGGTCAGGCTCGAGAATGCTGAATTACGGGAACAGTTGCAGATTAAAGACGAAGAACTTAAGAAGGCACATGAGCAGAGGAGAAGGTATCGAGAAAGTCTCGGTAAAAGTCAAGAACAGTTAGAAGAAGCCAGAAGAGAGCTGAAGAATACCAAGAAAGAGCTTGAAGAAGTCATGATAGAAAGGGAGATACTCAAGACGCAAGCTGGCATAAAAAGACACAAAGGAGTGTGCGATGACGAAGCTTTGATGCTGCATATGGGTTCCTTAACAGAAGCTCTCGAGAAAAGGGATGTTTTGATCAAAGAGATGATTGAAAAGCCGAATCACCAGCGTACTCGCATACTCTTTGAGGAAATCAAATGCACAAGTGATAAGCTGAAGAACGTGGAATTGTCAGATTCATGTTCTTTGTTTTCTTGTATTTTGTTGTTAATGGTTACCATCAGGCTTGTTGATGGATCCATCTTTCCTTTGTACTTCAGTTATTGATGAATCTCTTTTGAATGTATTTGAACACTTTGTCGAATGGGGATGAGCAGTTTTATTCAGAATTAGTCATTATCAGATATCTGTACACAAGCACATGACCACGACATGTCTCTTTATATCACGATTTATGGTCTTCAGATTTCCGTGGTCAAGGTTGGAATCAGGGTGTAAGCCACCTCGGAAATGATAAACATGACATTTGCATTTGCATGGCATGTCATTTTTTGCATTGCAGGTTTTCTTTTTTGCAGGCGCCTGCTAACCTTTATTTGGTTTTCAGGCACGATAGCTGATACCCCGGTTCATCGATATACTACCCGACGCAATCAAGCAAGAGTCATGGAGCAAGTTCAGACTGAGTTAGCTGATTTGAGGGGAAGGATGGAACAGTTCGTGAACCTTATGCAGGGGATTGCTCAAGGACAGCAGGAGTTGAGGACTGGTCAAGAAAACATGAGGATTGGACAAGAAGCTATGAGAACCACTATCCAGAGGCTAGAAACTGAAATCCCAAATCGCACTGTGCGCACTCCTCCTGTTGGCACAATCCCTGCTGGTGGAGTACATCTGGGATTTGATAACAATGAGGATGGTCAAGATGACCAGTTCACTGCATTCAACAATGACATGGGTTTCTATAATGACGACCGAAAGTACGAAGGGTTAGATGAAAGACTCAAGGCTATTGAGAGCCAAAATCCTCTGGGAATTGATGTAGAAGACATGGGTCTCGTGCAGGGTGTGCGAATCCCTCCCAAGTTCAAGCTTCCTGCTTTGGATAAGTACAACGGCAGTACCTGTCCCAAAACATATTTGCAAGCTTACAATCACAAGGTTGCCGCTTATACTGATGACCAGAAGCTCTGGATGTATTTTTTCCAGGATAGCCTGTCAGGCGCCTCCCTGGAATGGTATGTTAAGCTGGACAGGGTTCATATCAAGAGCTGGAAAGATTTGTGCGTTGCGTTTCTGAAGCAGTATCAATATAACTTGGATATGGCACCTAATCGTACTCAGCTGCAGAGTATGACTCAGGATCCTAAGGAGGGCTTTAAGCAGTACGCACAAAGATGGAGGGAATTGGCTGCACGAGTTCAACCACCTTTGGGTGATCGTGAGATGGCTGATATGTTCATGAGCACACTCCAAGGGTCGTATTTGGATAGATTGGCTGCGTGTCCTTCCACAGGGTTTGCTGATATTGTTGTTGCTGGGGAACGGATAGAGAGTCTGATGAAATTGGGTAAGATTCAAGATGACGGTGGGACTGGTGCTTCGAGTTCGAGAAAACCCTTTGCCAATGGATCAAGGAAAATAGAAGGGGAGTCCAGTGCTGTGCATAGAGGAGGGGGCAGAGGCAGGAGTCAGTCCTATCATCAGGTGGATGCTGTAACCATTCCGGTTCCAGCTGGACAGCAAGCTCCAGATCAGCAAGGTAGACCCCGATTCCAGAATAACAGACCAAGGGACCGTAAGTTTGATCCTTTGCTTATGTCATATACTGCTTTGTTACCACAACTGCTCAAAGAGAAGTTGGTTGAACTACGGACTATGAGACCGCTAGACTCCGGAAAATTGCCTCAGGGTTATAATGCCAACGCTAGATGTGAATTTCATTCTAGCGTGCAAGGTCACTCGATAGAGAAGTGCTGGGCTTTTCACCATAAGGTTCAGGACCCGATTGACGCAAAAGCTATTAATTTCTCTAAGCCGCCGAATGTTCGTGATAATCCAATGCCCCATCATGGAGGTGCAAGCATGAATGCTATTTCTGATGGTGAGAAACTGAATCTGATTACTGATGTGAATTTGGTAAAGACTCCGCTGTTGATTGTAAAAGAGCATTTGTTAAAAGGAAAAGTGTTTCCTGGATGTGGCTCTGATTGTGAAGATTGTTCGATACAAATTAATGGCTGCAGTAAGTTGAAAGTTGGACTGTAGGATCTTATGGATGAAGGAAGACTTCAGTTTGATAAGATAGAGAGAGAAAAAGATGTTTCTGCCATTACTATTTACTATTATCCAGTTGAGATACAGGTGCCTGTTGAGGAGCCTGTTGCTATCATCGTGCCCGAGAGGCCGAGATCAGTTACGATTATAGTTCCTGAATCGGCTGCTTATGTGTCTAATAGAGAAGTTCCCTGGCGATATGGAACTGATACTCATCAAGGAGGAAGTCAACAGAAAGTAGAGGCTGTTGGTACCAGTATTGAGAATATCAGTGGACCAAGTGGTTTCACCAGAAGTGGTCGACTGTTCGCTCCCCAGACTCTAAGAAGTGATAAAGAAGCTGAAGCCGCTGCAAGAGTAAAAGGAAAACAGGTTGTTGATGACAAGGTGCCTGCTCAGGAAGAAGACCCTAAAGTCAATTTTGATAATGATGTTGAGGAATTTATGAGGGTTATCAAAAAGAGTGATTACAAGATCATTGACCAGCTTAATCAAACACCCTCTAAAGTTTCGATATTATCCCTGCTAATGAGTTCAGATGCACACCGGGATGCTTTGTGGAAAGTTTTGAACATGGCATATGTTCCCCAAGAGATTACGATGAATCAGTTGGAGGGAGTAATTTCTAATGTGAATGTGAGCCACGGGTTGGGGTTTACGAACAGGGATTTGACACCAGATGGACGTAATCACAATAAAGCACTGCACATCACACTTGAATGCAAAGGAGCTGTTTTGTCGCATGTGCTGGTTGACACAGGTTCTTCCTTGAATGTGTTACCCAAAAAGGCCCTGATGAAAATTGAAGTAGATGGATTGGTTCTGAGACCCAGTGATCTGATTGTGAGAGCTTTTGATGGATCCCAAAGATCGGTGTTTGGAGAGGTTGAACTACCAATACAGGTTGGTCCACAGATATTCAAGATGATCTTTCATGTTATGGACATTCAGCCTGCTTATAGCTGTTTGTTGGGCCGACCATGGATTCACGCAGCGGGCGCAGTTACCTCAACACTTCATCAGAAGCTCAAGTATGTGTTCGAGGGTCAAGTGGTTACTGTTTGCGGCGAGGAAGATATATTTGTGAGTAATCTATCCACTTTCAAATATGTGGAAATGGATGGAGAAATTCATGAAACCCTGTGCCAGTCTTTCGAAGCCCTGAATATCAATAACTTACTAGAATCTACTTCAGCAGCAGTGGTGTCGAATGTGCCAGCTGGACCAAGTACGTCAATCGTGTCCTATAAGCAGGCCAGAGAAGTGGTCGAAAGCGGAAATGCCCAGGGTTGGGGTAAAGCTATTGACGTGTTCGTGAAAGAAGATAAGTTTGGCATTGGATACCAGCCGGGCCGAACGCCAGTTCCCCGATTCCGTGGGCCAATTAATTTCAACAGTGGAGGAATTATCAACCCTAATCAGTCCTGCTCAGCAATAGAATACGACACGGAAAGCTCAGATTATCTGGACAGATGGGTGTATTCACTGGCTCCAGGCGAGGCATTGCAAAACTGGTCTAGTGAAGAAATCATTCATGTTGTACACCATTCAGAGTAATAATTCTTGTCTTTCATAATGTATAAAATCCCACACTCTGCCCAAGGTGTGAGGATCCATTTGTAGGGCCACCATATTTTCTCATATAATGTTCAAATATCAATAAAAGGACGTTTTTGTTTACAAATTTGTGTTCCTTTATTCTTTCTTTATTTTTATTTTTGCACAAAGAAAATTAAAAATGATATGCCGGGTTTAGATACAGACATAGTTGTGCATAGACTACCATTGAAAGAGGATTGTCCATCGGTCAAGCAAAAGCTACACAGAACAAAACCAGAAATGGCTTTGAAGATCAAGGAAGAGGTACAGAAACAGTTTAATGCAGGTTTTCTGGCAGTAACCGACTATCCTCCTTGGGTGGCCAATATAGTACCGGTGCCGAAGAAAGATGGCAAGGTCAGAATGTGTGTGGATTACAGAGATCTCAACAGGGCGAGCCCTAAAGATGACTTTCCACTCCCTCATATTGACGTGTTGGTTGACAATACTGCTCAGTTTTCAGTGTTCTCATTTATGGATGGATTCTCTGGGTACAATCAGATAAAGATGGCGCCTGAAGACATGGAGAAGACCACATTCATTACCCCGTGGGGTACCTTCTGTTACAAAGTAATGCCTTTTGGGTTGAAAAACGCAGGGGCAACTTATCAAAGAGCAATGGTGACGTTATTCCACGATCTGATTCATAAAGAGATCGAATGCTACGTGGATGACATGATTGCTAAATCAAAGACAGAAGAGGAACATCTGATCAACTTGAAGAAGTTGTTTGAGAGGCTGAGGAAATTCAGGTTGAGACTGAATCCTAACAAGTGTACTTTCGGCGTGCGGTCTGGAAAATTGCTTGGTTTCATTGTCAGTGAAAAAGAAATAGAGGTTGATCCTGCTAAGGTGAAAGCTATACAAGATATGCCTGTACCGAGAACTGAGAAAGAAGTTCGTGGCTTTTTAGGGAGATTGAACTACATTTCAAGGTTCATATCTCACCTAACTGCCACTTGCGAACCGATATTCAAAATGCTAAGAAAAGATCAAACGGTCAGGTGGAATGATGATTGTCAAAATGCATTCGATAAAATAAAAAGATATTTGCAGGAACCTCCGATTCTGATGCCTCCAGTTCAAGGGAGACCACTGATTATGTACTTGACAGTGCTCGAAGGATCCATGGGTTGTGTTCTCGGTCAACACGACGAGACAGGTAGGAAAGAACATGCTATCTACTACCTGAGCAAGAAGTTTACAGATTGTGAATCGCGTTATTCAATGCTTGAGAAGACATGATGCACACTCGCATGGGCCGCCAAGCGATTGAGACAATACATGCTCACACATACAACCCTGTTGATCTCAAAATTGGATCCGGTCAAGTATATTTTTGAGAAACCAGCACTTACAGGCAGAGTTGCAAGATGGCAGATGGTGCTGACAGAGTACGATATTCAATTTACTTCGCAAAAAGCAATCAAAGGAAGTATACTGTCAGATTATCTGGCGCAACAGCCTCTTAATGATTACCAGCCCATGAGATTTGATTTCCCTGATGAGGACATCATGTTTCTCAAAGCAAAAGACTGCGAGGAACCACTTCTGGAGGAGGGGCCTGACCCTGAATCCAAATGGAGTTTGATGTTTGATGGGGCAGTTAATATGAATGGGTGCAGAGTTGGTGCAGTTCTCATTACGCCAGAAGGTGTTCACATGCCCTTCACTGCCCGAGTAACTTTCGGGTGTACCAACAATGAAGCAGAATACAAAGCTTGCATACTAGGGATCGAGGAGGCGATCGATTTACGAATCAAGACCCTCGATATCTTTGGTGATTCAGCACTGGTAATCAATCAAGTAAAGGGAACTTGGCACACACACCAACAGAATTTGATTCCGTATAGAGATTATACGAGGAGATTGCTGACATTCTTTACAACTGTCAAGTTATACCATGTTCCCCGCGATGAGAATAAGTTTGCAGACGCCTTGGCCACTATATCTTCGATGATCAAAGTGCATGGTTGGAACTTTGTGCCCAGGATTGATGTATCTCGTCTTGATAGACCTGCTTTTGTGTTTGATGTTGACGCAGTGTCTGACGACAAGCCTTGGTACCATGACATTAAATGCTTCTTGAAAAATCAAGAATACTCGCCTGGGGCATCTTCCAATGACAAGAAGACATTAAGAAGGCTAGCTGGTAGTTTCTTCTTGAACAAAGATGGCGTGCTGTATAAGAGAAATTTTGACACGGTTCTGCTCAGATGCGTGGATAGACACGAGGCAGACTTGTTGATGATTGAAGTGCACGAAGGCTCTTTCGGTACCCATGCCAGAGGACATGCGATGGCTAAGAAATTGTTGAGATTGGGGTATTATTGGCTGACCATGGAGTTAGATTGTTGCAAGTATGCTCGCAAGTGTCACAAATGCCAGATCTATGCAGATAAAGTGCACGTTCCTCCCAATCCGTTGAGTATCATGTCCTCTCCGTGGCCATTTGCAATGTGGGGCATTGACATGATCGGGAAAATTGAGCCTACTGCTTCAAACGGCCATGTTTCATCTTGGTCGCCATTGATTATTTCACTAAATGGGTTGAAGCAACATCTTATGCCAATGTCACTAGGCAAGTGGTGGCTCGTTTCTTAAAAAGGGATATCATTTGTCGTTATGGAGTTCCCGAAAGAATCATTACTGATAATGGTTCCAATTTGAATAATAAGATGATGGCTGAGTTATGCCGGGACTTCAAAATCGAGCACCACAATTCTTCTCTGTACCGCCCGAAGATGAATGGCGCGGTCGAAGCGGCCAACAAAAATATCAAGAAGATTGTGCAGAAGATGGTTGTCACGTACAAAGATTGGCATGAGATGTTACCATTGGCTTTGCATGGGTATCGAACATCAGTCCGCACGTCCACTGGGGCAACGCCCTACTCACTTGTATACGGTATGGAGGCAGTTCTGCCGGTAGAAGTTGAGATCCCCTCTCTCCGAGTATTGATGGATGTAAAATTAGATGAAGCCGAATGGGTACGAGCCAGATTCGACCAGCTGAGCCTTATTGAGGAGAAGCGACTAGCAGCAGTATGCCATGGCCAGCTATACCAGCGCAGAATGAAGAGGGCATTCGATCAAAAGGTTCGACCTCAAGTATACAAGGTTGGAGATGTGGTAATCAAGAGAATACTTCCTCCGGGTATAGATCACAGGGGCAAATGGACACCTAATTATGAAGGTCCATTCGTGGTTAAAAAGGTTTTCTCGGGTGGAGCCTTATTACTGACAACCATGGATGGTGAAGACTTTTCATCCCCTGTTAATTCAGATGCAGTTAAAAAATACTTCGTATAAAGAGACCCGCTGGATAAAAGAAAAAAAGAATCCAGGCAAAAAAGGGCATCCCGGCGAACCGAAAACAGAATAAAGGTTCGGGCAAAAATTAGGGATATAATAAAGAATTGTACGCCCGGTAAGTTGAAAACCCGAAAGGGCAACTTAGGCAAAAATGGGTATCCCGGTGGATTGAAAACCTGAAAAGGCGATTCACGCAAAAGAGGGATTGAAGCGAATGACTGCAGTCTGAATTAATCTGTACGTTTTCTACTCTTCAGCAAACTGGCAAATTCCAAAGGAGGAATTGGTCCGACCACGAGCTTCCGAAGGCGAAGATAATTAGGAGAGTTGGAATACATACTGGCTATAACAGAATCAGAAATCAGTTGGAATCCAATTTCCACATTATCATTAGGATAGATTTCTTTTCTCAATTTTATGGCAATCGCCTCTTTCAGGGGTTTGCTTCTGATTGTAAATTCGCCAATTTTTGGCATTTCATCAATAAAATTGAATATTCAGTCACGAGCTTTTATTTTCATTTTACTGTTTTGTTTGCAAAAACGTCTGATTTTTGATAATAAAACGTTACTTTGAAAATATCTTGGCCTTGGAAAAACATGCACAAAGACAATTGAAATTACTTTGCTTGTTGGACAACCTTGGATGGTGGACTCAAAAGACCACGCAATATCCTGGGGCATGTGCATATTCTTTTTCTGTTGCAGGTAATGAGTAAGATCGATCCAAACAGCATGATCGTAACCACGAGCATATATTTGCTATGACTTGATACTGTTGTATCTCATTAAGTCAATTCTTCCATTCAAGAGTTTCCACCGAATTTCGTGACGGCAACGGTGGTCGAAGATGGAATTCTTCTGTGTTGATAACGGTTATTAATGCAGTAAATACTCCAGGTCAATAACGAGTGTCAATCCTCCAGTACCTTGCAGACGATGTGAAGGGTAATTTAAGACAGAGTGTTCGTATAAGAGTTTGAAAACGCTTGGTTTTCTATAAAATCCTCTTAAGAGACGAAACTGTTAGTACTAACATCCCTTGTGGAGTTTACTCTTGGCAGGATGTACTAGCAAGTGGTAGTATCATATCTCCCGCAGGTTTCAGCATGTGAAATTTGTCAAAGAATAATCCCCAGCGGAGTTATTGACCATCCCGTGCATGGGGCATATTATCTCCCCAGCAAAGGATACTCCCGATCTACTATCCCCAGTAGAGTTTGAAGATGTTTGGTCTTCTGTAAAATCCTCTCGAAGGGCGTTCCCCAGCACGAGACGCTTTAAAGCATTTTTTCTCCAGCAGAGTGTGTTATAAACTCATTATCCCCAGCAGAGTCGTCAAAGAGAAAGTTCGCCCGACATGGGGCATTGTGACATTTATCCTAAACTCAACAGTCATCTTCCCCAGCAGATTACCGAGGAATTGCTTTGGGTTTCCCTAACAATAGGGACTTTTTCTCAGTATGTTGCAACGGATTGTCTTTCAACTAAGATTTGGATATCCCCCGCAGAGCAGCCCTGATCCCTAGAAAGATCGTATCTCCGGTAATGGTACCCCCATAGAGTTCAGCATTGAATCTTGTCTACTATACTCCCCAGCCGAGTCGCGGTAATTTCCCCAGCAAGGTCCAAAGAGATCGACAGAATCTCTCCTTCAGCAAGGTGTCAACATATGATATTACCCAGCAGGTGGTGTAATTCTCAGCAGTGTTCATTTACAATCCAGAGTCCAATTTATTTTGGCATGCGTACAGTTTGTTCATGTTATTCCAGCAGGTGGAGTAATCATTTGGCAATTTTGAGCTTCCAATGACAGTTTGGTAAGCACCAAAGTCCAACGACAGTTTGGCGAAGCTTCCAACGACAGTTTGGTAAGCACCAAAGTCCAACGACAGTTTGGCAAAGCTTCCAAAGCCGGTTTGGTAGGCACTGAAATCCAACGACAGTTTGGTAAAAGCTGCAAAAGTCCATCTGAAGATGGCAAGTTTGAGATTCTAACGACAGTTTGGTAATCCTAAAAGTCCAACGACGGTTTGGCAGAAGTCCAACGACAGATTGGCAGAAATCCAGCACAGATTGGTGAAAGTCCAACGACAGTTTGGAAGAAAGTCCAACGACAGATTGGCAGAGCAGCTAAAGTCCATCGACGGTATGGCAAGCCAGTAGTCGCCTGGCGTCGTTCAAAAAGACGTTGTTGAAAGTCCATCGACGGTATGGCAAGCCAGTAGTCGTCTGGCGTCGTTCAAAAAGACATTGTTCTCTCCGACAATGTTTCATTGAAGATTCAATCCAGCAGTCCTGTTGGGTTTATATCCCTTTTGTTCTTCATCATCCAGAGCAAATTTTTGGTTATATTTGGTATTCAATCGCTATATACCTTGAAAGTCTGAAAGCAATCGCTTTCAGGCATTCAGGTCTACAGCGTTTGAATATGGGCAGCTGTAATACCCCAAAATTTGCTCTCCCTTTTTGGCATCATAGTTTAGCATTATCATATATCATATCATATCCATCTCATTAGCATTGCATTGCATTTAACATAGAAAAATGAAGCATAGCATCCCTCTTACCATCAAGGCATGTGATCAAGTGAAAGGTGGGCAATCAAGGGATCATTCAAAGCACAAAAAGGTCAGTCAAGTTGCCCCAAGGCAAGCCAAGAGGCCTCTCATGTCTCATATTATCTCTATTGACCATCCAAAAGCTCAAGGAAGTGAGATTCAATAGGAGATTGAAACAATACATACTTCATCATGCAAGAGGTTCAAAAAACTGAAGGAAAATCCTCAAAAGAGATAGTTCATTGATCCAAAGTCATCCTCAAATGGCATTTCTCAATATCCTTTAAGAGGATGCACATCATACTCTGAGGAATTTGAAATTGAAGACTGCACATTTTTCTCCTAGGAGGTGGGCACCAAAACTAGGGTTTCCAATAAAATCAGGGTATCTTTGATTTTTTGGACCAAACTTGATGTCATGGTATTCTATATGTCCCTAAGTGTATGTATGTGGAAAATTGCTTCTCAATTGGTTTTAGAAGTGGTTCAATTGGAAGAAAGATAAAAAATCAGAGAAATTGGGGCCAAGTCAAACAATCAGAGGGAAAAGTCAACTCTTGACTTTTTGAGACCAAAATCATGAAATTCATGTTATATGTGACCAATGTACAAAATTTGATCAAGAAACTCCAAAGGAATCATAAAAAAATCAAGATGTGGAAAGTTGCCATTTTTGGAAGAGGTAGGGTTACTAAAAATAGTAATTTTGGACCATTTTGGACCACACTTTGAACCAAGGCCATTTAAAATTGAAGCACCAAATGAAAATTCCACTCGGCCACAACAAAAGATCTTGCTTTAAGCTTCAAATCCATGTGTAGAACATCTCCATTGGATAAATATTGAGGGAGATATGATGGATCAAAGTTCGAAGAAAGTAGGCCAAAACTAGGTCATGACCAAGTATTTTCAGGTCACGCGCACATCATTTCCTCAAACAGTTGGTGTGCCAAATGTTCACTCATTTTTCTCAATGATAAAATCTCCAAATGAAAATCTTTTCAACATCAAAGTTGTTCCTTGTACTGTCTTCTTCATGATTCGTGTTGAACAAAATGCCATTTGATCAAAGGTTAAGGAGTTATGATGACTCAAAGTATGGTCAAGGCAACTGAAATTTGACTAGGTCACAGCCAAGTCATGCCACACATGCGCGCATTCTGCAGCATTTTAAGCCAGTCTTGAGTTCCTATGTTTGAAGCTCATTTTCAATATGTTGCAAGTCTCATTTTCACTTCTTTTCAACATCAAAGTTGTTGTACCATGTACACACTTTGAAATGGTACCAAGATCACTCATGTCCATGGCTTGAAGAGAGAGATATCCATGCGCAAACTTCACTATTTCCAACTGAGGAATCACATAAGAGTTAGCAGTTTGGTTTAGACATTCATCAAATAATCCATGAACTTTATTTCCACATTTGGTCAAGCACATATCACCTACACAATGTTTAACATCACGTGCCTTGCATGAAAATAGAGAGAACAACTTGTTGAGCAAGTTTCTGCCACAACAGCCTTACCATTCCAAGCTTCACTCTTCACTTCCACCATAGCACACCATGAATCACCATCACCATAGCAAAACCAACCTCACTCGCCCCTAACTAACTTGACTCAGTTAGTTAGGGTGCACTCAGTTTAACCATGCTAACTCATTTAACTCAACTCACTAAACCATGATTAAATCTCACTATAAATAGAAAATTCCCTCTCTAATTTCATTTTGAACTTCATTTTCACACATTCACTTCAGAAACACTCTATTCTTCTCTCTCAATTCCACCATTGCCACTGATTCTCGAGCTCTACCTTGTTCATTCCACTTCAACGCTCTCTCTGATTCTCTCTCAAGTTCTCCACAGTGATACTTGTTTGGAGCATGGTTTCAACCTCTTCTCCATTGAATCATCATCAAGTTCTACATCTCAGCCTTTATTTGGCCAAGTGAAGATTGTAGAAGAGACAAGACCTCTGGTTTTCTGAAGAACACTTCAAGATTTCAAAACTTCAGGTACGAATCTCCACCATTATAAACCTAATGTGAAGTTGTTTTCAGGTTCTTGAAGCTTCTTATAAGCTCAAGAACTTGTCCGGCTAGTTGATAGGCCTTTAGAGGTATAGTGCACAACTTAGGGCTTGCTTTAATCTCCTCTGTTTTCTCTGTGTGTGATTGTTATGTGAAAAATGATGTTAGATTCATGATGTGCATAGCGTAAGCTTCATTTTGATACCACGTTTGTGCATTTTGGTGAGAATTGAGGTTGCAGACGGTGGCGGTGTGACCGGAGAAGGTGACCGGAGGTCATCTCCGGCCAGTGACTGTAATTGCTAGGGTTTCACTATGTTTTAATCGTGGCCTTTGATTGTTCTTAATCCTACGCTCCAAAATGTGCCAACACATAAAAAAAAAGCGTGCAAGTCACATGCCAATTTTCTAAACTCACTTAAGCTTTGTGTGGCATGGTACACGATAGGGAGTGTGGACATTCACATGTGTGCGTTGATGTTGTTTACTTTGACTTTGGTTTGACCCTGACTTAATCCAATGGCATGTAGTGTTTTGACCATTGTTGACTGAAGTGCGTGCTTGTTATCGTGTTCTGTGTGTAATTGGACTTAAGCTGAATTGCTATTCGCACCTTGTATTTCTAAAGCCCAAATCATCTGAACTAAACAATTGCTATGCTTGCACCCCCTTTCCTCATTTCATTTCATTTTATTTTTCCATTTTTCTACACGTTTCATTTTTAATTTTTAAAATTATCAAATATCATCATAAAATTCCACAAAAATTCCTGAACATCATTAAAGCATTTAGAAAATTTTTGATATTTTTATATATTGATTTTATGACCTTTTTGCCCCTGTTCCACAATTTTCTTTGATTTTCTTTTGTGTGCATTCTTAAGGTGGTACATAGTTTTGTGCATTTTTGTTCTTGATCATTAAAAATAGTTTTGATTTTATTTTTTTGCATTGAGTCATTAACATCTTGAAGTATGTCCTATGATTTTCATTTTATTTTTTAGATCATTTTATGACATGTTTAGATGTCCATCTTTGCATTACTTTGCATGTGTATCCAACTTGAATTAAGTGCATTGTATAAAGCCTTTTTGCCTTGATTTCTTGCATGCTATTTTGGTATATGATTCACTTCTGACTTGTGTATCTTTAAAACATGTTTGCTTAATTTCCTTGAGTTCATTTAATTTTTGTGTGATGCATTACATTTGAAGCATATTGACATGTCATATCCTTGTAACTTTTGTGCATGTTTACATGATTTCTTTTGTACATACTTGCATGATCATTTGCATATTTGGTGAACCATTCATGTGACATAATAGGTCATTGATACATATTATATGTCATCTTTGCATGTTGATTGTCATTTGAACCTTGTGCACCTTTAACATGTTGTGTTTGCACTTTCCTTTCTTTTGAACTTCCATTTCAATTCTACTTCTTCTATCACTTTTTAAATGTCTTGATGTGTTATGCATGAACACTTGTGAGATGTTTGTGAATCATTTTTCATTTTATTTCAATTCTGATCCTAAGATTACATGTTCCATTTATGCATGTTTCTTTCATTTCTTTTCATCTTTCATTTCCCTTTTCTTATGATAGCATGTTCTAATGCCATGGATGATGATTGTGGGTTGTTCACTTGAACTTGCTTGATGATAATTACTTGTTTTCCATATGATGCACATTCTAGTTGTGGTTATAGGATTTGATTTCTCATCTAATTCTTTTGAGTTTTATGGTGCATTAAATGTTCTTTTACTTCTTATACTTCTTATACATGTTTACTAACCATGTAGGGGCTTTGGTAAGTTGCAATTGAGTGTGGATAAGAAATCCACATTCAAACTTCTATCCTCTCATCTCTTTTACAATTCCATCTTGTGTTTTTGTTAAGCACTTATGTGCTTTCTTTTAATAACTCATCACTTCCCCTTTTTGAATTACAATTCATCTTCTAACTTAGAAGTGAATTGTTTAATTCATTCTTTCTTTAGACTTTAGGTTGAAACCTCACAAACCCTTAGGATCACTCCCTTAACCAATCAATTAGGATTGAGTCTTAGATCACATAGATTTTACCTTTCTTCCTCTCTTGAGTCTCTTTTCTCATCTTAAAGAAAATTCAAAATATGTAATAAAGGTAGGCATTTATTGCATTTAGGCCTTTCATATAAAGAAAAGATTATAAGGGGTCTTCTCTTATTATCTTAGAATGTGTAGCATATAGCCCATCTTGGGTCAATGTGTTATACATTTGATCTTGTATGAGGGACTTAAATGCAATACTTGTTGAAGATACAAATAATAAAAAACACTTCTTCATTTCATAATCAACAAAAACACTTAATAAATACAAGTATGCTAGTGTGTTTGAACCTTGATAATTGGAACTAAGTGTGAGGGTCTTCTTCATTCTTAGTGTGCTTTCTTATCCATTCCATCTTGGAATGTGAGGATGTACACATTCCAATGACTAAGATTTGGATACACTATCATACGCAAACAAATAAAAAGAAACTTCTAAAAGACAAAAACAAACAATGACGTCTTTCCTTCGGGAATTCTTTTCTCATCTCACTCATTCTTATCGTACGAACGCGCTCCTACTCGTTCTCTTGCAAGATGGTAACGCACTCGGACCAGCGAGCCTGCAACACCTGAGCTAGAACGTTAGTCGTTCCTTAAAAAACACAAACAATCCATCCCTAGTGAGGGGAACTACGTCTCTCTGATTCTCATGTTCCCGATGAGATACGTTGGCAGTGGGGTAGGGCCCATGCGAGCACTTCTTTTATTTTCCCTACATTTGTTTCTCTTTCTTTCTCCTTTCTTTCTCTCAGTTCCTTTTCCAATATCCTTTTTATCACCCTTTGATCGAGACAAGCAAGCGTGGATCCCATCGGGTACGATGGACGCGTGGGGGTGCTAATACCTTCCTCTCGCGTAACCGACTCCCGAACCCATTTCTCTTGGTCGCAAGACCATGCTCTTTCCTTTCTCTTCAGGTTTATGCGGTGTTTCCTTTCCCTCTCGTGGGATAAATACACATTGTTGGCGACTCTGTTCGGTGCCACTTTCGCGTTTGTACTAGAATGAAAATCCCGGGAGCGACACACAGCCCGAGCCATAGCTTGCATAGCAGCAGCTAAAGCAGCATCATTCCTTCCAGCCATATTCTGTTCATTTCCAATAACAACACTTATGGTTAAACAAAGAAGCTCACCCAAACACAACGACCAACAAGGACTGACACAACTGACACGGACTGGCACAGACTGACACAAACTAGCTCTGATACCACTTAATGTGACGCCCCCAATCTATACCCCCAATTAATTAAAGCAGTAAAAGGAAATTCAAAATTTCATCAGAGTATATTTAAATTATCATGGCATAGACGGGAAGAATCACATTATTTTGAAACAAACATACAACACCTGCTCATAAAGATATGCAACAGTGGGGTAGCAATCAACAGAGGAACTCAGTTCCTTACACCCACATTTCAGATTTTAGAATAAAAGCGGAAAATCTAAAACTGAATATCATATATATATATATATATATATATATATATATATCACATGAAAAGTTTGTCATACATCAAGTTATACATGCAGAAGCCAAAAGATATATATACATAATACACAATAATCACAAACGACCTCCCTAACTACCCGGTGTCACATATCAGAGCCGACCGACAAAAGAATGAAGTCCTAAGCTTCACAAAAAGACCTCCAGCAACTCTAATCTGCAATGTCTCGTAGAGCATTATAAAACAGCAGAAGGGTGAGAAAAACAATCATCATATAATTGCATACAATTATATATAACACAAAATACGCATATATACGGTTCTCACCACAACTCACACCCTAATTCAAACACAATACAACACAAGGTATAATTCATATTTCCATCACCAACACATATCCATATATCAATTTATCGATTCCATCCACAATTCCACACATAAACAAAACATTAATGATTTATGCAAA
Organism: Lathyrus tuberosus; assembly: GCA_022829125.1. Taxonomy (NCBI): domain Eukaryota; kingdom Viridiplantae; phylum Streptophyta; class Magnoliopsida; order Fabales; family Fabaceae; genus Lathyrus; species Lathyrus tuberosus. The sequence goes on from JALAZF010000213.1 coordinate 7,234,501, forward strand.
TGCAAGAGACCGACACCACGGCTCTATGCATATGCACATGCGGTACCGACTTCCATCAATTCTCAGCACCAGTTCACTCAGGAACTATTAGAACCATCGCTCGTTACTTAATGTAACTCCCCGTCGGGCATACGATGTTCCTCATCGCTCACACCTCTTTGTATAAGGCACACGATGTTTATGGATCGCTCACACCTCTTTGTATAAGGCACACGACCCGATCGCTCACACCTCTTTGTATAAGGCACACGATCGTCTATAATCATCGCTCACACCTCTTTGCATAAGGCACACGATGTTATAGCGGATTCCCTCTGGAATCAATCCGTCACTCAGGATGTCTCAAGAATGCATATCATGATGCTTAGCATACAATGACTCAAGACATTCAAATACACATATAAATGCATTCATCTCCATCAACAAAATCACACTTTGCACTTAAGCCCAAAACAATGCATTTAATTGCCATACAGCCACAATCATCACAACACCACCTAAACACATACATTTACATCATACAACAGCACCTTGCATGATACACATTAATTACGCACAATTACACGACAAAAGTCGACAAATCGACACTATTCCAAATTTCCGACATAATTAAATCGGCTAACAATTTCCAAATCATCATAATAAGAAAGTACAGCTCAATAGCTTTCCAACGATACCAAGAATGTAAAAATCGGATAAACGGAACCCAAGTTACGAAAGAAAAATGAAAACGATATTTTAAAAAATCCCATTTTACAATTTTCCTAACCATACGCGTATGACCCCTCTCATACGCGTATGGCAAAACCCCATACGCGTACCATACGCATCTCACCAAAAGGCCGGGAAAAGTGACATCTCATACGCGTATTGGCCCCAAAACTCGCCAATGATACGCGTATCGCCAAGGCCCATACGCGTACGAACATGCCCCATACGCGTATGATCTGGGCGAAATCAGAAATTCTGCAGATGTTTGATGAAGGTTGGGTGAGGAGAAAAATGAAGATATTAAGGTTGAGGATTGAATAAGAGGCAACCAATTTAGTGCACAGCCCCAATCAATTTGATTTTTGAGCCCAGTTTTTTTTTCATTGGCCGTTTGGAGCCTCTCCCCTTTTATCGATCTCCCTCTTCTCTTTTCAAAATAGTATTTTTTTTAATTTTGTTTGTTATTGGTGATGGGTTGTTTTCAAGTGCAGATTTTGTTGTCTTGTTGCTTTCTCTGCAGAATCGCAGGCTGTGCTGTGTGCATAGTTTGACCTGTTGTTGTTGGTTGTTGTGCAGTGAGAAATCGTTGTGGCATGGCCTTTGTGCAGGTCTTGCGCCGTTTTGGTATGGCGTGGGGGTCTTGGTATACTGAAGTTGTGTAAACATAGCTGGAATTTCCACAGATGGCAATGTACTATTTTTTTTAATTCATTTTTGGCATCTTGATTGTAAAATGGACTATGGGCTTTTGTAATGAAAAAAAAACAATTTTCTATTTTTTGTGATTTTTGGTGAATGTAATGGCCTTTGGATATGTTCAATTGAATTGAACTTGAAAGAAGGAAATTGGTTAAGAAAATAAATGATAGAAATGGCCATGGATATGGACTTTAAGAAAAGGTTAATGGATTTAGGGAAAATAATGGATAATGAATTTGGATACTTGGAATATGGATTTTGGATAAAGAATAAAAAGGATTTGAAATGGATTTAAAAATGGACATTGGATAGATTTGTGAAATGAGTTTAAAAAAAATGGAAATGGTTCATGAAGGAAATGGATAACCAATGGATTTAATGGATAACTTAAAAAAAGTGGTTTTTGAAATGAATATTTGAATTGAATTTGGATAAAGGTTTTGAATTTTATTTAGGGAAAATGGATGTGGATAAATTTAGATGCTTCAAATGGATAAGAATGAATAATGTTCTTGAACATTGAAAATGATTTCTCAAATTAACACCACAGACGCACACCTAATCCAACGCCACACTTGAATTGAACACAATTGCAAATGAACCCACTGATAATCCTTAATCATGAAGTACTGAAAATCTTGACATAGCCTGACGACCTGGTCCATACACAGATGACTTGATCATGAAACCAAATTCTTGCCTGACCACACACCCCTGACGGGATATCCTCAAATGAAGCACAGACTTCAGCAACAAGAAAGCAACATATTGTTTTTGAATTTTCTGGATAACTAATAGTGAATGGATGGATAGTACAAATGAAAAGTATATACAGGTAGGACAAATTTGGGGTATGACAGATGCCCCTATCTAATTGGTTTAAACCGAGTAAGATGGATTACTATAGTGTTCATCTTTCGAGGTATAAGATAATTAGATATGAGGAAGACCACGAATTTGTCTGAAAGAAAGAAAAGGATTGAGAAATTGAAATACAAGAAATCTGACACCAAAAGGATGGCAGACCTATCACCAAAAGGATGATAGTGAAAATGCACACACACAGACCCTTCCACCAAAAGGATGGAAATGAGGTCAAAGCCTGCTATTACCGACGAGATAATAGGGCACACACGCACACAGACCCTTCCACCAAAAGGATGAAAATGAGGTCAAAGCCTGCTATTACCGACGAGATAATAGGGCACACATGTACAGCCTGCTACTACCAAAAGGATAGTATGGCACACAACATAGCCTGCTATTACTAAAAGGATAATAGGGCACACACGCACACAGACCCTTCTACCAAAAGGATGGAAATGAGGTCAAAGCCTGCTACTACCAAAAGGATAATAAGGCGAACACACACGCAGACCCTTCCACCAAAAGGATGCAAATAAGGTCAAAGCCTGCTACTACCAAAAGGATAATAGGGCACAAACACACACAGAACCTTCCACCAAAAGGATGAAAATGAGGTCAAAGCCTGCTACTACCAAAAGGATAATAGGGCGAACACACACACAGACCCTTCCACCAAAAGGATGGAAATGAGGTCAACGCCTGCTATTACCGACGAGATAATAGGGCACACACGCACACAGACCCTTCCACCAAAAGGATGGAAAATGAGGTCAAAGCCTGCTATTACCGACGAGATAATAGGGCACACACGCAACGCCTGCTATTACCGACGAGATAATAGGGCACACAACACAACCTGCTATTACCAAAAGGATAATAGGGCACACATGCAACGCCTGCTATTACCGACGAGATAATAGGGCACACACATAGCCTGCTACTACCAAAAGGATAGTATGGCACATAACATAGCCTGCTATTACCAAAAGGATAATAGGCCACACACGCAACCCCTGCTATTACCAACGAGATAATAGGGCACATACACAACCTGCTACTACCAAAAGGATAGTATGGCACACCACACAGCCTGCTATTACCAAAAGGATAATAGGGCACACACGCAACGCCTGCTATTACCGACGAGATAATAGGGCACACACACAACCTGCTACTACCAAAAGGATAGTATGGCACACAACACAGCCTGCTATTACCAAAAGGATAATAGGGCACACACGCAACGCCTGCTATTACCGACGAGATAATAGGGCACACACACAGCCTGCTACTACCAAAAGGATAGTAGGGCACACAACACAGCCTGCTACTACCAAAAGGATAGTATGGCACACAACACAACCTGCTATTACCAAAAGGATAATAGGGCACACAACACAGCCTGCTACTACCAAAAGGTTAGTAGGGCACACATACAAAGGCTGTCACTCACCAAAAGGATGACACACAGACCAAGGGTTTATGGATCAGCGACACCAAAAGGATGACGGATCAATACAAGCTGCTACCACCAAAAGGATGATAGGAACTTCCCATTTGCGAGGACCAACACTAAAAGGATGAAGGTTAAATTGAGTCGATTGGGTTTGGCTATCACCAAAAGGATGATAGTAAGGCAATTGACAAAAGGTCAAGTTTGCTGGGAAATGATGAGTGAGATTTATTTGGAGACATCAACAAAAGGTTGAAGTAAAGAAATCAATGAGGAGAGCCCACGAAAAAGAAAGGGGAACAGTGAAAAAAAGGAGAAGGTAACCCGCCAAGATCTACGCAATCTTGTGCCTACGTATCTTTACTCGGACGAGAATAAAGAATCAGGGCAGTCGTAGTTCGACTACAGGAAAAGATTTAATGAGGAATGCTCACTGACTCGGAGGAATGTTTATTGGTTGGGATGAGGATGACGACCTCAGCAACAAAAGGTTGAGGAACACAACCCAATGAAGAGTGCACACTGACTTGCTTGGAGATCACAACTTCATCAACAGAAGGTTGAAGACTTTCATGAGGAACACCCATGAACTTGAAGAAGATGCCCCTGACTGGGCTGGAGATCGTCTTGGAATAACTTTGTGAAGAACGTCCACGGATTTGATGAAGATGCCCCTGCCTGGGCTGAAGATCATCTTGCAGTCTTGAGATTGATCCTGGATCTTATGCATGTATGAATGCTTGATTTTGTAATGATGTGCAATGCAAATGCTGACGCGCGGAGATGCAAGTGCTGGGGAAGTATGATTGTTTTTGGTATGCATATGATGCAGATGATGTTGAATGCGATGCATATGATTGCGTATGATGCATATGAGTGACTGAATAAGTTTGGAGGTACCAGCGTGGTGGAATTTTGGTAGTTGTCAATGCGGATTGGACTTAGAGCGGTGAGAGAGATTTGACTTCCTCGACACTCAGTTCGTTGAAGACGCCATGGTTGAAGTGGACGAAGATGACTTTGATAGTCAGAATGGCTTGAAAATGAGCATAGCGACGTGATCGACTCATGAAGGTTGTGCTTTTGATGACTGCTGATGTCTGGCAAGGTATGCTTGGCCAAGAGGATCTGCTTTCTGCAATGGGTCTTGCCCCAGCCTGAACGTGTTAATGGTCTGCCCCTAAATAACCAGTTCTGAAGTTGATCTTTGGAAATTGAGCTTTGATGTGTTTCTGAGATGGCCTGCCCCTGATTGAGCCGTTGAAGGGTTTTCCCCCAGCTTGAGCTGTTGAGGGAATCTTGATTCGGGTCGGCACCACTGAAAGTTCAAGTTCCTCTTCGATTGCCCCTTGTTGGAGTTGCCCTGAATGTCTAGCACTGATTTACAGTTAAAATTGCACTTTTACAAATGGTAATTGAAAACAACACACTCTGCACAATGGACAGCAATAATGGTAAAATAACACCAAGAATTGTTGACCCAGTTCGGTTACAACCAACCTACTCTGGGGGCTACCAAGCCAGGGATGGAATTCACTACTTGTAGATATAATTTACAGACTCAACAACCCGTTGACAATCTCCTAAACTTATACTCTACTAATGACTTCCTACCTAAGAAACCACTTAGGTATGAGAACACCACTCAATCCCTTACAAACACTCAAAGAACCCACTTTGAGTACCCTTGATCTTACTTCACAGTTTCGATCAATTCAAACAACTCTCTTTGCTTCACAGCTTTAGAGAGGACAGATCACCAATTCACCCTTGAATGGTTTACTCACGATTCGTGCAAATATCTAAGACACTCAGCCTCTGCTCTTGATCTTCAATCTGTACCTCTGTCCTTTGGTCTTGTGCGCTTTATATAGCTCCTGAATTGGGCTTGGACTTGTCACAATATTTGATCAGATTTGTTAATTAAAACTGAATCTTCAAAACAGATTTTATCCCCAAAATCTTTTTAAATCTTCAACCTTTTAATTCTCCAACAGATCTGCAATCAAATCTCCCATGCAACAGAAAATATCTATCCCAAGATATTCTCATCCACTGAGTCAACCACTCTCCACAATTCCAGCTAATACGCGTGCCCTAACAACCTGCTGTTGTTATTAATTCTGCAGGTCTGATGTTACAACATCACCTGTGTGACATCAGACATCCAACTTCAGAACTTAACTACTTAACACAGCCCAGTGTTAAGACTTCAATGTTACAACATCAGCACCTTGACATCAACATTGAATAACCTTTGTTTTACCAAAATTCCAGCCAATCCAGGAACTATCAATCTCCCCCTTTGGCTAATTTTGGCTAAAACAATCTCTGCACTCTGCACCTTTAGAGATTTCAGCAGCGGAATAATCTTCAACCAGCATCACAGCTGTTCAGTAGCTCATAATGTGCAGCACATTACTCCCCCTAGATGTCTGCTTGGCTGCACTCTTTAAATGTCATGATATCTTCAAAACTCACTTTTCAATGTCATGATATCTTCAAAACTCACTTTTCAACTAAACACCTTTTAGCAGCATCAACTTATCTCCCCTTTAAACTCTGCATCACATCAGCAGCATATGGCAATAATCCTCTTGACTATCTTAGCTACCTTCTCCCCCTTTTTAGCCATAATTAGGCAACCATCACCTGGCAGTTGACTACACATTTTCAGAACCACCCCAACTGCCCACAACCTCTCTAGCAGATTCAGTCTTCATAAATGCAGATTCCCAATTTGCTTCTTAATCTTTCAAATTGGTTTGCATCCAAGGCTTTAGTGAATATGTCAGCCAGCTGGTTCTCTGTGGCTACATGTTCCAAGGTAACAACTTTTTCTTCTACCAGATCCCTTATGAAATGATGCCTTATGTCTATGTGCTTTGTCCTACTGTGCTGTATAGGATTTTTAGATATATTAATTACACTCAGATTATCGCAGTATAAAGTCATAACATCTTGTTTAACATTGTATTCACTTAACATCTGCTTCATCATGAAGATCATCTTTTCCACCAACAGAAGTGGGTTCAGCAGATGTCCTATTTGTTTCTTCATGCATGTCTTCACTCTGATCAGCATCTTCAATAGCTGTTATTGCAAGTTATTGAAGACTTGACTTCCCTTCCTGCATGTTGTCTTTCTCAGCTGGCATCCGATTCAGTGGGATTGAAATTCCTTTGACAGGGATGCCTTTGTCCAGAATCTTTGAGGCAAGATTACCCATCCTATTGTCTACATCAAACTTCTCTACAACAATCTGAGACGTATATGATTTCGGCACAGTTTTGTCCCTAAATAACATACTAGTAACAACCTTCTTTGTTTCAGGATTCTTGAAGATAGTAGCAGGTCTCTTAGGAGTTAGTTTAGTGGGTCTCGAAGTACCTGATTTTGGGAGCATCACTGAGATAGGTTCTATATTCAAAGCTTCTTCTGCAAATCCCTCTTCTGAAGAAACCCTAGCCTTATCTCGCGAAGAGCTTTGAGCGACAGATTTCTTTGATGGAGACGACGTCTGGTTTGACATTGTTCCCTTGAGGCAGTATGAGGTCAGATGATCCTTCTTGTGGAGGACGCCGAATGGAAGGAAGAAATACTCTTTGATGAACCGTGACCTTGCTGCACTAGAGAATGATGGTCTGAGGTATGGCGCCAGCTTTTCAGTATTTAAAGACCAATTACTAATTTTCTCCCTCCATAAATACTTTCCTTTTAAAACACTAACATCAGAATTTGTTAACTTTGAGTGACCTTTCAGCATCCTGATGTCATAGTCTGATGTTATAACATCATCATCATTAGTTGAATTCCCTTCAAGAGAGGTCCACTGATAACAGTTGTCATTGGTTCTGGCACCCTTCATAACAATCTGATTATGCTCATCAGAAACCACACACTCATGCTTAGTGTAGTTTACCTTGTAACCTTCATCACACAATTGGCTTATGCTGATCAAATTTGCACTTAAGCCATTGACAAACATAACATTGTCAAGTTTAGGTCTACTATCACCTTACACTTTCCCAACTCCTGCAACAACACCTTTTCCTCCATTGCCAAATATGACTTCATGAGAGGGACAAGGTCTAAGATCATCAAACATGGATCTACATCCAGACATGTGCTTGGAACACCCACTGTCAAAATACCATGTTCCTTCTTTATCCCCTATGTGAGCCAATAAGCACTTCACCTTCTCCTTAGGTACCCATTGTTTAACAACTTTGGGCATGTGCTCTCTCCATCTGTTTTGAGGCTGAGGGTATCCATGCAGCTTGTAGCAAGAGTACTGCATATGTCCAAATCTTCCACAATAATAGCATTTCACCCTTCCATCTCTGAATCTTCTGCCATGATGAGATTGCCTATGCTGCCATCCATGATGTGGTCTCCTCCTACCATAACTGCCCTGCCATCTTTTCTGTTGATATCTTCTCCCATAAGTCGGCTGAGAATGCTGTTTCCTGGATCGTCTCCCATGATGGTGTGGCTTTCTTCTTCCATATACATAAGGAACAGTATTGGTGTATCCATACCCATAACCATACCAGTTATCCTGATGTTGAGACATCTGATGAGACATGTGTTGTTTGAACTGAGCAGCTTGCATGCTCTCATGGTATTGTGGGGGCATATACTGACTAGCTCCCTGTGGCTGCTTTCTCTTCTGATAGGGACCAGTCTTTTTCTCAATCTTCTTAGGTTGTGAAACATCAGCTTTCTTAGGGGTAGGATCCTGCTTCTTTGGCTGATGTTGAGATGAAAGTTGTGACACTTCCTTCTTTGAACCTGAAGTGCTTCCTTCTGAAGTTCCCTTGTCCTCAGCCACATAACCTATCCCAGCTTTATCTCCAGCAGCTTTTTCTGACTGAAGTATCTTGTCAAGTGTGTCTGTACCACAGCTCAGCATCCTAACAGACTTGGTCATTTGATCAAGATGAGCTCTAACTAGCACCACTTCATTTTCAAGATTAGTCTTTTCATTCTCTAGCTGAGCAATCTGTTGCTTGTGGCACTTGTTTTCTTGACAAATCTCTGCACTCTTTAAACACAACTCTTGATAGGTGGATGCCAACTCCTCATAAGTAACTTCTCCATCACTAGAATCATCATCAGAAACAACAGCTCCTGTTAAAGCTCTCACATGCTTTGCTGACTCGCCTTCACTTTCACTATCAGAGTCAGACCAGGAAACTGTCATGCCCTTCTTCTGCTTTTTCAAGAAGGTGGGACATTCTTTCTTGACATGTCCATACCCTTCACACTCAAAACACTGCACTCCTTTGTCTTGGGCAGTTTTCTCTTCATCCTTCTTGCTGGTGTCAGAAGTCATGTTCTTGACATTAGGCCTGGAGTTATTATTCATTCTCTTGAATACTTTCGTGAATTGTCTTCCCAACATCACTATGGCCTGAGACAGATCCTCCTGGGATTCATATTTCTTCCCTTTCTCCTCTTCACCATTTGTTACCAGGGCTATACTCTTTGGCTTCTTTTCTAGTTCTTCCTCATTCAGCCCAAGCTCAAAGGTTTGAAGAGATCCAATGAGATCATCTACTCTCATCTTGCTGATATCTTGTGATTCTTCAATGGCAGTAACCTTCATCTTATACTTCTTAGGTAGGGACCTAAGGATCTTCCTCACAAGCTTTTCATCTGACATCTTCTCTCCAAGAGCACTAGATGCATTGGCCAGCTCAAGAATACTCATGTGGAAATCATGTATAGTCTCATCTTCCTTCATCTTCAGGCTTTCAAATTTTGATGTTAAAATCTGAAGTCTTGACATCTTGACTCTAGATGTTCCTTCATGAGTAGCCTGCAAGATGTCCCATGCTTCTTTAGCAACTTCACAGGTATTGATTAACCTGAAGATGTTCTTATCCACTCCATTGAAGATAGCATTCAGAGCTTTGGAATTTCCAAGGGCAAGCTCATCTTCCTCCTTGGTCCACTCTTCTTCAGGCTTTGGCTTAGAGGTGCCTTCTTTATCTTTGCCAGCATCATCCTTCTCACACATGACAGGAGCTTTCCATTCTTTAATAACAGCCTTCCAAGCCCTACTGTCCAAGGATTTTAAGAAGGTGGTCATCCTTGGCTTCCAATAGTCATAATTGGATCCATCCAAAATAGGGGGTCTGTTGACGAATCCTCCAACTTCTTTGTCCATTTTTTCACCAGAAAGTAACTTCCCTAGATCTCACCCAGAGACAGACAGGATGCCTGCTCTGATACCAATTGAAATTCTGGTATCAGACGTGTGATGTCACAACAACACACTCTGCACAATGGACAGCAATAACAGTAAAATAACACCAAGAATTGTTGACCCAGTTCGGTTACAACCAACCTACTCTGGGGGCTACCAAGCCAGGGATGGAATTCACTACTTGTAGATATAATTTACAGACTCAACAACCCGTTGACAATCTCCTAAACTTATACTCTACTAATGACTTCCTACCTAAGAAACCACTTAGGTATGAGAACACCACTCAATCCCTTACAAACACTCAAAGAACCCACTTTGAGTACCCTTGATCTTACTTCACAGTTTCGATCAATTCAAACAACTCTCTTTGCTTCACAGCTTTAGAGAGGACAGATCACCAATTCACCCTTGAATGGTTTACTCACGGTTCGTACAAATATCTAAGACACTCAGCCTCTGCTCTTGATCTTCAATCTGTACCTCTGTCCTTTGGTCTTGTGCGCTTTATATAGCTCCTGAATTGGGCTTGGACTTGTCACAATATTTGATCAGATTTGTCAATTAAAACTGAATCTTCAAAACAGATTTTATCCCCAAAATCTTTTTAAATCTTCAACCTTTTAATTCTCCAACAGATCTGCAATCAAATCTCCCATGTAACAGAAAATATCTATCCCAAGATATTCTCATCCACTGAGTCAACCACTCTCCACAATTCCAGCTAATACGCGTGCCCTAACAACCTGCTGTTGTTATTAATTCTGCAGGTCTGATGTTACAACATCACCTGTGTGACATCAAACATCCAACTTCAGCACTTAACTACTTAACACAGCCCAGTGTTAAGACTTCAATGTTACAACATCGGCACCTTGACATCAACATTAAATAACCTTTGTTTTACCAAAATTCCAGCCAATCCAGGAACTATCAGTAATCTTAATGCAATGCTCATACAAGTTTTGAAAATGAGTCGTTTATTCGAGTGTCGTGATAGTGAGACAAATGGATCGTTAGCCCAAACACCGCTGATTTTGATGGTGTGAAAGATATAGCAAGGAGAATGACACCAATGCTGAAGATTAGCAAATATGGGGAATCAGTTTACGCAACCTTGCGATAGTATGCTTTCAGAATAAACCCTGCCTCAATTAGGTCTTTTGAGGGTTGTAATGTGGTCTGGTTTACGGTTTATGAAACAAAGGATATTAGGCTCAAAGTATGATTTGTACCCACCCCTTCTTCGTGATGAACTTCCAGTCCTACGTTCAGTTAATTTTGCACGTGTTTGTATTCCAAAAAGGGTTGATGGTGTAAGCATGATGATTCAAGGTTTCCTCGAAATGGCAGTCACCTTATTCTGTTTTTGATGGATGTCAGTGACCCTTTGGTTTTGATATGGTGGTCACTGAGGCTTATTTTGTTTTTGGTGAGGGTTCGAGGGCCTCTTTTGTTTTTTTGATCCCTATCTTTTGCATGGATTTTCGAGTCCATCGGGATTACCTTGATTTTTGCCTAAGTCTCCTTTGAGGTGCTCGACTTAGCAGGCTTTTGATTTTTGTTTTTTTTTTGTTTTGTCGTTAGAGGATTGTGACTGCCAAGTCATGGGTCTTTTGAAGGATAACCGTCATGTCTTGTTGAATTTTGCTTTGTGATTTCGGTGTGTAGTTAGGATTAACTGAACACTACCCTGCCCCAGGTTGAGTGTAAGGGTTTGAATATCCAAAGAAAACTACTACTTCTAGGCTCGAAGTGGTTTACTAGGGATAAACTCCTTGTATCTCCAGTGTTTAGGGGGATTGAAACAATGCCTGTACTTCATCGGCGGGATTTCATCCGGAAGCATACATTTTACAATTATGGGTATTTTGTTTTCATCATTCTCCCTCCAATCATTGCTAAACGGCAATTGATAAAGAGAGTGAAGTGGATAAATGTGTCGGTGATTTGCAGTAAATGGAGAGAATGAGTGAATACGACATAACTGATTCAAAACATGCATAATTACTACATTAATAAACCAAATATGAAAGGCAATGTTCAAAGCATACAGTACTTAAACAAATAAAGACAAAATAACAAGAATGCAAATGATGGGATGGCAACATGACTGCCTTCTTCGGGGAATAAACTTGACTTGATTTGACTTGACTTGACTTGATGATGGCACTAGTTTGGCGGCGGCATAGGGTTTTTTATGACGTTTGGAGCCCTCCCATTGAACACGAGATACTTTGAGTTGATCATGTCTTGAACCTTGTGTTTGAAAGCTCTGCAGCCCTCAATCGTATGCCCTAGAGCACCCTTATGAAACTCGCAATGAGCATTAGCATCATAATCTGGGGGAATGACAGTTGGAGGAGCTAGGTCCCTCAGAGCGATTGCCTTTTTCTCCATCAATTGAGCAAAGATCTGAGAATATGATATTGGCAGACGATCAAAGTCTCTATCAAACCTCCTTGTCCTTTGTTGATTAGGTTGACGTTGTTGAGCAGCTCTCTGTTATTGATGTTGAGGAGGATACTGATACCCTTGCTGATTGTAGGATTGTTGCTGAGGAACCTATTGTTGAGGCATTGGAGTTTGAACAACTTGAACAGTTGGCTGATAAGGCATTGGAGCGTATTGCGCAGCAGCAACATATGGATACTGGAAGTATGGAATTTGATAAGGCATTGGAGGGGGAGCTTGTTGAGCTTGCCCTTTCTGGGCATAGACAACATTTGTTTTGCCCTCTTTCTTTTTGAATCCATTGAAGGGCTTCTTGGCTTGAGACTGACTGCGAGAACCTTCTTGGATCTTTCCGCTCTTCAGACCCTCTTCAATTCTTTCACCGACAATTACCAAATCAGAGAATCCGACAGAAATATTACCAATCAACTTCTCATAGTATTGGCCTTGCAAAGTACCCATGAAGATGTCAATCAGTTCGCGGTCAACAAGAGGTGGATGCACTCTTGCAGCTAGCTCTCTCCAGCATTGCGCGTACCCCTTAAAGGATTCGTTGTCCTTTGGAGCCATACTCTGAAGTTGAGTACGATTAGGAGCAAGGTCAGTGTTGTACTTGTATTGCTTGACAAATGCATCAGCTAGATCATCCCAAGTGCGCACATTGCTACGCTCCAGCTGCATATACCATTCGAGTGATGCCCCGGACAAGCTGTCTTGGAAGCAATGGATCATCAGTTTTTCATCTTTGGCATGGGCAGCCATCTTGCTGCAGTATATCCTTAGATGCATGTGGGGACAACTGAGGCCTTTGTACTTAGGGAATTCTTGTACTTTGAACTTGGGAGGAATAACAACATCTGGTACCAAGCACATATCCAGAGCGTTCAGAGATTTTGAGTTGCGCCCCTCCATGACTCGGAGTTTCTCAGCTAGATCACGGCACATCTTGATAGCTTCAGAATCCTGAGCAGTAGTAGGATCGACAATTGGGACAGCAGCATGGTAGTTCTGTACCTCATCATACTGATCCACCAGATTTTCTTCGGCATGAGGAATAGGAACCTGAGTGACAACAGGTTGGCCTTGCAAAATAGCACCAACAGCGACTCCCGATGTTGGAGGTGGTTGAGAAATGGCTCCTTCAGCGGCAGGTGTAAAGTTCATTGGTATCCCATAATTGACAGGGTTAGGAATAGGAACTGAGAGCCTTAAGGTGACCCTTGCACAGGCACAGTGTTGTTGGCAGCAGTGGCTTCACGCAATTCTTCTTCTCTCCTGGACGCCATGATGGCTTCAAGAATCTGATCAATCTTTCCCTTCATAGAATCTATTTCTTCTCTGAAGGCAGCTTGCTCTTGCTGAATCTGCTCCATCGTTCTTCTTATGTTGGCTCAAGTTGCGTACTGGTGTCGAGGAATCAGCTTGATTTACTGGAGAAGGAAGGAAGTTGAAGTGAGATTTCGAGGTTGAAAATGCAATGCAAGATGCGTAACAGATGCAATGAAATGCAATGACATGAGATGCAATGCAAGATGCAAGATCCAGGATCGCAGGATCAAACAGCTTCAAACAGTTCTGAGGTTGGCCGGAGATGACGGGTCAAGAACCACAACTAGGATCAAGAAAGCCCACGGGTAGGTTTCTAAGACGGGTAGGTGCCTAGAGTTATGGATATATTTCGAAAACATTATAACCAAGACGAAGAGACATCCGACTATAATATCCTCGAAATAATCTCGTCTATGTGAGGTCTTCGTTTCTTCCCCATGAGAAAGATTTCTCGGAGGCGCCCACTACACAACCATCGACACACGGGTTCTAAATAGGGTTCTTAGAATCCTAGATCGAGGTCGAAGATATTACTGTCAGGAAGTAATACGTTCGAGGAATCTCATCTGATTGGGGCGTTCGCATTAACTCACAAAGAATTAACACTACCAACCACCATGGGTAAATTGGGTTAATGGTCCTTGGGATCAATGACCCACCTCGAAAGTATTACCACCATGGCAAAGATTCACCACAACAATAATATCTCCAAGGTAATCTACTCCAAGCGGTGGTTTTCGCTTCAACTCACGCGGAAGAGACCACGCAAGCCTACCCTACACAACCACCATCCTAATCCTAAGGTTTTTCTCGACTCGGGTGTAGATCCATCTCACAAAGTTCCCAGTATCAGAACAAACCAACCATGTTACAAAAGGTAACACCAGTAAGGAAATAGGAAAGCAAGTAAGTAAGCAAACGAGAAGAAAAAGAAAAACAAAGCTAAAGAGATAGCGATTCGAATAAAGATAGGCTCAACTCTCTCTTGCATGGAGCAAATGATCCTCAGCAGAGTCGCCAGCTGTCGCACCTCGAAAAAATCTCTTAATCGAAGACACGACCCTTCGCGCAAAAGGCGCGAAAAACGGTTCGACAGAGTCGCCACCGAACTTTATTTATCCCAAAAAAGGGAAAGGAAAATATCGAGAAAACCATTTAGGAACGGATAGGAACATGGTCGTCGCAACCACATTCTGGTTTCGGAAGTCGGTTACGTGAGGGAAAGGTACGCGCACCCCCTCACGTCCGTTGTACTCAACGGGAACCTCTTGATTCGAATCGCGATACTCGTTAGCTAAGTTTATTTATTTTCTTCTCTATGAAATAAATGCGGAAAGGTAAAGATAAAAGGAAAAGATACTAAGGGGGAAATGGGTGGTTTAAGGATATGGTGCTCGGCAAGATCATCGTGACCTCGGGCCTACGTATGCTCATCCGGACGAGAATGAGGAATCAGAGCAATCGTAGTTCGACTACGGGGTTTGACGGAAAAAGATGGTAGTGTGCTCGCCAAGATCATCGCGATCTTGTGCCTACGTATCTTTATTCGGGCGAGAATAAAGAATCAGAGCAGTCGTAGTTCGTGGTACGCCCACGAAACAAAAGGTAGAGTTGGGTTGGTGTAGATGACGATTACTTGAACTTAAGAAAGATTCCTCGGGCCCAAGTAATCGGGAGAGTGAGTTAAAGATTTAGCTCTCTCTCTTTTCATCTAAGGTGGTTGAGTTTGAAAAGGTTTGATGGTTTGAAAAGTGTTTTGGATGTGTTTTAGAGGCGTCAATTGCTCACACACGAGTAAGAGAACTCGTACCTAAACAACCGAAGGGAGATCAAAGATTTGAACCCCCATTTTTCACCTTGAAAGAGTTTCGATAGTTGTTAGTCATTTTGAGGTTTGATTGTGAAAATCCACTTGACGTGGGATCAAGGGTTTATTGTATGCGCTTGGTTATTTTGAAAAGGATTTGATTTGTTAAAAGAAGAGGCGTCAATTGCTCACACACGAGTAAGAAAACTCGCACCCAAACAATCGAAGGAAGATCAAAGACTTGAACCCCCATTTTTCACCTTAAAAGAGTTGCGATAGTTGTTAATTGTTTTTGAAGTTTGATTATGAAAATCCGCTTGACGTTGGATCAAGGGTTTATTGTTTGAAAAGAGTTTGGTTTGAAAAAGGATTTGGTTAGAGGTTGATTTGAAAACGGCTCGACGACGAATCGAGGGTTTAGTTGAAAGGGGTTTGTTTGAAAATGGCTCGACGACGAATCGAGAGTTTGGTTTGAAAAGAGGTTTGTTTGAAAATGGGTCGACGACGAATCGAGGTTTTGGTTTGAAAATGGGTTGCCTATGCTAGTCCCTAGGGGTGCTTCTAGTAAACAAACCACAATCAAAACAATATTAAGTGCGTACATCGGAATGGGGGAGGGATACATGTAAATTACAAGTGTTGAAAGAAATAAATGGTCTCATTGTAAGGTATCCCAAGAGGAAGCCGTAAACTAAGCCTTGAATGCGCGTCGAGCAAATGGATAATCATAATCAACAGTCCATTAGTATGATTGTTTTTAGGGTTTCGATATTTGTTAGATTATTTTGATTAAGGTGTGAACAAATAAACAATGGTTAGATAAATAAATATGGATATGAATAATATGATATGAACAATGATAAGAGAATATGAACAATAATAATAAAGCAACACAATATTGACATAAAATTAAAGTTGGTCTCGTCTTAATCGGATTTAATCGGGAAATCGATAATCAACGATTTTTGACCTTCATTGCCCAAGAGAAATATAAAATGACAAATAAGAAGTTAAATCGAAAATATGAGTACAAAGCATAAAGGTCTCACCTTTATCGAGATTTAATCGAGAAATCAATAAATCGATCGATTTTTTTGTTTTCATTGACCCCAAAATAAATGTAAAAATAGTGAATAAATTGAAATAAAAAATAAATAAGTAGGTAGGCCTCATTAATATCAAAATTCCATTGGTTTAAATAAACCAATTAAATCAAGATTTTACTAGATCATTGACCCAAAAAATCGAAACAAAATCGAAAATGAAAAGATTAATTCATAATCTAATTGAGAAAATATTTTTGTATTTTTGAAATTTTATTATTTTTTTTCATTTTCCAATATTAAAAATAAAATCTAAAATTAACATTACTAATTCTAAACTTTTAAAATCACTAACTCTAAAAATTAAAACTAATTCTAAGACTAAGTTAAAGTTAAAAAAATAAAACTAAAACTTAAATCCAAAATGTCAGTAATCAAAATTACTAAAAAATCTAAAAGGCTAAGCCATTCTTAAAATTTTATCTAACTTCTCCTATGTTTTAAAAAAACAAAAATAAACAAAAGACTCTAAAAAAAAATAAAAATAAAAGGACCAAAAACGCACGGCCCAGCTTATGTTAGACCCGGGTCAGACTCCCTTTGGGTCAACCCGGTCCAGCTTCATCAATTGATTAAGGGTTATGTGAAACCCTACACTCACCAACCGTAATACACATACGCTAAATGAAAGAGAAAAAACAAATCTTATAACACGTTCAAGTAACAAACAGGGGAAGAAAACACGTTCATCCCTCCTCCCCGTTCGCAAATCTCTCGCTCTCTCAGTCTCGCATTCCTCTCTCAGTTGTTCTCTCTGTTGCGTCTTGATCTCTCTCCCTCTACACGATCCAGGTTCGGATCCGATTTGTACCTTTTCTTATCTCCGCTCAAGCTCTTCTTCTACTCTCTTGTTCTGCTGTTCGATTCTAACTTGGTTTTGTGAATGTGGGTTTTGGTCGTTGTGTTGATGGAGAATATGGAGTATTGATGTTGTTATGGGGCTCTGTGTTGTTCTGGGTTTGAAGAAGAATTTGAAGGTGGGTGAAGAAGTTTATTTGAGGTTTTGAAGAAAGGATTAAGGTTGTATGAAGAAGGGTGTTGCGGTTTTAGGAAGATTGTGAAGTTTGGAACAATGAAGGTTTGGTTTTGAGAAGAAGGCAAGTGGCGGGGTCAAGACCGATTCCGTTTGAGCAGAATAAGATTTTAGGGAATTTAAAGATTTGTCGGAAGTCATTTTGATGTGAAGAGGGAAAGTTGAGGATGAGGTTGGGTTTGTTGGAATGGTTTCAAAGCAGAATGTTTGATGAAGGTTGGGTGAGGAGAAAAATGAAGATATTAAGGTTGAGGATTGAATAAGAGGCAACCGATTTAGTGCATCAGCCCCAATCAATTTGATTTTTGTGCCCAGTTTTTTTTTTCATTGGCCGTTTGGAGCCTCTCCCCTTTTATCGATCTCCCTCTTCTCTTTTCAAAACAATATTTTTTAAAATTTTGTTTGTTATTGGTGATGGGTTGTTTTCAAGTGTAGATTTTGTTGTCTTGTTGCTTTCTCTGCAGAATCGCAAGTTGTGCTGTGTGCATAGTTTGACCTGTTGTTGTTGGTTGTTGTGCAGTGAGAAATCGTTGTGGCATGGCCTTTGTGCAGGTCTTGCGCCGTTTTGGTATGGTGTGGGGGTCTTGGTATACTGAAGTTGTGTAAACATAGCTAGAATTTCCACATATGGCAATGTACTGTTTTTTTTAATTCATTTTTGGCATCTTGATTGTAAAATGGACTATGGGCTTTTGTAATGAAAAAAAACAATTTTCTATTTTTTGTGATTTTTGGTGAATGTAATGGGCTTTGGATATGTTCATTTGAATTGAACTTGAAAGAAGGAAATTGGTTAAGAAAATAAATGATAGAAATGGCCATGGATATGGACTTTAAGAAAAGGTTAATGGATTTAGGGAAAATAATGGATAATGAATTTGGATACTTGGAATATGGATTTTGGATAAAGAATAAAAAGGATTTGAAATGGATTTAAAAATGGACATTGGATAGATTTGTGAAATGAGTTTTAAAAAAAATGGAAATGGTTCATGAAGGAAATGGATAACCAATGGATTTAATGGATAACTTAAAAAAAGTGGTTTTTGAAATGAATATTTGAATTGAATTTGGATAAAGGTTTTGAATTTTATTTAGGGAAAATGGATGTAGATAAATTTAGATGCTTTAAATGGATAAGAATGAATAATGTTCTTGAACATTGAAAATGATTTCTCAAATTAAAACCACGGACGCACACCTAATCCAACGCCACACTTGAATTGAACACAATTGCAAATGAACCCACTGATAATCCTTAATCATGAAGTACTAAAAATCTTGACATAGTCTGATGACCTGGTCCATACACAGATGACTTGATCATGAAACCAAATTCTTGCCTGACCACACACCCCTGACGGGATATCCTCAAATGAGGCACAGACTTCGGCAACAAGAAAGCAACATATTTTTTTTTAATTTTCTGGATAACTAATAGTGAATGGATGGATAGTACAAATGAAAAGTATATACAGGTAGGACAAATTTGGGGTATGACGCCCACATCAAGAAGTTGGAAGATAGAGATGGGACTTCTCATAGGATTCTCTAGGGATCTAGTTTTCTTTCTTCTCTATTGCTTTAGGATTCTTGAATTTGTACTTCCAAGATGTAATCTTTTCCATCATTAATGAATGAGATTTTGGTATTTCAAATAACAATGTTTGCAATATGCCTTATAATTCCTTGAAACTTTGCATTTGCATCTTGCACTTTAAGCATCATTCTGAATTGTTTCTTGCCTTTTCTAGGTGTCTTATGTTTACCTTTGGTCTTCTTTCAGCCAAGTTGTCGCACCAGTATAATACTCGGGCTAATCTAAAGAAGAAGATGGATCAGTTGCAACAAGAGAACCGTGAGCTTCATGAAGAAGTATCAACTCTGAAGGATGGTTTGGAAAGACTCACTACTATGATGGAAGCAATGGTGGCTGCTCAGAATCAACCACCACCACCTCCTCCTCCGCTTTCAACTCCTGTGCAAAGGACAGTCATTTCAGAGATTGACTCTACGCCCATCTCTGTGGCGCCTACTAGTGTTCCTCAATACTCCATGCCTCCTGGTTTCCCCTGGGGCATGCCTCATAAATTTGTTCCTGAGGGTTATCAACTACCACCACCTCCTGAAATTCCAATTGTACCTACCGTTCAACCTGTGATGACTGTACCACAGCCTGTGGTTCATACCGTTCCTTTTGGTGAAATGCAGATTTTCCACACTGCCCCAAGTGAAAATGCCAGTGCTTATGATAAAATGGAAGAGATTCAAGACCAATTTGCTGAAATGCAGAAAGAGATCAAAGCTCTGAGAGGTAAAGAACTATTTCGAAAGAATACTCATGAGTTATGCTTGGTTCCTAATGTGAAGATCCCGCATAAGTTCAAAGTCCCTGACTTTGAAAAGTATAAGGGTAACTCTTGTCCGATGAGTCATTTGACTATGTATGCTCGTAAGATGTCGGGTCAGAAGGATAATGATCATCTTCTCATTCACTAATTTCAAGACAGTTTGTCTGGTGCAGCCTTGAAATGGTATATGGGAATCGACAGTACTCGAATTTGCACTTTCGAAGATTTGGGTGAGGCGTTTGTGAAACAGTATAAGTATAATGTGGATATGGCTCCTGATCGTGACCAGCTTTGAGCAATGGCTCAGAAAGATAAGGAGACATTTAAAGAATACGTGCAGAGGTGGCGCGAGATTGCTGCTCAGATTAATCCTCCTTTGGAAGGAAAAGAGATGACTAAGATTTTTCTGAAAACTCTGAGTTCTTTCTATTATGAGCGTATGATTGCTTGTGCCCCGAGTGATTTCACTGAGATGGTTAATATGGGGATGAGATTAGAAGAGGGTGTCCGTGAGGGACGTTTGTCGAAAGATGGAAATTCTACTGGAAGTTCCAAAAAATATAGTGGAGGATTTACCAAAAAGAAAGAAGGAGAAACCAATGTCGTTTCTCGAGAAAGGTATAGAAGACCTCGCAATAGAAACAATCAATGTCAGCAACATGTTGCATCTGTTACTCCTGTTATCAAATCAACTCCCGTTGTTCAGGAAACTCCTGCTCAACAACGTTCTAATCAACAGAACAATCAACGGGACCATTTTCGGAAAGATTTTGATCCGATTCCGATGACCTATACAGAATTGCTTCCTTGTTTAATTAAGAAGAATCTTGTTCAGACCCGTCCACCACCTGCTGTTCTAAAAGATTCACCATGGTGGTATAAGCCTGAAGCTCATTGTGCTTTCCATCAGGGAGGAGCTGGGCATGACACTGAGAATTGTTATCCATTGAAGATGGAAGTGCAAAGGTTGGCTAGAAGTGGTATTTTATCTTTTGAAGATTCCAATCCTAATGTACAATCGAATCCGCTGCCTAATCATGGCAAGGCGTCTGTCAATATGGTTTATGGTTGTCCTGGTACATTAAAAATTTTTGATATTCGTTGGATCCGAAGATCTCTTGTGGAAATGCATGCATATTTTAGTGAATACCATGATATTGATCATGACTATGCAGTTTGTTGCATCTGTTCCCTGAATCCGCGTGGTTGTGTGATAGTGAAGAGGGACATTCAAAGTATGATGGACGAGAATTTGATTGAAGTCACTGCTAAAAGAGATAAATATCAGAATAAGGTGAATGTTATTGCACCACGCTTTAATATTCCTAAAAGAGTTGTTATCTCTTATGATAGTCAGAAGACAGCTGTTACGCCTTTGGTTATTCGGTTTGCCCGGTCCAGTACCTTATGAATCTGACAAGGCTGTTCCATATAAGTACAATGCTACCATGGTAGAATATGGTAAGGAAGTGCCCATTCCTTCTTTGTCTTCTGTGGTAAGCATCGGTGATGTGAGTAGAGTGACCCGAAGTGGTCGTGTCTTTTCTCCTGAGCCTCCAAAGATTATGGAGAGTGTTGTTGCTGGAAAACGACATCAAGATGAGAGTAATGTCGATGTTTCTGGTCAGTCCAGTGGTTCGAATGCCTATGAGGATTAAGTATTGAAATTAATCAAGAAAAGTGAGTACAGTGTTGTAGATCAACTCTTGCACACCCCGTCCAAGATTTCAGTGTTGTCCTTACTGATGAATTCTGAAGCTCATAGGAAATCTTTACAAAAGGTATTGGAACAAGCATATGTTGAGCATGATGTGACTGTTAATCAGTTTGATGGCATTGTTGCTAATCTCACAGCGTGTAATAATTTGAGCTTTTGTGATGAAGAGTTACCCGAGGAGGGGAGAAATCACAATTTGGCTTTACATATCTCCATGAACTGTCAAGAAGATGCGCTTTCCAATGTGTTGGTTGATACTGGCTCTTCTTTGAATGTTTTTCCAAAATCTACTTTATCAAGGCTTTCTTACCAAGGTCCTCCCATGAGGTATAGTGGGGTTGTTGTTAAAGCTTTTGATGGATCTCGAAAGACTATGATTGGAGAAGTTGATCTTCCGATCAAAATAGGACCATGCTTCTTCCAAATTACTTTTCAAGTAATGGATATCCGTCCTGCTTATAGTTGTTTTCTTGGCCGACCCTGGATTCATGAAGCTGGGGCAATGACTTTGAATCTCCATCAGAAGTTGAAACTTGTTCAGAATGATAAGCTGGTAATTATTGGAGGCGAGCAAGTGATGTTGGTGAGCCATCTTTCATCCTTTTTGTATGTTGATGCTGATGAGACTATTGGGACTCCGTTCCAAGCTCTTTCTGTTGATGACAAAGCTGTTAAGAAGAATGAGTTGCCCATGTCTTTTTGAAAGATGCTCTGCATGTGTTAGAAACTGGTCGGTCTGACGGTTGGGGCCTAGTCATTGATGTGGTTGATAACCTGGGCAAAACTGGTTTAGGCTTTATGCCTGGTACAGTCAGAAGAGATTTGAAGCATATTAATGAGACCTTTCACAGTGCCGGATTCATCCACAAAGATCACTCTACTGCTGCCATCATTGAAGATGATGAAGAGGAAGAACTTCCCAATTTCGTGACACACGGACAGATCTGCCAAAATTGGATAGCTATTGATGTTCCCACTGTTGTTCATATTTCAAAGTAATTTGTTTTTTGTTTCTTTCAAAAATCCTTTCACTCTGCCCAAGGTGAAAGTGAATTTGTGAGGGCTTTGTTTCAAATTTTATCATCATCAATAAAATGTTATTTTGTTTATCCATATTATGTTTTCCCTTTTTGCTTTATTTCTGAAAAATGGTAACATAAAAAACCAACAAAATAATAATAATAATGTGTTAATCGCTTTTATTTGCACAATACTTGCACTTCTTGTTCATATTCTAAAATCAAACATAAATCATTGTGTAGATTGATTGTTAAACCCATTGAAAACAATGACCCTATGCCCTTTCCTAACTTTGAATTCCCTGTGTTTGGAGCTGAAGAAGAGGATATTGAGGAGACTCCAGATGAAACTTCTCGGTTGCTTGAGCACGAGGAAAAAACCATTCAGCCTCATGTAGAGCCAGTGGAATTGGTTAATCTGGGTTCAAAGGATGATATAAAAGAAGTCAAGATTGGGGCATTGCTTCAGTCAGATGTTAAGAAGAGGGTTGTGGAGCTTCTTAGAGAATATGTTGATGTGTTTGCTTGGTCTTATCAAGACATTCCTGGTCTTGATACTGATATTGTGGAGCATAGATTGCCATTGAAGCCTGAATGTCCACCTGTAAAACAGAAATTGAGAAGAACTCATCCCGACATGGCTGTGAAGATCAAAGAGGAGGTTCAAAAGCAGATTGATGCTGGTTTTCTTGTGACTTCTGAGTATCCTCAATGGGTGGCCAATATTGTGCCTGTTCCAAAGAAAGACGAAAAAGTCCGAATGTGCGTCGACTATAGAGATTTGAATAAAGCGGGTCCGAAAGATGATTTTCCATTGCCACACATTGATATGTTGGTAGATAATACTGCTAAATTCAGTATCTTCTCTTTTATGGATGGATTTTCCGGTTATAATCAAATAAAGATGGCACCCGAGGATATGGAAAAAACAACATTCATTACACCCTGGGGAACATTCTATTATAGAGTGATGCCCTTCGGTTTGAAAAATGCTGGTGCAACGTACCAGAGAGCTATGATTACTTTGTTCCATGATATGATGCATAAAGAAATTGAGGTCTATGTGGATGATATGATTTGTAAGTCAAAGACTGGAGATCATATTGAGTACTTATTGAAGTTGTTTCAGCGTTTGAGAAAGTTTAAGCTCCGTTTGAATCCAAATAAATGCACTTTTGGTGTTCGTTCTGGAAAATTGTTGGGCTTTATTGTCAGCCAAAAAGGCATTGAAGTTGACCCTGGTAAAGTTAAAGCTATTCAGGAAATACCTGCGCCCAAAACAGAAAAACAAGTAAGAGGATTCTTGGGACGTCTGAATTATATCTCCCGATTTATATCCATTATGACTGCCACATGTGCGCCGATCTTCAAGCTTCTTCGCAAAGATCAGGGTTGTGTCTGGACAGACGATTGTCAGAAAGCTTTTGAGAGGATTAAAGAGTATCTGCTTGAACCTCCGATTTTGTCTCCTCCTGTGGAAGGAAGACCTTTGATCATGTATTTGACTGTGCTGGAAGAGTCGATGGGTTGTGTTCTAGGTCAACAAGATGAATCTGGTCGAAAAGAGTTTGCCATTTATTATTTGAGCAAAAAGTTCACCGATTGTGAGTCTTGGTATTCAATGCTTGAAAAAACATGTTGTGCTTTAGCTTGGGCTGCCAAGCGCCTCCGCCAGTATATGTTAAATCATACAACTTGGTTGATATCCAAAATGGATCCAATCAAGTATATCTTTGAAAAGCCTGCTTTAACTGGGAGGATTGCTCGCTGGCAAATGTTGTTGTTAGAATATGATATCGAGTACCGAACTCAAAAAGCAATAAAAGGAAGTGTTTTGGCTGACCATTGGGCACACCATCCAATTGATGATTATCAACCTATCAAGTTTGATTTTCCTAATGAGGATTTGATGTATCTAAAGGTTAAAGATTGTAAAGAACCATTACCTGATGAAGGACCTGAGCCTGGATCCCGTTGGGGTTTGATTTTTGATGGAGCTGTTAATGAGTATGGCTATGGTATTGGGGAAATAATTGTTACTCCCCATGGTTCTCATATCCATTTCATTGCAAGGCTGATGTTCACTTGCACAAACAATGCAGCTGAGTATGAAGCATGTATTATGGGCTTGGAAGAAGCCGTTGATTTAAGAATCAAGATTCTTGATGTATACGGAGATTCAGCCCTAGTGATTAATCAGATTAAAGGAGAATGGGAGACACGTAAACCTGATTTGATTCCTTATCGAGATTATGCAAGAAGGTTGTTAACTTTCTAAAATAAGGTTGAGTTTCACCATGTACCCAGAGCAGCAAATCAAATGACAGATGCTTTAGCCACTAT
The DNA here is from genome assembly GCA_022829125.1 of Lathyrus tuberosus. Lineage (NCBI taxonomy): Eukaryota > Viridiplantae > Streptophyta > Magnoliopsida > Fabales > Fabaceae > Lathyrus > Lathyrus tuberosus. The sequence continues at coordinate 7,259,601 of JALAZF010000213.1, forward strand.
ATCCTCCATGATTGTGGTGAATCGGTGGAATAATGTGCCCAAAATCGATGTTATGCGGCTTGATAGGCCAGTTCATGTATTTTTGGTTGAAGAGGTTGTTGATGATAAACAGTGGTATTATGATATTAAATGCTTTCTTCAAAATCAAGAGTACCCACTTGGGGCATCCAAGAAAGATAAGAAGACTTTGAGAAGGTTGACTGGTAGTTTCTTCTTGAATGATGATATGTTGTATAAAAGAAATTATGACATGGTTTTGCTCAGATGCGTGGATAGACACGAAGCAGACATGTTGATGAAAGAAATTCATGAAGGATCTTTTGGCACCCATGCCAATGGGCATGCAATGGCTAAGAAGATGTTGAGAGCAGGTTACTATTGGCTGACAATGGAATCTGACTGTTGCAAATTTGTGAAGAAGTGCCATAAGTGCCAAATTTATGCTGACAAAATTCATGTGCCTCCAACTCCTCTCAATGTTATTTCTTCTCCATGGCCTTTCTCCACGTGGGGCATTAATATGACTGGAATGATTGAGCCTAAAGCGTCGAACGGACACCGTTTCATATTGGTGGCTATTGACTATTTTACCAAGTGGGTTGAAGTGGCATCATATGCCAATGACACCAAGCAAGTAGTGGTTCGGTTTATCAAGAACCAAATCATCTGTCGATATGGTATTCTGAGCAAGATCATCACTGATAATGGGTCGAATCTGAATAACAAGATGATGAAGGAATTATGTGATGAGTTTAAGATTGAGCATCATAATTCTTCTCCTTACAGACCTAAGATGAATGGGGCTGTTGAAGCTGCTAATAAGAATATCAAGAAGATTGTTCAGAAGATGGTTGTTACATACAAGGATTGGCATGAGGTGCTCCCTTTTGCTTTGCATGGGTATCGTACATCCGTCCGCACTTCAACAGGGGCAACCCCTTTCTCTTTTGTTTATGGTATGGAAGCAGTGCTCCCGATAGAAGTTGAAATCCCTTCTATGAGAGTTTTGATGGAAGCTGAATTGTCTGAGGCTGAATGGTGCCAAAGCATATATGAACAGTTAAATTTGATTAAGGAGAAAAGAATGACGGCCTTGTGTCATGGCCAATTGTATCAACAGAGAATGAAGAAAGATTTTGACAAGAAGGTTCGACCTGGTGTGTTCAGAGAAGGCGACCTCGTGCTCAAAAGGATCTCGACTTCTACCAATGATTCTAGGGGCAAGTGGACTCCTAATTATGAAGGCCCATATGTTGTTAAGAGAGCCTTCTCTGGTGGTGCATTACTTCTTATAACTATGGATGGTGAAGAGTTCACTCGTCCTATGAATGTCGATGCAGTCAAGAAATACTTCGCCTAAAAAATAAAAGAACAGCTCACTAAGTTGAAAACCCGAAAGGGCGGCTTAGGTAAAAATGAGCGTCTCGGTGTCGCGGTGAAAATTGGATACCATAGTTATTGGTTAACTAGGATCAGATTTCTTTTATGTCACCACCGTCTTTGATTTTATCCAAGGGAAGGGAGAAAGACCGAATACCCACAATGCAATGTAAATGCACTAAGATTCTAAGTTCGGGGGTTGGTTATACCTAGGGAAGGTGTTAGCATCCTAGATATCTGTAGTACTCTACAGGAACCTCTTGATTTTATTTTATATTATCTGTTATTTGTTTTGCTAAGGGTTTAAGGGTAGGTGATTTATTTATTTTTTTAATCCTAAGTGTGCTCGACAAGATATTGCATCTTGGGCCTACATATCCTGTCAGGAGGGGATCAGAGCACTTGTAGTTCCTTATTAAGGATGCTAAGATTTGTTTAAAGGTTTAGGAGAGAAAATGAGTCATCATCTTAAGAAACCACCACAGTTTTGAAAATTGTTTGTATTTTGTGGGGGTATGGGATTGTATGTCCCTTTCTTTGAGATGATTAACATCTAATTCTCTTGTGTGGAGAATTAGGTGAGCTAAAGTTTGATTTGAAAAATCAATATTGTGGGGGGACTAACCTAGGAAATCTATCCTAAGTTGTCTAATAGTCTTAACTTAAGGGTATCGATTATGAATGCAAATGATGTGCACCATGCACAATAACATGGTTATCATGCATGGGATTTTCCCTTGGATATTTTATGCAGTTAAATTAACGCTATTTAGGCGAGGGTGCTAGCAAAGTGATGCTAGACTTGTGTCTTGTGATCAATAGGTCGAATGCGATGCCCGAAGGCGATCGACTTATATGGGTGGAAAATTGGCTCGACGTTGGATCGAGAGTTTTAATTTTTGAAAGGGCTTAGACATACAAAGCATACATTCAAATAGAGGCATGGTAAACAGATAAACACGCAAGCGTACACTCGGGCGCGAGAGATTCTAAATGAGTTTGATTTATTGAGAAAAAAAGTTGATTTGGTTTTAAGGTTTTAAGAATTAAGTTAAGGATTACTTTAATAATTAAAAGGGGTTAAAGATTTTTATTGATAAAAAAGGATTTAATTATTTTTTAAAGTTTTATTTTAGTTTTTTAAAGTTATACTAACAATTAATAAAGTTTTCTTATTAATTAAAAAAATATTTTAATTTTAGTATTTTTATAAAAGTTTTTATTATTATTAAAAAGGTTTATCTTTTAAAAAAGGTCTTATAAAATCTATTAAAAAAGGGTTATAAAAAAAGAGTTTATTTTGTTATAAAATTTATATTATACTAAACTTATTATAAAAGGTTTATTATTTATTTAAAAAAAAGGGTTTTATTATTTTAAAGAAAAGGTTATATTATATTTTAATTTTATTATTAAAAGTAAGTTCTATGTTTATTATTAAAAAAGGTTATTTGCTTTTATTACAAGAAAAAACTAAGGACAGATGGGTTACGTGCGCGCTGAGCGAGAGAGGGTCCATCATGGACCCTCAAATCAAGTCCGTTTGATCCGTAAAACCAACAATCTAACGGCAGAAAAAGGGGGAACACGATAAGTGAGGTGTGTGCATGTGTACATGATTATGGAAAACGTAAATCCAGAAAGATAAGAGGAGAAGTGCTCCGAAGCTCTCACGATTCTCTCTCTCTCGTATCCTCTCTCAAAAAAAATGCTGAGAAACCCTAAATCACCGCCGCTACCTCTCGTCTCTTCCAATCTCTCGTCTCACTCGATCAAACAAAAATCAAACAAATAAACCCCACCCTCAGTAATCCCTAACCCCAATTTACTATATCATCAGATTATATATTACAATTATGAGCAAAAGGAGATAAAGGCGAAAGCGATGGAGTGAAACGGAAGCAGTTCGCAGCGATGGCGGGGTGGTCGTTGACGAGCGGCTTTTCACAGATAAGTTGAAAATTCCACTCTTTCTCCTCTATGCGTTGTAAGTTGCGTGTGTGTGGTTTGCTTCAATCCTTTGGCCTTGCGGGTTGCACGTATGTATGCGATTCTGATGAATGGTTTGTGGTGGCGATGAGGAATCTTGATTCTGAGCCTTCTGGGATATTGTTGTTGTATATTCTGAGTCGATGGTGATGTTTGATTATTTTGGTTTTGGATTTCTGAAAAAAAAAAGTGGATTATTGATGATGGCTTTGGTTATTTTTGAGCTGTGTTTGATGACTGGTTTGTTTTTTTTCTAGTGTGTTTGATATGAACTGATGCGTTTGATATGAGCTGGTGGATTGTTGTGTAAAGTTTGATGGATAGTTTGTATAAGAGTTTTTTCCCCCCTTCTGCGTGTTGTGTATGCATCCTTTTATATAGACTTTAAGAATCAGGGATTTAATTCCCACATAAACTTGCTAAATCTTGTTTTGAAAATGACTTAAAACTGTTATGATTGTGCTTGGAGCTCGTTTGAGGCATGTTTGGACGTGTCTGCTATAATTAGGAAAGTTTTGAAATTGTTGTCTGAGAATTGTCTGAGTAGCATTGATGATGATTTTGTCTGGAATATGTTGATTCTGTATTGAAAGACATTTGAAAAGTTGCCGTATTCGTTTGATCTCTTCATGAATACTTGATTCATACTTGCATTATCTGATTTGGAAATAAATTGATGGTGTCTGATAATGGTTCTCCTTGTCTTGAAGTATATTGTTTTGGGAACAGAAGATATCTGGCTTATGGAAAGTTTTTAGCCTTGTCTTAACATGTCAGATTATTGTCTTGGGGAAGTTTGAAATTGTTTTGGAAATATTGGATTGGTCACGATTTGCTTCTGCTTCAATTCAAGCTTGCTTTATGAAGGAGATTTTGTGCCAACGTGTTTGTGAGCCTTGCTTATTGATTACCTTACCATTTCTTTCTATGCTTTGTGATTCAAACTTGCCGTTGATTACTGATTAAGGATGCGGACATTATGTTGTAAATCCTCTTGAATTCTTGCTTTTATGTGTTTTTATCGTGTTCTGTTATGTTGAATTGGTATCCATGTGCATTTGGAATGTTACTTTTCCATCATATCTGACGTGAACTTTTTCTTCCAAATCCATGTTCTACAGGATTTTTGGATTCAGCTAGAGGATAAACCTCTTCAACCATTATTCCAGGCTTCATCGATGTGCCACTCTTCATGCCCTGTGATAAGTTTTTTCATTTGTATTTTGTTTTTTTGAACGGTCTAAGTATGCCTTTGGGCTTTCTCGAGCTTTCAATGATTAGGGATAAAAGGGTTCTCTGCAGCACTCTCATTCTTGGATAAAAGACAGAATTCACATTGACGAGGACCAACCAATAACTATGCCTCTTCACCGCTGTGACTTGGACGAAGGCCGTTTCGACCAATTTTGACAGGTATGAACCCTTTGATCTTCATATGTTCTCTTATGATTAACAAACTCTTTGTAGTTCTGATAAATTCTTCGAGAAGTTTTTCGTTTTCGATTTACTTATATCTGTAAATTGTCGATTGTGATTTCGAAAGGCTTCTAATTACAATTGCCATCATTCTGAAGCCCTTACGTGTTTTAACGGGATTTCTTATTTACTTTGGCATGTGGATTGCTTGGAGACTTCATGGATTGCTGTTGCCCGTAACTGACAATTTATTGAGGTAAAATTGGAAGCATTTGAAAAAGTTCTGGAGCTGATAGGATGCTTGGAAATCGAACGCGTGATGGTAGGGCTCTGATTCATGAATTTGTTCTATCAATAATTTATCACCATAATCATGTCCTTCTATTCTCATTCGTGTATCCGATGCTAGACCATTGCCATTGCACAATTACTTTCATTTCATCCTTGTTGACAGTGATCGTCGAGAGCGGGGTCTGCCACGTGAATGCTGAAGAATTCAAGTTTGGTTGAAATGGTATTGTTCACGTAACTTCTCTTTGTAACTTTTTTAGCAACACTTGAAGTTGGATGCTTAGAATTTTGAGTGAATTTGTAACAGGTGGTTTGTTGTGATGGCTTATTAGGATTAGAGAGATAGCCATGTTTGAATAAAAGCTGAGATATTTTGATTCCTTGTCGTGACATATCGCTGTTGAAATTTCTAAATTTATTTTATCAAGTATTTCCATTTCCACACAGTACATGTCCATATTGGTGATTTTGAATTTTTGTTTCGGACAGGTAATGGCGGCAAGGTCTAATGTTATGATTCAGGCGTGATGTATCAGCATAGGAACTCTCAAAGTAAATAATTCTTCACAGTCCACCAATATTATGATTCTGAGGGTTATTTCTATCAACTAAGTGACAGTTGCTCGAGCGACATGAGTTCTATCTTGGGCTGCCAACGAGCTGCAAGCCATCCCAAGCTTTATAACGTGACAAGGTCTGTACAAATCAAATCCTTGCCAGAACACCATGTTATGCCTAACGTATTGTCTTCTTGATGGAGGTAAGGAAGCGTGACATGTCATTATTAGAGGCTGTAAAATCTGGGGAGCTTATCATCGTTGATTCTGCGCAAATTATGGTCCACTTTTATGCCAACTAAACCCCTTGATTTTGGATGTATTGAAAGATACTAGTAAACACTTGTATTAGAATTACTCTTTATGTAAAGAATACTTGTATTTGTAAAAGGACTTTCGACTTGTACATTGTGAATATTTCTCACGGAAATAAATGGAGTTTGTCTTGTAAAGACAATGATTCTTGCAAATTGTAAACCTTGAACTTGATGAACTTAGCCACATGGAAATACTGTCATGTGAAACACTTCTTTTGAATTTGTAATTTGGATGTTTGTAATTTTGTATCAAATGTGATACATGTCTTTGAGTCCTACGTTGGATTTGTTTCATCTTCTAGGATTGAATTTCAATTGGAAAAAAAGGTAGCCTGAATCCTTATTATAGGATTTGAGTTTTTGATTTGGTAATTCAGTATAGAAATTGAACTAAATTTGAAAATTTGTATGCTTTGGATATAAACCTTCCAAAGTGGCCTTGAGATAACTTGAACCTCTTCGAAGCAAACTTGAAACTAAAGTTATGAACCAAATGGGTCTAAAATGATTTGGAACTTGAAATGAAACTAAGTCTTGCAAACTTAAACTAAAACAAAAACCTTGAACCCAATTGATTTTCATGAGAAAATGCCTTGTAAATATAGCCTGTACTTCAACATGAACTCGAATTTTGTAAAAATTATATATTTCCATGATTTTTGGAAGTATAGGGCATGTGCCTTTGTAATAGACATAAAGACTAAAATCTTCAACTAAACCGGCTATAGCATTCCGCCTCTTTAACGTCAATGTTAACAAACGAAACTTTAAGAATTTGTAAAGACTACTCAAACTTTCCACAAATGGTTATAACATCTTGAACCTTTAATTCCAAATGATCTTCAAACTTGCTTGAAGAATACTTGACAGCTTCAAGAAACAAATATTCTTCTTGAAACAGAGGGCATGAACTTCATGCTGGAACCACATGGAGATGATGTAGGATTTTTAGGCTTGATCTTGTAAACTTGCAGCAACAGCGGACTTGAATTTGCATTCTGGGTTTCAACCTTCTAATTCCTTCAAATTGAACTTCCATTACTTAAGAACATAACATCACTGAGCAAACACGTCTCCTAAATCTTGAGGAGCTGACAGAGGGGGGAAAGGCTTGGTAGTGGTTTAGGGACCAGAAATTGGAAGGGCACAGTCTCACAGGAATCCACACGCATCTTGCAAAGACCAGAGAACCTCCACAAACACACACACAACACAGTCTTCAAGACCTCGAGCCTTCTGCAGCAACACCTGTCCTAAAAAACAAACAGACGAAGCTAGATAAAGCGGTTAGTTATGCACGAATGGTGACCTAATATGTTATGCAAGGAACAAGGCGGTGATCTTAGGGTCAAAAATTAGGGTACGACAGATGCCCCTATTTAAGTTTCTCCTATTCGGAGATATGGAGATTGAAATCTCCGTCTCGACGAGGTAGGAGCGACTTAAATACAAACATGCTCAAATTTTTGGCCCTAAGTGTAGCACCCCAAAATTTGCCCTCTTACTTTTGGCTAACTGGCTTATGTTTCTTTGCATTTCTTGCATTAGCATTTGTGCATGGCATTGGTTCTTAGCAAGGGATCAAGGTACTTGGTTCATCTCAAAGGAGTCTCAAGCCTCAAGGTGGTTTGAGGAGTTCATCATATCTTCATAAGATCAAGATTGGCAAAGGATTTCAAGTGAACCACACTCTCCTAATCAGATGGTCCAAATTAGGGTTTTGGTTCCAAAAGGCTTATTGATGGGTTTTGCTTGTTCAAACACATTCTCATGGGTTTCATATGCTCACAAGTGCTCATAGAGGAAGGCTTGGCTAGTGGTTCATTGTGGAAGATGTTCAGTGGATCAGTTGCTTGTGAAGTAAGCAAAAGTCAACTGTAAGGAGGAAAGTCAACCATGGGTTTTCAAGGGTTCAAATCATGTTTCCCAAGTCCATGTACCTTTATTTGGTCAAGGAATATCATGGATGGCATTATTCATCAAGAATCAAGAGTTTGTACAAAAGTTACTAAATATGGAAATGACCTATAATTTGAAACTTTCCATTTTTGGCAGTTTTTCCACCACATTCAACTTGACTTTTCATCATCAAAGAAGCTTCAAATGAATTTTCCTCAAACATGAAAGTTGAAGATATTTTTCTCCCCTTTCCAACAAGTACTAGAACATCTCCATAGCATTTGTGAAACTCAAGTTATGGCTAAGGCAAGGCAAGGTGCATTTTGATGTTTTCCACATGTACCAATTTTCCACCATTTGCATTTTCATCCAAAAGGACTTGTAATCACATCAATTGCTTCAAGTCATATTGTACTATCAAAGTACAAGCCATGAGTACCAATTTTGACCCTTGTTTCATGCCTACCCGTGCCTTATTCATGGTGTATTTAACAAATAAACAATTTGCAAGTTGATCCAAATCTCATTATCCAAGCAAATTCAAGGCCCAATTGTTTTTGAAAAGTGATCAGCATGTCAAGTGTGAGGTATCCATCATGAAAAACATGAAGGTGCACGAATAAATTAAGGGATTGAACACAAATTGCAAAATTGCAAAACCACTCAAAACTCACTAATCAGGGGTTTAATCAATTGCTAATCATGATGAGAGGTCTAATGGAGAGTATATAAGCTTACTCACACGCACAAAGCTAAGTCATGCACCCTCATTTGCTCAGGATACATTTTCACGTCCAAACTTTTCTCTCTTCTAATCTCTCTTCTCTTGAGAGTTTCTGAAGTTTTCTTTGCACATTATTGATCAGTGTGGTGAGAGGAACAAGAATCTACCATTGGTTTGAGCTTAGAGTGAGGATTTCATCAAGCTCGTGTTCAAGTTGCTCAAGTTCAAAACCTTAGATCCAGCCAATTTCAAGCCTCTATTTAAATTTATTTTGCAAATAGAGCTCAAAAGAGGAAGATCTGCAGCTTTTGGAAGGAGTTCTTGGTGTATTTCGAGCTCTACAAATTTCAGGTTAGTGTGATTTTCACCATCATAGAACTCTTTTTTTTGGTGTGCAAAATGATCCTCATGCTTCACTGGTGATGCTGATGTATTTTTTTGTGAGTTTGGACGTGTAACATGTGTGTATTTTGGAGTTGAAATTTTAGATCCATTTATGTTTTCCTTCGATTTGCACTGTGTGTTCGTTATTTGATGAAATGAATATGATATATGAAATCCTTGTTGAATTCTGGTTGGAATGGTATACTTGTTTGTGTATTCTGGAAAAATTTTGTTGGATCTCCATTTGGTGTCACCGGAGAAGGTGACCGGAGCTAGGGTTCCGGCACCTGGTTTGCTTTTCAGGTCGTCTGAGGTTTGAAGGAAGAAGACGAAATCCTGGCCGTTCGTGATGTTGATCTAATGGTTCAGATCTTGCCACCTCATTTAATTTTCTTGTGTTTTAGTTAATGCGTGTGTGTGCTAGTCTATGTGTGTTATCGTGTGCCTCAAATCTTAACCCTTGATCTTGCATGCTTTGTGTTTTGATTGACTGATCTGGAACATTGATTTAATCTGATGGTTTGGATTATGCCAATCCATTAAAATTCTCATGTGCTTCCCACGTGCTTTGATTTTAATTTCTGATGGTGTGGATGTGTGCGCGTGTATCATTGTTATTTTGTGCCTTGTGATCTGATGCGTTAATCTTGATTACCTTGGTTTTGTTGACTGCTTGTGAGTCTTTGGATGAATCTGATGGTGTGTGTGGATCAAGATGTTTAACTGGGTTTTGTATAGGATTGTTGACTTGCGCTGATGGATCATTTGAGTTGGGCTGGCTATCTGCACCCCCTTGTTCAGCCCATTTGGTGTGTTGAACGTGTCCCCCTTGCTGTTTGCACCCCCTGGCTTTTATTTTTATTTTATTTAATTGATTATTTCTCATTTTTAATTTTTAAAATTAGTTAAATGCATCCAAAAATCGCCCAAAAAATCATGGATCATCTTTGGCATTTTATAAAATTTTGGAAATTTTTATTTTATTTTGTGCCTCTGAATTAATTGTTTGTTGATTTTCTTTGTGAATTTCTTCATTTGTGCACACTTGATCTTGTTGATATTTGTTCTCATCATTGGTGTATGTTTTGCATCCCATTCTTTTGCATATGTTAGAGGACATCTTGAGGTCCTTAAAAACATTTTTCTCATATTTTTAAAATCATTTCATATTGCATTTTAGTCCCTCTCTTTTGCATATTAATGTCATGTTTCTTATGTGATCTTTGCTCATTTGTTTGAGGTGCTTAACTTGTAATTTTTGTGAGATTTTTTAACATGTGATTGGCTTCTGACTTAGGTCATTTGAGTTTTAATATCACAATTTTTGAGTGTCATTTGATATATGTTTGTTTATTTGTGCTTAAATGACTTATGCATGACTATATCTTGACACCTCTTTACACAAGTTGACTTGCCATGCCCATTTGCTTGAGTTTCTTCTTGATTCTTTATATGTGCATTTGATATGATGTTTACCCCTGGTTGAGGTCCCTTGTGACCAAATTTTTCCATTTATGGATCATGTTTGAATCATGTTTGAGTATGCTTAAGTGTTGGAACTTTGTCCTCTTTTTGTAGCTTTCTTTGGTGCATAATGTTTCATGCTTTGATTTCCTTTTGCACATGTGAATTGTTTGATGATAATATGATCTTGGTTCTGACTTGTTTTCATCTTCATCTTATTTTTCTCATTTCATCTTGATATGAAGTCCATGTATGCTTAATTGTGCATTCCATACAAGTATGCTTGCCTTTTTTCATGTTTATCTTTGCATGCTTACTTGAGATTGTTTTGCATTGATCTTTGAAACATTTGAGTTGGACATTTATGATGTGATGTGCTTGCTACCATTTATTGTGTCTCATCTTCTCCTTCTCTTTCTCATTCTTCTCTTTCACTCTCTTCCTCCCATGAATCTCAAGACTTGTTTAAGTCTTGGATTCTCTCCCTTTAGAGCTACCTAGTCCAACTTAATTTTTGATTAAGCTTGGAGTAGGATTAGCATTAGGTTTTAGGTAGTCGTCTCTCCTAAACCTCACTAACCATAGGTCATCCATGCATGATAACATTAGGAATCTTAGTTTCCCTTTAGAGTTTCCTTTGGGTCTTCTCTCTTCTCATCTCAAAACTTCTTGAAAACACTTAATAAAGATAAAGTTATTGCGCATGAGCCTTAAGCGTGGGGAATGAGAAATGAGGGGCTTCCTCTCATCTTTCTAGAGTGCTTAGCGGGCGTCCTTTCTTGGGATGATTCGTTAAGTATTCGTCCCTGTGCCCTAGACTTTGGTGCAATGCAAGTTATGAACTAACTTAAAAAAACACTTATGTCTAAAAAACACAAAAACAAATTCAAATCTTTTTATCCTTCGGGATTGTTTGGTTCCAGACCATTTTCAGAAAAGAGCACGTTACCTTCCGTCTGAGTCGCAAACAGGCATTGACCCTAACTGCCGGACGCGAATCTAACGTCGCTCATAAAAAACACTTACCCATTCGTGGTCGTACCCACGAACTACATTAGCTCTGATTCCTCTCTCTCGTCCGATTGAGGATATGTAGGCATAAGACAGCGATTGTCTTGGCGAGCAACCTTCCCCCATAGTTCCCGTCAGAACTACGTTGACTCTGACTTTCCCATTGCACTGAGGGAATACGTAGGCCTAGGGCATCGAATATGTCCTACCGAGTCCGTCTTAGTCACCCCCATCCCCGTTTTCTTTTGTTCAGCCATAGATAGTAGGACAGCTCACCCTCCGTTTAGACAACAAGCGTGGATCCCATCGAGTACGATGGATGCGTGGGGTGCTAACACCTTCCCCTCGCATAACCGACTCCCGAACCCGGACTATGGTTGCGACGACCATGTCTTTCCCCCTTTCTCTTCAGGTTTATGCAGTGTTTCCTTTCCCTCTCTCGGGATAAATACACATTGCTGGCGATTCTGTGTTTTCTGCACCACACTCGCGTTTGTACCGTTGGATGCGAATCTTTCGGGAGCGACAGCTGGCGACTCTGCTGGGGATTCTGGTTGACCTCTTGCTGGTCCATCCCCTTTAGCGAGTCGATCCTAGCGCTTGTTTGTTTTTTTCGTTGGGTGTTTGTTTGTTGTGCTTTATTATGTTGTATATTACTGTTTTACAGCTTTTACTGCATTGCATTTCATTTTATTACTGTCATACTGGATATTACTGTGTTGTGCTGGCTGGTTTCTATTTGGCAGGTTGGGTTGTTCTGAGAGATAAGCCCAATACCCAGGCTTGAGTACACCCTAGGACTAGAGTGGAGAGTAGTGGGACCTACGTGCCTGCTTGGTACATTTGTGTGTTCACGAAATCCACAACCAGACGAGGCTATCTTGGGACGCATTCTGACGTGTGTGTCTTGCGTATGTTAGGGTGTTGATCTAGAGAGCTGTCGACTCTGGTGACCGTTTCTCCGATACCTCAGTTGCGCCTCTCCTCTCGAGATGTGACAGTGGCAGACCACGTTCTGTGGCAAACCCATTGCACATTCTCGATCCGAGGACCCAATGCTGAGGGACTCGCATAGGATGACCTTATTTTTTAGGGGAATCAGTTGAGGCCTCCTCGATTGATGATGATGCCAAATCAGAAATGGTGAACGTATCATTATTTCTTGACCTGAGAGCCTGTGATATTGAGGATCCTCGCCTTTCTAGAACCCACATGTGAGAAGGGATGGGTGTTTGCAGGCTTGCAGGTAACCGAAACCTTCAACCTACCCGGTTTTCTGGATTTCTCATCAGTGCTTGATTATCTGGGTTTCTGGTTATCTCAGTTGTTCGGTATTCTAGAATTCTGGTTTTCTGGGTTGTGGGTCTCGTCTAGTTAACGGCACAGCACAGCCAGCAGTGATGCCTTGATCCCATGCTTGCATATGCATATCATTTTTCTTGCATTCAAACATGTTTGACATTTTTCAGGGCTTGCATCTTACTCTTGATTCCGGTTTTCTGAGGTTGCCTTAGCATGGATGTCCAGAGAAAGAAGACTGTTGCTTATTCGTTCCCAGACCCGACCTTGACGTTGATTCACAAGCTGATTAGTATGGTTGGTCCCGGAGTTCGTACAGAGTTTGGTGGAGAGTATGGGAGACTTCTGAAGTTTGTCTACAGTATCTCCAAGTATTAGAAGGATGCCATTCATACACTTCTTCAGTTCTATGATCCGTCTTTGCGTTTCTTCACTTTCTCAAACTACATCTTGGCTCCAACGTTGGAGGAGTTCTCATTTATTTTGGGAATCCCCATCAGGCATGACATAGTATTCTTTTCTGAAGAACACCCTGGGATAAAAGAAATGGCCACTGCTCTTCGTACTGGTGAATCCGCTCTGAGCAGTAATATTGTGGAGAAACAAGGAGCTAAGGGTTTATTATTGAAGTTCTTGTTTGATCAAGCTTGCATATGTGTTAAAGAGAATAATTGGACTGCTTTCCAAGCTATTCTGGCTATGTGCATCTATGGGATTGTCCTGTTTCCCAATGTTCCTGATCTGGTGGATATGCATGCTGTCAGAATCTTTATTTCAATGAATCCTATACCTACCTTGCTAGGTGATGTGTATCACTCAGTCCACTACAAGAATGAAAATAGGCGTGGAAAAACTGTGAGTTGCTGTGCACCACTCTTATCTACTTGGTTTTTGAGTCATCTCCCCGAAGCTGGCGCTTTCGTTGACACGAGAGATTCTCTGAAGTGGTCAAAGAGGTTAATGGGCTTGACTGCTGAAAACATTGTTTGGTTCAACCATGACTTGCTAGGAATGGAGATTATTTGCAAGTGCGGAGAATTCCCTAATGTACCCTTGATAGGGATTATCTCTCAGAACAACCCAACCTGCCAAATAGAAACCAGGCAGTTTGATTAACTATAATCCTTCCCTTGTTATCAGGCAGTTTGGTTATCCTTTGAGAGGTCCACCTGAAGAGCGAGATATCAGAGAGTCCTTATTCTTCAATGGTACTAAGGATCAAGAGATGATAAGGAAGATTGTGAATGCTTGGAAGCAGGTGACCAAGAAGGGAAAAACTTCATTCGGGAAATGTAATAACCGGGCTTTTCCTTCCTATGAAGAATGAATTAAGAAAAAAGCAGAAGATGAGCTTCTTCCCTTCCCGGTGAACCACCTTTGTATTCTTTGATGATCGAGGCTCCCACGACGGTTGATATAGAGAAATATGATAAGTTATGGGCTGAGAAGGAGAAACTCCGAGAGGAGAATCGTGAGCTGGGCAGAGAGGTTGGTCAGTTGAAGCACGAAAAAGGTGAAGCTATCCATGCTGCCAGGTTGAAATCAGAACTTTTGGCCGTGAAGGAGAAAGAATTGTCTAATGAAGTCACCGCCAGAGAGAAAGTGGCTCAAGCGTTGAAAAGTGTTAGCAAGGTCCTTTCGTTCAAAAAGAAAGGGTTAGCTTATCCTATGTCAAGAATTCACAGGTTCAGTGACCGTCGGAATACAACAATTACTGCCAACAAGTTAAAAGAGGACAAGTATCTGGAACAGATTGAAGGTTTGAAGACAGAGCTTCGAAAAAAGGATAAGGAGATTTTATCAGGGATCTTTGAGAGGAGAGCAGTTGAGGAAAAGCTCAAGGAAACCATGGCAGATATGGAACAGCTGAAGACCCAAGCCGAAGTGAAAAAAGCCAGAAGCGAAGGTCCAAGTTCAGGTGGAGCTTCTGGAGAAGATGATTGGGAGATGCATAGTCGTTATTTAACAGGAATCTTGCATAGGAGAGATCTTCTGATTCAGGAGTTGATTCAGAGACCAGAGCATCCTAATACCAAGAAGTTTCTCAAGGAAGTGCAGAATTGGTGCAAGAAGAATGACGAATGGGGAATTCTAGCACGGCTGAGTCTTGATGATATGCTTTAGTTTCCTTGCTGTTGTTTTCTTTGTATTTTCGGGATCACCGCCAGGCTTGTTGGTCGGGATTTTTGTTTATGCTTATTCAGACTTGTGTTGTAACTGATGATTATTCTCTTTATATGATCAGGAATTCAGTTCTCCTCTGTTGTTAAAACTGGAATCAAGGGATAGATCGCCTTGATAATGTTCATACATGTTTACATTTGCATTTGTATGATCATAATCATTTTTGCATAACAGGTTTATCTCTGGTCTTCTTATGTTCTCCTTTCTTCAGACAGGATTGTCGACCACCGTATTCATCGGTATTCTACTCAGCCTGTGATAACCAGAGGATAGCCATGGAATAACTCCGTGCAGAGGTGACTGAAATGAAGATTCAGATGAGGAAATTTGGGGAAGATATGCTGGTCATGTCCCAAGAACAGAAATTGCTAAGAGAGGAAGTCAATCAGATGAGGACTCAAAGGGGCCTAGTCATGGAAATCTTGAATAAGGTGTTAAAGGAGGAAAACGATCATGTGCTCGCTTCCACAACAGAGGTCCTTACTCCTCCCATCTCTTTGGGATTTGATCTAGATCGTGGATTGCCTCGTGAATCTCTTCCATAAACTGAAGTTTCAGAGCTCTCTCATCAGCAATCACCTCCTGCTCCTCAAGAGGATCCTAAGTCAGAGGGGCCTAAGAGGAAGTTTGATCCCATTCCAATTCCGTATGCGCAGTTGCTTTCTTATTTACTCGAGCTCAAACTGGTTGAGCGTGTTAGTTTGGGACCTCTTCCCACAAAGCTTCCTCTGGGACCTAATGCTAATGCTAGATGCGAATTCCACTCTAGGGCACCTGGTCACAATGTCGAGAATTGTATAAGGTTCAAACATAAAGTCCAAGAGCTCATTGATTCAGAGGCAATCAAGTTTACATCAGTTGGTACTGGTAAACAAGGTGACTTTACTCCCATGATTGCAAAGGAAGTGGGGGCTTCTTCCTTTTCTGTAGGATACACCTCGCGTCATGGATCTTTTCAACAACCTTATGCCGCAGAAGCTCCATTTCAACAACCGTTGTTTGTGACTCAGCCGACTGTGGAAAGGAAAGTACAGAGGCATGTAGGGCACATAAATCATTATCAGCAGCAGAATTGTCAGCAGCAGGGGCACTTCAGACCAAGACGGCCCAAGAGGATATTTGATCCTATTCCTATTCCTTATAGTCAGTTGTTTGTTCGCTTGCTCAAAAGCTCTCTGATTCAGCTGAGGAGTACCATGCCAGTGCCGTACCCTTTTCCTTCGGACTATAACATGAATGCTAGGAGCGATTTCCACTCAGGAACATTTGGGCATACAATTGATAACTGTAATGCGTTCCAGCACAAGGTGCAAGATTTGATTGACTCATAGGTCATCACCCCGGACGGTACCCCCACAAGGTGAAGCTTCTTTATCAGAGTAAGCACTTGAGGCTGCGAAGACATCATCAGAAGCAATAAGTCCAGACGGAGTCAAGTCTCCTCAACAATGGCAATCATCAGCTTCCTTTACTGTATTTTCATATGTAGCTTTCATTTGTTTGTTTAAACATGGTCTGCATGTAAAAACTTGTTTGTGTTTTGAATGCTGATTTTAATGCAATAAACGTGTTGTTCCTGAAGTATCTTACTTTTATGCACTCATGTCATGTTTATATGCACTGCAATACCAACTTTCTTGCCTTAAACTCTTGAGGGAGGATGATGAGGTAAAAATGCAAAATCTTCAGTTAGGTGCTTTTGGATAAGACCATGTTGAGGATGTACAAGCATTGTTTCAAATCCCTAAACACTGAAGATATAAGGGAGATAGACCCTCGTTAACCCCTTTGAGCCTTGAAGTAGGAGTTTCTTTCTAAAAAAGAAAAAACCCTCAATCTTAACCTGGGGCAGGGTAGGCGTCAGTTAGTTTGACCGAGCGTTCAAATTGCAAAAGGAGTGTGCATCTGAGGATCCATTACCTTCTATTCCACTGTCAAAAGGTCAAAAGGTGTGAAACCACAATGGTTATCCATCAACAATGAAGGAGTGAGGCAGTCACAACCCTTTCAAGCAAGTAAGACAACCAGTGTCACACGCTTTGCTCAAAAAAAAGAGAATAAAAGAAAGAAAGCCCGCTAAGTCGAAATTTGAAAACAAGCGACTTAGGCAAAAGTTAGGGCATCCCGCTGGACTTCAAAAATCGAAAAACTCAAAAGAGTCAGTCCAGGCAAAAATCAGGGAAACGAAAAAAAACAAAAGAACGAAAAAGCGAAAAGCGAAAAGATTACAAAAGAAAAACCCTCGAGCAAGAACAAAGTCGTGTGATTACAGACGCGAAAGACAAAAAGGGTGATTGTTACTCCAAAACCTCATTAGGTCTCAAACCATCAGTGCATGGATTCCTTAAAGATCATAACATCTTTTTGAGAGATGAGCACTTGTGTCAGATTAGCTGAACATAGGAGTGGAGAACATCACGAAGAGTGGGTGGGCACCGATAAACTTTGAGCCTTAAATCCTTTTTTTTCTCCAAACCGTGAAACAGGCCACGATACAACCCTCAAAAGTCCTAATTGAAATAGGGTTTATCTCGAGAGCTTACTCCGATGAGATAGCGTTCCTGACTCCCATGAGTGGTGCCACAAGATTTTTGTTGGTATTGCATGTGCGCATTGTTTTCCATTCAAAAATAAATGTCGTATTCTTAGCAGTGATTCGCTCACGAGGCTTGGCGACGTATTTTCAATAAAACTTCAAGGTTAACACGAGTGTTGCATTAGAATTGTCATTCTCATAATATACATTTTCTGCTTGCATTTGTTTGACATCAAAGAAGCTTACACGATGAACATCAGTCGAGAAGCTTAAACTGGCCAAGTTGAGGTGCCTGAGACTCCAGAGGACATGTTGCTGAAAGATTATGTGGGAAAAAGGCGTTCCCAGCCATTTGTGTTGAGATGTAACCAATCTGGGACAATCACACCGGGAAATCTCTTCAAAATGTAGCCAAGCTAGGGCATTCAAGTTGAGAAGGTCTTTTCAGAGTACAATCAACCATGGGGCATTCATGTTGAGAAAATTTCTTCGAACTGGGGTAATTATGTCAAGATCCGATAAATCTCTCCACAAGCGTGTAAACTGGGGCAATCACGTCGAGATTCGGTAAATCTCTCAAAGACTAGTCGGTCAAAGACAAATGTACTGCAAGGCTTGTACTGGGGCAGGTCACTTCAAGGGCGCGAGAAGTATTTTCCCTTCAGAACACAGTCAATCAATAGCACCTCTGCAAGGTTCATAATACTGTGGCAGAACATTTCAGGTCATTACGAACCCTCTCGATTTGGTTTACTTCATGAGTCATGAAGTATGAGACAGTTATGTCCAGACCGGATACATCTCTAAGAGTTTGAAGACCCTGGGGCATTGTTGAACGCCAGGTTTTCTATAAAATCCTCTTAAGATGATTGCTTCAAGTAGACCCTGTGGTCTGGGGCAAGGCGGAGAGTTAAAGGAACTGTGTTTCGCTCTTGACAATACATATGCAAAAACTTGAACCACTGAGTTGTTCCCAGTGTGGGGCCTTTGGAGTCTTTTCCCCCCAGCAAAGAGCCAGAGGGTATCTTTTTCCAGCAAGGTGTGGGAATTGTTATTCTTCCTCGAGCAGAGAATTGTCCTATGTTCGAAAGGGCTTTTATGAAGGTTTCTTATCTCTAGCAGTACAGATGGAATCCTCACTCTCAGTAAGGTAAGACGATAGAATATCGTCAAGAAGACGATGAGGAGTCAGAGTGTTCTCTTCCTCAACGGTCAGATCTAGTCATCTCAAGTAATTCAAAGTGGTACCTCCCCTGTGGAGCTGCTCTCTTCAACTTTGAAGTCTGATCGTCCTCAGCAGTTTATTGCCCTCCCCAGTAGAGCTGCTCTCTTCAACTTTGAAGTCTGATCATCCTCAGCAGTTTATTTCCCTCCCCAGTAGAGCTGCTCTCTTCCACTTTGAAGTTCATCCCCCTCGACAGGTTGTTGTTTCCCCAGCAAGAGACTTACAGAATATCTTCTTGGGACAAAGGAGTTATTTTCCCCACAGGATCTAAGCACTCGGCCAGTCAACAAATGTTTTTCTCACTAGCCACGGTATGAGTTAATCCCCTCCGGATGGGTAAGCTCGATGTTATCCGCTAGCAGGGTGGATGTCAGCATCTACCGTTCCCCAAGCAGGTTTGCTGATCATGGCCAGTATCCCCCAAGAAGGTTTGCTGATCATGGCCAGTATTCCCCAGCAGGGTAAAAGTACTAATATTCCCCAACAGGGTAAAGGTAAGAGCATCTCCCAAGCAGGTTCAAAATTATTGACTTGTCTCCCCCAGGCAGAGTTTGGCGGTGATCCTCTCAGTGGTTTATTCAAACAACTATCCCCAGCAGGTCTTAAGTCTAATTGTTATTGGCATCCTTTCAGATCCAGGTAGAAGTCAGTTGGTAATTCTCAGCGGAGAGAGTCTATCTTTGGGTTCCATCTTCAATATTCATTCATAGCCATCCCCAACAGAGTGGGTTTTCTCTCGGAGCTTTCGTCTCCAGCAGAATTTGTGATCAATGTCTTCCTTAGCAGAGTGGACTCTTTCTCAGCAGAGTCTCTTATTTCGGAAGACAATTTATTTTGTCATCCCCAGTGGAGTTTGCCTTCGCCTTCAGCATTTATTTTGCTGAGGCGCCTCTTTTGCATTGCATAAGCATTCCTGCATGGCATCCTCCTAAATGCGTAGCATTTCCACTTCGTGTGGAGCATTACGGAAAAATTCAAACATATGCATTCGGAGCATAAGCCAAGTTTGATTGCCTTACTAGTTCCTTTCCCTAGAAGAAAGTGACACGATTCAGGAGATGTTGTTTAACATTACACCGCAACCAGTGGATTTGTCCTTCTTGTTGGTCCTTCCTACACTTCCCTGCAGAGTGTATGTTTAGATTTCTCTATTCCCCAGCGGAGTCATCTTTGTAGATCCGTTGATTCTACTTATCTTGGGTTGGAAAGTCCATCTTCGGCTGGGTCTTTCTTTTCGAGTTCGCTTTCGGTCGTCCTCGCACTCTTTGTTATTTCGTTATCCCTAGTAGGGTTATCCTATATGGTATAGCCGTTGTTTGAAATTCCGTCTTCGGCCGGTCTTTCTTTTCGAGTTCGCTTTCGGTCGTACTCGTTTGCTGTTTTAAATTCTGTCTTCGGCCGGTCTTTCTTTTCGAGTCCGCTTTCGGTCGTACTCGTTTGCCTTTGTGTCCCCACTGAGTCCGCTTTCGGTCGTACTCGTTTGTCCTTTTCGAGTCCGCTTTTGGTCGTTCTCGTTTATCCTTTTCGAGTCCGCTTTCGGTCGTACTCGTTTATCCTTTTCGAGTTCTCTTTCGGTCGTACTCGTTTGTTCTTTTCAAGTCCGCTTTCGGTCGTACTCGTTTATCCTTTTCGAGTCCCTTTTCGGTCGTACTCGTCTATCCTTTTCGAGTCCGCTTTCAGTCGTACTCGTTTATCCTTTTCGAGTCCGCTTTCGGTCGTACTCGTTTATCCTTTTCGAGTCCGCTTTCGGTCGTACTCGTCTATCCTTTTCGAGTCCGCTTTCGGTTGTACTCGTTTGTACTTTTCGAGTCCGCTTTCGATCGTAATAGTTTGTTCTTTTCGAGTCCGCTTTCGGTCGTACTCGTTTGTCCTTTTCGAGTCCGCTTTTGGTCGCACTCGTTTGTTCTTTTCGAGTCCGCTTTCGGTCATACTCGTCTGCTATTGAAAGAGCGTTTTCGGCCGGTCTTTCTTTTCGAGTCCGCTTTCGGTCGTACTCGTTTGTCCTTTTCGAGTCCGCTTTCGGTCGTACTCGTTTATCTTTTTCGAGTCCGCTTTAGGTCGTGCTCGTTTTCATTTGCATTACCACCAGTTTGCAAATTTCCAGGTTCTTTTTGTATTCAATCACCTTCTACCTTGAATTTCTGAAAGTCGTTGCTATCACCCTTTCAGGTCAAGTTGATTGAATAGGGGCAGCTGTAGCACCCCAAAATTTGCCCTCTTACTTTTGGCTAACTGGCTTATGTTTCTTTGCATTTCTTGCATTAGCATTTGTGCATGGCATTGGTTCTTAGCATGGGATCAAGGTACTTGGTTCATCTCAAAGGAGTCTCAAGCCTCAAGGTGGTTTGAGGAGTTCATCATATCTTCATAAGATCAAGATTGGCAAAGGATTTCAAGTGAACCACACTCTCCTAATCAGATGGTCCAAATTAGGGTTTTGGTTCCAAAAGGCTTCTTGATGGGTTTTGCTTGTTCAAACACATTCTCATGAGTTTCATATGCTCACAAGTGCTCATAGAGGAAGGCTTGGCTAGTAGTTCATTATGGAAGATGTTCAGTGGATCAGTTGCATGTGAAGTAAGCAAAAGTCAACTATAAGGAGGAAAGTCAACCATGGGTTTTCAAGGGTTCAAATCATGTTTCCCAAGTCCATGTACCTTTATTTGGTCAAGGAATAGCATGGATGGCATTATTCATCAAGAATCAAGAGTTTGTGCAAAAGTTACTAAATATGGAAATGACCTATAATTTGAAACTTTCCATTTTTGGCAGTTTTTCCACCACATTCAACTTGACTTTTCATCATCAAAGAAGCTTCAAATGAATTTTCCTCAAACATGAAAGTTGAAGATCTTTTTCTCCCCTTTCCAACAAGTACTAGAACATCTCCATAGCATTTGTGAAGCTCAAGTTATGGCTAAGGCAAGGCAACGTGCATTTTGAGGTTTTCCACATGTACCAATTTTCCACCATTTGAATTTTCATCCAAAAAGACTTGTAATCACTTCAATTGCTTCAAGTCATATTGTACCATCAAAGTACAAGCCATGAGCACCAATTTTGACCCTTGTTTCATGCCTACACGTGCCTTATTCATGGTGTATTTAACAAATAAATAATTTGCAAGTTGATCCAAATCTCATTATCCAAGCAAATTCAAGGCCCAATTGTTTTTGAAAAGTGAACAGCAAGTCAAGTGTGAGGTATCCATCATGAAAAGCATGAAGGTGCACGAATAAATTAAGGGATTGAACACAAATTGTAAAATTGCAAAACCACTCAAAACTCACTAATCAGGGGTTTAATCAATTGCTAATCATGATGAGAGGTCTAATGGAGAGTATATAAGCTTACTCACACGCACAAAGCTAGGTCATGCGCCCTCATTTGCTCATAATCCATTTTCACCTCCAAACTTTTCTCTCTTCGAATCTCTCTTCTCTTGAGAGTTTCTGAAGTTTTCTTTGCACATTATTGATCAGTGTGGTGAGAGGAACAAGAATCTACCATTGGTTTGAGCTTAGAGTGAGGATTTCATCAAGCTCGTGTTCAAGTTGCTCAAGTTCAAAACCTTAGATCCAGCCAATTTCAAGCCTCTATTTGCATTTATTTTTCAAATAGAGCTCAAAAGAGGAAGATCTGCAGCTTTTGGAAGGAGTTCTTGGTGTATTTCGAGCTCTACAAATTTCAGGTTAGTGTGATTTTCACCATCATAGAACCCATTTATGTTTTCCTTCGATTTGCACTGTGTGTTCGTTATTTGATGAAATGAATATGATATATGAAATCCTTGTTGAATTCTGGTTGGAATGGTATACTTGTTTGTGAATTCTGGAAAATTTTTGTTGGATCTCCGTTTGGTGTCACCGGAGAAGGTGACCGGAGCTAGGGTTCCGGCACCTGGTTTGCTTTTCAGGTCGTCTGAGGTTTGAAGGAAGAAGACGAAATCCTGGCCGTTCGTGATGTTGATCTGATGGTTCAGATCTTGCCACCTCATTTAATTTTCTTGTGATTTATTTAATGCGTGTGTGTGCTAGTCTATGCGTGTTATCGTGTGCCTCAAATCTTAACCCTTGATCTTGCATGCTTTGTGTTTTGATTAACTGATCTGGAACATTGATTTAATCCGATGGTTTGGATTATGCCAACGCATTAAAATTATCATGTGCTTCCCACGTGCTTTGATTTTAATTTCTGATGGTGTGGATGTGTGCGCGTGTATCATTGTTATTGTGTGCCTTGTGATCTGATGCGTTAATCTTGATTACCTTGGTTTTGTTGACTGCTTGTGAGTCTTTGGATGAATCTGATGGTGTGTGTGGATCAAGATGTTTGACTGGGTTTTGTATAGGATTGTTGACTTGCGCTGATGGATCATTTTAGTTGGGCTGGCTATCTGCACCCCCTTGTTCAGCCCATTTGGTGTGTTGAACGTGTCCCCCTTGCTGTTTGCACCCCCTGGCTTTTATTTTCATTTTATTTTATTTAATTGAGCATTTCTCATTTTTAATTTTTTAAATTAGTTAAATGCATCCAAAAATCACCAAAAAAATCATGGATCATCTTTGGCATTTTATAAAATTTTGGAAAATTTTATTTTCCATTTTTATTTTATTTTGTGCCTCTGAATTAATTGTTTGTTGATTTTCTTTGTGAATTTCTTCATTTGTGCACACTTGATCTTGTTGATTTTTGTTCTCTCATTGGTGTATGGTTTACATCCCATTCTTTTGCATATGTTAGAGGACATCTTGAGGTCCTTAAAACCATTTTTCTCATATTTTTAAAATCATTTCATATTGAATTTTAGTCCCTCTCTTTTGCATATTAATGTCATGTTTCTTATGTGATCTTTGCTCATTTGTTTGAGGTGCTTAACTTGTGAATTTTTGTGAGATTTTTTAACATGCGATTGGCTTCTGACTTAGGTCATTTGAGTTTTAATATCACAATTTTTTAGTGTCATTTGATATATGTTTGTTTATTTGTGCTTAAATGACTTATGCATGACTATATCTTGACACCTCTTTACACAAGTTGACTTGCCATGCCCATTTGCTTGAGTTTCTTCTTAATTCTTTGTATGTGCATTTGATATGATGTTTACCCCTGGTTGAGGTCCCTTGTGACCAAGTTTTTCCATTTATGGATCATGTTTGAGTATGCTTAAGTGTTGGAACTTTGTCCTCTTTTTGTAGCTTTCTTTGGTGCATAATGTTTCATGCTTTGATTTCCTTTTGCACATGTGAATTGTTTGATGATAATATGATCTTGGTTCTGACTTGTTTTCATCTTCATCTTATTTTTCTCATTTCATCTTGATATGAAGTCCATGTATGCTTAATTGTGCATTCCATACAAGTATGCTTGTCTTTTTTCATGTTTATCTTTGCATGCTTACTTGAGATTGTTTTGCATTGATCTTTGAAACATTTGAGTTGGACATTTATGATGTGATGTGCTTCCTGCCATTTATTGTGTCTCATCTTCTCCTTCTCTTTCTCATTCTTCTCTTTCATTCTCTTCCTCCCATGAATCTCAAGACTTGTTTAAGTCTTGGATTTTCTCCCTTTAGAGCTACCTAGTCCAACTTAATTTTTGATTAAGCTTGGAGTAGGATTAGCATTAGGTTTTAGGTAGTCGTCTCTCCTAAACCTCACTAACCATAGGTCATCCATGCATGATAACATTAGGACTCTTAGTTTCCCTTTAGAGTTTCCTTTGGGTCTTCTTTCTTCTCATCTCAAAACTTCATGAAAACACTTAATAAAGATAAAGTTATTGCGCATGAGCCTTAAGCGTGGGGAATGAGAAATGAGGGGCTTCCTCTCATCTTTCTAGAGTGCTTAGCGGGCGTCCTATCTTGGGACGATTCGTTAAGTATTCGTCCCTGTGCCCTAGACTTTGGTGCAATGCAAGTTATGAACTAACTTAAAAAAACACTTCTGTCTAAAAAACACAAAAACAAATTCAAATCTTTTTATCCTTCTGGATTGTTTGGTTCCAGACCATTTTCAGAAAAGAGCACGTTACCTTCCGTCTGAGTCGCAAACAGGCATCGACCCTAACTGCCGGACGCGAATCTAACGTCGCTCATAAAAAACACTTACCCATTCGTGGTCGTACCCACGGATTACATTAGCTCTGATTCCTCTCTCTCGTCCGATTAAGGATATGTAGGCACAAGACAGCGATTGTCTTGGCGAGCAACCTTCCCCCACAGTTCCCGTCCGAATTACGTTGACTCTGACTTTCCCATTGCACTGAGGGAGTACGTAGGCCTAGGGCATCGAATATGTCCTACCGAGTCCGTCTTTGTCATCCCCATCCCCGTTTTCTTTTGTTCAGCCATAGATAGTAGGACAACTCACCCTCCGTTTAGACAACAAGCATGGATCCCGTCGAGTACGATGGATGCGTGGGGTGCTAACACCTTCCCCTCGCATAACTGACTCCCGAACCCGAACTATGGTTGCGACGACCATGTCTTTCCCCCTTTCTCTTCAGGTTTATGCAGTGTTTCCTTTCCCTCTCTCGGGATAAATACACATTACTGGCGACTCTGTGTTTTCTGCGCCACACTCGCGTTTGTACCTTTGGATGCGAATCTTTCGGGAGTGACACTAAGATGCCGCCAAATGCACATGATATGGAATGATATGCAAGACAAGGATCCTGTGAGGAATATGACACAGGGGAATAACTGCGGTTAAGACACAAAGATAGAAAGACCCAACGAGGACGACCTAGCAAAACGAGACTCCACGGGGAAAAGAGACTACCAATCTGACAATCACAAGGTACTTTGAGCAGTTGGGTGTCTTCCAGTGAAAGCAAAAAGTGTATATTGCAAAGATGATAAGCAAAACACACTTCTCGGTATGGTTCAATTTATTGTGCAAAGTCTTGAAATAAAGTGCTACGAGGTTGTCTGCCTCGAACCAAAATCTTGAAATCGAATGCTACAAGGTTGTCTGCCTCGAACACAGTCTTGAAGTAAGTGTTACGAGATTGCCTGTCTCGAACAAAGTCTTGAAATAAATGCGACGAGGTTGTCTGCCTTGAACAACAAAGTCTGAAATCGAATACCACGAGGTTGTCTGCCTCGAACCAAAATCTTGAAATCGAATTCTACGAGGTTGTCTGCCTCGAACACAGTCTTGAAGTAAGTGTTGCGAGATTGCCTGTCTCGAACAAAGTCTTGAAATAAGTGTTGCGAGATTGTCTGTCTCGAACAAAGTCTTGAAATAAGTGTTGTGCGATTGTCTGTCTCGAACAAAGTCTTGAAATAAGTGTTGTGATATTGTCTGTCTCGAACAAAGTGAAAGCTACAAGGTTGTCTGCCTCGCATGCATCTTGAAATAAACTGCTACGAGGTTGTCTGCCTCCAGCACAATCTTGAAATAAAACGCTACGAGGTTGTCTGCCTCGAGCAAAAGTCTGGAACTCCTCCCGGAAAGGTAACGTCACAGGGGGTCGGGATTTCATTGGAGATCTTGTGACTTTAGCTAGAATCCATAACTTGTTGGAGATTTGGAAGTTTCAACCGGGGATCTTCAAAAGAGATGTGGGCCGGCTGACTTGTAGAATATGTCTTCTCAAATAAAGAGAAAGATCATCTGAGTCTTCATCAAACTTCTCGAAGAGATGCCATTTGACGGAAGCAAAATGAATTGTGGGCTCACTGGGGAGAATACCACCGAGAAATAGTATTGTTGTAAATGAGATTCGTTGAAGCGATAAAATTCTTGCAATAGGGATTCTCAAATAAAGAGAATGCTTGTAATGTCTTCAACAACTTTCTCTTGACAACTTCACCGGGGATAGACAAAATGTCTTGAAGAGATTGCCATTTGTCATCCAGATAAAAAAACTGAGCTCAAATAAAGAGCTACCACTCGTTGTCTAGATTTAAATCCCATAATACTGCTGGAGGAATAACTTTTTGTCTTCCATAGAGATCTTTGAATAAATTCTTCCTGGGGAGACAAAGTGCAAAATAAACGCACACTCGATCTAGGTTCAACAGCCTAGAGATATCCACAAATGTGATTGTCAGGGACCAACGTTCAATTCAGGAAATAACTGAAAAGAAACGGTCAAGCAAAACTCCATCCAATGAGGGATGAACTCAACTGGGGTTTATCTTTATCCAAAAATGGAAAAGAACACTAAAGTAACCATCTTCCACGAGGATTGAACTCAGTGGGGAATTAGAAATGATGTGCTCTTTATGCCTAAGGCTGACAATTCTACTTGGAAGGAGCAGATAAAACCCAGTCACATGGGGATAACCGCGGCCAAAGTGACAGAACAAAACAAATAACACAAAACGCAAGATGCAAAATGCACACATGCCATGAATCTATAAGCAAGGATGCCATGCTATTCTGACAAAACAACAATAAGAAGCAAACTGGAGACAAAGACAAGCAACTCGATACGGGTACTCGGCCAATCTTTGCCGATATAAGAAGCATCACTGGGGATGAAAGGAGAGCCATATACAAAAACAAGTCCCACTTCAAAACTTCAAACTTTCTCTGGGGAAAAGAGAGCACTCCACTTGGGATGAACATCGTGACTTCACTTAGGATGGTCAAGATGAACCTTGGATTTGTTGGGGACGAGAAAGATTCACTGGGAACTAATTAAACTCATGATCGAAGAGACTTCACGGGGGATAAAATAAATATCCGTTGCGGACTGAAGTAGTCTTGAATGGAAGTTATAGCTAGATGAAATAACTATCCACTTCGTTGGGGAAGATTGAGATAGTGAGGAAATCCATTGAGGAGTGAAATAAACACTTGCTTTGCTGGGGAAGGTTGAAGTTGTAAGAAAATCCACTGAGGGTTCTTAGGTTGCCAACTGGAGAAATCTTGCATCAAATAGTGCCATCACTTCTCGAAGTAGAGATTCACCGGAGAATGGTCGTGACTACCTGAAGTAGAAACTTACTGGGGAGTCGTCACATCACTTGGGATAGAAACCCTTTGAGGTATGAGTGAATAAAGTCGTGAGACTGATGTAACTTTGTATTGATATTGTATGGTAGTCGCCATTTTGAACAATTGTTGTTGTGAATGGATCAAAAGTCTTCGATCCTCAAATGCCCCAGGCCACATGGTTTATGAGGAGAAGTCATCTCAAGAGGATTTTACAGAAAACTTGCCACCCAATTGTTCCAATGTTTTCCAACTCTTTAAGAGATTTGCCAAATCTCGACGTAACTGGCCCAGATTGACGGTATTTTGAGTCTTCAAACTTGTTCTTCAGACTTGGAGAGATTTATAAAATCTCGACGTAACTGGCCCAAATTGACTGTGATCTGAGTCTTTAAACTTGCCCCCTTGGGGTCAGACTGTGGAGTAATAGCGGGGAAACAACTTGCCCCTGCTCAGCAAAGCCTTCAGGTAATGTACCCTTGAATACGGTCATCCTTTTGAAATAATCTGTCATTTACTCATCAGAGTCACAGGTCTCAAAGGATTAAGTTCATCGCTGATGGTTGTCTTGAAAAATTTTATTAAAAAAAGTTTTGGTGGTTGAATTACCGATTTTATAATGCCAAGACAAATTTGAGCTTAGCTCATAGGAGTCAGGAAACGATATCTCAATGAGTATGCTTTTGAAATAAACCCTGCTTCAACTAGGTCTTTTGAGGGTTGTATCGTGGTTTGGTTCACGGTTTAAGAAACAAAGGATATAAGGCTCAAAATTTGTTTGTGCCCACCCAATCTTCGTGATATTTTACTCCATTAACTGAAAATTACCCTGCCCCAGGTTATGAACGAGGGTTTTTGATTCGGAAGAAGAAAACTCCTACTTCAAAGGTTCAAAAGGGTTAACGAGGGTTTATCTCCTTATATCTCCGGTGTTTAGGATTTTTGAAACAATGCCTTATATCACTAGCAGAGTTTTATCCAAAAGCATACAACAAGAGATCTTGCGTTTGATTTCATCATCCTCCATTCAATTCTCTGCCAAGGCAAGAGATTGGGCAACATTGGCATTATAAAATAGAAAAAAACATTTTAAAAAGAGTGAAACGAATGGATTTCTTCATGACAAACATGTTTGTTGCCTTAATTATTCAAAATAACAAGTTCTTGCATGCAAACCAAACTTTTACAATCAAAGAAATAGTCATAAGTGCAAGCAAATAAATAAACAGCCTGATGAGCTCGGGAACATGTTCTTCTCTTGGTCTCGCCAGCTTGGACCTTCTCTAGTCTTCACCTGCAGGACATTCTTGTATCATGTTCACATTGATTCCCTATGTTGTGGTAAAGGGTTGTTTTGCACATTTGGGTTTGAATCTTTGAAAGTTAGGATTCCACTTTCAACCAATCTCTGAACGTCGGCTTTCATCCCATAACAACTTTCAATATTATGACCTGGCGCTCCTTGATGATAAGGGCAGAATAAGTCAGCTCTATACCAGAAAGGAGGGTTCTTAGGAACCGCTGGTGGGGAGTTAGTTTGGATATGGCCCTTGCGTAACAATACTGGGAAAAGTTCTGCATATGACATAGGAATCGGGTCAAAGTTTGGTTTCCTCAGTGCACGACTTGGGTTGTTGAACGATTGTCGGGCTTGTTGAGGAGGTTTCTATTTTTCCTGATGATATTGCTATTGTGGTGAAGCAAGTGGAGTTTGAGGTGGTTGCGCAAACTGTGGTTGGTAAGCTGGAGCATTGCTAATTGGGGTCACAGCAGCAACGTATGGGCGTGGATGATACCTTCCTTTTGATCGCCCTTGATACACAACACTAACTTCTTGTTCCTTTTTCTTTCCAAAATTACTTCCATACTTTTTGACATTGTTAGAAGTATTCCCTTCCTTAGCTAGTCTTCCTTCACGGACGCCCTCTTCTAAACGCATCCCCATATTCACCATCTCGGTGAAATCACTTGGAGCGCTTGCCACCATTCTCTCATAGAAAAATGGGCTCAGTGTTTTCAGGAAAATTCTAGTCATCTCCTTCTCCTCCAGAGGCAGAGTAACTTGAGCAGCAAGTTCACGCCAGCGCTGGGCGTACTCCTTAAAATTTTCTCTTTCCTTCCGGGCCATGGCTCTCAACTAGTCTCTATCTGGTGCCATGTCGACATTATATTTATATTGCTTGATAAAAAGCTCACAGAGGTCATTAAAACTGCGGACCTTTGAACTATCTAGCCCCATGTACCACTTGAGGGATGCACCAGTCAAACTATCCTGGAAATAATGTATCAATAGGGGATCATTATCCTTATGAACATACATTTTTCGGGCATACATAACTATGTGACTATGTGGGCAAGAATTTCCTTTATACTTCTCCAAATCAGGGAGTTTGAACTTTGGAGGAACCTTAACATTAGGAACCAAGCATAGCTAAGAGGCACTCTTCCTAAACAGCTCTTTCCCATGAAGGGCTTTGATTTCTTTCTTCATTTCTAGAAACTGGTCCTAGAAATCATCCATTCGTTCTTCCATTCCAACACTCTCACTAGGAGCGGCATGAAACACAGGTTCTTCCAGGTGAAAAGGAGTAGTATTTACCATGGGTGGTGGCACAGTCATTACAGTAGTTGTGGCAATAACTTGAGAAACAGGTGGGCGGTATCCAGCTGGAGTAAAGTTATGAGGTATAACCCACGGATAACCAGGAGGCATAGAGTACTAAACTTCACCTATAGTGGGCACCGCTGGGATCGGTGCTGATATCATTTCTGAGGTAACAGTGTTGTGTGATGGCGTACTATGTGATGGCTGATTCTGAGCGGCCATCAGTGCTTCCATCATCCCATTAATCTTTTCCAGACTTTCCTTCAGTGTTGAAACCTCTTCCCGGAGTGCTCTGTTTTCCTGTTCGAGTTGATCCATTCTTTTCTTGCGACTAGCTCGAGTATTGTATCGATGATTCAGCTTGACTGAGAAGAGAAACATGAATGAGAACCTGGAATGCAAAAGAATGCAAATGCAAATGCAAATGCGAATGCTATGCTACGAGATTCATGGAACTCGACTATTTATAATCATTGAGGAATATTAACAGGCTCGCTTATTAATCATGAAAAAAATGGTTACAATCATTAGTATCGGAAGACTAAAAATTGATCTAATACAAAATTAAAACGCGTTTGTAGCCTTACAACAGTCATAACGTAAAGCTAATAATGATGGATCTAAGGAGACTCTTCCAATGGTCTTCGTTTGAGTCGCTCGATTTCTTCTTCCATCTGGGCTTCTTCTAAAATAAGCTTGTCGACGAAGTGTTGACTGATGGGATAAGACATCTTGAGCTTTCCGTTTCTTGCAATAGGTATCATTTTTTTGAAATTCTCCTTTTGTAGTCATCTCAGCTTGAATATTAACCGAAGATAGGAAATGGATTCTTGTCTTGAATAAGTAACTCCATTAGCTGAGAATATTCTTCAAGAGTTGTCACCAATAGTGATGGACTGGAGTAGAGTAGATAATATTTCCTTATCGATAAGAGTTTCCCCATATCTGGTCTTGAACCCTTCTTTATCCATCAATAAGGTCTCCAATCCCCTTAGATCGTCCAAGTTATGACTCTTGTAAAGGTACTTCAACGTTTTTTTTCCTTTAAAAATTTTTTTTTTTAGAGTCCATGATATCCTTATAATGTTTATAAACAAGACTAAGTTCCATGATTCTTTATGATATGATGCTAATGAATGCAGGGATGCAACACCACAAAGCACAAAACACAAATCACACACAAGTAAACAAACAGACAAAAAGTCCTAGGTTTGAAAGGTCACAGCATGGAGAAAAGGTCTAACCATCCCAATAGGTGTGTACTATGGTTTCAAATGTACCTGCCAAACGGGTTCTACAAAGTTCCCAAAGTCTACAATCCATCTTTCGGATATTATCGATTTTCCAAATCACTAGGTGGTCAATAATATTCTCAAGATAATCTCGTCTGAGTGTAGTATCGCGTAGCGACTATTGCAGAAATAGATTCCTGCATAGTCCCCGCACTACATCCTAATAGGCTAAGTTGGGTTAAAGGTAACTACGGTCCCCAGTCTCGATGGCCTTTAGTTAGAAATAATAGCGTCTTCACGAATAGACTCGTTGGACAAAATTAAATTCGAGAGGGCCTAGACCGAGTGGTGAAGTCTCAATTCAACTTCTTCAGGAATCGACTCCCTCAAAGTATCCTTGAATTCTCACCATTCCTATCATAATTTTCACTCTAGTCCGGGTGTAGGACTTTGTCTCACCACACAAGTAATAACCCAAGAAAACATAACAGATAACAAATATATCACAAAAACATAATTAACCAAGTTAGGGGGAACCCTCTTATGAGTATCCCCAGTGAAGTCACCATTTCTGTCGCGGTGAAAATTGGATACCATAGTTATTGGTTAACTAGGACCACATTTCTTTTATGTCACCACCGTCTTTGATTTTATCCAAGGGAAGGGAGAAAGACCGAATACCCACAATGCAATGCAAATGCACTAAGATTCTAAGTTCGGGGGTTGGTTATACCTAGGGAAGGTGTTAGCATCCTAGATATCTGTAGTACTCTATAGGAACCTCTTGATTTTATTTTATATTATCTGTTATCTGTTTTGCTAAGGGTTTAAGGGTAGGTGATTTATTATTTTTTTTAATCCTAAGTGTGCTCGACAAGATATCGCATCTTGGGCCTACATATCCTGTCAGGAGGGAATCAGAGCACTTGTAGTTCCTTATTAAGGATACTAAGATTTGTTTAAAGGTTTAGGAGAGAAGATGAGTCATCATCTTAAGAAACCACCACAGTTTTGAAAATTGTTTGTATTTTGTGGGGGTATGGGATTGTATGTCCCTTTCTTTGAGATGATTAACATCTAATTCTCTTGTGTGGAGAATTAGGTGGGCTAAAGTTTGATTTGAAAAATCAAAATTGTGGGGGGACTAACCTAGGAAATCTATCCTAAGTTGTCTAATAGTCTTAACTTAAGGGTATCGATTATGAATGCAAATGATGTGCACCATGCACAATAACATGGTTATCATGCATGGGATTTTCCCTTGGATATTTTATGCAGTTAAATTAACCTTATTTAGGCGAGGGTGCTAGCAAAGTGATGCTAGACTTGTGTCTTGTGATCAATAGGTCGAATACGATGCCCGAAGGCGATCGACTTATATGGGTGGAAAATTGGCTCGACGTTGGATCGAGAGTTTTAATTTTTGAAAGGGCTTAGACATACAAAGCATACATTCAAATAGAGGCATGGTAAACAGATAAACACGCAAGCGTACACTCGGGCGCGAGAGATTCTAAATGAGTTTGATTTATTGAGAATAAAAGTTGATTTGGTTTTAACGTTTTAAGAATTAAGTTAAGGATTACTTTAATAATTAAAAGGGGTTAAAGATTTTATTAATAAAAAAGGATTTAATTATTTTTTAAAGTTTTATTTTAGTTTTTTAAAGTTATACTAACAATTAATAAAGTTTTCTTATTAATTAAAAAAAGATTTTAATTTTAGTGTTTTTATAAAAGTTTTTATTATTATTAAAAAGGTTTATCTTTTAAAAAGGGTCTTATAAAATCTATTAAAAAAGGGTTATAAAAAAAGAGTTTATTTTGTTATAAAATTTATATTATACTAAACTTATTATAAAAGGTTTATTATTTATTAAAAAAAAAAAGGGTTTTATTATTTTAAAGAAAAGGTTATATTATATTTTAATTTTATTATTAAAAGTAAGTTCTATGTTTATTATTAAAAAAGGTTATTTGCTTTTATTAAAAGAAAAAACTAAGGACGAATGGGTTACGTGCGCGCCGAGCGAGAGAGGGTCCATCATGGACCCTTAAATCAAGTCTGTTTGATCCCTAAAACCAACAATCTAACGGTAGAAAAGGGGGGAACACAATAAGTGAGGTGTGTGCATGTGTACATGATTATGGAAAACGTAAATCCATAAAGAAAAGAGGAGAAGTGCTCCGAAGCTCTCACGATTCTCCCTCTCTCGTATCCTCTCTCAAAAAAAATGATGAGAAACCCTAAATCACCGCCGCTACCTCTCGTCTCTCCCAATCTCTCGTCTCACTCGATCAAACAAAAATCAAACAAATAAACCCCACCCCCAGTAAACCCTAACCCCAATTTACTATATCATCAGATTATATATTACAATTATGAGCAAAAGGAGATAAAGGCGAAAGCGATGGATTGAAACGGAAGCAGTTCGCAGCGATGGCGGGGTGCTCATTGACGAGCGGCTTTTCACAGATAAGTTGAAAATTTCTCTCTTTCTCCTCTCTGCGTTGTAAGATGCGTGTGTGTGGTTTGCTTCAATCCCTTGGCCTTGCGGGTTGCACGTATGTATGCGTTTCAGATGAATGGTTTGTGGTGGCGATGAGGAATCTTGATTCTGAGCCTTCTGGGATATTGTTGTTGTATATTCTGAGTCGATGGTGATGTTTGATTATTTTGGTTTTGGATTTCTGAAAAAAAAGTGGATTATTGATGATGGCTTTGGTTATTTTTTAGTTGTGTTTGATGACTGGTTTGTTTTTTTTCTGGTGTGTTTGATATGAACTGATGCGTTTGATATGAGCTGGTGGATTGTTGTGTAAAGTTTGATGGATAGTTTGTATAAGAGTTTTTTTCCCCCTTCTGCGTGTTGTGTATGCATCCTTTTATATAGACTTTAAGAATCAGGGATTTAATTCCCTCATAAAGTTGCTAAATCTTGTTTTGGAAATGACTTAAAACTGTTCTGATTGTGCTTGGAGCTCGTTTGAGGCATGTTTGGACGTGTCTGCTATAATTAGGAAAGTTTTGAAATTGTTGTCTGAGAATTGTCTGAGTAGCATTGATGATGATTTTGTCTGGAATATGTTGATTCTATATTGAAAGACATTTGAAAACTTGCCGTATTCGTTTGATCTCTTCATGAATACTTGATTCATACTTGCATTATCTGATTTGGAAATAAATTGATGGTGTCTGATAATGGTTCTCCTTGTCTTGAAGTATATTGTTTTGGGAACGGAAGATATCTGGCTTATGGAAAGTTTTTAGCCTTGTCTTAACATGTCAGATTATTGTCTTGGGGAAGTTTGAAATTGTTTTGGAAATATTGGATTGGTCACGATTTGCTTCTGCTTCAATTCAAGCTTGCTTTACGAAGGAGATTTTGTGCCAACGTGTTTGTGAGCCTTGCTTATTGATTACCTTACCATTTCTTTCTACGCTTTGTGATTCAAACTTGCCATTGATTACTGATTAAGGATGCGGACATTATGTTGTAAATCCTCTTGAATTCTTGCTTTTATGTGTTTTTATCGTGTTCTGTTATGTTGAATTGGTATCCATGTGCATTTGGAATGTTACTTTTCCATCATATCTGACGTGAACTTTTTCTTCCAAATCCATGTTCTACAGGATTTTTGGATTCAGCTAGAGGATAAACCTCTTCAACCATTATTCCAGGCTTCATCGATGTGCCACTCTTCATGCCCTGTGATAAGTTTTTTCATTTGTATTTTGTTTTTTTGAACGGTCTAAGTATGCCTTTGTGCTTTCTCGAGCTTTCAATGATTAGGGATAAAATGGTTCTCTGCAGCACTCTCATTCTTGGATAAAAGATAGAATTCACATTGACGAGGACCAACCAACAACTATGCCTCTTCATCGCTGTGACTTGGACGCAGGCCGTTTCGACCAATTTTGACAGGTATGAACCCTTTGATCTTCATATGTTCTCTTATGATTAACAAACTCTTTGTAGTTCTGATAAATTCTTCGGGAAGTTTTTCGTTTTCGCTTTATTTATATCTGTAAATTGTCGACTGTGATTTCGAAAGGCTTCTAATTACAACTGCCATCGTTTTGAAGCCCTTACGTGTTTTAACGGGATTTCTTATTTACTTTGGCATGTGGATTGCTTGGAGACTTCATGGATTGCTGTTGCCTGTAACTGACAATTTATTGAGGTAAAATTGGAAGCATTTGAAAAAGTTCTGGAGCTGATAGGATGCTTGGAAATCAAACGCGTGATGGTAGGGCTCTGATTCATGAATTTGTTCTATCAATAATTTATCACCATAATCATGTCCTTCTATTCTCATCTGTGTATCCGATGCTAGACCATTGCCATTGCACAATTACTTTCATTTTATCCTTGTTGACAGTGATCGTCGAGAGCGGGGTCTGCCACATGAATGCTGAAGAATTCAAGTTTGGTTGAAATGGTATTGTTCACGTAACTTCTCTTTGTAACTTTTTTAGCAACACTTGAAGTTGGATGCTTAGAATTTTGAGTGAATTTGTAACAGTTGGTTTGCTGTGATGGCTTATTAGGATTGGAGAGATAGCCATGTTTGAATAAAAGCTGAGATATTTTGATTCCTTGTCGTGACATATCTCTGTTGAAATTTCTAAATTTATTTTATCAAGTCTTTCCATTTCCACACAGTACATGGCCATATTGGTGATTTCGAATTTTTCTTTCGGACAGGTAATGGCGGCAAGGTCTAATGTTATGATTCAGGCGTGATGTATCAGCATAGGAACTCTCAAAGTAAATAATTCTTCACAGTCCACCAATATTATGATTCTGAGGGTTATTTCTATCAACTAAGTGACAGTTGCTCGAGCGACATGAGTTCTATCTTGGGCTGCCAACGAGCTGCAAGCCATCCCAAGCTTTATAACGTGACAAGGTCTATACAAATCAAATCCTTGCCAGAACACCATGTTATGCATAACGTATTGTCTTCTTGATGGAGGTAAGGAAGCGTGACATGTCATTATTAGAGGCTGTAAAATCTGGGGAGCTTATCATCGTTGATTCTGCGCAAATTATGGTCCACTTTTATGCCAACTAAACCCCTTGATTTTGGATGTATTGAAAGATACTAGTAAACACTTGTATTAGAATTACTCTTTATGTAAAGAATACTTATATTTGTAAAAGGACTTTTGACTTGTACATTGTGAATATTTCTCACGGAAATAAATGGAGTTTGTCTTGTAAAGACAATGATTCTTGCAAATTGTAAACCTTGAACTTGATGAACTTAGCCACATGGAAATACTGTCATGCGAAACACTTCTTTTAAATTTGTAATTTGGATGTTTGTAATTTTGCATCAAATGTGATACATGTCTTTGAGTCCTACGTTGGATTTGTTTCATCTTCTAGGATTGAATTTCAATTGGAAAAAAAGGTAGCCTGAATCCTTATTATAGGATTTAAGTTTTTGATTTGGTAATTCAGTATAGAAATTGAACTAAATTTGAAACTTTGTATGCTTTGGATATAAACCTTCCAAAGTGGCCTAGAGATAACTTGAACCTCTTCGAAGCAAACTTGAAACTAAAGTTACGAACCAAATGGGTCTAAAATGATTTGGAACTTGAAATGAAACTAAGTCTTGCAAACTTAAACTAAAACAAAAACCTTGAACCCAATTGATTTTCATGAGAAAATGCCTTGTAAATATAGCTTGTACTTCAACATGAACTCGAATTTTGTAAAAATTATATATTTCCATGAGTTTTGGAAGTATAGGGCATGTGCCTTTGTAATAGACATAAAGACTAAAACCTTCAACTAAACCGGCTATAG
The DNA here is from genome assembly GCA_022829125.1 of Lathyrus tuberosus. Taxonomy (NCBI): domain Eukaryota; kingdom Viridiplantae; phylum Streptophyta; class Magnoliopsida; order Fabales; family Fabaceae; genus Lathyrus; species Lathyrus tuberosus. The sequence continues at coordinate 7,296,883 of JALAZF010000213.1, forward strand.
CATTACGCCTCTTTAACGTCAATGTTAACAAACAAAACTTTAAGAATTTGTAAAGACTACTCAAACTTTCCACAAATGGTCATAACATCTTGAGCCTTTAATTCCAAATGATCTTCAAACTTGCTTGAAGAATACTTGACAGCTTCAAGAAACAAATATTCTTCTTGAAACAGAGGGCATGAACTTCATGCTGGAACCACATGGAGATGATGTAGGATTTTTAGGCTTGATCATGTAAACTTGCAGCAACAGCGGACTTGAATTTGCATTCTGGATTTCAACCTTCTAATTCCTTCAAATTGAACTTCCATTACTTAAGAACATAACATCACTGAGCAAACACGTCTCCTAAATCTTGAGGAGCTGACAGAGAGGGAAAAGGCTTGGTAGTGGTTTAGGGACCAGAAATTGGAAGGGCACAGTCTCACGGGAATCCACACGCATCTTGCAAAGACCGGAGAACCTCCACAAACATACACACAGCACAGTCTTCAAGACCTCGAGCCTTCTGCAGCAACACCTGTCCTAAAAAACAAACAGACGAAGCTAGATAAAGCGGTTAGTTATGCACGAATGGTGACCTAATATGTTTTGTAAGGAACAAGGCGGGGATCTTAGGGTCAAAAATTAGGGTGCGACAATTGAGGAGAAAAGACTGATGGCCTTGTGTCATGGCCAATTATATCAACAGAGAATGAAGAAAGCTTTTGACAAGAAGGTTCGACCTCGTGTGTTCAGAAAAGGTGACCTCGTGCTCAAAAGGATCTCGACTTCTACCAATGATTCTAGGGGCAAGTGGACTCCTAATTATGAAGGCCCATATGTTGTTAAGAGAGCCTTCTATGGTGGTGCATTACTTCTTATAACTATGGATGGTGAAGAGTTCACTCGTCCTGTGAATGTCGATGCAGTCAAGAAATACTTCGCCTAAAAAATAAAAGAACAGCTCGCTAAGTTGAAAACCCGAAAGGGCGGCTTAGGCAAAAATGAGCGTCTCGGTGGGCTGAAAACCCGAAAGGGCGGTCCAGGCAAAAATTAGAGACAAAAACAGAAATATTCATCCCGGTAGATTGAAAACCCAAGAGGGCAATCTAGGCAAAAGTTAGGGATTATGGCAAGTAACTGCATCTGGCCAGTCTTGATCATTTGAAAGCAACATTGTACATTAAGGATTCTGCTTCAATCATCCACATCTGAAGTTTTGAGCACAAGGGAATTCAAAGTTGTTAGGGAGAATAGTGGTCATTGTATTTCAATGTAACCCTTTCCATGTATTTACCATTTTTCAAACTTTGTAATGATCCATGGAGTAACGCCATTTGCGGACTTCCATTCTATTAATAAAATTTGGGCCTTTGTCCCTTTGTTTGCAATTCTTATTTTGTTTCTGTTTGCAAAATTTCATTTATTTTTTATGATGATTTTTGAAACAAAATGTGAATAATTGATTTAAATTTTTGAAAATTATAAAAACATTTTTCTTTGATTTATGAATATAAAAAAGGGAATGTCAATGGTTATTCCAAGAATGGTAGGATCAATGTTTTCCTCAGCAGGGTTCGTTCTCGCTCCTTTGGCATAATTTATTGACAGATCCCCAGTAGAGTTTGTTGATATTTCCTTAGCAGAACTTGTTCCTATGAATGTGATCAGTTGTTGACAAGGTGATAGGTTTGTTATGATGTGTTGAATTCATAAAGTCCAATGTTGTTTGGTTTTTCCCCAGCTAGGTCTTGATCCGAATCTTCTCTAGCTGACTATGTTATGGTCAGGCAGTTGAGTAGTTTTGAGGTCCACATCTCCTTTTTGCTGTCCCCGACAGAAATCATATGAGGAATCTTCACTCAGAGTTTTACCCTCTAGACGTGTTATTGTTGCTTTGGATGTCCCCAAACAGAGAGTGATGTTATTCTCTTCTAAGAAGCATTGACATGGTGATTGCTTATCGTGTTTCATCTTGTCTTGTGGGTGTTTTTCTCTCCAGGTTGTTCTACCCAGAGATTTATCCTTGATGATTCTCCAACGGAGGCAGTGTATTATCATTTCCAATCATAGAGCAGTGAGGTTAATTTCTCATTTCCCCCGGCAAGTCCAAGATGTACTTCTCTCCGGATTATTTTTCAGAGATTTATCCTCCTGGTGAAGATTATGCATCACTATTGTGGCTATTCCCCATTAAAGTCGCTCATGATCACTATATTCAAGGAATATTGATATACTAGTCACCTGTTGGGTTTTCTCTCATTCATGATGAGTATTGATCTAAAATCCCCCACAGTTTGACCTTTTGCTGTTTTCCCAGCAAGTTCAGGATGTTTTGCTCAGAATTGATTAATCCTCTGAGAATGTTCTCGTATCTCTAGCTGATATGCCTTGTTTTCCCAGTGGATTTTTGCATAGATGTTTATATGTCAACAATCCCCAGCAGATTCATTTTTTCTCTTTCCGCAGCAGATCTCTTGATCCTTTTGAAATGGAAGTTCCTGTGAATTTTTACGATCCCCAGGAAGATTTAGAAAGATTGGGTTTGTATGATTCCCCAACAGCTTTCCTGCCATCCTCAAAGCAGAGTTTATGTTGTTATCCTCTTAGTGGATCATCGATGTTAGAAGATGGATATTTAGGTTTCTCCCCAAGAAGTATCTTTCTCTCCAGCAAGATTTGAGCCTTGTAGTAGGATTTATTTTCCTTTAATGGCTTTTGTTTATCTCTTGCAGGATTTCTTCAGCTAAATGCCTAGCAGAGTTGCTAATAACATCTCCATCTTGTTAAGATTAGCCGAGTATTCAGTGGTGTTGTGATGTTTATTTCACCCTCTGTTTATTCTTTATGTCTGTTTTGTCAGTATATTCATACTCATATGCATCGCATGCGCATTCATTTGTTGTGCGTAGCATTTTGTTGTTGCATTCTGCATTCTGCATTTGTGTTGGTGCTTCTTTGCTCTCCGGTGTTGTTATCCCCGTAGAGCGTGTGTGTCCTCTCTTCATTTAGAGTGTCGACCCGTAAGCAGAAATGCCTATCTTTGTTAATTCCCCACTGAGTTTATTTCTCGTGGAAGATTTTGATTCAGTTTCCTCTCCAGTTCATTATCTGGATGGAATTAATCCCCAGTTGAGATATATCCTCCTCGGGATGAGTCTTGTTTGACCGTTTCTCTCCAGCTTGTTCCTGGATTGAACTTTGGTCCCCTACAATATTTGTTTGGATCTCTAGGCTGTGAAACCTAGATTGAGAGTGCATTTATTTTGCACCTTTGAGGATTATGTGCCCTTCAGCTGAAATCTGCGTATGATTCCCCTTTTGGAAGGTTCAATACTGTTTCGTGGCATTCCTTTATTTGAGAAGCCTGAGGCGATGCAGTTAATACCTTTTGTGACTACAATGAATGGTAAGTCTCTTCGGTTTGATGGGACAGTTCGTTGTTGAGATTTTGTGACTCCAATGAATGGTAAGTCTCTTCGGTTTGATGGAACAGTTCGTTGTTGATATTTTGTGACTCCAATGAATGGTAAGTCTCTTCGGTTTGATGGGACAGTTCGTTGTTGAGATTTTGTGAATCCAATGAATGGTAAGTCTCTTCGGTTAGACAGGACAGTTCGTTGTTGAGATTCTTCTACTCCGATGAATGGTAAGTCTCTTCGGTTTGATGGGACAGTTCGTTGTTGAGATTTTGTGACTCCAATGAATGGTAAGTCTCTTCGATTAGACGAGACAGTTCGTTGTTGAGATTCTTCCACTCCGATGAATGGTAAGTCTCTTCGTTTAGACGGGACAGTTCGTTGTGGAGGTTTTGTCACTCCGATGAATGGTAAGTCTCTTCGGTTAGACGGGATAGTTCGTTGTTGAGGTTTTCTACTTCGATGGATGGTTAGTCTCTTCGGTATGCTAGAGATAGTTCATTGTTGAGGTATTGATTTTCCCCAGTGGAGCCTTGTTGTGCTAAGTCTTCCCTGTTGAGTTATATCCTTGTTGTGTCGTGGTTTATTTCCATATACAGTTATCCCCAGTTTGAATCTTTTCCTCATATGAGTCCCAGTAGTTGTGCGGTATGTTCCCCGGCTAGTTGGTGGTCTCTTGTGATATGTTTCCCCGGTGGAGTTTCATTCTCCCGTTCTTCTTTTTGTTTATCTCCTGTGGCATATTCTCCCCACAGTGGTCTTGCGTTTGCATATCATTTGCATAATTATATCATTTTGTGGTCTCTTAGGGCCAAAAATTGGGTTTATTGTTATATTTAAGTCTCTTCTATCTCGTCGAGACAAAGATGTCAATCTTCTTATCTCCGGATAGAAGAAACTTAAATAGGGGCAGCTATAATACCCTAATTTTTACCCCAAAATCCCACAGGTCTTTTTCATTTCATGCCACAAACAAGATCACACATTGGTTCCCTTTTTCATAGGATTGTGTGTAACACCCCAATTTTTGTTAGAATATTTATTTAATTTATTTAAATGTTATATTCGTGGTTTTCTGTGATTTTTGGCGGATTGTGTCGATGTCGGTGTTTTTATGAAGTTTTGGTTATTTTAATTAAATAATAGTATGTAATATGGATATATTAGTATTATTATTAATTTAAAATAATATTAGAGTAATTAAGGGTAAGATGGACATTGGAGAGAATTAGCGAGGGTATTATGGAGAAAGCCCAATTTTAAGGCCCAAGAGTTAAATTAACCAAAAAGGAGGAATTGAGGAGAATTAGGATTCATTTGTGGAGATCGTGAAAATAAGGAGAAAGTGCAGAGCTCTGAGGAAAAGGGGAAAAGACGAGGATTTTCGTGAAGGTTTCAAAGGCTCAAGAGAGAACTCATCGGATCGACAATCTAAGGTATGGGGAGTAATTGCCTTTCATTATTTTCATTATAGGATTCGATTGATTGAAGTGGATTTTGGGGTTTTTTAGGGTTTTGGGTTTTGAGGTAAACTGATGATTTTAAGGGCATTTTTGTGAATCGATCAATAACGTGGAATTGAATCGGTAAAGTAGACCTTGGGGCTGATTTCCCCGTCATTGTTATAGTTTTAACCTTGTGGGAAGGATCTATGGAGTTTATATGAAGTTTGAGAGTTTTGAAGGTTTAGGAGAAATTAAGTTTTCCCGTAGTGTTCTGAATCGACCTAACAGACGTAGATTTTAGGCCTTTAATTTCTGTGATATGTTAGGACTGTTGTAGGGATGATTTTGGGTCATTTGAGACTGTAATCGCAGGTGCTTTGAAGGTTGTGGAGCTACTGATGGATAGCAGTAATTTGCTATAATCGCAGGTTCGCTAGGCGAATGTTCGCCAAGGCTCGCTAGGCGAGCAGCGCAGCGAATGCACGATAACGTGGGAGGGAGTACTGAGATGATTCTGGAGAGGAGAGGTGGGCTTCGCTGGGAGTTTCGCTAAGCGAAGGAATCAGCGAGTGGGTTCGCTAGGCGAGTTCACTAGCGAGTATGACAAATGGTTGTGTTTCTGGTGTTGAGGTGGTGTCTGTGAGGTTCGCTGGCCGCTTCGCTAGGCGAAGACCACAGCGACCAGGTTCGCTAGGCGAACTCTGGAGCGAACGTCTGCCGTTTGTGAATTTTTGTTTGTGCTGCTGTGCTGTTGTGGTGTTTCGATGCTGTGATTTTTATGATGATTTTTCATGATGTTACTGATGAGTATATGATGATGTTTTGGTGATTATTTGACGAATATGTGACGACATGACGTATATGAGAATTGATGAATGATGATGCACATTTTGATGTTTAATTGATGATGATGATTAATGATGTTGTGTATTATACATTCATATGCATACTCTGTGACGACGCTTCATTCCCATTGTGTGGATATGAAGTAATTATGACGTGCTCCGATTCCGATTGCGGGATCGATCCTATTGACAAGGATATTTGAAGGGTTGATGGCCTAGTGTCCATCTATTATGATGATTTGTACTACATGCATGAGTCTTGTTGTGCATTTGCATTTAATTGGCATTGCTGTGTTTTATGATGTTGTTCGTGATTTTGATGTTTCCTTGTGATGACCCTGAAGATGTTGTATATGAAGATAATGCCATTTTATGTATATCTTGTTTTATAATGATTATTATGAATTGTGATTACTCACCCTGCCTGTTTGAATGTTGCCTCCACGTGGGTAACGTGCAGGTGATCAGGTTTAGCGGTGGATGCTTCGAGGACCTTGAAGTTTATTTGTTTTTGGTCGATTTAGAAGGTCTTGCTCTGATAGTGTAACATCGGGTTGGGGTCCTTTGAGTCGAACTATGTTTTCCCCTTATTTTGTTGGCATTTGATGATATGGTTTTATATGTTGAAAAACCTTTTTGGATTATTACGATGTGTGTTGAAAACCTTTTAATTGAGAATTTTGAATTCCGCTGCCATGTGAAGGCTTTTGAGTTATTTTGAGGAAATCCCTTTGTTTACAGGGCAAGTGTATTATTTTAATTTAAATGTGAAATGTGCATCCTTTGAGTGAATTTTTATGTTTTACTCTGATAATTGAGTTGTTTCTGCTGCAATATTTGTGGGGGTAGAAAAGGGTGTTACATTGTGCCTTGCAGGGATTTTTGAGTGTGGGTGCGTTTGTTAGTTATTTTATTGCTTAATTTGTTGATGTTTACTAACCATTAATTAAAATCCAAAAATATTTTGTTTTCTTTCACTAACATTTTCATGGGAAGAACATGTTAAAAATACCAAAAAATCAGTCCCTCGGCTCGAACGAATTTCATCTGAACAAAGTCAAAGTTGATATGCAATTAATTCAAGAATTATCTGATCAAGAGTTTCCAAGATTTAATTGATTATTATTCAATAGACTCCAAGGTTCATGAGTTTATTTCCATGCCTTCTTTGACAAGCAAAAGAATCGAGCCGGAACCACAACAGTGCAACAAAATGCTCATTTTTCACAAATTTTGCACTGAGTAACCGGTTAGCAGATATGCTGTAACCGGTTACCCTCGTGAAAATTTGAAAAATGGTGGCAAATTCAAATTCAGCAATTGGCACCAATCTCAGCCCTTGATCACATTTCGAATATTCTAGACCATCTCATTTTAATTCCCCTACATCACTTTGATCATTTTCCACCATGCACCTTCACTAATCACCACTCTTTTGATAATTTCCTCCAAATTTGAATTCCAATCCTAATTTTGATCTTCCAATCCTAATTACAAACCACCAAATTTTCCAAGCCTAAATTCTATAAATAGAGGCTTCATTTCATTCATTCTTCAAGCTTTTGATAGCCAACAAACCTCTTGCAAATTCTCTTCCCAACCACAAAATTCACCAAAGCTCACTTTTCTTCTTTTCAAAGTTAACAAGAATTCACATTGAATCTTGTTCAACTTTGAGCTAAACCTTCATCCATTCTTGTTTTTGTTCATCAATTATAGTAGATCAAGGCTTTGGAATTTTGGATCTTGAAGCAATTTGAAGGAATTTTCATATTTGAAGTGGTAATCCATTTTTCACCATTGTTGAAGCTCCATCTTCATCTTCCATAATGTAGATCTTTGGAGATATTTGTTACTTGATCTTTTAGATCTTGTAATTGTGTTTAATTGCTGGTTTTTGCTGTGATTTTACTTTAAATTTCGTGCAATTTCAGTTCCATGATCACAAAGTGTTTGTAAAAAGTTTTGAAAGTGGATCATGCTGAATTTTGCACAATTTTCTGCATTCTGGTGCAGAGTAACCGGTTAGCAGATATGCTGTAACTGGTTACTCTGTGTTAATTTTGAAAAATCGCACCTATTTTGAACTAAGTAACCGGTTAGCAGATATGCTGTAACCGGTTACTTCAAAACAGAATGCATATTTTCACTTATTTTTTAGGCTGTTTTGGTTTTTCTTCCTCCTTCTTCCCCTTTCATCTTATTTTAGCCTTGAAATGCATTGTTGAGATTAATTTCTCTTCAATTTCAATGGACTTTGGATATGGTTAAAGTAATTAAACATTCATTAGTTCAAATCTATCTTTTAATGAATTGTTGAATTCATTTGAGGTGCTTTGAATTAGTGATATGTTTTCACACTTAAACTTATCAATTAAAGGTGATTGCACTTGAAAATGAAAGGTTCTTGGATTTGCAATTCAATTTGGCTTTCTCTTCATCTATTTCTCTTGATAGATGAAAGTCTTATGGATCTTAGAATTTCTTTGTTGAATTCTTGATCAAGACTAGATCGTTACCTATTTTCTTTTCGTGCGGTATTGCTTTCGGATGACGATCTACATATCGTTCATCTAGCATGCATTAGCACAGAGATCTATTGACCGGCCTCATTGTAGGGTAATTACTCCGTAAATTACTCGGCGATTGCTTAACATAGCGCAACATTTGTCCCTCTTTATCCAATTCAGAATTTGAACTTTCGTGGTCCGGACCTTGATTGGTCGCGTCAACCCAATGGTAATTGATTTTTTGCATTAGGTCCATAATCTTTGAAACTTGGCGTTGTAGAGGCTTTGGTTCTACCAATCTTCTGTCAAGTTCATTAACCTTGGCCTAAGTGCATTTTTTTAATCACTATAGTTCAAGACGCGAAACAGAATAATCGGTGAAGGCTTATGGCACTAGAGCCTTGTGCTACTAACCACTAACTTCTAACTTCTTTATGTTTCCTTCTCGCTCCCTATCTCTCTTTATTTTTTATGCTTTATGCCATTTATCATATCGTGTTTATGTTTATGCCATTTTTCTTTTGTCCACTTGGACCATATTATCTTGTGCTTTTGTTTTTCTTTGTCCATTTTGGACTCAAAAAAACATTAATAAAGGATTAAACCACTAAAAGACTTGTGCTCTTAATTGTTGGACTGTGGCCACTATCCTTTGCATGGGAGGACCTATACTCTTGATTATGGACTTATGGACTTAGAGTTAGGATCTTAACCTATGCTTAGGAGTTTGTGATGGAAAACCTTGGATTTTGGATACTTGGAGTCCGCTATTGAAGACTTATTTTGAATCAAGACCAAATCAAAAAGGGAAAAATGCTTATGCTATGGAGCTTGTCCATGTGGTTAGATCTTTCTTATCCTTAGCTTTTACTTTATGCTTTAGGATAGTCACTTCTTCTCCATCCCTTCTTCAATTTTCAAAACTTCCTCTCTTTTTTTCAAAACCTTCTTGTTTTCGAACTTAAAACCGCTTTCATAATAAAACCTTGACTTCGGTCAAGTGGTTTTTTTTTTAAACTTTGTTTTCTTTAATAAATGTCAATCAATATTAATCATATTTTGCCCATTTCATAAAATCATAAAAAATATAAAAACTCATCAACCTCTTTTTTGTGCCTTGTGCACTTTTTCTTTTTAAACTTTTTCATAAGTTTAGACATGATTCATTTCTTTAAGCGGAATTATTCTCTTGGAAATGACGACTTGTCTTTACACTTAAAATCAACCAAAACAAACAAATTTTTGTTCTTTGTACCACGAACTACGGGGTTTTGATCCTACATTGCACATCGTGGGTACGTAGGCATGAGGCGATAAGTCTCTCCAAACACAAAAATCTAAAAAATAATTCTCCTCTCATCTCCCCAATCTCTTTACAAGCAAAACTTTTCAAAAAAAAAGCGGTAGATATTTCAAAGGGTTCCTATAGGGTACTATAGACGTTTTGGGTGCTAATACCTTCCCATTGCGTAACCAACCCCCCTTACTCATTCTCTGTTTGTTCTTGTTGTTTTAGAACTCTTTAGGTTTTGTTCGCTCTTTTTCCTTTCCCTTTGTGGATAAAATAAAAGTGCGGTGGCGACTCTTGCTTTATGAGTTAAGTTAATTAATGGCTTACACTCACAAATTTCCCTGTGTAGCGAGCGATTTTGGACGCGGTTCTTAAGCGCTGGTCGCTCTCTGCGGTTGAGCTTAAACTACAGGTCGATTAATTTTTTATCCTATTGTGAGCTGAATAAGGAAGGGAAATAGATGTCTCCAATTAACCCTGCTTGCATACTGAGTTTAAACAGCGGTCTGTTAGGTTACGAATGCTATCAATGTGGGGGGCCCTTGTACTGGTTATTTGTATTTTCGCCAATACTGTTTTCTTTCTTTTTACCTTGACAGAAGGTTTCTGGCGGGGAACAAGGATTAGGATGTTAGGACTGATGCTTTTGAATTACTGCTTTTGATTGATGGAGATATGGGATTTAGGTTTTTTGTTGATTGTGCTCGCTAAGATTTTTCTTTCAATCTTATGCCTACGTATTCCCGTTTACTGAAACAGGGAAATCAGAGCGTTCGTAGTTCCTCCTATTCTATGGGAGGAAATGGGTGTTTTGGTGTCTTGTTCAAAGCCCGGGACGTGAAGCGAAAGGTGATTTGTATCTTGTTCAAAGCCCAAGATGTGAAGCTGAAAAGTCTATTTGTGTATTGTTCAAAGCCCAAGACGTGAAGCTGAAGGACCTCGACTTTAGAGAGAATTTGTCATCTCTAAAGAAGGGTTTGTCTGTCACAACTGTTGGGTGACTGGTTATAAAGGAGAATTACTTTAACCGGGATACGCGGATCCTAGTAATGCCATAATTTCCTTTATAGGGGATTTTAACCTAAAGGAGAAGACTTTAACTCGGTGTAGAGCAATGCTATCTTTCCTTAGGAATTTCTCATGCTAAAAGAGGGACAGTGGCATGGATGTAGATGATCCAGAGGCTTGCCGCTTACAGCGATTAGATGGAGGGGAAAGGAGTTGTTGATGTTTGTGTACTGTGAACGAGGCACAACTTTGATGCTAAAAGGTTGATTGGATCAACCAGTGGTTTTCTTATACAAAGCCTAAGAGGAGGCTAATATGTGTCTCGTACAAAGCCCGAGAGAGAGGCTAAAAGGGGTTGATCCTACAAGAGGATCTTTTATACTCAACAAGAGAGTGTTTTTGTATCTCGTACAAAGCCCGAGATGGAGGCGAAAAGGTTTGACTCAATAAGGGAATCTTTTGGTATCTCGTATAAAGCCCGAGATGGAGGCTATTTGACTCAACAAGAGAGTTTTTGTATCTCGTACAAAGCCCGAGATGGAGGAGAAAGGGTGATTGACTCAACGAGGGAGTCTCTTATGTGTCTCGTACAAAGCCCGAGAGAGAGGCTAAACGTTGTTTGACTCCGCTGGGGAGAATCATTGTACAAAGCCCAAGAAGAGGCTATGGTGACTGTTTCAGTTGAGTGACAGGTCCAGTATGCGGATTTTGAAAGAGAAAATCAGTTCTTACATGAGCAACACTGTACTCAGGGATTTGTTTCAAGGATTCGGGTTATTCCTGTTCTTTAAGGAAGCGGGAAATCCAAAGGGTATTGAGACTGTCCGAGTCTGCGGGTTTCCTTCCTATTTAACGAAGGGAGCACTTGAGAATGTCTTTGAGACTCAAGGAGATTAGACCGTCTAAGTCTAGAGTTTCATCTTTTGTACCATGTTTTGAGAAACAGTAGTAGACTCTTTGAAAGGACTGTTCTATGAAGATGATTAAGTTCTGTTCCTATACCTCTAGGAGGTCGTCGGGACAATTTGTACGAAGCCCAAGACGAGGCTGGAAACTTTTAAGAAGCCGAGAGGTCCTTGTACGAAGCCCAAGAGAAGGCTATCATTCCCGGAGGAAGAGATCATTATACGAAGCCTAAGAGGAGGTTGTGGATACTTCTAAGAAGCCGACGGGTCCTTGTACTAAGCCCAAGAGGAGGCGGGGTTGCTTTTAGGAAGCCTGTGGGTCCTTGTACGATGCCCAAGAGGAGGCCGGTGCTTTTAAGAAGCCCGTGGGTCCCCAAACCCCGAGAAATTCAAGGCAAGCTATTCACAAGGAATAGATCAAGTCAGGAAAGTTCGAGAATTTGGAAGAAACTCAAAGATGCCATTCACGGAGAATACATTCATCTTTGGGAGTAGAGTTTCTTGATAATTCCTAATGAGGACAGCCGAAGAGAAGACTGTATCTGGTGATCCTATTGGGGATCTAGTTCAGTCTATTTCTAAGAGTGACAGTCTGAGAAAGGGTTCAAAAAGAATCTGCCTTTCACATCTCCATATTGTTTAACCCCAAGAGGAGGGAAGACTGTGTCTGGTAATCCTATGTGGATCTAGTTTTGACTGTAAGTTCAGAGTGATCAACAGGGCTTTACCTAGTGCTAGACGTAGTTGCCGGGGAAACTCTAAATATCTATACTATTATTACACAGTTGATATGAGTTTATGAAAGAAGACTTACAGCAAAACAGCCCCACAATACAGTTATATATATATATGAGTTTATGAAAGGAGACTTACAGTGAAACAGCCCCACAATACAGTTATATACATATGAAAGTGGTAAATGAAAGCGGGTAAACACTTACTCGGTTGTAGAGCTTCCATGCTGTTTGGTTAGTTGTTCAACAAAGAAAGATTGAAAACAACAGTATATTCAAAATCAAAGGAGAAAGTGCTTTGAAATAAAAAGATTTGGGGCTTACAGCTCAAGGAGAGGCCCAGGGTTTTATCAGTGAGCGCACTGTTGAATTTGTACAGAGGGACTTATACAAGTGACTGAGGCCCAAAAAGGCTTTCTGTACAAAGGGAGGGGTCTTACACTCTCTCAAGAGGCCCAAAGAGTTTTTAAGAAAGGAAATGAGTCTTACTACTCGAGGGTAGGCCCAGTTGGTTAATTTTAAAAAGGGCGACGATCCGTCGTTTATTTGAAAATGTACAGAGGGACTTATACAACGAATGAGGCCCAAAAAGTTTTCTGTACACAAGGGTTTGGGTCTTACACTCTAATAGAGGCCCAAAGAGTTTAAAGAAAAGAAATGGGGCTTACAACACGAGGGGAGGCCCAAGGTCTTTATTTTCAAGATGAATATTCACTTTTAAAATGCTTAAAAACAATTAAAAATGAATTTATTCACAAAAATACCAATTATATTAAATAAATAATATAAATTTGATTTTTTTTGTAGAATAAAATATTTTACTATTTTTGTGATTTTTCAAAAAAAGAACCAATAAAAAATAATCAAAATTGAAGGAGTTATTAATTTTCCAAATCATTATAAAATAAAATGAGAAAATATAAAAAAAAAAAAAGGGTTGGGTCTTACACTCTATTAGAGGCCCAAAGTGTATTTTTGTACAAAAGATGGGGCTTACAACTCAGGGAGAGGCCCAAAATATTTTCAGTTTGAAAATGGCGATCGCGCCGATGTTTTCTTTTAACGCAGAGGGACTTATACAATAACTGAGGCCCAAAATTGTTTTGATTAAAAGGGGATTGGGTCTTACACTCTAATAGAGGCCCAAAGTGTTTGAAAAAGATTTGTTAGGGTGAAAATCAAAGAAAACCCCAATTTCATTTTTTTAGGCATTTTTCCAAGAAAAATTTAGTAAAAAATGATAAAAATATCAAATAAAATCATTAAATAATGATTAAAGTTTATGAAAAAAATATTTTATCAACATAAATATTTAAAATCATTTTGGTTTTAAAAATCAAGAAAAAAAGAAATCATTTTAAAAGCATTTAAAACAATTTAAAACACTATTTTTAAATATATTAAAAATAATACTTTTTTTGTGGTTTTTTGTGGATTAAAATATTATGGGGTATGAATTGGAAAATGATGATTTTTTGCTATGTAAAAAAAATTGGTTGAGTTTTTGAAAATAAAAATAAGAACAAAGAGGAAAGATATCAAAATATCATCTCCGACATTTCTTTTAGGGTAAAAACGAGTACCGAAACTTTAATTTTCAACACGTTTTTTATCAAATTTCAAACACTTATAACTCTCTCAATTTTTATCGAAATCAAAATCCGGAAGTACCTATCTTGACCAATTTTTCGCAAGGAATCCGATGGTATTACTCACGCACACGGAAAATCAACACACAAAACGCAGAAACTAAAACCAAAACTGCTATCGTTTTGAAAACATCGTTCCGCGTCGAATTTCCAACACGCGTAACTCTCTCGATTTTTATCCGAATTGAAATCCGAAAAAACCTATCTCGACCGATTTTTTGCAAGGAATCCAATGGTATCATATATGTATGCTGAAACTCAACGTACAAAACGCAGCAATAAAAAAACCAGAGCTGCTACATTGTGAAAACGTCGTTCCGGGTCGAATTTCCAACACGCGTAACTCTCTCGATTTTCATCCGAATTGAAATCCGAAAAAACCTATCTTGACCGATTTTTCGCAAGGAATCTAATGGTATTACTCACGCACATGGAAAATCAACACACAAAACGCAGAAATTAAAAAACCAAAACTGTTATCGTTAATTCGACGTCGTTTCACGTCAAATTTCCAACGCGCGTAACTCTCTCAGTTTTCATCGGAATTGAAATCCGTAAAAACCTATCTTGATCGATTTTTCGCAAGGAATCCAATGGTGTTACTCATGCACACTAAAACTTAATGTACATAATACATCAATAAAAAAAACCAGAACTGGATATGATTTTAAAACAACCAAAATTCCACATATAAACATGTTAAAATGCAAACAGTGGGAGGATCACAACATACACATTAAGGACTACATTTTTGCCTCAAGAATTGTTCAATATGATGCATGTATGTGGACAACAAAGGAAAGCATGATTCAAAGATTTCAAGTTGTGGATTTTACCTCTTTTTTGGAGATTTTGGGCAACCTACCAAGTGCTTTGTTCCAGAAATGATTTGATGCTTTGGACAACCTCAAATGACCTCTTAGAAGCTTTTAGGACAGTTGGAATCGGCTGGAAACCTCTGGAGCAAGTTTGAGCACTTTCTCGCGAAATGGTCAAAAGTGGCCAAAATGCCAACACTCTCAAATGGTGTTCCAGATGTGTGGCACCATTTGGGACAGTCCAAGGATGATATTTAGAGTGTGTTTGAGGTTTTATCTAGTTTGGAAAGTGACTGAATCAAGACATGGCTTGAAAAATGCAAAAAAAGTGTCATTTTGAGGTTTTGAGAGGTGACTTTGTGATGTTGCGATTATAGGTCACTTTTGATGGTTTGCACAGCTTACATATGATATATATGAGGTGTGTGTGTGATTAGTTTGAGTGGAATTTCTCTCTAGCTCAAAAACTCAGAATTTCCTTACTAAAGAAGGCATTTTGGAGTGAAAGAAGAGATTTTGAGGAAAGCATCTGTTTGATGGTTTTGGTGTACTCAAACTGAACACAAATGAGCTCTATTTATAGTGGAGCAAGTTTGTTTTGGGATCCACAGTGAATGGCAACTGCAACAGGTGTTTGTTCCATGTTGGCCAATGGAAATGCAAGTCTCCTCTAGCCATTGACTAGAGGTTAGGGCACAGGGTTGTGGTTCCCTTGGTCTTGGATAAGTCTTGACTGATTTCATATGAGAATGGCTCAGTCCATGCCACCTCTAAGCATCCATTAAATGCTCCAAGCCAAAATTGGAGTTTTGTCCCTCTTTTAGGGATTTCTAGGTTTTGGCATGATTTTTTTGGTTCCTTGGACTTGGGAGGTTCATGGATCAGATCATCCCACTTGGATTTGATCCTTAGATGTGTCCAAACTGATGACAAGGCTTGAAAATTCGTGTGGCACAAAAAATGTGCAAATCTGCCCTGAAAAATTCAGCTTCAGCAAGGCCTTTTGTAAGATCCATAACTCCCTGCTCGAGTATGCTACATGGACGTTCTAGGACTTTCCGGAAAGCTTAGATGACGTACTTCAACTTTGATGTTTGACATTAGACCTGGTTCAACTTGGATCATGGAGAAAAACAGCCTTGAATTTGGGACATTGTGCTGAAATTACAAGGCAGATTTTTGGCTAAGTGCTGAAAAATGTCAATTTTAGGTTTTTAGCCATTTTGATCCAACCATAACTCAAAATCCATGATGAATTGGGATGAAGTGTAGTTGACACTTTTGTAGAGGGCCATGAGGGATACAAATCCATCTTTGGATGGGTAAAAATGGCTTTGTGGTTTAGGAGTTATGATCCTCCAAAGTTGGTACCCTTGCCACTTTTTTTCATAACTTAGAAAAATTTCTAAGTTTTTATGGTTACCCCTTTTTCAAGTTATCCCACTTTCTTTGATTTTTCTTGATGAATGATGATTCCAATCACACATTAACATCATTTTAGCGTTAAAAAACCATTTTTATGAAAAATCTCAAAAAGTCAAAGTTTGACTTTTGTGCACAGTTGACTTTTTATCAAATGAATTCCAAACTGTGCGATCCTTTAGGAAATCATATCCTTGACCTAAATCAAACTTGATGGACATGTTCCATGGGTGTTATAGGGTATATTTAATCGTGTCCCACGGATTGGGAGCATGTCCTGGTCAAAAGTCAAAGCTACAGTTGACTTTTCTCGCGAAACCCTAACTGTGGTTCAGATGAAATTGAAAGTTGTTGCTCAAGCTTCTTGGATCAATCCATTGTTGCAAATGGATCAATGTGGTGTGTTAGGGATCCTCAAATCCTCTCTTGAGGTCTTGGCTCGTGTTTTGTCCCAAAAGTCAACTTAGGGGTGAATTAGGTCAAGAAACCCTAATTCCTGATTTTTGATGTATGCATCCCCTGAGGCTAAATTGACTTGATGATGGGGTTTATGATGTTCCATGGAGCATTTTAGGTTATGCTTTGAAGCATTGGCTCATGCCCAGAGGAAAATTTCCATCTGGAGGCCCTAGTCGACGAAACCCTAATTTGGTGACACTGGCGATCCTGAGGCTTGATCCACCTAGAAGGGAGCAGCCTTGTGCTTAATCCTTGAAGTGAGAGTCCTATTGATCCATTGTGGATATTTGAGAGGCTAGACAAGTTGAAGATCATGTCATTCCTTGATTGATCCTTTGTCTAAGAGCTCTGCGAGGGCTTGAAACCCTAGTTTTGATTGTAGTGAATGCTCACCCATCTTTGGGGAGACTGATGAGGTACAAAGGTACATCCATATTGTGCTGATGATTTGCACAATGATGGGAAATCTTAGTGGTCAAAATTTGGGGTATGACACCCTGTTACACTGAGTTAACCGCTTGACTCGGTGAGTCAAGTGTAACTAACTCCTAGCCTAATTCTAAACCACCCTAAGCTAGCTCCTAGCCTAATTCCAAACCTCTCACACTCCAAACCAAAAGTCTATATAAACAAGGCTTAACTATCCTCAACAACCCTCAACCATTCTCAACCATTTCACACATTTCTCACACTTCACTCTCATTTTTCTCATATTCTCTCTGAATTTTTCTGCAACTTCTTCATCTTCAATCTCCATTTTCTTCCCAAACATCACCATAGCTCTTCACCATTGAAGAATAATCATTTTTCACATTGAAAGTGATTATTTCTTGAGCTTAACCTTCATCGCTTTGCAATTATACTTGGATTACTGGAGTTTTATTAGCTTTTGGGATTCATTTTAAGTGTTTGCTTCAATATTCAACGGTTCAAATTCATATTTCAGAGTTTCATCGCAATTTGCTCGGTTTCAGTACGATTCGGCTATAACTGAAGATTCCTCTGGTTTTCTTTGATTATATTAATCAAGAATCCTTTGCAACAATCACCAAGCCAATCCTCCAGCTTGTAGGTTGGTAGATCTCACTCATTTTACAGTTTCGAACAATTTCATATCATTCGCGATGTAGTTTGATACTTTTTGTGTGAATTGATTATGCCATTACATGATCCATGATCTTGATGTGTTGATTGATTCCATTGCTGCTTAATTGCTGTTTTAAGCTTGATTTTCATGCATAAATTCATACCCTAGCATGTGGTAATTTGAACAAGTGATTTGGATGCTTTAAGTGTTTTTTCAAAGGCTATTTTTGCCACTGTTGCAGTGGTAACCGGTTACTCAATATAGGATAACCAGTTACTCTTCACAAATTTGCACCAGCACTGCTTTTTTCAACTGAGAAACCAGTTACTCAATATAGGATAACCGATTACTCTGCACAAATTTCACCAGATTTGCCTTTTTCAAGCAAGTAACCGGTTACTCACTTTAGAGTAACCGATTACCACTGTAACAGAGTGCCATTTTTGGTGTTTTTCAAGCTTGTTTGACATCCTTTCCTCCTCTAACTTCCATTGATTGATGTGCTTGATATTTGTGGTTGTTTTAGGTGTCTTTTAGCCTCTATTTGAAGCATGCTTGCAATAATTCGATGCACGATTCGTCGATTATGTAATTGTTTGCATTTTGGCATTACATGGAACATGATCATTCTTGCACATTCTTTTGTTCACTTGTTAACATGATTTGTGATATATGCTAACTGACATTTTGTGCTACCTTTACAATTTCATTCTTGATCACATTAAATTTGTTCTACATTGAGCAAGTTTAATCATGTACAATCAATAATGCACCCTTTGTTTTAATGATTTTTCAATTCATTTTGGAAAATTATTGGCATGTTCCTCCCTTTTGATTAATTAATCGAAACCTTGTTTTGATTAGTTGATCCCTCTTTGCTCTTCTCTTTTAGGCTTCCTTTAGAGCTTTCTTTCTTTCTTTCTCCCATGCTGAGTCGAAGATTCGAACGACGCACTAGAGCACGACGCACGACGTACGACGCACTAGAGCACGACGCACGACGCACTAGAACACGACATACTGGAGCACTGTATAAATTGAAGTTGTCGCGCTATCCGTTTCAATTTCCGCACTATACTTTGAGTGCTAGAGAAGGAATGAGGATGGAGTTGTCCTACCCTCATTCTGACTATTTCTTGGGTAAGGGCGTCTGGCCCTCTCTCTAAGAATAGTCACCTCTATCCTCAAGCTGTAGTGCTTCTCCTTCCCCGGTCGAGTCGATCCTTGATCACTTGTGCTCCTCTCAATCTCTCTTTTGATCAATCAACATTCTCTTGGTTAAGGATCATTGTTTCTTGGGTTAACACTCATCTCTTGTCTCAATATTCTTTTCTCGTGGTCAATCATTGCCTTTGTTAATTCCTCTGAAGAGTCTCAATCCCTTTTCTTTGGTTAAACACAGTTTTACTGTTAAACATCGAAGCTCTTGCGGAGTTCGCAACCTTTTCTTGGTTCTTCACCCTTGTTTGGTTAACCACTGCTTGTCAGTTAAAACACCAATATTTGCACTTCTCCTCAGTTAACCACAGTCTATCTATTAACATACTAAGTTCCTCTTGAGTTAATCACCTTCTCTTGGTTAATCACCCGTTTTTTCAGTTAACCACAGCATGCCTGTTAAAATACTGAGCCTTTTTTAGTTAATCACCTTCTCTTGGTTAATCACTCGTTTTCTTTTCGGTTAATCACAGTTTTCTCTGTTAACACCGAATCCTCAGCGGTTAGTAACCTCTTTTGGTTCAATACCCTTTGTGCTGGTCAAGTACTGTTTGTTCAGTCAATACCAACATCCCCAGTGGGTCACGACCTTTGCTTGGTTCCACACCTATTCTTTGGGTCACAACTTTTGCTTGCTCCTACACCCGTTCTTTTGGTTGATCACAATATATCTGCTAACCTTTCTCCCCGCACGATTGCAATCTTTTATTTCTTTGGTTAATCACTATTTATCAGTTAACATACCGAAATCCCTTTGGAGTCAAACGCCTTCTCTTGTTTCAGTACTCTCTCTTTTGGTTGATCACAGTCTGTCTGTTAAAACCTTTATCCCCTCGATTAACCACTGCCAGTCAGTTAACATACCGAACTCTTTTTCTCCTGGTTTTAACACCATCCTTTTGTTTGTTTCCCCGGTAGGGTCATTGTCCTCCGATCCCTAGCACAATTCTTTGCTCTCTAGTGGAGTCTCTATTATCCGTTTGCTCCTTTATCTTCTTGGTTTCGACACCACTCTTGCACTTTATCCTTAGTACAATTACTACTTTTCCCTTTGCACTCCTTTCTTGGTTTCGAAACCAATTCTTCTTTGTATACCCAGCGGATCTGTTTCCTTCTTTCTTTTGTTCTTGGTTTTGATATCGCTTTCCTTTTCCTTTTCCGTCTTGGTTCCAAGAACTACGGAAGCTCTGATTCTGCATTCACTCGAATGTATGATACGTAGGCACGAGATCGCGATGATCTTGGCGAGCACACTTCCACCCTTCCACCTTCTTCCTTCCCTTTCTTTTCCCTGGTTCCATGAACTACGGAGCTCTGATTTCCTTATTGCACTATGAGGGTGCGTAGGCACGAGGCCCTAATCCTCCGCGAACACTTTCTTTCTTTCTTTCGTATTTTCTCCTATCTCTCTCCTCTTCTTTTAGCTAGAAGCCTTTAGATAAATAACCCATCCAAGTCTAGAAGCAAGCGAAGTGGTTCCCGTCGAGTACGACGGATGCGTAAGGTGCTAGTACCTTCCTTTCGCATAACCGACCCCCGTTCTCGATTCTCTTCCCCTTGGGTTTTATCGATATTTTCCCTGTCCTTTAAGACTAAATAAAGTTCAGTGGCGACTCTGTTGTATCTTTGAGTGTGTGATTCACTCAGGTATAAACCAGCCATCTTCAACTGGCGACTATTGTTTATTAAAAAAAAGAGCTAATTCGTATAATAAGAACACCTGCACCGACACTTATGATTACTATTATGAATATTGATGTTTCATTGTCTGAATCGTTTTTAGGAAGTTCGTGTTTCCTCAATTTTTTTCTTTTCAGTATTTTGTTTGCAAAAATAAACGATTATTTGTGATCACATAATACTATAAAACGTTGAGAACAATAAAAAGCTAAATCAATGGAGAAAGCATTATGCATTAAATATTTTACTGGTGACTCCTGCAGGATAATCGGTAATATCCATTGGCAAGCCTAATGCCTGACCAACACCGTGATGGTACTTTGAAGAAGTTGTTGTTCCCTCAGCAGAGCCATCATTTCCCCAGCAAGCGCCATTATGGTTCTTCGGAAAGGTTATTTACCTTCCGTTTCCCCAACAGATCCATAAGGTTCATAGTCACGTTGTTATGATGTACCTCGAGAAGAGACTTGATTGTTCTTTCCCCGGTACGAGTCGTGCATCATCCCCAACATGTCGAAACTGTCACACACCAGCAGCGATACGACTTGGTTTCCTAGTTTCCTCAAATAGAGAAAACCATTCAGACCTTGGTAATTTTCTATATCAGAGTCGGTCAAGGTGTCCACAGCAGAGTCAGTGGAAGCTTTGAAATGGCAGTTTTCTGGGTTCATTCCCCAGGAAGAGTAAGTCATGGAGTGAAGATCGACCTGATTCTCTTATCCCAGCAATAGCAATGGTGATAGTCTGGAAATTTGAGACTTCTCGGTTTCTTCCCCAGCGGAGTTGTCACCATTCAGGGGCCTTTCCCCAGCAGGATCTGTCTTCATCTGTGGGTTCTCTCCCCAGCCGAGGATGTCGAGTTCACTTTACTACAATCTCCGCCTAACCCACCATGCAATACATCGACTTGCATCCTTTGCATGACACGATATCAAGCATCATGTAGACCGCATACATGGCATCTGCATCAAGCATACTCCCTTTCTTTTAGCCTGATTCATCTCCCCAACAGATATTCAGCCACACTTCGCACCTACCAACTCTCTGCACTTGCACCTTTCTTTTTGTCGTCGTCGACCAAATTTTCGAGCTACTATTTTATTTAATCCCCTTTTACCTCGAATCATCGAAAATCTAGCGCAATTCGTACATTCAGGTCCCAAAGGATTAAATAGGGGCAGCTGTCGTAACCCAAAATTTGACCTCCCTCTTTTCTTTTTGCATAAGCATGCGCATTCGCATCACAGGCATACGCACTCGCGCTTTTTCTCTTTGATTTTGTTGCAGGAATATGCAGGTTCTCCAAGCCCGATTAATCACATCCTCTCAAGATCATCACATCATCAAAACAAGCTCAAAATATTGGTTTCCATGCCTATTCATCAAAACAAGAGGTGGAAAATCGAAACCGGGACTTCAGCACTTATTCCTGAGCAATATGGGCAAATTTTTCCTAGAGTAACCGGTTACTCAATATAGGATAACCGGTTACTCAGTACAGATTTGCAGATTCTGCTGCATTTTTGGGACAGCAACTCTGCACTCTCTTTGTTCTTGAATTCTACATATTTCTAGCAGCATGTGGAACATTCTAGACATCTCTAAACAACTCAAGACTATTCAAGACACTCCACTTACATTTATTCCAATGCATTACTTTAAATTAAGTGCATCATGCTCCTTGATTTCCAAGCATGTCAACCTTTAGATTTGAAGCTTACATTGGGATTGCTACCGAGTAACTTCCTAACTAACTGAGTTAACCGCTTGACTCAGTGAGTCAAGTGTAACTAACTCCTAGCCTAATTCTAAACCATCCTAAGCTAGCTCCTAGCCTAATTCCAAACCTCTCACACTCCAAACCAAAACTCTATATAAATAAAGCTCAACTATCCTCAACAACCCTCAACCATTCTCAACCATTTCACACATTTCTCACACTTCACTCTCATTTTTCTCACATTCTCTCTGAATGTTTCTGCAACTTCTTTATCTTCAATCTCCATTTTCTTCCCAAACCTCACCATAGCTCTTCACCATTGAAGAATAATCATTTTTCACATTGAAAGTGATTATTTCTTGAGCTTAACCTTCATCACTTTGCAATTATACTTGGATTTCTGGAGGTTTATTAGCTTTTGTGATTCATTTCAAGTGTTTGCTTCAAGATTCAACGGGTCGAATTCATATTTTGGAGTTTCATCGCAATTTGCTCGGTTTCGGTACGATCCGGTTATAATTGAAGATTCCTCTGGTTTTGTTTTATTATCTTCATCAAGAATCTTTTGCAACAATCACCAAGCCAATCCTCCGGCTTGTAGGTTGGTAGATCTCACTCATTTTACTGTTTCGAACATTTTCGTATCATTCGCGATGTAGTTCGATACTTTTTGTGTGAATTGATTATGCCATTACATGATCCATGATCTTGATGTGTTGATTGATTCCATTACTGCTTAATTGTTGTTTTAAGCTTAATTTTTGTGCACAAATTTATACCCTAGCATGTGGTAATTTGAACAAATGATTTGGATGCTTTAAGTGCTTTTTCAAAGGCTAATTTTGCCACTGTTACAGTGGTAACCGGTTACTCAATATAGGATAACCGGTTACTCTTCACAAATTTGCACCAGCACTGCTTTTTTCAACCGAGAAACCAGTTACTCAATATAGGATAACTAGTTACTCTGCACAAATTTCACCAGATTTGCCTTTTTCAAGCAAGTAACCGGTTGCTCACTTTAGAGTAACCTATTACCACTGTAGCAGAGTGTCATTTTTGGTGTTTTTCAAGCTTGTTTGACATCCTTTCCTCCTCTAACTTCCATGGATTGATGTGCTTGATATTTATGGTTGTTTTAGGTGTCTTTTAGCCTCTGTTTGAAGAATGCTTGCAATAATTCGATGCGCGATTCGTCGATTATGTAATTATTTGCATTTTGGCATTACATGGAACATGATCATTCTTGCATATTCTTTTGTTCACTTGTTAACATGATTTGTGATATATGCTAAGTGACATTTGGTGCTGCCTTTACAATTTCATTCTTGAGCACATTAAATTTGTTCTTCATTGAGCAAGTTTCATCATGTACAATCAATAATGCACCCTTTGTTTTAATGATTTTTCAATTCATTTTGGAAAATTATTGGCATGTTCCTCCCTTTTTATTAATTAATCAAAACCTTGTTTCGATTAGTTGATCCCTCTTTACTCTTCTCTTTTAGGCTTCCTTTAGAGCTTTCTTTCTCTTTTTCTCCCCTGCTGAGTCGAAGATTCGCACGACGCACTAGAGCACGACGCACTAGAGTACGACGCACGACGCACTAGAACACGACATACTAGAGCACTGTACAAATTGGAGCTGTCACGCTATCCGTTTCAATTTCCGCACTATACTTTGAGTGCTAGAGAAGGAATGAGGATGGAGTTGTCCTACCCTTATTCTGACTATTTCTTGGGTAAGGGCGTCTAGCCCTCTCGCTAAGAATAGTCACCTCTATCCTCAAGCTGTAGTGCTTCTCCTTTCCCAGTCGAGTCGATCCTTGATCACTTGTGCTCCTCTCAATCTCTCTTTTGATCAATCACCATTCTCTTGGTTAAGAATCATTGTTTCTTAGGTTAACACTCATCTCTTGTCTCAATATACTTTTCTTGTGGTCAATCATTGCCTTTGTTGATTCCCCTGAAGAGTCTCAATCCCTTTTCTTCGGTTAAACATAGTTTTACTGTTCAACATCGAAGCTCTTGCGGAGTTCACAACCTTCTCTTGGTTCTTCTCCCTTGTTTGGTTAACCACTGCTTGTCAGTTAAAACACCAATATTTGCACTTCTCCTCAGTTAACCACAGTCTATCTATTAACATACTAAGTTCCTCTTGGGTTAATCACATTCTCTTGGTTAATCACCCATTTTTTTCAGTTAACCACAACATGCCTGTTAAAATACTGAGCCTTTTCAAGTTAATCACCTTCTCTTGGTTAATCACTCGTTTTCTTTCCGGTTAATCACAGTTTTCTCTGTTAACACCGAATCCTCAGCGGTTAGTAACCACTTTTGGTTCAATACCCTTTGTGTTGGTCAAGTACTGTTTGTTCAGTCAATACCAACATCCCCAGTGGGTCACGACCTTTGCTTGGTTCCACACCCGTTCTTTGGGTCACAACTTTTGCTTGGTCTTACACCCGTTCTTTTGGTTGATCACAATATATCTGCTAACCTTTCTCCCCGTACGATTGCAATCTTTTCTTTCTTCGGTTAATCACTGTTTATCAGTTAATATACTGAAATCCCTTTGGAGTCAAACACCTTCTCTTGTTTCAGTACTCTCTCTTTTGGTTGATCACTGTCTGTCTGTTAAAACCTTTATCCCCTCGATTAACCACTGCCAGTCAGTTAACATATCGAACTCTTTTTCTTCTGGTTTCAACGCCATCCTTTTGTTTGTTTCAGGGTCATTGTCCTCCAATCCCTAGCACAATACTTTGCTCTCTTACCTCCCTAGTGGAGTCTCTATTATCCTTTTGCTCCTTTATCTTCTTGGTTTCGACACCACTCTTGCACTTTATCCTCAGTACAGTTACTATCTTTTCCTTTGCACTCCTTTCTTGGTTTCGACACCAATTCTTCTTTGTATCCCCAGCAGATCTGTTTCCTTCTTTCTTTTGTTCTTGGTTTTGACACCGCTTTCCATTTCCGTCTTGGTTCCACGAACTACGGAAGCTCTGATTCTGCATTCACTCAAATGTATGATACGTAGGCACGAGATCGCGATGATCTTGGCGAGCACACTTCCACACTTCCACCCTTCCACCTTCTTCCTTCCCTTTCTTTTCCCTGGTTCCATGAACTACGAAGCTCTGATTTCCTCATTGCACTATGAGGGTGCGTAGGCACGAGGGCCCTAATCCTCCGCGAACACTTTCTTTCTTTCCTTTTTTCTCCTCTCTCTCTCTCCTCTTCTTTTAGCTAGAAGCCTTTAGATAAATAACCCATCCAAGTCTAGAAGCAAGTGAAATGGTTCCCGTCGAGTATGACGGATGCGTAAGGTGCTAGTACCTTCCTTTCGCATAACCGACACCCGTTCCCGATTCTCTCCCCCTTGGGTTTTATCGATATTTTTCCTGTCCTTTGAGACTAAATAAAGTTCAGTGGCGACTCTGTTGTATCTTTGAGTGTGTGATTCACTCAAGTATAAACCAGCCATCTTCAACTGGCGACTATTGTTTATTAAAAATAACATTAAAAAAAGAGCCAGTCTGTATAACAACAACAAGTGCACAGACACTTATGATTACTATGATGAATATTGATGTTTCATTGTCAAAATCAATAGTACACTAGTACTTTGACACAAAAAAATTTATATTCTCAACCGTCTTGATTCAAAATCAATAGTACATTAATTTCATTAACAAGCTTTAAGATTCTTTAAAAGAGACCCACAAATTTACAGTTACACTCTGGGGTCATTATCAATCAATGCAATAATGTTAGTAATCATAATTTTGAATCAACCTATTAAGTCGTTATCAATTAACAAACTGATTTCACATTATAAATAAAATTAAAGTGAAAAAAATACCCCCAACATAAAATCTAATTAGTAAAATACCCCAACTTTAATCTAATTCGTAAATAATTTTTTTTAATAATACAATAATAATTTTAAATATAAAAATTTAATTTAAAAATTAAGTTGATTATTTTAATTAAATAAATAAATAAATTTTTATGCCTTATTTCCATTTGATGACTAAACTCTTTTACGAATTTAATAAAATTATTTATGTATTATTATTATTATTATTATTATTATTATTATTATTATTATTATTATTATTATTATTATTATTATTATTATTATTATTGAGTTTTATATAAAATAGATATTTTTGATCGATTAAATTGGATTGTCTTCCCTCATAATCAATACATTCATTTCATTAACAACCTTTAATATGAGATCCACAAATTTAGTGTTACATTATTTATTTATTATCCATCAATGCATAAATGTGCAGTTACAATGTAAAGAATGAATAGACTATTGAGTATACTGATATTCTGCTGAGTCATTGAAAATCAACACACAAATCTAGTATTGAATACAATTTATTCTGTTGAGTCATTGTCAGTCATCACACATATCTAGTGATATATTATTTAATATTGTCATTATGTTGAATCATTGTTAAACAACACACAAATCTATACTATTGAATACCAATACTGTTATTCTGAGTCATTGTCAATCAATAATTAATTAATTAATTTATAATTTTCTTTTCCATTTTTGAATAGATTCATGGTTACTCTTTCTAAAGTCCTGCTTTATCTATATAATATTTGTTTCATCTTGTCCTTATTTAAATTATTGTTTGGTTATTTTTATTTAAATAAAGGTTTTAATTAACCAATTCTCCTGCCTCTTTATTACAGTAGATATAAAAAAAATATATGTACATATGAATCATACAATCTCTATCATGAATAATACTTAATGAAATGAATATTTGAACTTTTTTCCATCTCTGTCTTGAATAATACTTAATGGAATGAATATTTGACCATATTATATTTTTGATGTTTTTTTTTTTATAAGAAAACTCAGCTTCATTAATAGCCAAAACAATAAGTGATACAAATATCATGAGCTAAAAGGAATGGAACATACTCCATCCATGACCAAGAAGCTTTTCTAAGAGAAAACAGTACATAAACATAATAGACATTAAACATAGATTGTTCAAAAGCTAGGGTACAACCAAACCAAAAGCAACAACCATACAACCAGCAATCCGCTCTCTTGCAAACACCATCAATGGCAATACGGGTGTGAGAATCCCGTCTTTTTTCCAATCCAATTACAGATGATTTTTTTGACGTGTGTCTGCACATTTCGACTTTCTTTGGTCTCAATATTTCTCAACCTTTTAAAATGTTCACAAACTAGAAGATGACTAGAGATAGTGTTGGAATGAATGTTGAACACATAAGCTCCCTCAATCACTATAAAATGCCAATAGAGACACATAAACATGCTACATGACACAAAACTCTTTTGAGACATTTTGTCAAACACCTAGAGTGCAACATTTACGACTAAAAAATCAAAACACATGACATGAACAGAGAATATGAAACTGAAATTAAACAGATCTAATAGAAGAAGTAGATTCATACTGTTGAATCATTCAATCAATACACAAATTTTATGATACACTATTGAATATAGTTATTCTCTTGAGGCATTGTCAGTCATCACACATATCTAGTGATACATTGAATACTTTATTGAATACTGTTATTATGTTGAATCATTGTCATTCAACACATAAATCTATATTATTGAATACCAGTAATGTTATCCTGACTCATTGTTAATAATAATTAATTTATTTATTTATAATTTTCTTTTCCATTTTTGAATCAATTGATGGTCACTGTTTCTAAAATCCAGCTTTATCTATATACTAAAATAATTTAGACACTTTTCTCTGCTTTATACCTTATTTTGTTTGGATCATTTTAATGTTGGAAGAGATTGTAGTAATTTTAAGGATCGTGGGATTTGTTTAGTTTATTTTCAGCACTGTGTTTGATTTGGTATTAAAGTGCTAAACATATTACATTGATTTTATTAACAAGATTTAAGATTATTTAAAAGAGATCCACAAATTTAAAGTTACACTCTAGGGTCATTATCAATTAATGCAATAATAATTATCAATCAATTGTTGAATCATAATTTGAATTAACTAATTCCGTCATTATCAATTAACAAATTAATTTCACATTATAAATAAAATTAAAGTCCCAAAATACCCAACTTAAAATCCAATTCCTAAAATACACTATTTTTTTTGTTGATGTTTAATACTGAATGGACAAAGAAAAACTTCCTTTTAAATCTTCTTCATTCAATGAGTGAACACTTTTTATTATTTTTTATTTTTATTTTTTATGAATTAAATAAAAAATTTTAATAATACAAAAATAATCTTAAATATAAAAAATTAATTTAAAAAGTAATTTGATTTTTTTAATTAAAAAAATAAATACATTTTTTATGTCTTATTTCCATTCAATGGCTAATTAAACTCTTTTCCGTATTTAATAAAAATATTTATATATTATTATTATTATTATTATTATTATTATTATTATTATTATTATTTCAATTTAGTTTTATGTAAAATAGATATTTTTGATTGATTAAATTGGATTGTCTAAGATCTACAAAATGTAGTGTTACATTATTTATTTATTATCCATCCATACATAAATTTACAGTTACAATGTTAAGAATGAATAGACTATTGATTACTGATATTCTGCTGAGTCATTCATTCAATACACAAATTTTATGATACACTATTGAATACAGACATTATGTTGAGTCATTCTCAGTCATCACGCATATTTTTTTTTATAAGCAAACTTCATTAATAGAGATTAAGGAAATCTCAGACCAATGAACAACAAACCACAAACAACTACACGATTATAAAAAGTCGAGGGGAAACTTATACCACTCATACAAACTACATTAACCAAGACTTCGCATGAAGGCAACATGAATAATCCAAAATCCTACTTATTCCCACCCACTCACAAATCCTCAAATGAGTTTCATGTAAAATAGATATTTTTGATTGATTAAATTAGATTGTCTAACAACCTTTAAACCTTTAACATGAAATCTACAAATTTAGTGTTACATTATTTATTCATTATCCATCCATACATAAATTTACAGTTACAATGTTAAGAATGAATAGACTATTGAGTACTGATATTCTGTTGAGTCATTCAATCAATACACAAATTTTAGGATACACTATTGAATATAGATATTATGTTGAGTCATTTTCAGTCATCACACATATCTAGTGAGACACTATTGAATAATGTTATTCTGTTAAATAATTATCATTAAACATACAAATTTATACTATTGAATATCAGTAGTGTTATTCTGACTCTTTGTCAATAATAATTAATTATTAATTTATAATTTTTTTTTCCATTTTTGAATCAATTGATGGTCACTCTTTCTAAAGTCCAGCTTTATCTATATACTAAAATAATTTAGACTCCACCTTATATCTTATTTTGTTTGGATCATTTTAATGTTGGAAGAGATTGTAGTAATTTTAAGGATCGTGGGATTTGTTTAGTTTATTTTCATCACTGTGTTTGATTTGGTATTAAAGTGCTAAATATATTACATTGATTTTATTAACAAGATTTAAGATTATTTAAAAGAGATCCACAAATTTAAAGTTACACTCTAGGGTCATTATCAATTAATGCAATAATAATTATCAATCAATTGTTGAATCATAATTTGAATCAACTTATTCCGTCATTATCAATTAACAAATTAATTTCACATTATAAATAAAATTAAAGTCCCAAAATACCCAACTTAAAATCCAATTCCTAAAATATACTATTTTTTTTGTTGATGTTTAATACTGAATGGACAAAGAAAAACTTCCTTTTAAATCTTCTTCATTCAATGAGTGAACACTTTTTATTATTTTTTATTTTTATTTTTTATGAATTAAATAAAAAATTTTAATAATACAAAAATAATCTTAAATATAAAAAATTAATTTAAAAAGTAATTTGATTTTTTTAATTAAAAAAATAAATACATTTTTTATGTCTTATTTCCATTCAATGGCTAATTAAACTCTTTTCCGTATTTAATAAAAATATTTATATATTCTTATTATTATTATTATTATTATTATTATTATTATTTCAATTTAGTTTTATGTAAAATAGATATTTTTGATTGATTAAATTGGATTGTCTAAGATCTACAAATGTAGTGTTACATTATTTATTTATTATCCATCCATACATAAATTTACAGTTACAATGTTAAGAATGAATAGACTATTGATTACTGATATTCTGCTGAGTCATTCAATCAATACACAAATTTTATGATACACTATTGAATACAGACATTATGTTGAGTCATTCTCAGTCATCACGCATATTTTTTTTTATAAGCAAACTTCATTAATAGAGATTAAGGAAATCTCAGACCAATGAACAACAAACCACAAACAACTACACGATTATAAAAAGTCGAGGGGAAACTTATACCACTCATACAAACTACATTTCTTACTATCACGACAGCCTAAAATCAACCAATTCCAAGAGTATATTTTAACTTCGAAAACAATTTCTTCGACATTACAAACCGCATCATTGAACAAAATATTATTATGCCATTTCCAAATAATTCAACAAGTGGTAAACCAAATTGAATTGATCTTCCCGAATTTGGGTCTACCATGAATACTCGAGAACCAAGACTTCGCATGAAGGCAACATGAATAATCCAAAATCCTACTTATTCCCACCCACTCACAAATCCTCAAATGAGTTTCATGTAAAATAGATATTTTTGATTGATTAAATTAGATTGTCTAACAACCTTTAAACCTTTAACATGAAATCTACAAATTTAGTGTTACATTATTTATTCATTATCCATCCATACATAAATTTACAGTTACAATGTTATGAATGAATAGACTATTGAGTACTGATATTCTGTTGAGTCATTCAATCAATACACAAATTTTAGAATACACTATTGAATATAGATATTATGTTGAGTCATTTTCAGTCATCACACATATCTAGTGAGACACTATTGAATACTGTTATTCTGTTGAATAATTATCATTAAACATACAAATTTATACTATTGAATATCAGTAGTGTTATTCTGACTCTTTGTCAATAATAATTAATTATTAATTTATAATTTTTTTTCCATTTTTGAATCAATTGATGGTCACTCTTTCTAAAGTCCAACTTTATCTATATACTAAAATAATTTAGACTCCACCTTATATCTTATTTTGTTTGGATCATTTTAATGTTGGAAGAGATTGTAGTAATTTTAAGGATCGTGGGATTTGTTTAGTTTATTTTCATCACTGTGTTTGATTTGGTATTAAAGTGCTAAACATATTACATTGATTTTATTAACAAGATTTAAGATTATTTAAAAGAGATCCACAAATTTAAAGTTACACTCTAGGGTCATTATCAATTAATGCAATAATAATTATCAATCAATTGTTGAATCATAATTTGAATCAACTTATTCCGTCATTATCAATTAACAAATTAATTTCACATTATAAATAAAATTAAAGTCCCAAAATACCCAACTTAAAATCCAATTCCTAAAATACACTATTTTTTTTGTTGATGTTTAATACTGAATGGACAAAGAAAAACTTCCTTTTAAATCTTCTTCATTCAATGAGTGAACACTTTTTATTATTTTTTATTTTTATTTTTTATGAATTAAATAAAAAATTTTAATAATACAAAAATAATCTTAAATATAAAAAATTAATTTAAAAAGTAATTTTGTTTTTTTAATTAAAAAAATAAATACATTTTTTATGTCTTATTTCCATTCAATGGCTAATTAAACTCTTTTCCGTATTTAATAAAAATATTTATATATTATTATTATTATTATTATTATTATTATTTCAATTTAGTTTTATGTAAAATAGATATTTTTGATTGATTAAATTGGATTGTCTAAGATCTACAAATGTAGTGTTACATTATTTATTTATTATCCATCCATACATAAATTTACAGTTACAATGTTAAGAATGAATAGACTATTGATTACTGATATTCTGCTGAGTCATTCAATCAATACACAAATTTTATGCTACACTATTGAATACAGATATTATGTTGAGTCGTTCTCAGTCATCACACATATCTTTTTTTGATAAGCAAACTTCATTAATAGAGATTAAGGAAATCTCAGACCAATGAACAACAAACCACAAACAACTACACGATTATAAAAAGTCGAGGGGAAACTTATACCACTCATACAAACTACATTTCTTACTATCACGACAGCCTAAAATCAACCAATTCCAAGAGTATATTTTAACTTCGAAAACAATTTCTTCGACATTACAAACCGCATCATTGAACAAAATATTATTATGCCATTTCCAAATAATTCAACAAGTGGTAAACCAAATTGAATTGATCTTCCCAAATTTGGGTCTACTACCATGAATACTCGAGAACCAAGACTTCGCATGAAGGCAACATGAATAATCCAAAATCCTACTTATTCCCACCCACTCACAAATCCTCAAATGAGTTTCATGTAAAATAGATTTTTTGATTGATTAAATTAGATTGTCTAACAACCTTTAAACCTTTAACATGAAATCTACAAATTTAGTGTTACATTATTTATTCATTATCCATCCATACATAAATGTACAGTTACAATGTTAAGAATGAATAGACTATTGAGTACTGATATTCTGTTGAGCCATTCAATCAATACACAAATTTTAGGATACACTATTGAATATAGATATTATGTTGAGTCATTTTCAGTCATCACACATATCTAGTGAGACACTATTGAATACTGTTATTCTGTTGAATAATTATCATTAAACATACAAATCTATACTATTGAATATCAGTAGTGTTATTCTGACTCTTTGTCAATAATAATTAATTATTAATTTATAATTTTCTTTTCCATTTTTGAATCAATTGATGGTCACTCTTTCTAAAGTCCAGCTTTATCTATATACTAAAATAATTTAGACTCCACCTTATACCTTATTTTGTTTGGATCATTTTAATGTTTGAAGAGATTGTATTAATTTTAAGGATCATGGGATTTGTTTAGTTTATTTTCATCATTGTGTTTGATTTGGTATTAAAGTGCTAAACATAATATTTTTTTCATCTTGCCCTTGTTTAAATTATTGTTTTGTTATTTTTATTTAAATAAAAATTTTAATTAACCAATTCTCCTGCCTCTTTATTACGGTAGATATAAAAAAAATATATGTACGTTTGAATCTTACAATCTCTATCATAAATAATACTTAATGAAATGAATATTTGAATTTTTTTTATTCGATCCCTATCTTGAATAATACTTAATGAATGAATATTTGACCATACTTTTGCAGTGCCAAATAATGACTTTATTACAATTTTTTTTTCCTAATATTTCTTGTTGTCATTCTAAAATAAACAAGTATAATTATTTTGGTAAAAAATATATAAGGATTTAAAAAACAAAAGTAGAGAAGTAATAAAGGAGGGTAAAAAAAAAACTGAAAAAGTAGTTGGGACACGCTTACTTAAGTCAATATATTAGATTCTTAGAACAGACCTAACTAAACATAACTGATAGAGAAGAGAGTGTGAGTTACTATCATATTACTACAATGGTGCACCCAATTGCAGAGGCAAATGATCATAGCCCCTTCGGAACCCTCGCTCCGGACGAGTTCTATGCTCGCCACTCAGTGACTCACCACTCCGAGTTTGTTACTAATCCTAGAGGCCTCAAACTCTTCACTCAGTGGTGGATCCCTCGGCCTCCAACTAACCTCATCGGAACCCTTGCCGTCGTCCACGGCTTCGTCGAGGAGTCGAGCTGGCTAATCCAACTAACTTCTGTCTACTTCGCTAAGGCCGGATTTGCCACATGCGCCATCGACCACCAAGGCCACGGTTTCTCCGACGGTTTAGTTGCTCATATCCCTGACATCAACCCCGTCGTAGATGACTGCATCACCTTCTTCAAATCCTTCCGCTCTCGCTTCGATCCCTCTTTACCTTCCTTTCTCTACTCGGAATCTCTTGGTGGAGCTATCGCGCTTTTCATCACTCTACGCCGAACCGGACTGCCGTGGAACGGCCTAATCCTCAGCGGCGCCATGTGTGGCATCAGCGACAAGTTCAAACCGCCATGGCCGTTGGAACACTTTCTCCCAATTGCAGCGGCGATTATCCCGACGTGGCGTGTCGTTCCCACCCGTGGCTCGATTCCGAATCTTTCATTAAAGGAGGAGTGGAAGAGGAAACTTGCAATTGCGAGTCCTAGGAGGACATTGGCACGTCCACGCGGCTCGACGGCACTGGAATTGTTGAGGATTTGCAGTGAGCTGCAGGGAAGGTATGAGGAGGTGGATGTGCCGTTTCTGGTTGTGCATGGAAGCGACGACCTCATTTGCGATTCAGGTTACGTGGAGGAGTTGTACGCACGCGCAAAGAGTAAAGATAAGACGCTCAAGATATATGATGGAATGTGGCATCAGTTGGTTGGAGAACCTAAAGAGAATGTGGAGTTGGTTTTTGGTGATATTATAGAATGGCTTCGAAAACGCGCCGCCGTCGATGGTTACGGATAGAGAACCAAGCTGTTAGACTTGTTTA
This sequence comes from Lathyrus tuberosus, assembly GCA_022829125.1. Classification (NCBI taxonomy): domain Eukaryota; kingdom Viridiplantae; phylum Streptophyta; class Magnoliopsida; order Fabales; family Fabaceae; genus Lathyrus; species Lathyrus tuberosus. The sequence goes on from JALAZF010000213.1 coordinate 7,331,639, forward strand.
AATTTAATTATGATATATATTTTCTATTGTCGATGTTGAGGATAAAATGATAATTTTCCTGATTATTGTAGTAGTTATTTATTATTATTATTATTATTATTATTATTATTATTATTATTATTGTTATTATTATTTCAATTTTATTTTATATGAAGTTTGTATATTTGATTGATTATATTAATTTAGATGTAAAATATGGTTTTGGTAAGAAAAACTAGTTGCATTGTTATTTCAACTTTATTCTCTATTGTGCTTGACATTTTTCTGCTCGGGTTTAGTTCATGGTTAACATTTACAACTTTTTGACATCTATTGTGCTTGATGGATTTTTCTGCAACATCTCTATTGGTTTTTTTAACCTCATTATGATTCTGTTATATACAGGTTTTGGTATAGAATTTAGTGTCCTAGTTTGTCCACATTTGATCTTATTGCAAGTATATTTTATAGTCCAACTCTTGCATATATAGCTTGGATTGGAATTAAATTTAATTAATATAATTTGATAACAGTTGATAATGATTCTAGAGACCGTGAGTATTTTTGGAATTTTATTTGGTTAATATATAATTGTACTTTTAGTGTGTGTTTTTAATTATTAAAATTGTATTTTATTTTTAAATATAGATTTATTTTCATAACTAGAACGAGATCTCTGAATTAATTAGACCGACTCTATCTATTAATATTATTAATGATATCATTTAGTGGAAAATAGACAAAACACCCGTCAAATTTTGACTATCAATCAAATTTATGAATAATTATCCATTAATTTAATGATAATTTATTTTTATATTGTTAAATTGTTTCTATTAATCAATTTGTTTTTAAACATTTTTTTTTTGTAAGGATCTCATGTTAAAGGAGTTATCAAGAAAAGACCGACACTATAAAAAGGAAGGCGATAGAGTATAAACTCGTTTTTTAAAGGAGCCAACATCAATATAATGTCTTAGAGGTGGTTGAATACTAACTCTATTTTAAACCGTTCTTTTTCGTTTTATGCGTGGTTTGACTCTCCGATTACTTGTATCAATCGGAAGTAATTCTTCTGTGTTGTTCCACCGACACTTATGATTACTATTATGAATATTGATGTTTCATTGTCAGAATCGTTTTCAAAAAGTTCGTGCTTCATAGGAGCCAACACCATTTATCACACTCAAAAGAAAGAGTAGTAAGTTGAAGAATAAGTTGAGAGTAGGGGTGGCAAAACGGGCCCGGCCCACGGGAAAAGCCCGTTTTACCAGTCATTTTTCGCGGGGCGGGCCTGAATTTTGAACCCGCATATTTAAGTATGCCCGCCCCTTTTTTTGCGGGCTTTTGCAGGGCGGGCCTAAACGGGGCGGGTATGCCCGCGGGTAAAAACAACTCATTCTATCTTATATTATTATTATAGCTTGAACTTAACATCACTTTTAAACAACCTTACAGCTAATAACGAATACATAACATCAGTATAGTATCTAAGTGGTTCCATGGATGTTCATATCTTATATTATTATTATTATTTTTTTAATATTAAAATTTAATAGGCATTCTCATTTTTCAACCCAGCACTTGGAAGAAAACGATATCATTTTTAATTAATATAAATTAGCTGAATTGAACATATTATTATTAATATATAAATTAACTAAATTAACTGAATTGAACATATTATTATTATTAATATAAATTATTTTAATTAACATATTATTATTAAAAAAAATTTAAAGAGAATGGCGGGCCTGCCCGCATGCCCGCGGGCCCGTCATTAAATGGGGCGGGACTAAAAAATGAGTCCGCATCTCCACATTTGACTGCCCCGCCCCACCCCGTTTTTATGCAGACTTTTGCGGGGCGAGTCTAAACGGGGCGGGCATGTCCGTTTGCCACCCCTAGTTGAGAGTGTGGAGTTGGTGTTTGGTGATATTTTGGAATGACTTTGCAAACGCACCACCATGAATGGTAGTGCCAATTAGATAGAGAATCAATCTGTTGTATATTACTACAGTACTTGTTTAACTATGATACTACAGTGTTCAGTTATTATCAATTCACAAACTCAGATTGATAATTTACTGTTACAATTTGTTCAGTTTTGAGATTGACAATTTACTGTTATATTTATTTAGTCATTCAACATGTTGAGGCATTATCATCAACACGGTGCTGTCATGATGAATGATTAGTTCAATGTGATGTCATGTTTGAATTTCTTTTGTATAGGGTAGAGTACCTTGTATTCAACTTTATTTTGTATGAAATTTGTATTTTATTGATTATATTGATTTAGATGTAAATTATTGTGTTGATGGTTTATCAAACTTTCATAGTGTAATTATTTTTTTTATGTATTTGTTGGGTTATTATCAATCAACACATTCTCATTCTGATAATTTATTCTTAGAATTTGTTCAGTCATTCTCATATGTTTCATATGTTTCATTGAAAACATTGTCAATTAAAGATTCTTAATTTACTGTTACAATTTATTAGATCGATAAATTTACTGTTACAATTTTATCAGTTACACTTTACTGTTAGAATTTCTTAATGCTTTTAATCTCATTTTTTTTTATAAAAAAATGATTGATAACGGTTTTAAATAATTATGGAATATGAATTCTGCAATTTAAATCTTGCCATTTCTGTATTGTATAAAATTATGAACTCATTAATGATTTGATTTTGGCATATAAATAAATGAAATGTAAATTCCAAATATAATCTTTTCTAAGAGTTTCTAAGAAAACTTATTTACATGAAAAAAAATTTAAAACTTATATAAAAATTCTAAAATATTACTCCCTCCGTCCCAAATTATAAGTCACTTTGTCAAAAAAAATTGTCTCATATTATAAGTCACCTTATATTCCCAATGCAATATAAATGACAAGACACTTTTTAAAAACTTTAAATAGAAAGTTTTTATAAAAGTATTTGCAATAATGTGCATTGGAAATTGAAGTGTTTGAATTTTTTAAAGAATAATTTCTTAATATGGAATTCTTAAATAGTGTCTTCAAGACACTGGTTAGCAAGACCCTTTCTATAGAGAAATGCTAACCAGTGCCCTCAGATACTTTTTAAGAACTTTAAATAGTAAGTTTTTATAAAAGTATGTGCAATAATGTGTAATAATGTGCATTGGAAATTGAAGTGTTTGAATTTTTTAAAAAATACTTTCATAATTTGGAATTCTTAAATAGTGTCTTCAGGGCACTAGTTAGCAAGACCCTTCAAATAATATAATTATTCGAAAGATGAATTGAATTTTTTTATAATAAAAATAAGATTAAGATAGTTAATGTGATTAGATGTAGATTATTTGCATATCTCTCATTTATTCATTTCATTAAGTATCATTCATAATCTAATTATTAATGTATCTTTCATCCTTTTTTTTTTTATATAGCCCTCATGACACTATTTAAGAATTCAATTCATCTTTCGAATAATTATATTATTTGAATTATGACTTTTTTGCACTAATAATATTGTATTCATTTATTTTAAATATATTTAATATAATATTTGTTCCATCTCTATTCACTTTACTAATATATTCTCGACAATGTGACACAAAAAATTTAATAACCTCAGGTTTGCTTTAATTTTTTAAAAATGTTTATAGATATTTTTTATTTTTAGGAATTTTTTACACATGCCTTTTTGCATATTTATTTTCATGTCAAGTGGGAATTCAACATTTCCTTTTGAAATAAAATCCAACTAACTACAACTTTTCACTAATAATAACATTTATATTTATATATTATTATTTTTTAAATCTTTAAATTAAAATAAATGCATAAACATTCACGAGGAATTTTATTTTTGTCAAACCCATAAATATGAAAATTAATTTTAAATATAATACTGTTATTTCATCACTTAAAACGAACACACAATATATTTTATAAAATATTTTTATTTACTTTGTCTATTGTGTGTATGTCAAAAATGTCCATGAGATTCACTTTCTATTGTTTGATAGCACTACAAAAGAGAGGAAGGAATCTTTCATAGGGATCCACACAGGCTAATCAAAAGCGGACGTGGCATTGAATTGGAATAGACTTGAGTTTAAAATTTAAAGATCTAACCAAATTTAGAACGAGGTCGAACCATTAAAACATAAATATTTTAACTTTATTTTCAATAGAACATATAATATGATAGTATATAAAAATTAATTTAATAATCATAATTATATTATTAAATAAATAATTTTACAATATTTAAGGAGATCTACTACATTTTATTTATTTAAATATTTTTTTAATAATTTTTAATAGGGATCAAATATTATTATTATTACTATTTATTATTATTAATTTAATTTTATCTATTCTTAGTGTTTAAAAAAGTTAAAATATAGCATAGCTTAAATTACAAACACAACCTAAGAGTTTTTTATAAGCCTCGTGTATTGAAATAAAAGAGAAGAAAAAAAATAAAAATAAAAGGGGGACCAAAACCAAAACCTTTAAGAACCAAAAGAAAATTAGGCAAATCTATAGTTAGGCAAACTTAACATATTCTTGACTAGCTCACTTCTAATAGCTAAAGGAGGAGTATTTCACCAAATGAAAGAATCTAGAGTTAACCTATTGGAGGCAAGAATATCTGCACAATGATTTTCTTCTTTATAGGTGTGAGATATGACAAAATTTATCAATTTGGTCATTGATATACAATTACACTGCCTGTTACTTAGACTCCAAGGAACAATATTAGGATTCTTGAAAGCTAAAGTAGCCACTAAAGAATCAGGTTCCAACTAAAGATAATGCCAATTTTTCTTGATTGTTTGCTCCATCGTGATGATAATGCCCACTTAGCTCTGTGTCGCACCTCGAAAAAATCGCTTCATCGAAGACACGACCCTTCGCGCGAAAGGCGCGGAACGGTTCGACAGAGTCGCCACCGAACTTTATTTATCCCAAAAAGAGGGAAAGGAAAATATCGAGAAAACCTTTAAGGGAAGGATAAGAACATGGTCGTCGCAACCACATTCTAGGTTCGGGAGTCGGTTACGTGAGAGGAAGGTACGCGCACCCCCTCACGTCCGTTGTACTCAACGGGAACCTCTTGATTCGAATCGCGATACTCGTTAGCTAAGCTTGTTTGTTTTCTTCTCTATAATAAATGCAAAGTGGTAAGATAAAAGGGAAGGATGCTACGGGGAAATGGATGGTTTAAGGATAGGGTGCTCGGCAAGATCATCGCGACCTCGGGCCTACGTATGCTCATTCGGACGAGAATGAGGAATCAGAGCAATCATAGTTCGACTACGGGGTTTGACGGAAAAGAAAAGGTAGTGTGGACGCAAACGGGGAAAAAAGAAAAAGTGTGGACACAAATAGGGAAAAAAGAAAAAGTGTGCTCGCCAAGATCATCGCAATCTTGTGCCTACGTATCTTTGTTCGGACGAGAATAAAGAATCAGAGTAGTCATAGTTCGTGGTACGCCCACGAAACAAAGGAGTTGGTTGATTTTTAAAGAGGCGTCAATTGCTCACACACGAGTAAGAGAACTCGCACCCAAACAATCGAAGAGAGATCAAAGACTTGAACCCCCATTTTTCACCTTGAAAGAGTTTCGATAATTATTAGTCATTTTGAGATTTGATTATGAAAGTCCGCTTGACGTGGGATCAAGGGTTTATTGTATGCGCTTGGTTATTTTGAAAAAGATTTGATTTGTTAAAAGAAAAGGCGTCAATTGCTCACACACGAGTAAGAGAACTCGCACTCAAACAATCGAAGGAAGATCAAAGACTTGAACCCCCATTTTTCACCTTAAAAGAGTTGCGATAGTTGTTAGTTGTTTTTGAAGTTTAATTATGAAAATCCGCTTGACGTTGGATCAAGGGTTTATTGTTATGAAAAGAGTTTGGTTTGAAAAAGGATTTGGTTAGAGGTTGATTTGAAAATGGGCTCGACGACGAATCGAGAGTTTGGTTGAAAAAGGTTTGTTTGAAAATGGCTCGACGACGAATCGAGAATTAGTTTGAAAATGGGTTGTCTATGCTAGTCCCTAGGGGTGCTCCTAGTAAACAAACCACAATCAAAACTAAATGCGTACATCAGAATGGGAGAGGGGTACATGTAAAGTACAAGGGATGACATAAAATAAAGGGTCTCATTGTAAGGTAGCCCAAGAGAAAGCCGTGTGTGTGCAAGGTGTCCTAAACTAAGCCTTGATCGAAAGTCTGCTATTACCAAAAGGATAATAGGGCACACACACACAGACCCTTCCACCAAAAGGATGAAAATGAGGTCAAAGCCTGCTATTGCCAAAAGGATAATAGGGCACACACACACACACACCCTTCCACCAAAAGGATGAAAATGAGGTCAAAGCCTGCTATTACCAAAAGGGAAATAGGACACACACACACACAGACCCTTCCACCAAAAGGATGAAAATGAGGTCAAAGCCTGCTATTACCAAAAGGATAATAGGGCACAAACACACAGACCCTTCCACCAAAAGGATGAAAACGAGGTCAAAGCTTGCTATTACCAAAAGGATAATAGGGCACACACACACAGACCCTTCCACCAAAAGGATGAAAATGAGGTCAAAGCCTGCTATTACCAAAAGGATAATAGGACACACACACACACAGACCCTTCCACCAAAAGGATGAAAATGAGGTCAAAGCCTGCTATTACCAAAAGGATAATAGGGCACACACACAGACCCTTTCACCAAAAGGATGAAAATGAGGTCAAAGCCTGCTATTACCAAAAGGATAATAGGGCGCACACACACACCGACCCTTTCACCAAAAGGATGAAAATGAGGTCAAAGTCTGCTATTACCAAAAGGATAATAGGGCACACGCACACAGACCCTTCCACCAAAAGGATGAAAATGAGGTAAAAGTCTGCTATTACCAAAAGGATAATAGGGCACGCACACACACAGACCCTTCCACCAAAAGGATGAAAATGAGGTCAAAGCCTGCTATTACCAACAGGATAATAGGGCACACACACACACAGACCCTTCCACCAAAAGGATGAAAATGAGGTCAAAGCCTGCTATTACCAAAAGGATAATAGGGCACACACACACACAGACCCTTCCACCAAAAGGATGAAAATGAGGTCAAAGCCTGCTATTACCAAAAGGGAAATAGGACACACACACACACAGACCCTTCCACCAAAAGGATGAAAATGAGGTTAAAGCCTGCTATTACCAAAAGGATAATAGGGCACACACACACAGACCTAGGGTTCATGGATCGGCGACACCAAAAGGATGACGGATCAATACAAGTTACTACCACCAAAAGGATGATAGGAGCTTCCTACTTGCGATGACCAACACCAAAAGGATGCAAGTTGAATTGAAACCGAGACTTCAGCACTTATTCCTGAGCAATATGGACAAATTTTTCCTAGAGTAACCGGTTATTCAATATAGGATAACCGGTTACTAAGTACAGATTTGCAGATTCTGCTGCATTTTTGGGACAGCAACTCTACACTCTCTTTGTTCTTGAATTCTACATAGTTCTAGCAGCATGTGGAATATTCTAGACATCTCTAAACAACTCAAGACTATTCAAGACACTCCACTTACATTTATTCCAATGCATTACTTTAAATTAAGTGCATCATGCTCCTTGATTTCCAAGCATGTCAACCTTTGGATTTGAAGCTTACATTGGATTGCTACCGAGTTAACTTCCTAACTAACTGAGTTAACCGCTTGACTCGGTGAGTCAAGTGTAACTAACTCCTAGCCTAATTCTAAACCACCCTAAGCTAGCTCCTAGCCTAATTCCAAACCTCTCACACTCCAAACCAAAACTCTATATAAACAAAGCTCAACTATCCTCAACAACCCTCAACCATTCTCAACCATTTCACACATTTCTCACACTTCACTCTTATTTTTCTCACATTCTCTCTGAATTTTTCTGCAACTTCTTCATCTTCAATCTCCATTTTCTTCCCAAACCTCACCATAGCTCTTCACCATTGAAGAATAATCATTTTTCACATTGAAAGTGAATATTTCTTGAGCGTAACCTTCATCACTTTGCAATTATACTTGGATTTCTGGAGTTTTATTAGCTTTTGGGATTCATTTCAAGTGTTTGCTTCAAGATTCAACGGTTCGAATTCATATTTTGGAGTTTCATCGCAATTTGCTCGGTTTCGGTACGATTCGGCTATAATTGAAGATTCCTCTGGTTTTCTTTGATTATCTTCATCAAGAATCTTTTGCAACAATCACCAAGCCAATCCTCCGGCTTGTAGGTTGGTAGATCCCACTCATTTTACTGTTTCGAACATTTTCGTATCATTCGCGATGTAGTTCGATACTTTTTGTGTGAATTGATTATGCCGTTACATGATCCATGATCTTGATGTGTTGATTGATTCCATTACTACTTAATTGTTGTTTTAAGCTTGATTTTTTGTGCACAAATTTATACCCTGACATGTGGTAATTTGAACAAATGATTTGGATGCTTTAAGTGCTTTTTCAAAGGCTATTTTTGCCACTGTTACAGTGGTAACCGGTCACTCAATATAGGATAACCGGTTACTCTTCACAAATTTGCACCAGCACTGCTTTTTTCAACCGAGAAACCAGTTACTCAATATAGGATAACCAGTTACTCTGCACAAATTTCACCAGATTTTCCTTTTTCAAGCAAGTAACCGGTTGCTCACATTAGAGTAACCGATTACCACTGTAGCAGAGTGTCATTTTTGGTGTTTTTCAAGCTTGTTTGACATCCTTTCCTCCTCTAACTTCCATGGATTGATGTGCTTGATATTTGTGGTTGTTTTAGGTGTCTTTTAGCCTCTATTTGAAGAATGCTTGCAATAATTCGATGCGCGATTCGTCGATTATGTAATTATTTTCATTTTGGCATTACATGGAACATGATCATTCTTGCATATTCTTTTGTTCACTTGTTAACATGATTTGTGATATATGCTAATTGACATTTGGTGTTTCCTTTACAATTTCATTCTTGAGCACATTAAATTTGTTCTTCATTGAGCAAGTTTCATCATGTACAATCAATAATGCACCCTTTGTTTTAATGATTTTTCAATTCATTTTGGAAAATTATTGGCATGTTCCTCCCTTTTGATTAATTAATCGAAACCTTGTTTCGATTAGTTGATCCCTCTTTACTCTTCTCTTTTAGGCTTCCTTTAGAGCTTTCTTTCTCTCTTTCTCCCCTGCTGAGTCGAAGACTCGCACGACGCACTAGAGCACGACGCACGATGTACGACGCACTAGAGCACGACGCACGACGCACTAGAACACGACATACTAGAGCACTGTACAAATTGGAGCTGTCATGCTATCCGTTTTAATTTCTGCAATATACTTTGAGTGCTAGAGAAGGAATGAGGGTGGAGTTGTCCTACCCTCATTCTGACTATTTCTTGGGTAAGGGCGTCTAGCCCTCTCGTTAAGAATAGTCACCTCTATCCTCAAGCTGTAGTGCTTCTCCTTTCCCAGTCGAGTCGATCCTTGATCACTTGTGCTCCTCTCAATCTCTCTTTTGATCAATCATCATTCTCTTGGTTAAGAATCATTATTTCTTAGGTTAACACTCATCTCTTGTCTCAATATACTTTTCTTGTGGTCAATCATTGCCTTTGTTGATTCCCCTGAAGAGTCTCAATCCCTTTTCTTCGGTTAAACACAGTTTTACTGTTCAACATCGAAGCTCTTGCGGAGTTCGCAACCTTCTCTTGGTTCTTCTCCCTTGTTTGGTTAACCACTGCTTGTCAGTTAAAACACCAATATTTGCACTTCTCCTCAGTTAACCACAGTCTATCTATTAACATACCAAGTTCCTCTTGGGTTAATCACATTCTCTTGGTTAATCACCCATTTTTTTCAGTTAACCACAACATGCCTGTTAAAATACTGAGCCTTTTCAAGTTAATCACCTTCTCTTGGTTAATCACTCGTTTTCTTTCCGGTTAATCACAGTTTTCTCTGTTAACACCGAATCCTCAGCGGTTAGTAACCACTTTTGGTTCAATACCCTTTGTGTTGGTCAAGTACTGTTTGTTCAGTCAATACCAACATCCCCAGTCACGACCTTTGCTTGGTTCCACACCCGTTCTTTGGGTCACAACTTTTGCTTGGTCTTACACCCGTTCTTTTGGTTGATCACAATATATCTGCTAACCTTTCTCCCCGTACGATTGCAATCTTTTCTTTCTTCGGTTAATCACTGTTTATCAGTTAATATACTGAAATCCCTTTGGAGTCAAACACCTTCTCTTGTTTCAGTACTCTCTCTTTTGGTTGATCACTGTCTGTCTGTTAAAACCTTTATCCCCTCGATTAACCACTGCCAGTCAGTTAACATATCGAACTCTTTTTCTTCTGGTTTCAACGCCATCCTTTTGTTTGTTTCCCCAGTAAGGTCATTGTCCTCCAATCCCTAGCACAATACTTTGCTCTCTTACCTCCCTAGTTGAGTCTCTATTATCCTTTTGCTTCTTTATCTTCTTGGTTTCGACACCACTCTTGCACTTTATCCTCAGTACAGTTACTATCTTTCCCTTTGCACTCCTTTCTTGGTTTCGACACCAATTCTTCTTTGTATCCCCAGCAAATTTGTTTCCTTCTTTCTTTTGTTCTTGGTTTTGACACCGCTTTCCTTTTCCGTCTTGGTTCCACGAACTACGGAAGCTCTGATTCTGCATTCACTCAAATGTATGATACGTAGGCACGAGATCGCGATGATCTTGGCGAGCACACTTCCACCCTTCCACCTTCTTCCTTCCCTTTCTTTTCCCTGGTTCCATGAACTACGAAGCTCTGATTTCCTCATTGCACTATGAGGGTGCGTAGGCACGAAGGCCCTAATCCTCCGCGAACACTTTCTTTCTTTCCTCTTTTCTCCTCTCTCTCTCTCCTCTTCTTTTAGCTAGAAGCCTTTAGATAAATAACCCATCCAAGTCTAGAAGCAAGTGAAATGGTTCCCGTCGAGTATGACGGACGCGTAAGGTGCTAGTACCTTCCTTTCGTATAACCGACCCCCGTTCCCGATTCTCTCCTCCTTGGGTTTTATCGATATTTTTCCTATCCTTTGGGACTAAATAAAGTTCGGTGGCGACTCTGTTGTATATTTGAGTGTGTGATTCACTCAAGTATAAACCAGCCATCTTCAACTGGCGACTATTGTTTATTAAAAATAACATTAAAAAAAGAGCCAATCTGTATAACAACAACACGTGCACCGACACTTATGATTACTATGATGAATATTGATGTTTCATTGTCAAAATCAATAGTACACTAGTACTTTGACACAAAAAAAATTATATTTTCAACCGTCTTGATTCAAAATCAATAGTACATTAATTTCATTAACAAGCTTTAAGATTCTTTAAAAGAGACCCACAAATTTACAGTTACACTCTAGGGTCATTATCAATCAATGCAATAATGTTAGTAATCATAATTTTGAATCAACCTATTAAGTCGTTATCAATTAACAAACTGATTTCACATTATAAATAAAATTAAAGTGAAAAATAGACCCCCAACTTAAAATCTAATTAGTAAAATACCCCAACTTTAATCTAATTCGTAAATAATTTTTTTTAATAATACAATAATAATTTTAAATATAAAAATTTAATTTAAAAATTAAGTTGATTATTTTAATTAAATAAATTTTTATGCCTTATTTCCATTTGATGACTAAACTCTTTTACGAATTTATTAAAATTATTTATGTATTATTATTATTATTATTATTATTATTATTATTATTATTATTATTATTATTATTATTATGAGTTTTATATAAAATAGATATTTTTGATCGATTAAATTGGATTGTCTTCCCTCATAATCAATACATTCATTTCATTAACAACCTTTAATATGAGATCCACAAATTTAGTGTTACATTATTTATTTATTTTCCATCAATGCATAAATGTACAGTTACAATGTAAAGAATGAATAGACTATTGAGTATACTGATATTCTGCTGAGTCATTGAAAATCAACACACAAATCTAGTATTGAATACAATTTATTTTGTTGAGTCATTGTCAGTCATCACACATAGTGATATATTATTTAATATTGTCATTATGTTGAATCATTGTTAAACAACACACAAATCTATACTATTGAATACCAATACTGTTATTCTGAGTCATTGTCAATCAATAATTAATTAATTTATTTATAATTTTCTTTTCCATTTTTGAATAGATTCATGGTTACTCTTTCTAAAGTCCTGCTTTATCTATATAATATGTGTTTCATCTTGTCCTTATTTAAATTATTGTTTGGTTATTTTTATTTAAATAAAGGTTTTAATTAACCAATTCTCCTGCCTCTTTATTACAGTAGATATAAAAAAAAATATATGTACATATGAATCATACAATCTCTATCCTGAATAATACTTAATGAAATGAATATTTGAACTTTTTTCCATCTCTATCTTGAATAATACTTAATGGAATGAATATTTGACCATATTATATTTTTGATGTTTTTTTTTTATAAGAAAACTCAGCTTCATTAATAGCCAAAACAATAAGTGATACAAATATCATGAGCTAAAAGGAATGGAACATACTCCATCCATGACCAAGAAGCTTTTCTAAGAGAAAACAGTACATAAACATAATAGACATTAAACATAGATTGTTCAAAAGCTAGGGTACAACCAAACCAAAAGCAACAACCATACAACCAACAATCCGCTCTCTTGCAAACACCATCAATGACAATACGGGTGTGAGAATCCCGTCTTTTTTCCAATCCAATTACAGATGATTTTTTTTACGTGTGTCTGCACATTTCGACTTTCTTTGGTCTCAATATTTCCCAACCTTTTAAAATGTTCACAAACTAGAAGATGACTAGAGATAGTGTTGGAATGGATGTTGAACACATAAGCTCCCTCAGTCACTATAAAATGCCAACAGAGACACATAAACATGCTACATGACACAAAACTCTTTTGAGACATTTTGTCAAACACATAGAGTGCAACATTTACGACTAAAAAATCAAAACACATGACATGAACAGAGAATATGAAACTGAAATTAAACAGATCTAATAGAAGAAGTAGATTCATACTGTTGAATCATTCAATCAATACACAAATTTTATGATACACTATTGAATATAGTTATTCTCTTGAGGCATTGTCAGTCATCACACATATCTAGTGATACATTGAATACTTTATTGAATACTGTTATTATGTTGAATCATTGTCATTCAACACATAAATCTATATTATTGAATACCAGTAATGTTATCCTGACTCATTGTTAATAATAATTAATTTATTTATTTATAATTTTCTTTTCCATTTTTGAATCAATTGATGGTCACTGTTTCTAAAATCCAGCTTTATCTATATACTAAAATAATTTAGACACTTTTCTCTGCTTTATACCTTATTTTGTTTGGATTATTTTAATGTTGGAAGAGATTGTAGTAAGGATCGTGGGATTTGTTTAGTTTATTTTCATCACTGTGTTTGATTTGGTATTAAAGTGCTAAACATATTACATTGATTTTATTAACAAGATTTAAGATTATTTAAAAGAGATCCACAAATTTAAAGTTACACTCTAGGGTCATTATCAATTAATGCAATAATAATTATCAATCAATTATTGAATCATAATTTTGAATCAACTTATTCCGTCATTATCAATTAACAAAATAATTTCACATTATAAATAAAATTAAAGTCCCAAAATACCCAACTTAAAATCCAATTCCTAAAATACACAATTTTTTTTTGTTGATGTTTAATACTGAATGGACAAAGAAAAACTTCCTTTTAAATCTTCTTCATTCAATGAGTGAACACTTTTTATTATTTATTATTTTTATTTTTTATGAATTAAATAAAAAATTTTAATAATACAAAAATAATCTTAAATATAAAAAATTAATTTAAAAAGTAATTTGATTTTTTTAATTAAAAAAATAAATACATTTTTTATGTCTTATTTCCATTCAATGGCTAATTAAACTCTTTTCCGTATTTAATAAAAATATTTATATATTATTATTATTATTATTATTATTATTATTATTTCAATTTAGTTTTATGTAAAATAGATATTTTTGATTGATTAAATTGGATTGTCTAAGATCTACAAATGTAGTGTTACATTATTTATTTATTATCCATCCATACATAAATTTACAGTTACAATGTTAAGAATGAATAGACTATTGATTACTGATATTCTGCTGAGTCATTCAATCAATACACAAATTTTATGATACACTATTGAATACAGACATTATGTTGAGTCATTCTCAGTCATCACGCATTTTTTTTTATAAGCAAACTTCATTAATAGAGATTAAGGAAATCTCAGACCAATGAACAACAAACCACAAACAACTACACGATTATAAAAAGTCGAGGGGAAACTTATACCACTCATATAAACTACATTTCTTACTATCACGACAGCCTAAAATCAACCAATTCCAAAAGTATATTTTAACTTTGAAAACAATTTCTTCGACATTACAAACCGCATCATTGAACAAAATATTATTATGCCATTTCCAAATAATTCAACAAGTGGTAAACCAAATTGAATTGATCTTCCCGAATTTGGGTCTACCATGAATACTCGAGAACCAAGACTTCGCATGAAGGCAACATGAATAATCCAAAATCCTACTTATTCCCACCCACTCACAAATCCTCAAATGAGTTTCATGTAAAATAGATATTTTTGATTGATTAAATTAGATTGTCTAACAACCTTTAAACCTTTAACATGAAATCTACAAATTTAGTGTTACATTATTTATTCATTATCCATCCATACATAAATTTACAGTTACAATGTTAAGAATGAATAGACTATTGAGTACTGATATTCTATTGAGTCATTCAATCAATACACAAATTTTAGGATACACTATTTGTAACACCCATATATAAAATCCATACATCAAAGCATAAATCATATATATGAATCCAAGTATTTGGTATTGAAATACAATAAGTTCCTAGATAACACATTATACACATAACTGCCTCTAATACAAAACACCTAAGTCTAAGGCATTACATATACAAGATGTTCCAAAATGATAAAATCTAAGAACTAGATCAATGCAATGATCTCAAAAAAAATGCCATAGCGGAAGCCATGCCATCATCAAAATCTACGAACCGGAAGGAAAAGTCAAACCACTTTATCCTTACCCGTCACCGAACCTGCAGGACCTGTGATGTAAACAACAACAGTGGGGTGAGATACATCAAATCTCAGTGAGTTCCTATCTTATAGATTCTCTCGGATTAAAAGGGGTTCTAATAATCCTAACTCAAGTCCGGGGAAGGGAAAAGGACTTTGAGTTCACAATTTCATTCTTGCCCTATATGGAAACATACTTACGAGTTCTCTAACTCTCGCATCAACAATGGGTATCTCCCAAGAAGACATCCTTCCCCGGGCCAACCCTACAAGAGGATTCGACACGGGTCACGGATCCTTAAATTCGTAGACAAACATTCTCGGCCAACCCTTCCAAAGAGTTTTCGACACGAGTCATGGATGCTAAGGCAAATAACTTTTCCCGGTCATCCACAAGGGCTATTCCAACACGGGTCCCGGTTATTTACACATAGTACTTTCCCCGGCCAGCCCACACCAGGGGCCCTTCAGCCCGGTCAATAATACCATCATCTAAGCAACCTCCCCGGTTATCCCTCATAAGAGGACCGGAACGCGGGTCACAGTTACTTAGGTATCGATCACTCGTCGCAATCCCTCATGTTCTATACTAGGGTCTTCTCCTTGTCTCGATCATTTATCAATCCTAGCCACAACTAGAAACGTAAACCTCCTAGTCATTCTAGGTCTTCCTATATTTAAAGTTGATGTTTTTCTCTCTCTCTCTCTCTCTATTCCATTTTCATATTACATGCATTTTCAATCACAATCATGTTAACAGCTATAGATTAGGCAAAACATACCATATTAGTGTAATAGATTAGTTTAACATCATTTAAACATAGTTTACATAAAATATCAAATGAAATCCACTTCGGGTTCCCTCCGATGATTTAATCGGGCAATAAAATCGACAATGCTCATTATCATCATAAAGATCATTTCTCCAGCTTTCTATTGATATACTGAACATCCAAAACGGACAACCGGATCAAAAGATATGGCGAAAACAAGTTAAGAAAATAACACAGCTCGCCCCAGGTTCGCTAGGCGAACGAGCTGGCGAGCCTTCGCCTTCGCCTTCGCTAGGCGAGCATGCTGGCGAGTAATTAAACAGAAAACTCCCAGACCTAAAACACCATAAGTTCGCTAGGCGAACGTCTGGCGAACCTTCGCCTTCACCTTCGCTAGGCGAATGTGCCAGCGAGCACCAAGGCAGTAAGTTCCCATATTCAAAACACACAAAGTTCGCTAGGCGAACAGGCCAGCGAACCTTCGCTAGGCGAACGGTTGGGTTCGCTAGGCGAACCCTCGATTGCTGTTCGCTGGGCTTCGCCCCAGGTTCGCTAGGCGAACCCTGCGAACCAGAACTTCTCCCAGCTGCTGTTCTTCACTTCCAAGTCATAATTTCTCCATCAAAACACAACCCAATAATATCCACATGGTCTAAACTCAGTATAGACATGATAACAAGCATTCAACAACATTTATAACAAGATTCAATCATAAAATTTCATATTTTCATAATCTAACCTAAATCCAAAAACTCTCTAGAGCTCTCTAACAATGGTACTAACTAGAACCCACCTTCAAATAGAGCAAGATGCAGATGATTGAGAAGTTTGGATGAAGATTAGATGATGATCTTGAGCTTTTTCTTCAAATTTCTTCTTCTCCTCTTTTTCTCTCCTTCCTTTCCTTTCTTCCTTCTTTCTTTCCTCTAACTTTCTATATGTCTTTCTATCTTTGGCAAATGGGAAAAAAATATAGTAATCTAGTATTAGAAATAATACTACTAAATGTCCAAATAGTCTCTCAAGTCCAAATTAAATAAATGTCTCCGAAACAATTAATATTTATTGGATTAATTCTAAGTACCGAAGTTACTCTAATTATTTTATCAAATAATTTCTCAGAGCAACCGGACTCAATTAATCACAATGCAATATTAGTCAGTGTCATAAAATACGGGGTATTACATCCTCCCCCCCTTAAATAGAAATTCGCCCTCGAATTTAAAATTTACCTGAACAGATGAGGGTAAGCACCTCGCATCTCCGATTCAAGTTCCCAAGTGGCATCTCCCGGATGCGTTACATCCCACTGTACCTTAACGAGAGGAATGTCCTTGTTCCTTAATACCTTCGTTTCTCTTCCCACAATGCGGCTCGGTTGAGGTTCAAACGTCAAATCCGCTTCTATCTCAATAGTATCCGGTAGAATCAGTTGAAGAGGATCGGGAACAAATCTTCGAAGCTGAGATACATGGAAGACATCATGCATTTCCGACAGGGAAGGCGGTAAGGCCAACCTGTAAGCTACTTCACCAATTCTTTCTAAGATCTGATACGGTCCTACGTATCTCGGGCTCAACTTGCGTGACTTAAACGGTCCTTTCAATCTCAATCTAGGAGTAACTTTCAAAAATACATGGTCACCTTCTTCAAATTCTAAAGGTCTCCTTCGATTGTCCGCGTAACTCTTTTGACGGTCTTGTGCTTGCTTAATTTTCTCGCGGATCATTCGAATCTTTTCCGTAGTCTCTTGGATGATTTCGGGTCCTAAGATTCTATCTTCCCCAACTTCCGCCCAACACAAGGGTGTTCTACATTTTCGCCCATACAACGCTTCATACGGAGCCATACGGATGCTAGCATGATAACTATTATTATAGGAAAACTCAATCAATGGTAGAAGTTCTTTCCAATTCCCTTTATTTTCTAACACACAAGCTCTCAACATATCTTCCATCGTTTGTATCGTTCGCTCAGTCTGACCATCCGTCTGAGGATGATTAGACGTGCTCAAACGCAACTCCGTCCCCATGGCTTGTTGAAAGACCTTCCAAAACCTTGAAGTAAACTTCGGATCTCTGTCCGACACAATATTAGAAGGAATACCGTGCAATCTTACAATTTCCGCAATAAACAACCTCGCAAGATGACTTGCCTTAAATGTAGTCTTCACCGCCAAGAAGTGCGCAGATTTCGTTAGTCGATCCACAATCACCCAAATTGAATCATAACCACCTTGCGTACGGGGCAAACCTACTGCAAAGTCCATAGAAATGCTATCCCATTTCCAAACTGGAATTTCTAAAGGTTGCAACATACCGCCCGGCCTTTGGTGTTCCATCTTAACTTGTTGGCACACTGCACATTCTGACACATACATCGCAACATCCTTTTTCATTCCGGCCCACCAATAGTCCCTCTTCAAATCCTGATACATCTTCGAAGAACCAGGATGTATCGTAAAAGTACCTTTATGAGCTTCATCCAAAATATTTCTTCTTAACATTGCATCATTCGGAACACAAATTCTTTGGTCGAACATGATAATTCCATCGATAGCCTGAATAGAACCCGGTAAAAGTAACACTTCTTGCAACTTCTCATCTGCCATTTGACCTTGGTGAATCTCAACTCTCAGAGTAGAATTGACATTCAAATTTCCCATAATCACACCATCCTGGGTCCATACAAACTGAAGATTAAGATCTCTAAAATTCTCCAACAATGCATACTCCAAAATCATCAATTTCGCGCCATGCACTAATTTCCGACTTAACGCATCTGCTACTTTATTCGCTTTTCCTGGATGATACTTCAATTCTAAATCATAATCCTTTAAGTACTCCATCCATCTTCGTTGTCGCATATTTAACTCCTTTTGGTCAAATAAATACCTCAAGCTCTTATGGTCACTGAACATTTCAAAGCGTACACCATACAGATAATGCCGCCACACCTTTAGTGTAAAAACAACCGCCGCCAATTCCAAATCGTGAGTTGGATAATTCTGTTCATGAATTTTCAATTGTCGGGAGGCATAAGCTACTACTTGACCATCTTGCATCAGAACACCTCCCAATCCCATTTTAGAAGCATCACAAAACACTTCATAAGAGTTGTTAGGATCAGGAATGATTAACACCGGAGCCGTTGTCAATCTCTCCTTCAACTTCATGAAACTTTGCTCACAACCCGAATCCCACTCAAAAGCAAAATCTTTACGAGTAAGCTTCGTCATCGGTAAAGCCAACTGAGAGAAACCTTCGATGAACCTCCTATAGTAACCTGCCCACCCTAAGAAACTTCTGACTTCTGAGGCATTTCTCGGCCTCTCCCAATTTATCACTGCTTCTACCTTCGACTGATCTACTGCGACACCACCTTGGGATATAACGTGACCAAGAAACTTAACTTCTGCCATCCAAAATTCACACTTATTCAACTTAGCAAAAAGTTACTTCTCTTGCAACACCGATAATACAATTCTCAGATGTTCCTCGTGCTCTTGTGAAGTACGAGAATAAGTAAGAATATCGTCAATGAAGATTACCACGAACTGGTCCAAGTAAGCTTGAAATATTCGGTTCATGTAATCCATAAAAACGGCTGGAGCATTTGTCACACCGAAAGGCATCACTAAGAATTCGTAATGGCCATAACGGGTCCTAAATGCAGTCTTAGGTACATCGGAACTCTTCACTCGGATTTGGTGATAACCTGACCTCAAATCAATCTTCGAGAACACGCAGGCTCCTTTCAATTGATCCAAAAGGTCATCTATCCTGGGCAAGGGATACTTGTTCTTAATGGTGACTTTATTCAACTGACGATAATCGATGCACATCCGCATCCCACCGTCCTTCTTCTTCACCAGTAAAACAGGGGCTCCCCACGGAGAAACACTAGGCCGCACGAAATGTTTCGCCATGAGTTCTTCTAACTGATCCTTTAATTCCCTTAACTCCTTCGGCGCCATCCGATACGGAGAAACGGATATAGGAGCCGTTCCCAGTACCAGGTCAATAGAAAATTCCACTTCCCTCTCCGGAGGAAGAGAAGTGACATCTTCGGGGAAAACTTCAGGAAATTCACAAACTACGGGAATATCCATAACCTGAAGGTCGCTACTCCCTTCCTTAGTGAGAACCAACATAACCGATTTTTCTTCTTCAAACAAGAGATTTATCATACCAACCGTACCTTCTAGAATAGTTGTTAAAACATCCTTTGGTGTAGCCTCAACAGACGGAATGATGATAAGCTTTTCCTCACACCCAATAAATACCGAATTAGCAGAAAGCCAATCCATTCCCAACACGACATCCACTTTCTTAAGCGGTAGACAAATAAGGTCAATCTGAAAAACTCTATCATTCACAGATAGCACACAATTTTCACACATCAAGGGCGTCTCAACTATTTCATCCATGGCGGTAGTGACCACCATAGGAGGAGACAAAGGAACAGACCGCAACCCAAGTCGCTTCATACATTGCATCGATACGAAAGAATGTGTAGCTCCGCAATCAAATAAAACAAAACAAGGAAAGCCGTTAACTAGGCACGTACCGGCAATCAAAGAATTGTCACTCTTCTTCTTCCTTGCATCCAAGGTGTAGACTCGACCGGCGCTTTTTCCTTGCACTTGATTCTTACTCTTAGGACAATCCCTTGCCATGTGGCCCACTCCATCACACTGATAACATCTAAAGACTCCATCGTTGCACTTCCCGAAATGATACTTGTTGCACAACCGGCACAAGGGAGGAGTATTAGGCTTACTACCTTGCACTTGTTTCCCTTTAAAGGATTGTGGCCTAGGTCTAAATGATTGATTAGACCTTCCACGATCACCTTGAGTTACCTGACTTGCCACACTTTCATCTCGAACCTTTTTCAAACTATGTTCTGCCACATAGCATTGTCTTAGCACTTCAGCATAAGTAGTGAACTCCCTCTGAGAGACACTATGGGATATTTCAGCTCGAAGTCCAAAAATAAATTGGTCCACCTTCCACCTCTCGTCCGGCGCATACATAGCCTGCCTGGAATATGCAGCCATGTCTTCGAACTTCTCAGCATAACTGGCTACCGTCATACTTCCTTGTCTTAATTGTTGAAAATCAAACTCTTTCTGAGTTCTCAGAGAACTCGGAAAGTACTTCTCCATGAAAACAACCTTGAATTGCTCCCAAACCCTCAGCACTCCTTGCATGACCATTAGAGCCGAAGCACTCTCCCACCATCTCATGGCGGGACCCTTCAGAGAATGGGAAGCAAACAACACCTTATTCTCTTCGCTGCAATGGACTATCAAGAAAATCCTTTCCATACCAGAGATCCATTCGTGAGCCTTCACGGGATCTAATCCACCCTGAAATTCTGGAGGATTCATGCGGATAAAGTCCCGAAAATTCCCACCTACAGCTTCGGGAACCACTACCGGAGGATGCGGACCTCCATTCATTTGCTGCACCATTTGCTGCATGAACAAATTCTATTGTTGCTGCATCTGTTGCATGAACTGATACAACGGAGCATTTCCATCGCCAACCGGCGGAGTCGTCCCTTGAGGAATGGTGGGGGGCCTACCACGAGGGTTTCTACGTCCATCAGCCATGTTCCTAAAGGTCATACAAATAGAATTAAGTTGATCAGGCTCAATGCCATAAATATAACGCTTAAGACCCACGGCGACACAACGTATATGAAACGGAAAGAAACACTTATACTATTTCATGGCTAGGTCGAGGATACGACCTGCTCTGATACCAACTGTAACACCCATATATAAAATCCATACATCAAAGCATAAATCATATATATGAATCCAAGTATTTGGTATTGAAATACAATAAGTTCCTAGATAACACATTATACACATAACTGCCTCTAATACAAAACACCTAAGTCTAAGGCATTACATATACAAGATGTTCCAAAATGATAAAATCTAAGAACTAGATCAATGCAATGATCTCAAAAAAAATGCCATAGCGGAAGTCATGCCATCATCAAAATCTACGAACCGGAAGGAAAAGTCAAACCACTTTATCCTTACCCGTCACCGAACCTGCAGGACCTGTGATGTAAACAACAACAGTGGGGTGAGATACATCAAATCTCAGTGAGTTCCTATCTTATAGATTCTCTCGGATTAAAAGGGGTTCTAATAATCCTAACTCAAGTCCGGGGAAGGGAAAAGGACTTTGAGTTCACAATTTCATTCTTGCCCTATATGGAAACATACTTACGAGTTCTCTAACTCTCGCATCAACAATGGGTATCTCCCACGAAGGCATCCTTCCCCGGGCCAACCCTACAAGAGGATTCGACACGGGTCACGGATCCTTAAATTCGTAGACAAACATTCTCGGCCAACCCTTCCAAAGAGTTTTCGACACGAGTCATGGATGCTAAGGCAAATAACTTTTCCCGGCCATCCACAAGGGCTATTCCAACACGGGTCCCGGTTATTTACACATAGTACTTTCCCCGGCCAGCCCACACCAGGGGCCCTTCAGCCTGGTCAATAATACCATCATCTAAGCAACCTCCCCGGTTATCCCTCATAAGAGGACCGGAACGCGGGTCACAGTTACTTAGGTATCGATCACTCGTCGCAATCCCTCATGTTCCATACTAGGGTCTTCTCCTTGTCTCGATCATTTATCAATCCTAGCCACAACTAGAAACGTAAACCTCCTAGTCATTCTAGGTCTTCCTATATTTAAAGTTGATGTTTTTCTCTCTCTCTCTCTCTATATTCCATTTTCATATTACATGCATTTTCAATCACAATCATGTTAACAGCTATAGATTAGGCAAAATATACCCTATTAGTGTAATAGATTAGTTTAACATCATTTAAACATAGTTTACATAAAATATCAAATGAAATCCACTTCGGGTTCCCTCCGATGATTTAATCGGGCAATAAAATCGACAATGCTCATTATCATCATAAACATCATTTCTCCAGCTTTCTATTGATATACTGAACATCCAAAACGGACAACCGGATCAAAAGATATGGCGGAAACAAGTTAAGAAAACAACACAGCTCGCCCCAGGTTCGCTAGGCGAACGAGCTGGCGAGCCTTCGCCTTTGCCTTCGCTAGGCGAGCATGCTGGCGAGTAATTAAACAAAAAACTTCCAGACCTAAAACACCATAAGTTCGCTAGGCGAACGTCTGGCGAACCTTCGCCTTCACCTTCGCTAGGCGAATGTGCCAGCGAGCACCAAGGCAGTAAGTTCCCATATTCAAAACACACAAAGTTCGCTAGGCGAACATGCCAGCAAACCTTCTCTAGGCGAACCCTCGATTGCTGTTCGCTGGGCTTCGCCCCAGGTTCGCTAGGCGAAACCTGCGAACCAGAACTTCTCCCAGCTGCTGTTCTTCACTTCCAAGTCATAATTTCTCCATCAAAACACAACCCAATAATATCCACATGGTCTAAACTCAGTATAGACATGATAACAAGCATTCAACAACATTTATAACAAGATTCAATCATAAAATTTCATATTTTCATAATCTAACCTAAATCCAAAAACTCTCTAGAGCTCTCTAACAATGGTACTAACTAGAACCCACCTTCAAATAGAGCAAGATGCAGATGATTGAGAAGTTTGGATGAAGATTGGATGATGATCTTGAGCTTTTTCTTCAAATTTCTTCTTCTCCTCTTTTTCTCTCATTCCTTTCCTTTCTTCCTTCTTTCTTTCCTCTAACTTTCTCTATGTCTTTCTATCTTTGGCAAATGGGAAAAAAATATAGTAATCTAGTATTAGAAATAATACTACTAAATGTCTAAATAGTCTCTCAAGTCCAAATTAAATAAATGTCTCCGAAACAATTAATATTTATTGGATTAATTCTAAGTACCGAAGTTACTCTAATTATTTTATCAAATAATTTCTCAGAGCAACCGGACTCAATTAATCACAATGCAATATTAGTCGGTGTCATAAAATACGGGGTATTACATCCTCCCCCCCTTAAATAGAAATTCGCCCTCGAATTTAAAATTTACCTGAACAGATGAGGGTAAGCACCTCGCATCTCCGATTCAAGTTCCCAAGTGGCATCTCCCGGATGCGTTACATCCCACTGCACCTTAACGAGAGGAATGTCCTTGTTCCTTAATACCTTCGTTTCTCTTCCCACAATGCGGCTCGGTTGAGGTTCAAACGTCAAATCCGCTTCTATCTCAATAGTATCCAGTAGAATCGGTTGAAGAGGATCGGGAACAAATCTTCGAAGCTGAGATACATGGAAGACATCATGCATTTCCGACAGGGAAGGCGGTAAGGCCAACCTGTAAGCTACTTCACCAATTCTTTCTAAGATCTGATACGGTCCTACGTATCTCGGGCTCAACTTGCGTGACTTAAACGGTCCTTTCAATCTCAATCTAGGAGTATCTTTCAAAAATACATGGTCACCTTCTTCAAATTCTAAAGGTCTCCTTCGATTGTCCGCGTAACTCTTTTGACGGTCTTGTGCTTGCTTAATTTTCTCGCAGATCATTCGAATCTTTTCCGTAGTCTCTTGGATGATTTCGGGTCCTAAGATTCTATCTTCCCCAACTTCCGCCCAACACAAGGGTGTTCTACATTTTCGCCCATACAACGCTTCATACGGAGCCATACCAATGCTAGCATGATAACTATTATTATAGGAAAACTCAATCAATGGTAGAAGTTATTTCCAATTCCCTTTATTTTCTCACACACAAGCTCTCAACATATCTTCCATCGTTTGTATCGTTCGCTCAGTCTGACCATCCGTCTGAGGATGATTAGACGTGCTCAAACGCAACTCCGTCCCCATGGCTTGTTGAAAGACCTTCCAAAACCTTGAAGTAAACTTCGGATCTCTGTCCGACACAATATTAGAAGGAATACCGTGCAATCTTACAATTTCCGCAATAAACAACCTCGCAAGATGACTTGCCTTAAATGTAGTCTTCACCGCCAAGAAGTGCGCAGATTTCGTTAGTCGATCCACAATCACCCAAATTGAATCATAACCACCTTGCGTACGGGGCAAACCTACTGCAAAGTCCATAGAAATGCTATCCCATTTCCAAACTGGAATTTCTAAAGGTTGCAACATACCGCCCGACCTTTGGTGTTCCATCTTAACTTGTTGGCACACTGCACATTCTGACACATACATCGCAACATCCTTTTTCATTCCGGCCCACCAATAGTCCTTCTTCAAATCCTGATACATCTTCGAAGAACCAGGATGTATCGTAAAAGTACCTTTATGAGCTTCATCCAAAATATTTCTTCTTAACATTGCATCATTCGGAACACAAATTCTTTGGTCGAACATAATAATTCCATCGGTAGCCTGAATAGAACCCGGTAAAAGTAACACTTCTTGCAACTTCTCATCTGCCATTTGACCTTGGTGAATCTCAACTCTCAGAGTAGAATTGACATTCAAATTTCCCATAATCACACCATCCTGGGTCCATACAAACTGAAGATTAAGATCTCTAAAATTCTCCAACAATGCATACTCCAAAATCATCAATTTCGCGCCATGCACTAATTTCCAACTTAACGCGTCTGCTACTTTATTCGCTTTTCCTGGATGATACTTCAATTCTAAATCATAATCCTTTAAGTACTCCATCCATCTTCGTTGTCGCATATTTAACTCCTTTTGGTCAAATAAATACCTCAAGCTCTTATGGTCACTGAACATTTCAAAGCGTACACCATACAGATAATGCCGCCACACCTTTAGTGTAAAAACAACCGCCGCCAATTCCAAATCGTGAGTTGGATAATTCTGTTCATGAATTTTCAATTGTCGGGAGGCATAAGCTACTACTTGACCATCTTGCATCAGAACACCTCCCAATCCCATTTTAGAAGCATCACAAAACACTTCATAAGAGTTGTTAGGATCAGGAATGATTAACACCGGAGCCGTTGTCAATCTCTCCTTCAACTTCATGAAACTTTGCTCACAACCCGAATCCCACTCAAAAGCAAAATCTTTACGAGTAAGCTTCGTCATCGGTAAAGCCAACTGAGAGAAACCTTCGATGAACCTCCTATAGTAACCTGCCAACCCTAAGAAACTTCTGACTTCTGAGGCATTTCTCGGCCTCTCCCAATTTATCACTGCTTCTACCTTCGACGGATCTACTGCGACACCACCTTGGGATATAACGTGACCAAGAAACTTAACTTCTGCCATTCAAAATTCACACTTACTCAACTTAGCAAAATGTTGCTTCTCTTGCAACACCGATAATACAATTCTCAGATGTTCCTCGTGCTCTTGTGAAGTACGAGAATAAGTAAGAATATCGTCAATGAAGATTACCACGAACTGGTCCAAGTAAGCTTGAAATATTCGGTTCATGTAATCCATAAAAACGGCTGGAGCATTTGTCACACCGAAAGGCATCACTAAGAATTCGTAATGGCCATAACGGGTCCTAAATGCAGTCTTAGGTACATCGGAACTCTTCACTCGGATTTGGTGATAACCTGACCTCAAATCAATCTTCGAGAACACGCAGGCTCCTTTTAATTGATCCAAAAGGTCATCTATCCTGGGCAAGGGATACTTGTTCTTAATGGTGACTTTATTCAACTGACGATAATCGATGCACATCCGCATCCCACCGTCCTTCTTCTTCACCAGTAAAACAGGGGCTCCCCACGGAGAAACACTAGGCCGCACGAAATGTTTTGCCATGAGTTCTTCTATCTGATCCTTTAATTCCCTTAACTCCTTCGGTGCCATCCGATACGGAGAAACGGATATAGGAGCCGTTCCCGGTACCAGGTCAATAGAAAATTCCACTTCCCTCTCCGGAGGAAGAGAAGTGACATCTTCGGGGAAAACTTCAGGAAATTCGCAAACTACGGGAATATCCATAACCTGAAGGTCGCTACTCCCTTCCTTAGTGAAAACCAACATAACCGATTTTTCTTCTTCAAACAAGAGATTTATCATACCAACCGTACCTTCTAGAATAGTTGTTAAAACATCCTTTGGTGTAGCCTCAACAGACGGAATGATGATAAGCTTTTCCTCACACCCAATAAATACCGAATTAGCAGAAAGCCAATCCATTCTCAACACGACATCCACTTTCTTAAGCGGTAGACAAATAAGTTCAATCTGAAAAACTCTATCATTCACAGATAGCACACAATTTTCACACATCAAGGGCGTCTCAACTATTTCATCCATGGCAGTAGTGACCACCATAGGAGGAGACAAAGGAACAGACCGCAACCCAAGTCGCTTCATACATTGCATCGATACAAAAGAATGTGTAGCTCCGCAATCAAATAAAACAAAACAAGGAAAGCCGTTAACTAGGCACGTACCGGCAATCAAAGAATTGTCACTCTTCTTTTTCCTTGCATCCAAGGTGTAGACTCGACCGGCGTTTTTTCCTTGCACTTGATTCTTACTCTTAGGACAATCCCTTGCCATGTGGCCCACTCCATCACACTGATAACATCTAAAGACTCCATCGTTGCACTTCCCGAAATGATACTTGTTGCACAACCGGCACAAGGGAGGAGTATTAGGCTTACTACCTTGCACTTGTTTCCCTTTAAAGGATTGTGGCCTAGGTCTAAATGATTGATTAGACCTTCCACGATCACCTTGAGTTACCCGACTTGCCACACTTTCATCTCGAACCTTTTTCAAACTATGTTCTGCCACATAGCATTGTCTTAGCACTTCAGCATAAGTAGTGAACTCCCTCTGAGAGACACTATGGGATATTTCAGCTCGAAGTCCAAAAATAAATTGGTTCACCTTCCACCCCTCGTCCGGCGCATACATAGCCTGCCTGGAATATGCAGCCATGTCTTCGAACTTCTCAGCATAACTGGCTACCGTCATACTTCCTTGTCTTAATTGTTGAAAATCAAACTCTTTCTGAGTTCTCAGAGAACTCGGAAAGTACTTCTCCATGAAAACAACCTTGAATTGCTCCCAAACCCTCGGCACTCCTTGCATGACCATTAGAGCCGAAGCACTCTCCCACCATCTCATGGCGGGACCCTTCAGAGAATGGGAAGCAAACAACACCTTATTCTCTTCGCTGCAATGGACTATCAAGAAAATCCTTTCCATACCAGAGATCCATTCGTGAGCCTTCACGGGATCTAATCCACCCTGAAATTCTGGAGGATTCATGCGGATAAAGTCCCGAAAATTCCCACCTACAGCTTCGGGAACCACTACCGGAGGATGCGGACCTCCATTCATTTGCTGCACCATTTGCTGCATGAACAAATTCTATTGTTGCTGCATCTGTTGCATGAACTGATACAACGGAGCATTTCCATCGCCAACCGGCGGAGTCGTCCCTTGAGGAATGGTGGGGGGCCTACCACGAGGGTTTCTACGTCCATCAGCCATGTTCCTAAAGGTCATACAAATAGAATTAAGTTGATCAGGCTCAATGCCATAAATATAACGCTTAAGACCCACGGCGACACAACGTATATGAAACGGAAAGAAACACTTATACTATTTCATGGCTAGGTCGAGGATACGACCTGCTCTGATACCAACTGTAACACCCATATATAAAATCCATACATCAAAGCATAAATCATATATATGAATCCAAGTATTTGGTATTGAAATACAATAAGTTCCTAGATAACACATTATACACATAACTGCCTCTAATACAAAACACCTAAGTCTAAGGCATTACATATACAAGATGTTCCAAAATGATAAAATCTAAGAACTAGATCAATGCAATGATCTAAAAAAAAACGCCATAGCGGAAGCCATGCCATCATCAAAATCTACGAACCGGAAGGAAAAGTCAAACCACTTTATCCTTACCCGTCACAGAACCTGCAGGACCTGTGATGTAAATAACAACAGTGGGGTGAGATACATCAAATCTCAGTGAGTTCCTATCTTATAGATTCTCTCGGATTAAAAGGGGTTCTAATAATCCTAACTCAAGTCCGGGGAAGGGAAAAGGACTTTGAGTTCACAATTTCATTCTTGCCCTATATGGAAACATACTTACGAGTTCTCTAACTCTCGCATCAACAATGGGTATCTCCCACGAAGGCATCCTTCCCCGGGCCAACCCTACAAGAGGATTCGACACGGGTCACGGATCCTTAAATTCGTAGACAAACATTCTCGGCCAACCCTTCCAAAGAGTTTTCGACACGAGTCATGGATGCTAAGGCAAATAACTTTTCCCGGCCATCCACAAGGGCTATTCCAACACGGGTCCCGGTTATTTACACATAGTACTTTCCCCGGCCAGCCCACACCAGGGGCCCTTCAGCCCGGTCAATAATACCATCATCTAAGCAACCTCCCCGGTTATCCCTCATAAGAGGACCGGAACGCGGGTCACAGTTACTTAGGTATCGATCACTCGTCGCAATCCCTCATGTTCCATACTAGGGTCTTCTCCTTGTCTCGATCATTTATCAATCCTAGCCACAACTAGAAACGTAAACCTCCTAGTCATTCTAGGTCTTCCTATATTTAAAGTTGATGTTTTTCTCTCTCTCTCTATTCCATTTTCATATTACATGCATTTTCAATCACAATCATGTTAACAACTATAGATTAGGCAAAACATACCCTATTAGTGTAATAGATTAGTTTAACATCATTTAAACATAGTTTACATAAAATATCAAATGAAATCCACTTCGGGTTCCCTCCGATGATTTAATCGGGCAATAAAATCGACAATGCTCATTATCATCATAAAGATCATTTCTCCAGCTTTCTATTGATATACTGAACATCCAAAACGGACAACCGGATCAAAAGATATGGCGGAAACAAGTTAAGAAAACAACACAGCTGCCCCAGGTTCGCTAGGCGAACGAGCTGGCGAGCCTTCGCCTTCGCCTTCGCTAGGCGAGCATGCTGGTGAGTAATTAAACAGAAAACTCCCAGACCTAAAACACCATAAGTTCGCTAGGCGAACGTCTGGCGAACCTTCGCCTTCACCTTCGCTAGGCGAATGTGCCAGCGAGCACCAAGGCAGTAAGTTCCCATATTCAAAACACACAAAGTTCGCTAGGCGAACATGCCAGCGAACCTTCGCTAGGCGAACGGTTGGGTTCGCTAGGCGAACCCTCGATTGCTGTTCGCTGGGCTTCGCCCCAGGTTCGCTAGGCGAACCCTGCGAACCAGAACTTCTCCCAGCTGCTGTTCTTCACTTCCAAGTCATAATTTCTCCATCAAAACACAACCCAATAATATCCACATGGTCTAAACTCAGTATAGACATGATAACAAGCATTCAACAACATTTATAACAAGATTCAATCATAAAATTTCATATTTTCATAATCTAACCTAAATCCAAAAACTCTCTAGAGCTCTCTAACAATGGTACTAACTAGAACCCACCTTCAAATAGAGCAAGATGCAGATGATTGAGAAGTTTGGATGAAGATTGGATGATGATCTTGAGCTTTTTCTTCAAATTTCTTCTTCTCCTCTTTTTCTCTCCTTCCTTTCCTTTCTTCCTTCTTTCTTTCCTCTAACTTTCTCTATGTCTTTCTATCTTTGGCAAATGGGAAAAAAATATAGTAATCTAGTATTAGAAATAATACTACTAAATGTCCAAATAGTCTCTCAAGTCCAAATTAAATAAATGTCTCCGAAACAATTAATATTTATTGGATTAATTCTAAGTACCGAAGTTACTCTAATTATTTTATCAAATAATTTCTCAGAGCAACCGGACTCAATTAATCACAATGCAATATTAGTCGGTGTCATAAAATACGGGGTATTACACTATTGAATATAGATATTATGTTGAGTCATTTTCAGTCATCACACATATCTAGTGAGACACTATTGAATACTGTTATTCTGTTGAATAATTATCATTAAACATACAAATCTATACTATTGAATATCAGTAGTGTTATTCTGACTCTTTGTCAATAATAATTAATTATTAATTTATAATTTTCTTTTCCATTTTTGAATCAATTGATGGTCACTCTTTCTAAAGTCCAGCTTTATCTATATACTAAAATAATTTAGACTCCACCTTATACCTTATTTTGTTTGGATCATTTTAATGTTTGAAGAGATTGTATTAATTTTAAGGATCGTGGGATTTGTTTAGTTTATTTTCATCACTGTGTTTGATTTGGTATTAAAGTGCTAAACATATTACATTGATTTTATTAACAAGATTTGAGATTATTTAAAAGAGATCCACAAATTTAAAGTTACACTCTAGGGTCATTATCAATTAATGCAATAATAATTATCAATCAATTGTTGAATCATAATTTTGAATCAACTTATTCCGTCATTATCAATTAACAAATTAATTTCACATTATAAATAAAATTAAAGTCCCAAAATACCCAACTTAAAATCCAATTCCTAAAATACACTATTTTTTTTGTTGATGTTTAATACTGAATGGACAAAGAAAAACTTCCTTTTAAATCTTCTTCATTCAATGAGTGAACACTTTTTATTATTTTTTATTTTTATTTTTTATGAATTAAATAAAAATTTTTAATAGTACAAAAATAATCTTAAATATAAAAAATTAATTTAAAAAGTAATTTGATTTTTTTAATTAAAAAAATAAATACATTTTGTATGTCTTATTTTCATTCAATGGCTAATTAAACTCTTTTCCGTATTTAATAAAAATATTTATATATTATTATTATTATTATTATTATTATTATTATTATTATTTCAATTTAGTTTTATGTAAAATAGATATTTTTGATTGATTAAATTGGATTGTCTAAGATCTACAAATGTAGTGTTACATTATTTATTTATTATCCATCCATACATAAATTTACAGTTACAATGTTAAGAATGAATAGACTATTGATTACTGATATTCTGCTGAGTCATTCAATCAATACACAAATTTTATGATACACTATTGAATACAGACATTATGTTGAGTCATTCTCAGTCATCACACATATCTTTTTTTGATAAGCAAACTTCATTAATAGAGATTAAGGAAATCTCAGACCAATGAACAACAAACCACAAACAACTACACGATTATAAAAAGTCGAGGGGAAACTTATACCACTCATACAAACTACATTTCTTACTATCACGACAGCCTAAAATCAACCAATTCCAAGAGTATATTTTAACTTCGAAAACAATTTCTTCGACATTACAAACCGCATCATTGAACAAAATATTATTATGCCATTTCCAAATAATTCAACAAGTGGTAAACCAAATTGAATTGATCTTCCCGAATTTGGGTCTACTACCATGAATACTCGAGAACCAAGACTTCGCATGAAGGCAACATGAATAATCCAAAATCCTACTTATTCCCACCCACTCACAAATCCTCAAATGAGTTTCATGTAAAATAGATATTTTTGATTGATTAAATTAGATTGTCTAACAACCTTTAAACCTTTAACATGAAATCTACAAATTTAGTGTTACATTATTTATTCATTATCCATCCATACATAAATGTACAGTTACAATGTTAAGAATGAATAGACTATTGAGTACTGATATTCTGTTGAGTCATTCAATCAATACACAAATTTTAGGATACACTATTGAATATAGATATTATGTTGAGTCATTTTCAGTCATCACACATATCTAGTGAGACACTATTGAATACTGTTATTCTGTTGAATAATTATCATTAAACATACAAATCTATACTATTGAATATCAGTAGTGTTATTCTGACTCTTTGTCAATAATAATTAATTATTAATTTATAATTTTCTTTTCCATTTTTGAATCAATTGATGGTCACTCTTTCTAAAGTCCGGCTTTATCTATATACTAAAATAATTTAGACTCCACCTTATACCTTATTTTGTTTGGATCATTTTAATGTTTGAAGAGATTGTATTAATTTTAAGGATCGTGTGATTTGTTTAGTTTATTTTCATCATTGTGTTTGATTTGGTATTAAAGTGCTAAACATAATATTTTTTTCATCTTGCCCTTGTTTAAATTATTGTTTTGTTATTTTTATTTAAATAAAAGTTTTAATTAACCAATTCTCCTGCCTCTTTATTACGGTAGATATAAAAAAAATATATGTACGTTTGAATCATACAATCTCTATCATAAATAATACTTAATGAAATTAATATTTGAATTTTTTTTATTCGATCCCTATCTTGAATAATACTTAATGAATGAATATTTGACCATACTTTTGCAGTGACAAATAATGACTTTATTACAATTTTTTTTTCCTAATATTTCTTGTTGTCATTCTAAAATAAACAAGTATAATTATTTTGGTAAAAAATATATAAGGATTTAAAAAACAAAAGTAGAGAAGTAATAAAGGAGGGTAAAAAAAAAACTGAAAAAGTAGTTGGGACACGCTTACTTAAGTCAATATATTAGATTCTTAGAACAGACCTAACTAAACATAACTGATAGAGAAGAGAGTGTGAGTTACTATCATATTACTACAATGGTGCACCCAATTGCAGAGGCAAATGATCATAGCCCCTTCGGAACCCTCGCTCCGGACGAGTTCTATGCTCGCCACTCAGTGACTCACCACTCCGAGTTTGTTACTAATCCTAGAGGCCTCAAACTCTTCACTCAGTGGTGGATCCCTCGGCCTCCAACTAACCTCATCGGAACCCTTGCCGTCGTCCACGGCTTCGTCGAGGAGTCGAGCTGGCTAATCCAACTAACTTCTGTCTACTTCGCTAAGGCCGGATTTGCCACATGCGCCATCGACCACCAAGGCCACGGTTTCTCCGACGGTTTAGTTGCTCATATCCCTGACATCAACCCCGTCGTAGATGACTGCATCACCTTCTTCAAATCCTTCCGCTCTCGCTTCGATCCCTCTTTACCTTCCTTTCTCTACTCGGAATCTCTTGGTGGAGCTATCGCGCTTTTCATCACTCTACGCCGAACCGGACTGCCGTGGAAGGGCCTAATCCTCAGCGGCGCCATGTGTGGCATCAGCGACAAGTTCAAACCGCCATGGCCGTTGGAACACTTTCTCCCAATTGCAGCGGCGATTATCCCGACGTGGCGTGTCGTTCCCACCCGTGGCTCGATTCCGGATCTTTCATTAAAGGAGGAGTGGAAGAGGAAACTTGCAATTGCGAGTCCTAGGAGGACATTGGCACGTCCACGCGTCTCGACGGCACTGGAATTGTTGAGGATTTGCAGTGAGCTGCAGGGAAGGTATGAGGAGGGGGATGTGCCGTTTCTGGTTGTGCATGGAAGCGACGACTTCATTTGCGATTCAGGTTACGTGGAGGAGTTGTACGCACGCGCAAAGAGTAAAGATAAGACGCTCAAGATATATGATGGAATGTGGCATCAGTTGGTTGGAGAACCTAAAGAGAATGTGGAGTTGGTTTTTGGTGATATTATAGAATGGCTTCGAAAACGCGCCGCCGTCGATGGTTACGGATAGAGAACCAAGCTGTTAGACTTGTTTAAATTTAATTATGATATATATTTTCTATTGTCGATGTTGAGGATAAAATGATAATTTTCCTGATTATTGTAGTAGTTATTTATTATTATTATTATTATTATTATTATTATTTTTGTTATTATTATTTCAATTTTATTTTATATGAAGTTTGTATATTTGATTGATTATATTAATTTAGATGTAAAATATGGTTTTGGTAAGAAAAACAAGTTGCATTGTTATTTCAACTTTATTCTCTATTGTGCTTGACAGTTTGGTTGTGTACTTTGCTCGGGTTTAGTTCATGGTTAACATTTACAACTTTTTGACATCTATTGTGCTTGATGGATTTTTCTGCAACATCTCTATTGGTTTTTTTAACCTCATTATGATTCTGTTATATACAGGTTTTGGTATAGAATTTAGTGTCCTAGTTTGTCCACATTTGATCTTATTGCAAGTATATTTTATAGTCCAACTCTTGCATATATAGCTTGGATTGGAATTAAATTTAATTAATATAATTTGATAACAGTTGATAATGATTCTAGAGACCGTGAGTATTTTTGGAATTTTATTTGGTTAATATATAATTGTACTTTTAGTGTGTGTTTTTAATTATTAAAATTGTATTTTATTTTTAAATATAGATTTATTTTCATAACTAGAACGAGATCTCTGAATTAATTAGACCGACTCTATCTATTAATATTATTAATGATATCATTTAGTGGAAAATAGACAAAACACCCGTCAAATTTTGACTATCAATCAAATTTATGAATAATTACCCATTAATTTAATGATAATTTATTTTTATATTGTTAAATTGTTTCTATTAATCAATTTGTTTTTAAACATTTTTTTTTTGTAAGGATCTCATGTTAAAGGAGTTATCAAGAAAAGACCGACACTATAAAAAGGAAGGCGATAGAGTATAAACTCGTTTTTTAATGGAGCCAACATCAATATAATGTCTTGGAGGTGGTTGAGTACTAACTCTATTTTAAACCGTTCTTTTTCGTTTTATGAGTGGTTTGACTCTCCGATTACTTGTATCAATCGGAAGTAATTTTTCTGTGTTGTTCCACCGACACTTATGATTACTATTATGAATATTGATGTTTCATTGTCAGAATCGTTTTCAAAACGTTCGTGTTTCATAGGAGCCAACACCATTTATCACACTCAAAAGAAAGAGTAGTAAGTTGAAGAATAAGTTGAGAGTAGGGGTGGCAAAACGGGCCCGGCCCACGGGAAAAGCCCGTTTTACCCGTCATTTTTCGCGGGGCGGGCCTGAATTTTGAACCAGCATATTTAAGTATGCCCGCCCCGTTTTTTTGCGGGCTTTTGCGGGGCGGGCCTAAACGGGGCGGGTATGCCCGCGGGTAAAAACAACTCATTCTATCTTATATTATTATTATAGCTTGAACTTAACATCACTTTTAAACAACCTTACAGCTAATAACGAATACATAACATCAGTATAGTATCTAAGTGGTTCCATGGATGTTCATATCTTATATTATTATTATTTTTTTTTTTAATATTAGAATTTAATAGGCATTCTCATTTTTCAACCTAGCACTTGGAAGAAAACGATATCATTTTTTATTAATATAAATTATTTTAATTAATATAAATTAACTGAATTGAACATATTATTATTAATATATTATTATTAATATATAAATTAACTGAATTGAACATATTATTATTATTAATATAAATTATTTTAATTAACATATTATTATTAAAAAAAATTTAAAGAGAATGGCGGGCCTGCCCGCATGCCCGCGGGCCCGTCATTAAATAGGGCGGGCCTAGAAAATGAGCCCGCATCTCCACCTTTGCCCGCACCGCCCCGTCCCGTTTTTTTGCAGAGCGGGCCTAAACGGGGCGGGCATGCCCGTTTGCCACCCCTAGTTGAGAGTGTGGAGTTGGTGTTTGGTGATATTTTGGAATGACTTTGCAAACGCACCACCATGAATGGTAGTGCCAATTAGATAGAGAATCAATCTGTTGTATATTACTACAGTACTTGTTTAACTATGATACTACAGTGTTCAGTTATTTTCAATTCACAAACTCAGATTGATAATTTACTGTTACAATTTGTTCAGTTTTGAGATTGACTATTTACTGTTATATTTATTTAGTCATTCAACATGTTAAGGCATTATCATCAACACGGTGCTGTCATGATGAATGATTAGTTCAATGTGATGTCATGTTTGAATTTCTTTTGTATAGGGTAGAGTACCTTGTATTCAACTTTATTTTGTATGAAATTTGTATTTTATTGATTATATTGATTTAGATGTAAATTATTGTGTTGATGGTTTATCAAACTTTCATAGTGTAATTATTTTTTTTATGTATTTGTTGGGTTATTATCAATCAACACATTCTCATTCTGATAATTTATTCTTAGAATTTGTTCAGTCATTCTCATATGTTTCATATGTTTCATTGAAAACATTGTCAATTAAAGATTCTTAATTTACTGTTACAATTTATTAGATAGATAAATTTACTGTTACAATTTTATCAGTTACACTTTACTGTTAGAATTTCTTAATGCTTTTAATCTCTTTTTTTTTTATAAAAAAATGATTGATAACGGTTTTAAATAATTATGGAATATGAATTCTGCAATTTAAATCTTGCCATTTCTGTATTGTATAAAATTATGAACTCATTAATGATTTGATTTTGGCATATAAATAAATGAAATGTAAATTCCAAATATAATCTTTTCTAAGAGTTTCTAAGAAAACTTATTTACATGAAAAAAAATTTAAAACTTATATAAAAATTCTAAAATATTACTCCCTCCGTCCCAAATTATAAGTCACTTTGTCAAAAAAAATTGTCTCATATTATAAGTCACCTTATATTCCCAATGCAATATAAATGACAAGACACTTTTTAAAAACTTTAAATAGAAAGTTTTTATAAAAGTATTTGCAATAATGTGCATTGGAAATTGAAGTGTTTGAATTTTTTAAAGAATAATTTCTTAATATGGAATTCTTAAATAGTGTCTTCAAGACACTGGTTAGCAAGACCCTTTCTATAGAGAAATGCTAACCAGTGCCCTCAGATACTTTTTAAGAACTTTAAATAGTAAGTTTTTATAAAAGTATGTGCAATAATGTGTAATAATGTGCATTGGAAATTGAAGTATTTGAATTTTTTAAAAAATACTTTCATAATTTGGAATTCTTAAATAGTGTCTTCAGGGCACTAGTTAGCAAGACCCTTCAAATAATATAATTATTCGAAAGATGAATTGAATTTTTTTATAATAAAAATAAGATTAAGATAGTTAATGTGATTAGATGTAGATTATTTGCATATCTCTCATTTATTCATTTCATTAAGTATCATTCATAATCTAATTATTAATGTATCTTTCATCCTTTTTTTTTTTATATAGCCCTCATGACACTATTTAAGAATTCAATTCATCTTTCGAATAATTATATTATTTGAATTATGACTTTTTTGCACTAATAATATTGTATTCATTTATTTTAAATATATTTAATATAATATTTGTTCCATCTCTATTCACTTTACTAATATATTCTCGACAATGTGACACAAAAAATTTAATAACCTCAGGTTTGCTTTAATTTTTTAAAAATGTTTATAGATATTTTTTATTTTTAGGAATTTTTTACACATGCCTTTTTGCATATTTATTTTCATGTCAAGTGGGAATTCAACATTTCCTTTTGAAATAAAATCCAACTAACTACAACTTTTCACTAATAATAACATTTATATTTATATATTATTATTTTTTAAATCTTTAAATTAAAATAAATGCATAAACATTCACGAGGAATTTTATTTTTGTCAAACCCATAAATATGAAAATTAATTTTAAATATAATACTGTTATTTCATCACTTAAAACGAACACACAATATATTTTATAAAATATTTTTATTTACTTTGTCTATTGTGTGTATGTCAAAAATGTCCATGAGATTCACTTTCTATTGTTTGATAGCACTACAAAAGAGAGGAAGGAATCTTTCATAGGGATCCACACAGGCTAATCAAAAGCGGACGTGGCATTGAATTGGAATAGACTTGAGTTTAAAATTTAAAGATCTAACCAAATTTAGAACGAGGTCGAACCATTAAAACATAAATATTTTAACTTTATTTTCAATAGAACATATAATATGATAGTATATAAAAATTAATTTAATAATCATAATTATATTATTAAATAAATAATTTTACAATATTTAAGGAGATCTACTACATTTTATTTATTTAAATATTTTTTTAATAATTTTTAATAGGGATCAAATATTATTATTATTACTATTTATTATTATTAATTTAATTTTATCTATTCTTAGTGTTTAAAAAAGTTAAAATATAGCATAGCTTAAATTACAAACACAACCTAAGAGTTTTTTATAAGCCTCGTGTATTGAAATAAAAGAGAAGAAAAAAAATAAAAATAAAAGGGGGACCAAAACCAAAACCTTTAAGAACCAAAAGAAAATTAGGCAAATCTATAGTTAGGCAAACTTAACATATTCTTGACTAGCTCACTTCTAATAGCTAAAGGAGGAGTATTTCACCAAATGAAAGAATCTAGAGTTAACCTATTGGAGGCAAGAATATCTGCACAATGATTTTCTTCTTTATAGGTGTGAGATATGACAAAATTTATCAATTTGGTCATTGATATACAATTACACTGCCTGTTACTTAGACTCCAAGGAACAATATTAGGATTCTTGAAAGCTAAAGTAGCCACTAAAGAATCAGGTTCCAACTAAAGATAATGCCAATTTTTCTTGATTGTTTGCTCCATCGTGATGATAATGCCCACTTAGCTCTGTGTCGCACCTCGAAAAAATCGCTTCATCGAAGACACGACCCTTCGCGCGAAAGGCGCGGAACGGTTCGACAGAGTCGCCACCGAACTTTATTTATCCCAAAAAGAGGGAAAGGAAAATATCGAGAAAACCTTTAAGGGAAGGATAAGAACATGGTCGTCGCAACCACATTCTAGGTTCGGGAGTCGGTTACGTGAGAGGAAGGTACGCGCACCCCCTCACGTCCGTTGTACTCAACGGGAACCTCTTGATTCGAATCGCGATACTCGTTAGCTAAGCTTGTTTGTTTTCTTCTCTATAATAAATGCAAAGTGGTAAGATAAAAGGGAAGGATGCTACGGGGAAATGGATGGTTTAAGGATAGGGTGCTCGGCAAGATCATCGCGACCTCGGGCCTACGTATGCTCATTCGGACGAGAATGAGGAATCAGAGCAATCATAGTTCGACTACGGGGTTTGACGGAAAAGAAAAGGTAGTGTGGACGCAAACGGGGAAAAAAGAAAAAGTGTGGACACAAATAGGGAAAAAAGAAAAAGTGTGCTCGCCAAGATCATCGCAATCTTGTGCCTACGTATCTTTGTTCGGACGAGAATAAAGAATCAGAGTAGTCATAGTTCGTGGTACGCCCACGAAACAAAGGAGTTGGTTGATTTTTAAAGAGGCGTCAATTGCTCACACACGAGTAAGAGAACTCGCACCCAAACAATCGAAGAGAGATCAAAGACTTGAACCCCCATTTTTCACCTTGAAAGAGTTTCGATAATTATTAGTCATTTTGAGATTTGATTATGAAAGTCCGCTTGACGTGGGATCAAGGGTTTATTGTATGCGCTTGGTTATTTTGAAAAAGATTTGATTTGTTAAAAGAAAAGGCGTCAATTGCTCACACACGAGTAAGAGAACTCGCACTCAAACAATCGAAGGAAGATCAAAGACTTGAACCC
Source organism: Lathyrus tuberosus (assembly GCA_022829125.1). Classification (NCBI taxonomy): domain Eukaryota; kingdom Viridiplantae; phylum Streptophyta; class Magnoliopsida; order Fabales; family Fabaceae; genus Lathyrus; species Lathyrus tuberosus. The sequence goes on from JALAZF010000213.1 coordinate 7,371,914, forward strand.
CCATTTTTCACCTTAAAAGAGTTGCGATAGTTGTTAGTTGTTTTTGAAGTTTAATTATGAAAATCCGCTTGACGTTAGATCAAGGGTTTATTGTTATGAAAAGAGTTTGGTTTGAAAAAGGATTTGGTTAGAGGTTGATTTGAAAATGGGCTCGACGACGAATCGAGAGTTTGGTTGAAAAAGGTTTGTTTGAAAATGGCTCGACGACGAATCGAGAATTAGTTTGAAAATGGGTTGTCTATGCTAGTCCCTAGGGGTGCTCCTAGTAAACAAACCACAATCAAAACTAAATGCGTACATCAGAATGGGAGAGGGGTACATGTAAAGTACAAGGGATGACATAAAATAAAGGGTCTCATTGTAAGGTAGCCCAAGAGAAAGCCGTGTGTGTGCAAGGTGTCCTAAACTAAGCCTTGATCGAAAGTCTGCTATTACCAAAAGGATAATAGGGCACACACACACAGACCCTTCCACCAAAAGGATGAAAATGAGGTCAAAGCCTGCTATTGCCAAAAGGATAATAGGGCACACACACACACACACCCTTCCACCAAAAGGATGAAAATGAGGTCAAAGCCTGCTATTACCAAAAGGGAAATAGGACACACACACACACAGACCCTTCCACCAAAAGGATGAAAATGAGGTCAAAGCCTGCTATTACCAAAAGGATAATAGGGCACACACACACAGACCCTTTCACCAAAAGGATGAAAATGAGGTCAAAGCCTGCTATTACCAAAAGGATAATAAGGCACACGCACACAGACTCTTCCACCAAAAGGATGAAAATGAGGTCAAAGCTTGCTATTACCAAAAGGATAATAGGGCATGCACACACACAGACCCTTCCACCAAAAGGATGAAAATGAGGTCAAAGCCTGCTATTACCAACAGGATAATAGGGCACAAACACACAGACCCTTCCACCAAAAGGATGAAAACGAGGTCAAAGCCTGCTATTACCAAAAGGATAATAGGGCACACACACACAGACCCTTCCACCAAAAGGATGAAAATGAGGTCAAAGCCTGCTATTACCAAAAGGATAATAAGACACACACACATAGACCCTTCCACCAAAAGGATGAAAATGAGGTCAAAGTCTGCTATTACCAAAAGGATAATAGGGCACACACACAGACCCTTTCACCAAAAGGATGAAAATGAGGTCAAAGCCTGCTATTACCAAAAGGATAATAGGGCACACACACACAGACCCTTTCACCAAAAGGATGAAAATGAGGTCAAAGCCTGCTATTACCAAAAGGATAATAGGGCACACACACACAGACCCTTCCACCAAAAGGATGAAAATGAGGTCATAGTCTGCTATTACCAAAAGGATAATAGGGCACGCACACACACAGACCCTTCCACCAAAAGGATGAAAATGAGGTCAAAGCCTGCTATTACCAACAGGATAATAGGGCACACACACACACACAGACCCTTCCACCAAAAGGATGAAAACGAGGTCAAAGCCTGCTATTACCAAAAGGATAATAGGGCACACACACACATAGACCCTTCCACCAAAAGGATGAAAATGAGGTCAAAGCCTGCTATTACCAAAAGGGAAATAAGACACACACACACACAGACCCTTCCACCAAAAGGATGAAAATGAGGTCAAAGCCTGCTATTACCAAAAGGATAATAGGGCACACACACACAGACCTAGGGTTCATGGATCGGCGACACCAAAAGGATGACGGATCAATACAAGCTACTACCACCAAAAGGATGATAGGAGCTTCCTACTTGCGATGACCAACACCAAAAGGATGCAAGTTGAATTGAAACCGAGACTTCAGCATTTATTCCTGAGCAATATGGGCAAATTTTTCCTAGAGTAACCGGTTACTCAATATAGGATAACCGGTTACTCAGTACAGATTTGCAGATTCTGCTGCATTTTTGGGACAGCAACTCTGTACTCTCTTTGTTCTTGAATTCTACATAGGTCTAGCAGCATGTGGAACATTCTAGACATCTCTAAACAACTCAAGACTATTCAAGACACTCCACTTACATTTATTCCAATGCATTACTTTAAATTAAGTGCATCATGCTCCTTGATTTCCAAGCATGTCAACCTTTGGATTTGAAGTTTACATTGGGATTGCTACCGAGTTAACTTCCTAACTAACTGAGTTAACCGCTTGACTCGGTGAGTCAAGTGTAACTAACTCCTAGCCTAATTCTAAACCACCCTAAGCTAGCTCCTAGCCTAATTCCAAACCTCTCACACTCCAAACCAAAACTCTATATAAACAAAGCTCAACTATCCTCAACAACCCTCAACCATTCTCAACCATTTCACACATTTCTCACACTTCACTCTCATTTTTCTCACATTCTCTCTGAATTTTTCTGCAACTTCTTCATCTTCAATCTCTATTTTCTTCCCAAACCTCACCATAGCTCTTCACCATTGAAGAATAATCATTTTTCACATTGAAAGTGAATATTTCTTGAGCGTAACCTTCATCACTTTGCAATTATACTTGGATTTCTGGAGTTTTATTAGCTTTTGGGATTCATTTCAAGTGTTTGCTTCAAGATTCAACGGTTCGAATTCATATTTTGGAGTTTCATCGCAATTTGCTCGGTTTCGGTACGATTTGGCTATAATTGAAGATTCCTCTGGTTTTCTTTGATTATCTTCATCAAGAATCTTTTGCAACAATCACCAAGCCAATCCTCCGGCTTATAAGTTGGTAGATCCCACTCATTTTACTGTTTCGAACATTTTCGTATCATTCGCGATGTAGTTCGATACTTTTTGTGTGAATTAATTATGTCGTTACATGATCCATGATCTTGATGTGTTGATTGATTCCATTACTGCTTAATTATTGTTTTAAGCTTGATTTTTTGTGCACAAATTTATACCCTGTCATGTGGTAATTTGAACAAATGATTTGGATGCTTTAAGTGCTTTTTCAAAGGCTATTTTTGCCACTGTTACAGTGGTAACCGGTTACTCAATATAGGATAACCGGTTACTCTTCACAAATTTGCACCAGCACTGCTTTTTTCAACCGAGAAACCAGTTACTCAATATAGGATAACCAGTTACTCTGCACAAATTTCACCAGATTTGCCTTTTTCAAGCAAGTAACCGGTTGCTCACATTAGAGTAACCGATTACCATTGTAGCAGAGTGTCATTTTTGGTGTTTTTCAAGCTTGTTTAACATCCTTTCCTCCTCTAACTTCCATGGATTGATGTGCTTGATATTTGTGGTTGTTTTAGGTGTCTTTTAGCCTCTATTTGAAGAATGCTTGCAATAATTCGATGCACGATTCGTCGATTATGTAATTATTTGCATTTTGGCATTACATGGAACATGATCATTCTTGCATATTCTTTTGTTCACTTGTTAACATGATTTGTGATATATGCTAATTGACATTTGGTGCTTCCTTTACAATTTCATTCTTGAGCACATTAAATTTGTTCTTCATTGAGCAAGTTTCATCATGTACAATCAATAATGCACCCTTTGTTTTAATGATTTTTCAATTCATTTTGGAAAATTATTGGCATGTTCCTCCCTTTTGATTAATTAATCGAAACCTTGTTTCGATTAGTTGATCCCTCTTTACTCTTCTCTTTTAGGCTTCCTTTAGAGCTTTCTTTCTCTCTTTCTCCCCTGCTGAGTCGAAGACTCGCACGACACACTAGAGCACGATGCACGGTGTACGACGCACTAGAGCACGACGCACGACGCACTAGAACACGACATACTAGAGCACTGTACAAATTGGAGCTGTCACGCTATCCGTTTTAATTTCCGCACTATACTTTGAGTGCTAGAGAAGGAATGAGGGTGGAGTTGTCCTACCCTCATTCTGACTATTTCTTGGGTAAGGGCGTCTAGCCCTCTCGCTAAGAATAGTCACCTCTATCCTCAAGCTGTAGTGCTTCTCCTTTCCCAGTCGAGTCGATCCTTGATCACTTGTGCTCCTCTCAATCTCTCTTTTGATCAATCATCATTCTCTTGGTTAAGAATCATTATTTCTTAGGTTAACACTCATCTCTTGTCTCAATATACTTTTCTTGTGGTCAATGATTACCTTTGTTGATTCCCCTGAAGAGTCTCAATCCTTTTTCTTCGGTTAAACACAGTTTTACTGTTCAACATCGAAGCTCTTGCGGAGTTCGCAACCTTCTCTTGGTTCTTCTCCCTTGTTTGGTTAACCACTGCTTGTCAGTTAAAACACCAATATTTGCACTTCTCCTCAGTTAACCACAGTCTATCTATTAACATACCAAGTTCCTCTTGGGTTAATCACATTCTCTTGGTTCATCACCCATTTTTTTCAGTTAACCACATCATGCCTGTTAAAATACTGAGCCTTTTCAAGTTAATCACCTTCTCTTGGTTAATCACTCGTTTTCTTTCCGGTTAATCACAGTTTTCTCTGTTAACACCGAATCCTCAGCGGTTAATAACCACTTTTGGTTCAATACCCTTTGTGTTGGTCAAGTACTGTTTGTTCAGTCAATACCAACATCCCCAGTGGGTCACGACCTTTGCTTGGTTCCACACCCGTTCTTTGGGTCACAACTTTTGCTTGGTCTTATACCCGTTCTTTTGGTTGATCATAATATATCTGCTAACCTTTCTCCCCGCACGATTGCAATCTTTTCTTTCTTCGGTTAATCACTGTTTATCAGTTAATATACTGAAATCCCTTTGGAGTCAAACACCTTCTCTTGTTTCAGTACTCTCTCTTTTGGTTGATCACTGTCTGTCTGTTAAAACCTTTATCCCCTCGATTAACCACTGCCAGTCAGTTAACATATCGAACTCTTTTTCTTCTGGTTTCAACGCCATCCTTTTGTTTGTTTCCCCGGTAGGGTCATTGTCCTCCAATCCCTAGCACAATACTTTGCTCTCTTACCTCCCTAGTGAAGTCTCTATTATCCTTTTGCTCCTTTATCTTCTTGGTTTCGACACCACTCTTGCACTTTATCCTCAGTACAGTTACTATCTTTCCCTTTGCACTCCTTTCTTGGTTTCGACACCAATTCTTCTTTGTATCCCCAGCAGATCTGTTTCCTTCTTTCTTTTGTTCTTCGTTTTGACACCGCTTTCCTTTTCCGTCTTAGTTCCACGAACTACGGAAGCTCTGATTCTGCATTCACTCAAATGTATGATACGTAGGCACGAGATCGCGATGATCTTGGCGAGCACACTTCCACCCTTCCACCTTCTTCCTTCCCTTTCTTTTCCCTGGTTCCATGAACTACGAAGCTCTGATTTCCTCATTGCACTATGAGGGTGCGTAGGCACGAGGGCCCTAATCCTCCGCGAACACTTTCTTTCTTTCCTCTTTTCTCCTCTCTCTCTCTCTCTCTCTCTCCTCTTCTTTTAGCTAGAAGCCTTTAGATAAATAACCCATCCAAGTCTAGAAGCAAGTGAAATGGTTCCCGTCGAGTATGACAGATGCGTAAGGTGCTAGTACCTTCCTTTCGTATAACCGACCCCCGTTCCCGATTCTCTCCCCCTTGGGTTTTATCGATATTTTTCCTATCCTTTGGGACTAAATAAAGTTCGGTGGCGACTCTGTTGTATCTTTGAGTGTGTGATTCACTCAAGTATAAACCAGCCATCTTCAACTGGCGACTATTGTTTATTAAAAATAACATTAAAAAAAGAGCCAATCTGTATAACAACAACACGTGCACCGACACTTTTGATTACTATGATGAATATTGATGTTTCATTGTCAAAATCAATAGTACACTAGTACTTTGACACAAAAAAATTTAAATTTTCAACCGTCTTGATTCAAAATCAATAGTACATTAATTTCATTAACAAGCTTTAAGATTCTTTAAAAGAGACCCACAAATTTAGAGTTACACTCTAGGGTCATTATCAATCAATGCAATAATGTTAGTAATCATAATTTTGAATCAACCTATTAAGTCGTTATCAATTAACAAACTGATTTCACATTATAAATAAAATTAAAGTGAAAAATAGACCCCCAACTTAAAATCTAATTAGTAAAATACCCCAACTTTAATCTAATTCGTAAATAATTTTTTTTAATAATACAATAATAATTTTAAATATAAAAATTTAATTTAAAAATTAAGTTGATTATTTTAAATAAATAAATTTTTATGCCTTATTTCCATTTGATGACTAAACTCTTTTACGAATTTAATAAAATTATTTATGTATTATTATTATTATTATTATTATTATTATTATTATTATTATTATTATTATTATTATTATTATTATTATTATGAGTTTTATATAAAATAGATATTTTTGATCGATTAAATTGGATTGTCTTCCCTCATAATCAATACATTCATTTCATTAACAACCTTTAATATGAGATCCACAAATTTAGTGTTACATTATTTATTTATTTTCCATCAATGCATAAATGTACAGTTACAATGTAAAGAATGAATAGACTATTGAGTATACTGATATTCTGCTGAGTCATTGAAAATCAACACACAAATCTAGTATTGAATACAATTTATTTTGTTGAGTCATTGTCAGTCATCACACATAGTGATATATTATTTAATATTGTCATTATGTTGAATCATTGTTAAACAACACACAAATCTATACTATTGAATACCAATATTGTTATTCTGAGTCATTGTCAATCAATAATTAATTAATTAATTTATAATTTTCTTTTCCATTTTTGAATAGATTCATGGTTACTCTTTCTAAAGTCCTGCTTTATCTATATAATATTTGTTTCATCTTGTCCTTATTTAAATTATTGTTTGGTTATTTTTATTTAAATAAAGGTTTTAATTAACCAATTCTCCTGCCTCTTTATTACAGTAGATATAAAAAAAAATATATGTACATATGAATCATACAATCTCTATCCTGAATAATACTTAATGAAATGAATATTTGAACTTTTTTCCATCTCTATCTTGAATAATACTTAATGGAATGAATATTTGACCATATTATATTTTTGATGTTTTTTTTTTATAAGAAAACTCAGCTTCATTAATAGCCAAAACAATAAGTGATACAAATATCATGAGCTAAAAGGAATGGAACATACTCCATCCATGACCAAGAAGCTTTTCTAAGAGAAAACAGTACATAAACATAATAGACATTAAACATAGATTGTTCAAAAGCTAGGGTAGAACCAAACCAAAAGCAACAACCATACAACCAGCAATCCGCTCTCTTGCAAACACCATCAATGACAATACGGGTGTGAGAATCCCGTCTTTTTTCCAATCCAATTACAGATGATTTTTTTGACGTGTGTCTGCACATTTCGACTTTCTTTGGTCTCAATATTTCCCAACCTTTTAAAATGTTCACAAACTAGAAGATGACTAGAGATAGTGTTGGAATGGATGTTGAACACATAAGCTCCCTCAGTCACTATAAAATGCCAATAGAGACACATAAACATGCTACATGACACAAAACTCTTTTGAGACATTTTGTCAAACACATAGAGTGCAACATTTACGACTAAAAAATCAAAACACATAACATGAACAGAGAATATGAAACTGAAATTAAACAGATCTAATAGAAGAAGTAGATTCATACTGTTGAATCATTCAATCAATACACAAATTTTATGATACACTATTGAATATAGTTATTCTCTTGAGGCATTGTCAGTCATCACACATATCTAGTGATACATTGAATACTTTATTGAATACTGTTATTATGTTGAATCATTGTCATTCAACACATAAATCTATATTATTGAATACCAGTAATGTTATCCTGACTCATTGTTAATAATAATTAATTAATTAATTTATAATTTTCTTTTCCATTTTTGAATCAATTGATGGTCACTCTTTCTAAAATCCAGCTTTATCTATATACTAAAATAATTTAGACACTTTTCTCTGCTTTATACCTTATTTTGTTTGGATCATTTTAATGTTGGAAGAGATTGTAGTAATTTTAAGGATCGTGGGATTTGTTTAGTTTATTTTCATCACTGTGTTTGATTTGGTATTAAAGTGCTAAACATATTACATTGATTTTATTAACAAGATTTAAGATTATTTAAAAGAGATCCACAAATTTAAAGTTACACTCTAGGGTCATTATCAATTAATGCAATAATAATTATCAATCAATTGTTGAATCATAATTTTGAATCAACCTATTCCGTCATTATCAATTAACAAATTAATTTCACATTATAAATAAAATTAAAGTCCCAAAATACCCAACTTAAAATCCAATTCCTAAAATACACTATTTTTTTGTTGATGTTTAATACTGAATGGACAAAGAAAAACTTCCTTTTAAATCTTCTTCATTCAATGAGTGAACACTTTTTATTATTTTTTATTTTTATTTTTTTTGAATTAAATAAAAAATTTTAATAATACAAAAATAATCTTAAATATAAAAAATTAATTTAAAAAGTAATTTGATTTTTTTAATTAAAAAAATAAATACATTTTTTATGTCTTATTTCCATTCAATGGCTAATTAAACTCTTTTCCGTATTTAATAAAAATATTTATATATTATTATTATTATTATTATTATTATTATTATTTCAATTTAGTTTTATGTAAAATAGATATTTTTGGTTGATTAAATTGGATTGTCTAAGATCTACAAATGTAGTGTTACATTATTTATTTATTATCCATCCATACATAAATTTACAGTAACAATGTTTAGAATGAATAGACTATTGATTACTGATATTCTGCTGAGTCATTCAATCAATACACAAATTTTATGATACACTATTGAATACAAACATTATGTTGAGTCATTCTCAGTCATCACACATATCTTTTTTTGATAAGCAAACTTCATTAATAGAGATTAAGGAAATATCAGACCAATGAACAACAAACCACAAACAACTACACGATTATAAAAAGTCGAGGGGAAACTTATACCACTCATACAAACTACATTTCTTACTATCACGACAGCCTAAAATCAACCAATTCCAAGAGTATATTTTAACTTCGAAAACAATTTCTTCGACATTACAAACCGCATCATTGAACAAAATATTATTATGTCATTTCCAAATAATTCAACAAGTGGTAAACCAAATTGAATTGATCTTCCCGAATTTGGGTCTACCATGAATACTCGAGAACCAAGACTTCGCATGAACGCAACATGAATAATCCAAAATCCTACTTATTCCCACCCACTCACAAATCCTCAAATGAGTTTCATGTAAAATAGATATTTTTGATTGATTAAATTAGATTGTCTAACAACCTTTAAACCTTTAACATGAAATCTACAAATTTAGTGTTACATTATTTATTCATTATCCATCCATACATAAATTTACAATTACAATGTTAAGAATGAATAGACTATTGAGTACTGATATTCTGTTGAGCCATTCAATCAATACACATATCTAGTGAGACACTATTGAATACTGTTATTCTGTTGAATAATTATCATTAAACATACAAATCTATACTATTGAATATCAGTAGTGTTATTCTGACTCTTTGTCAATAATAATTAATTATTAATTTATAATTTTCTTTTCCATTTTTGAATCAATTGATGGTCACTCTTTCTAAAGTCCAGCTTTATCTATATACTAAAATAATTTAGACTCCACCTTATACCTTATTTTGTTTGGATCATTTTAATGTTTGAAGAGATTGTATTAATTTTAAGGATCGTGGGATTTGTTTAGTTTATTTTCATCACTGTGTTTGATTTGGTATTAAAATGCTAAACATATTACATTGATTTTATTAACAAGATTTAAGATTATTTAAAAGAGATCCACAAATTTAAAGTTACACTCTAGGGTCATTATCAATTAATGCAATAATAATTATCAATCAATTGTTGAATCATAATTTTGAATCAACTTATTCCGTCATTATCAATTAACAAATTAATTTCACATTATAAATAAAATTAAAGTCCCAAAATACCCAACTTAAAATCCAATTCCTAAAATACACTATTTTTTTTGTTGATGTTTAATACTGAATGGACAAAGAAAAACTTCCTTTTAAATCTTCTTCATTCAATGAGTGAACACTTTTTATTATTTATTATTTTTATTTTTTATGAATTAAATAAAATTTTTTAATAATACAAAAATAATCTTAAATATAAAAAATTAATTTAAAAAGTAATTTGATTTTTTTAATTAAAAAAATAAATACATTTTTTATGTCTTATTTCCATTCAATGGCTAATTAAACTCTTTTCCGTATTTAATAAAAATATTTATATATTATTATTATTATTATTATTATTATTATTATTTCAATTTAGTTTTATGTAAAATAGATATTTTTGATTGATTAAATTGGATTGTCTAAGATCTACAAATGTAGTGTTACATTATTTATTTATTATCCATCCATACATAAATTTACAGTTACAATGTTAAGAATGAATAGACTATTGATTACTGATATTCTGCTGAGTCATTCAATCAATACACAAATTTTATGATACACTATTGAATACAGACATTATGTTGAGTCATTCTCAGTCATCACACATATCTTTTTTTGATAAGCAAACTTCATTAATAGAGATTAAGGAAATCTCAGACCAATGAACCACAAACAACTACACGATTATAAAAAGTTGAGGGGAAACTTATACCACTCATACAAACTACATTTCTTACTATCACGACAACCTAAAATCAACCAATTCCAAGAGTATATTTTAACTTCGAAAACAATTTCTTCGACATTACAAACTGCATCATTGAACAAAATATTATTATGCCATTTCCAAATATTCAACAAGTGGTAAACCAAATTGAATTGATCTTCCCGAATTTGGGTCTACCATGAATACTCGAGAACCAAGACTTCGCATGAAGGCAACATGAATAATCCAAAATCCTACTTATTCCCACCCACTCACAAATCCTCAAATGAGTTTCATGTAAAATAGATATTTTTGATTGATTAAATTAGATTGTCTAACAACCTTTAAACCTTTAACATGAAATCTACAAATTTAGTGTTACATTATTTATTCATTATCCAACCATACATAAATTTACAGTTACAATGTTAAGAATGAATAGACTATTGAGTACTGATATTCTGTTGAGCCATTCAATCAATACACAAATTTTAGGATACACTATTGAATATAGATATTATGTTGAGTCATTTTCAGTCATCACACATATCTAGTGAGACACTATTGAATACTGTTATTCTGTTGAATAATTATCATTAAACATACAAATCTATACTATTGAATATCAGTAGTGTTATTCTGACTCTTTGTCAAAAATAATTAATTATTAATTTATAATTTTCTTTTCCATTTTTGAATCAATTGATGGTCACCCTTTCTAAAGTCCAGCTTTATCTATATACTAAAATAATTTAGACTCCACCTTATACCTTATTTTGTTTGGATCATTTTAATGTTTGAAGAGATTGTATTAATTTTAAGGATCGTGGGATTTGTTTAGTTTATTTTCATCACTGTGTTTGATTTGGTATTAAAGTGCTAAACATATTACATTGATTTTATTAACAAGATTTAAGATTATTTAAAAGAGATCCACAAATTTAAAGTTACACTCTAGGGTCATTATCAATTAATGCAATAATAATTATCAATCAATTGTTGAATCATAATTTTGAATCAACTTATTCCGTCATTATCAATTAACAAATTAATTTCACATTATAAATAAAATTAAAGTCCCAAAATACCCAACTTAAAATCCAATTCCTAAAATACACTATTTTTTTGTTGATGTTTAATACTGAATGGACAAAGAAAAACTTCCTTTTAAATCTTCTTCATTCAATGAGTGAACACTTTTTATTATTTATTATTTTTATTTTTTATGAATTAAATAAAAAATTTTAATAATACAAAAATAATCTTAAATATAAAAAATTAATTTAAAAAGTAATTTGATTTTTTTAATTAAAAAAATAAATACATTTTTTATGTCTTATTTCCATTCAATGGCTAATTAAACTCTTTTCCGTATTTAATAAAAATATTTATATATTATCATTATTATTATTATTATTATTATTATTATTATTATTATTATTATTATTATTATTATTATTATTATTATTATTATTATTTCAATTTAGTTTTATGTAAAATAGATATTTTTGATTGATTAAATTGGATTGTCTAAGATCTACAAATGTAGTGTTACATTATTTATTTATTATCCATCCATATATAAATTTACAGTTACAATGTTAAGAATGAATAGACTATTGATTACTGATATTCTGCTGAGTCATTCAATAAATACACAAATTTTATGATACGCTATTGAATACAGACATTATGTTGAGTCATTCTCAGTCATCACACATATCTTTTTTTGATAAGCAAACTTCATTAATAGAGATTAAGGAAATCTCAGACCAATGAACAACAAACCACAAACAACTACACAATTATAAAAAGTCGAGGGGAAACTTATACCACTCATACAAACTACATTTCTTACTATCACGACAGCCTAAAATCAACCAATTCCAAGAGTATATTTTAACTTCGAAAACAATTTCTTCGACATTACAAACCGCATCATTGAACAAAATATTATTATGCCATTTCCAAATAATTCAACAAGTGGTAAACCAAATTGAATTGATCTTCCCGAATTTGGGTCTATCATGAATACTTGATAATCAAGACTTCGCATGAAGGCAACATGAATAATCTAAAATCCTACTTATTCCCACCCACTCACAAATCCTCAAATGAGTTTCATGTAAAATAGATATTTTTGATTGATTAAATTAGATTGTCTAACAACCTTTAAACCTTTAACATGAAATCTACAAATTTAGTGTTACATTATTTATTCATTATCCATCCATACATAAATTTACAGTTACAATGTTAAGAATGAATAGACTATTGAGTACTGATATTCTGTTGAGCCATTCAATCAATACACAAATTTTAGGATACACTATTGAATATAGATATTATGTTGAGTCATTTTCAGTCATCACACATATCTAGTGAGACACTATTGAATATTGTTATTCTGTTGAATAATTATCATTAAACATACAAATCTATACTATTGAATATCAGTAGTCTTATTCTGACTCTTTGTCAATAATAATTAATTATTAATTTATAATTTTCTTTTCCATTTTTGAATCAATTGATGGTCATTCTTTCTAAAGTCCAGTTTTATCTATATACTAAAATAATTTAGACTCCACCTTATACCTTATTTTGTTTGGATCATTTTAATGTTTGAAGAGATTGTATTAATTTTAAGGATCGTGTGATTTGTTTAGTTTATTTTCATCATTGTGTTTGTTTTGGTATTAAAGTGCTAAACATAATATTTTTTTCATCTTGCCCTTGTTTAAATTATTGTTTTGTTATTTTTATTTAAATAAAAGTTTTAATTAACCAATTCTCCTGCCTCTTTATTACGGTAGATATAAAAAAAATATATGTACGTTTGAATCATACAATCTCTATCATAAATAATACTTAATGAAATGAATATTTGAATTTTTTTTATTCGATCCCTATCTTGAATAATACTTAATGAATGAATATTTGACCATACTTTTGCAGTGACAAATAATGACTTTATTACAATTTTTTTTTCCTAATATTTCTTGTTGTCATTCTAAAATAAACAAGTATAATTATTTTGGTAAAAAATATATAAGGATTTAAAAAACAAAAGTAGAGAAGTAATAAAGGAGGGTAAACAAAAAACTGAAAAAGTAGTTGGGACACGCTTACTTAAGTCAATATATTAGATTCTTAGAACAGACCTAACTAAACATAACTGATAGAGAAGAGAGTGTGAGTTACTATCATATTACTACAATGGTGCACCCAATTGCAGAGGCAAATGATCATAGCCCCTTCGGAACCCTCGCTCCGGACGAGTTCTATGCTCGCCACTCAGTGACTCACCACTCCGAGTTTGTTACTAATCCTAGAGGCCTCAAACTCTTCACTCAGTGGTGGATCCCTCGGCCTCCAACTAACCTCATCGGAACCCTTGCCGTCGTCCACGGCTTCGTCGAGGAGTCGAGCTGGCTAATCCAACTAACTTCTGTCTACTTCGCTAAGGCCGGATTTGCCACATGCGCCATCGACCACCAAGGCCACGGTTTCTCCGACGGTTTAGTTGCTCATATCCCTGACATCAACCCCGTCGTAGATGACTGCATCACCTTCTTCAAATCCTTCCGCTCTCGCTTCGATCCCTCTTTACCTTCCTTTCTCTACTCGGAATCTCTTGGTGGAGCTATCGCGCTTTTCATCACTCTACGCCGAACCGGACTGCCGTGGAACGGCCTAATCCTCAGCGGCGCCATGTGTGGCATCAGCGACAAGTTCAAACCGCCATGGCCGTTGGAACACTTTCTCCCAATTGCAGCGGCGATTATCCCGACGTGGCGTGTCGTTCCCACCCGTGGCTCGATTCCGGATCTTTCATTAAAGGAGGAGTGGAAGAGGAAACTTGCAATTGCGAGTCCTAGGAGGACATTGGCACGTCCACGCGTCTCGACGGCACTGGAATTGTTGAGGATTTGCAGTGAGCTGCAGGGAAGGTATGAGGAGGTGGATGTGCCGTTTCTGGTTGTGCATGGAAGCGACGACTTCATTTGCGATTCAGGTTACGTGGAGGAGTTGTACGCACGCGCAAAGAGTAAAGATAAGACGCTCAAGATATATGATGGAATGTGGCATCAGTTGGTTGGAGAACCTAAAGAGAATGTGGAGTTGGTTTTTGGTGATATTATAGAATGGCTTCGAAAACGCGCCGCCGTCGATGGTTACGGATAGAGAACCAAGCTGTTAGACTTGTTTAAATTTAATTATGATATATATTTTCTATTGTCGATGTTGAGGATAAAATGATAATTTTCCTGATTATTGTAGTAGTTATTTATTATTATTATTATTATTATTATTATTTTTGTTATTATTATTTCAATTTTATTTTATATGAAGTTTGTATATTTGATTGATTATATTAATTTAGATGTAAAATATGGTTTTGGTAAGAAAAACAAGTTGCATTGAATTGGAATAGACTTGAGTTTAAAATTTAAAGATCTAACCAAATTTAGAACGAGGTCGAACCATTAAAATTAGGGGTGTTCAAAACCGAACAAATCCAATAAAAAACCGCAAACCAAACCAAATCAAATTGAAACCGCAAAAAACCGCATTTGTTTCGGATTTGTTCGGGCCATCTTTTAACAAAACCGCATGGTTCGGTTTGGTTTGCGGTTTGTATTTTGCAAACCGAACTAAACCAAACCAAATCGCATTATGTTACAACCCAAACTTCACTTATCTTACATCTAACCCAAAACTCAAACCCATTATGCCTTAACCTTACAATTACAAAATATTTTCTCTTACTCACACTTAACTTTTCAGTTTTGATCTTCTCAAATCTCTCCTAATAATATTGTGCATTCTTCTCATCTTCTTTGCCATGTACGTCTCGCCTCTTCTACACTAATCTCTCATCTCACATGTTCTTTCTTTTTTATCTTCTCATTTTTATGTTACTATTTTCTCTTCTAATTATATTTTTATCGCATCTTTCTTCTCTAATCTCACATCTGTTATGTTCTTTCTTTTTCATCTTCTCTAATCTCCCTGCTCTTATATTTTCTGTTTTATTATAATATTTTGATATTGTTTTATGCTACTATTTTTTTCAATTTTGTTTAAATTGATTTTTGTATATTGAATGAGAACTTTTTGTCTAAATATGTTGAGTTTTGTTGTTATTTGGCAATGTATGAATGACTAAACACAAAGTTATGTTGTTCTCTATATATGTAAATATCACTCAATAAAAATCTTGTAAAAAACCGAACCAACCGAACCAATCCAAACCGCATTGGTTTGGTTTGGTTTGGTTCGGATTTTTTTTAAAAGCCAACCAAACCAAACCAAACCGCATGCTTTTTTCCCTTGCGGTTCGGATGATTTTTAGCATCAAAACCGCCCAAACCGCACCGCGAACACCCCTAATTAAAACATAAATATTTTAACTTTATTTTCAATAGAACATATAATATGATAGTATATAAAAATTAATTTAATAATCATAATTATATTATTAAATAAATAATTTTACAATATTTAAGGAGATCTACTACATTTTATTTATTTAAATATTTTTTAATAATTTTTAATAGGGATCAAATATTATTATTATTACTATTTATTATTATTAATTTAATTTTATCTATTCTTTGTGTTTAAAAAAGTTAAAATATAGCATAGCTTAAATTACAAACACAACCTAAGAGTTTTTTATAAGCCTCGTGTATTGAAATAAAAGAGAAGAAAAAAAATAAAAATAAAAGGGGGGACCAAAACCAAAACCTTTAAGAACCAAAAGAAAATTAGGCAAATCTATAGTTAGGCAAACTTAACATATCCTTGACTAGCTCACTTCTAATAGCTAAAGGAGGAGTATTTCACCAAATGAAAGAATCTAGAGTTAACCTAATGGAGGCAAGAATATCTGCACAATGATTTTCTTCTTTATAGGTGTGAGATATGACAAAATTTATCAATTTGGTCATTGATATACAATTACACTGCCTGTTACTTAGACTCCAAGGAACAATATTAGGATTCTTGAAAGCTAAAGTAGCCACTAAAGAATCAGGTTCCAACTAAAGATAATGCCAATTTTTCTTGATTGTTTGCTCCATCGTGATGATAATGCCCACTTAGCTCTGTGTCGCACCTCGAAAAAATCGCTTCATCGAAGACACGATCCTTCGCGCGAAAGGCGCGGAACGGTTCGACAGAGTCGCCACCGAACTTTATTTATCCCAAAAAGAGGGAAAGGAAAATATCGAGAAAACCTTTAAGGGAAGGATAAGAACATGGTCGTCGCAACCACATTCTAGGTTCGGGAGTCGGTTACGTGAGAGGAAGGTACGCACACCCCCTCACGTCCGTTGTACTCAACGGGAACCTCTTGATTCGAATCGTGATACTCGTTAGCTAAGCTTGTTTGTTTCTTCTCTATAATAAATGCAAAGTGGTAAGATAAAAGGGAAGGATGCTAAGGGGGAAATGGATGGTTTAAGGATAGGGTGCTCGGCAAGATCATCGCGACCTCGGGCCTACGTATGCTCATTCGGACGAGAATGAGGAATCAGAGCAATCATAGTTCGACTACGGGGTTTGACGGAAAAGAAAAGGTAGTGTGGACGCAAACGGGGAAAAAAGAAAAAGTGTGGACACAAATAGGGAAAAAAGAAAAAGTGTGCTCGCCAAGATCATCGCAATCTTGTGCCTACGTATCTTTGTTCGGACGAGAATAAAGAATCAGAGTAGTCATAGTTCGTGGTATGCCCACGAAACAAAGGAGTTGGTTGATTTTTAAAGAGGCGTCAATTGCTCACACACGAGTAAGAGAACTCGCACCCAAACAATCGAAGAGAGATCAAAGACTTGAACCCCCAATTTTCACCTTGAAAGAGTTTCGATAATTATTAGTCATTTTGAGATTTGATTATGAAAGTCTGCTTGACGTGGGATCAAGGGTTTATTGTATGCGCTTGGTTATTTTGAAAAAGATTTGATTTGTTAAAAGAAAAGGCGTTAATTGCTCACACACGAGTAAGAGAACTCGCACCCAAACAATCGTAGGAAGATCAAAGACTTGAACCCCCATTTTTCACCTTAAAAGAGTTGCGATAGTTGTTAGTTGTTTTTGAAGTTTAATTATGAAAATCCGCTTGACGTTGGATCAAGGGTTTATTGTTATGAAAAGAGTTTGGTTTGAAAAAGGATTTGGTTAGAGGTTGATTTGAAAATAGGCTCGACGACGAATCGAGAGTTTGGTTGAAAAAGGTTTGTTTGAAAATGGCTCGACGACGAATCGAGAATTAGTTTGAAAATGGGTTGTCTATGCTAGTCCCTAGGGGTGCTCCTAGTAAACAAACCACAATCAAAACTAAATGCGTACATCGGAATGGGAGAGGGGTACATGTAAAGTACAAGGGATGACATGAAATAAAGGGTCTCATTGTAAGGTAGCCCAAGAGAAAGCCGTGTGTGTGCAAGGTGTCCTAAACTAAGCCTTGATCGAAAGTCTGCTATTACCAAAAGGATAATAGGGCACACACACACAGACCCTTCCACCAAAAGGATGAAAATGAGGTCAAAGCCTGCTATTACCAAAAGGATAATAGGGCACACACACACACACAGACCCTTCCACCAAAAGTATGAAAATGAGGTCAAAGCCTGCTATTACCAAAAGGGAAATAGGACACACAAACACACAGACCCTTCCACCAAAAGGATGAAAATGAGGTCAAAGCCTGCTATTACCAAAAGGATAATAGGGCACACACACACAGACCCTTTCACCAAAAGGATGAAAATGAGGTCAAAGCCTGCTATTACCAAAAGGATAATAGGGCACACGCACACAGACTCTTCCACCAAAAGGATGAAAATGAGGTCAAAGCTTGCTATTACCAAAAGGATAATAGGGCACGCACACACACAGACCCTTCCACCAAAAGGATGAAAATGAGGTCAAAGCCTGCTATTACCAACAGGATAATAGGGCACAAACACACAGACCCTTCCACCAAAAGGATGAAAACGAGGTCAAAGCCTGCTATTACCAAAAGGATAATAGGGCACACACACACAGACCCTTCCACCAAAAGGATGAAAATGAGGTCAAAGCCTGCTATTACCAAAAGGATAATAGGACACACACACACAGACCCTTCCACCAAAAGGATGAAAATGAGGTCAAAGTCTGCTATTACCAAAAGGATAATAGGGCACACACACAGACCTTTTCACCAAAAGGATGAAAATGAGGTCAAAGCCTGCTATTACCAAAAGGATAATAGGGCACACACACACACAGACCCTTTCACCAAAAGGATGAAAATGAGGTCAAAGCCTGCTATTACCAAAAGGATAATAGGACACACACACACAGACCCTTCCACCAAAAGGATGAAAATGAGGTCATAGTCTGCTATTACCAAAAGGATAATAGGGCACGCACACACACAGACCCTTCCACCAAAAGGATGAAAATGAGGTCAAAGTCTGCTATTACCAACAGGATAATAGGGAACAGACACACACAGACCCTTCCACCAAAAGGATGAAAACGAGGTCAAAGCCTGCTATTACCAAAAGGATAATAGGGCACACACACACATAGACCCTTCCACCAAAAGGATGAAAATGAGGTCAAAGCCTGCTATTACCAAAAGGGAAATAAGACACACACACACAGACCCTTCCACCAAAAGGATGAAAATGAGTTCAAAGCCTGCTATTACCAAAAGGATAATAGGGCACACACACATATACCTAGGGTTCATGGATCGGCGACACCAAAAGGATGACGGATCAATACAAGCTACTACCACCAAAAGGATGATAGGAGCTTCCTACTTGCGATGACCAACACCAAAAGGATGCAAGTTGAATTGAAACCGAGACTTCAGCACTTATTCCTGAGCAATATGGGCAAATTTTTCCTAGAGTAACTGGTTACTCAATATAGGATAACCGGTTACTCAGTACAGATTTGCAGATTCTGCTGCATTTTTGGGACAGCAACTCTGTACTCTCTTTGTTCTTGAATTCTACATAGGTCTAGCAGCATGTGGAACATTCTAGACATCTCTAAACAACTCAAGACTATTCAAGACACCCCACTTACATTTATTCCAATGCATTACTTTAAATTAAGTGCATCATGCTCCTTGATTTCCAAGCATGTCAACCTTTGGATTTGAAGCTTACATTGGGATTGCTACCGAGTTAACTTCCTAACTAACTGAGTTAACCGCTTGACTCGGTGAGTCAAGTGTAACTAACTCCTAGCCTAATTCTAAACCACCCTAAGCTAGCTCCTAGCCTAATTCCAAACCTCTCACACTCCAAACCAAAACTCTATATAAACAAAGCTCAACTATCCTCAACAACCCTCAACCATTCTCAACCATTTCACACATTTCTCACACTTCACTCTCATTTTTCTCACATTCTCTCTGAATTTTTCTGCAACTTCTTCATCTTCAATCTCCATTTTCTTCCCAAACCTCACCATAGCTCTTCACCATTGAAGAATAATCATTTTTCACATTGAAAGTGAATATTTCTTGAGCGTAACCTTCATCACTTTGCAATTATACTTGGATTTCTGGAGTTTTATTAGCTTTTGGGATTCATTTCAAGTGTTTGCTTCAAGATTCAACGGTTCGAATTCATATTTTGGAGTTTCATCGCAATTTGCTCGGTTTCGGTACGATTTGGCTATAATTGAAGATTCCTCTGGTTTTCTTTGATTATCTTCATCAAGAATCTTTTGCAACAATCACCAAGCCAATCCTCCGGCTTGTAGGTTGGTAGATCCCACTCATTTTACTGTTTCGAACATTTTCGTATCATTCGCGATGTAGTTCGATATTTTTTGTGTGAATTGATTATGCCGTTACATGATCCATGATCTTGATGTGTTGATTGATTCCATTACTGCTTAATTGTTGTTTTAAGCTTGATTTTTTGTGCACAAATTTATACCCTGTCATGTGGTAATTTGAACAAATGATTTGGATGCTTTAAGTGTTTTTTCAAAGGCTATTTTTGCCACTGTTACAGTGGTAACCGGTTACTCAATATAGGATAACCGATTACTCTTCACAAATTTGCACCAGCACTGCTTTTTTCAATCGAGAAACCAGTTACTCAATATAGGATAACCAGTTACTCTGCACAAATTTCACCAGATTTGCCTTTTTCAAGCAAGTAACCGGTTGCTCACATTAGAGTAACCGATTACCACTGTAGCAGAGTGTCATTTTTGGTGTTTTTCAAGCTTGTTTGACATCCTTTCCTCCTCTAACTTCCATGGATTGATGTGCTTGATATTTGTGGTTGTTTTAGGTGTCTTTTAGCCTCTATTTGAAGAATGCTTGCAATAATTCGATGCACGATTCGTCGATTATGTAATTATTTGCATTTTGGCATTACATGGAACATGATCATTCTTGCATATTCTTTTGTTCACTTGTTAACATGATTTGTGATATATGCTAATTGACATTTGGTGCTTCCTTTACAATTTCATTCTTGAGCACATTAAATTTGTTCTTCATTGAGCAAGTTTCATCATGTACAATCAATAATGCACCCTTTGTTTTAATGATTTTTCAATTCATTTTGGAAAATTATTGGCATGTTCCTCCCTTTTGATTAATTAATCAAAACCTTGTTTCGATTAGTTGATCCCTCTTTACTCTTCTCTTTTAGGCTTCCTTTAGAGCTTTCTTTCTCTCTTTCTCCCCTGCTGAGTCGAAGACTCGCACGATGCACTAGAGCACGACGCACGATGTACGACGCACTAGAGCACGACGCACGACGCACTAGAACACGACATACTAGAGCACTGTACAAATTGGAGCTGTCACGCTATCCATTTTAATTTCCGCACTATACTTTGAGTGCTAGAGAAGGAATGAGGGTGGAGTTGTCCTACCCTCATTCTGACTATTTCTTGGGTAAGGGCGTCTAGCCCTCTCGCTAAGAATAGTCACCTCTATCCTCAAGCTGTAGTGCTTCTCCTTTCTCAGTCGAGTCGATCCTTGATCACTTGTGCTCCTCTCAATCTCTCTTTTGATCAATCATCATTCTCTTGGTTAAGAATCATTATTTCTTAGGTTAACACTCATCTCTTGTCTCAATATACTTTTCTTATGGTCAATGATTGCCTTTGTTGA
Source organism: Lathyrus tuberosus (assembly GCA_022829125.1). Taxonomy (NCBI): domain Eukaryota; kingdom Viridiplantae; phylum Streptophyta; class Magnoliopsida; order Fabales; family Fabaceae; genus Lathyrus; species Lathyrus tuberosus. The sequence goes on from JALAZF010000213.1 coordinate 7,393,697, forward strand.
TTCCCCTGAAGAGTCTCAATCCTTTTTCTTCGGTTAAACACAGTTTTACTGTTCAACATCGAAGCTCTTGCGGAGTTCGCAACCTTCTCTTGGTTCTTCTCCCTTGTTTGGTTAACCACTGCTTGTCAGTTAAAACACCAATATTTGGACTTCTCCTCAGTTAACCACAGTCTATCTATTAACATACCAAGTTCCTCTTGGGTTAATCACATTCTCTTGGTTAATCACCCATTTTTTTCAGTTAACCACAACATGCCTGTTAAAATACTGAGCCTTTTCAAGTTAATCACCTTCTCTTGGTTAATCACTCGTTTTCTTTCCGGTTAATCACAGTTTTCTCTGTTAACACCGAATCCTCAGCGGTTAGTAACCACTTTTGGTTCAATACCCTTTGTGTTGGTCAAGTACTGTTTGTTCAGTCAATACCAACATCCCCAGTGGGTCACGACCTTTGCTTGGTTCCACACCCGTTCTTTGGGTCACAACTTTTGCTTGGTCTTACACCCGTTCTTTTGGTTGATCACAATATATCTGCTAACCTTTCTCCCCGCACGATTGCAATCTTTTCTTTCTTCGGTTAATCACTGTTTATCAGTTAATATACTGAAATCCCTTTGGAGTCAAACACCTTCTCTTGTTTCAGTACTCTCTCTTTTGGTTGATCACTGTCTGTCTGTTAAAACCTTTATCCCCTCGATTAACCACTGCCAGTCAGTTAACATATCGAACTCTTTTTCTTCTGGTTTCAACGCCATCCTTTTGTTTGTTTCCCCGGTAGGGTCATTGTCCTCCAATCCCTAGCACAATACTTTGCTCTCTTACCTCCCTAGTGAAGTCTCTATTATCCTTTTGCTCCTTTATCTTCTTGGTTTCGACACCACTCTTGCACTTTATCCTCAGTACAGTTACTATCTTTCCCTTTGCACTCCTTTCTTGGTTTCGACACCAATTCTTCTTTGTATCCCCAGCAGATCTGTTTCCTTCTTTCTTTTGTTCTTGGTTTTGACACCGCTTTCCTTTTCCGTCTTGGTTCCACGAACTACGGAAGCTCTGATTCTGCATTCACTCAAATGTATGATACGTAGGCACGAGATCGCGATGATCTTGGCGAGCACACTTCCACCCTTCCACCTTCTTCCTTCCCTTTCTTTTCCCTGGTTCCATGAACTACGAAGCTCTGATTTCCTCATTGCACTATGAGGGTGCGTAGGCACGAGGGCCCTAATCCTCCGCGAACACTTTCTTTCTTTCCTCTTTTCTCCTCTCTCTCTCTCTCTCTCCTCTTCTTTTAGCTAGAAGCCTTTAGATAAATAACCCATCCAAGTCTAGAAGCAAGTGAAATGGTTCCCGTCGAGTATGACAGATGCGTAAGGTGCTAGTACCTTCCTTTCGTATAACCGACCCCCGTTCCCGATTCTCTCCCCCTTGGGTTTTATCGATATTTTTCCTATCCTCTGGGACTAAATAAAGTTCGGTGGCGACTCTGTTGTATCTTTGAGTGTGTGATTCACTCAAGTATAAACCAGCCATCTTCAACTGGCGACTATTGTTTATTAAAAATAACATTAAAAAAAGAGCCAATCTGTATAACAACAACACGTGCACCGACACTTATGATTACTATGATGAATATTGATGTTTCATTGTCAAAATCAATAGTACACTAGTACTTTGACACAAAAAAATTTATATTTTCAACCGTCTTGATTCAAAATCAATAGTACATTAATTTCATTAACAAGCTTTAAGATTCTTTAAAAGAGACCCACAAATTTAGAGTTACACTCTAGGGTCATTATCAATCAATGCAATAATGTTAGTAATCATAATTTTGAATCAACCTATTAAGTCGTTATCAATTAACAAACTGATTTCACATTATAAATAAAATTAAAGTGAAAAATAGACCCCCAACTTAAAATCTAATTAGTAAAATACCCTAACTTTAATCTAATTCGTAAATAATTTTTTTTAATAATACAATAATAATTTTAAATATAAAAATTTAATTTAAAAATTAAGTTGATTATTTTAAATAAATAAATTTTTATGCCTTATTTCCATTTGATGACTAAACTCTTTTACGAATTTAATAAAATTATTTATGTATTATTATTATTATTATTATTATTATTATTATTATTATTATTGAGTTTTATATAAAATAGATATTTTTGATCGATTAAATTGGATTGTCTTCCCTCATAATCAATACATTCATTTCATTAACAACCTTTAATATGAGATCCACAAATTTAGTGTTACATTATTTATTTATTTTCCATCAATGCATAAATGTACAGTTACAATGTAAAGAATGAATAGACTATTGAGTATACTGATATTCTACTGAGTCATTGAAAATCAACACACAAATCTAGTATTGAATACAATTTATTTTGTTGAGTCATTGTCAGTCATCACACATAGTGATATATTATTTAATATTGTCATTATGTTGAATCATTGTTAAACAACACACAAATCTATACTATTGAATACCAATACTGTTATTCTGAGTCATTGTCAATCAATAATTAATTAATTAATTTATAATTTTCTTTTCCATTTTTGAATAGATTCATGGTTACTCTTTCTAAAGTCCTGCTTTATCTATATAATATTTGTTTCATCTTGTCCTTATTTAAATTATTGTTTGGTTATTTTTATTTAAATAAAGGTTTTAATTAACCAATTCTCCTGCCTCTTTATTACAGTAGATATAAAAAAAAAATATATGTACATATGAATCATACAATCTCTATCCTGAATAATACTTAATGAAATGAATATTTGAACTTTTTTCCATCTCTATCTTGAATAATACTTAATGGAATGAATATTTGACCATATTATATTTTTGATGTTTTTTTTTTATAAGAAAACTCAGCTTCATTAATAGCCAAAACAATAAGTGATACAAATATCATGAGCTAAAAGGAATGGAACATACTCCATCCATGACCAAGAAGCTTTTCTAAGAGAAAACAGTACATAAACATAATAGACATTAAACATAGATTGTTCAAAAGCTAGGGTAGAACCAAACCAAAAGCAACAACCATACAACTAGCAATCCGCTCTCTTGCAAACACCATCAATGACAATACGGGTGTGAGAATCCCGTCTTTTTTCCAATCCAATTACAGATGATTTTTTTGACGTGTGTCTGCACATTTCGACTTTCTTTGGTCTCAATATTTCCCAACCTTTTAAAATGTTCACAAACTAGAAGATGACTAGAGATAGTGTTGGAATGGATGTTGAACACATAAGCTCCCTCAGTCACTATAAAATGCCAATAGAGACACATAAACATGCTACATGACACAAAACTCTTTTGAGACATTTTGTCAAACACATAGAGTGCAACATTTACGACTAAAAAATCAAAACACATGACATGAACAGAGAATATGAAACTGAAATTAAACAGATCTAATAGAAGAAGTAGATTCATACTGTTGAATCATTCAATCAATACACAAATTTTATGATACACTATTGAATATAGTTATTCTCTTGAGGCATTGTCAGTCATCACACATATCTAGTGATACATTGAATACTTTATTGAATACTGTTATTATGTTGAATCATTGTCATTCAACACATAAATCTATATTATTGAATACCAGTAATGTTATCCTGACTCATTGTTAATAATAATTAATTAATTAATTTATAATTTTCTTTTCCATTTTTGAATCAATTGATGGTCACTCTTTCTAAAATCCAGCTTTATCTATATACTAAAATAATTTAGACACTTTTCTCTGCTTTATACCTTATTTTGTTTGGATCATTTTAATGTTGGAAGAGATTGTAGTAATTTTAAGGATCGTGGGATTTGTTTAGTTTATTTTCATCACTGTGTTTGATTTGGTATTAAAGTGCTAAACATATTACATTGATTTTATTAACAAGATTTAAGATTATTTAAAAGAGATCCACAAATTTAAAGTTACACTCTAGGGTCATTATCAATTAATGCAATAATAATTATCAATCAATTGTTGAATCATAATTTTGAATCAACTTATTCCGTCATTATCAATTAACAAATTAATTTCACAATATAAATAAAATTAAAGTCCCAAAATACCCAACTTAAAATCCAATTCCTAAAATACACTATTTTTTTTGTTGATGTTTAATACTGAATGGACAAAGAAAAACTTCCTTTTAAATCTTCTTCATTCAATGAGTGAACACTTTTTATTATTTATTATTTTTATTTTTTATGAATTAAATAAAAATTTTTAATAACACAAAAATAATCTTAAATATAAAAAATTAATTTAAAAAGTAATTTGATTTTTTTAATTAAAAAAATAAATACATTTTTTATGTCTTATTTCCATTCAATGGCTAATTAAACTCTTTTCCGTATTTAATAAAAATATTTATATATTATTATTATTATTATTATTATTATTATTATTATTATTATTATTATTATTATTTCAATTTAGTTTTATGTAAAATAGATATTTTTGATTGATTAAATTGGATTGTCTAAGATCTACAAACTACATTTCTTACTATCACGACAGCCTAAAATCAACCAATTCCAAGAGTATATTTTAACTTCGAAAACAATTTCTTCGCCATTACAAACCGCATCATTGAACAAAATATTATTATGTTATTTCCAAATAATTCAACAAGTGGTAAACCAAATTGAATTGATCTTCCCGAATTTGGGTCTACCATGAATACTCGAGAACCAAGACTTCGCATGAAGGCAACATGAATAATCCAAAATCCTACTTATTCCCACCCACTCACAAATCCTCAAATGAGTTTCATGTAAAATAGATATTTTTGATTGATTAAATTAGATTGTCTAACAACCTTTAAACCTTTAACATGAAATCTACAAATTTAGTGTTACATTATTTATTCATTATCCATCCATACATAAATTTACAGTTACAATGTTAAGAATGAATAGACTATTGAGTACTGATATTCTGTTGAGCCATTCAATCAATACACATATCTAGTGAGACACTATTGAATACTGTTATTCTGTTGAATAATTATCATTAAACATACAAATCTATACTATTGAATATCAGTAGTGTTATTCTGACTCTTTGTCAATAATAATTAATTATTAATTTATAATTTTCTTTTCCATTTTTGAATCAATTGATGGTCACTCTTTCTAAAGTCCAGCTTTATCTATATACTAAAATAATTTAGACTCCACCTTATACCTTATTTTGTTTGGATCATTTTAATGTTTGAAGAGATTGTATTAATTTTAAGGATCGTGGGATTTGTTTAGTTTATTTTCATCACTGTGTTTGATTTGGTATTAAAATGCTAAACATATTACATTGATTTTATTAACAAGATTTAAGATTATTTAAAAGAGATCCACAAATTTAAAGTTACACTCTAGGGTCATTATCAATTAATGCAATAATAATTATCAATCAATTGTTGAATCATAATTTTGAATCAACTTATTCCGTCATTATCAATTAACAAATTAATTTCACATTATAAATAAAATTAAAGTCCCAAAATACCCAACTTAAAATCCAATTCCTAAAATACACTATTTTTTTTGTTGATGTTTAATACTGAATGGACAAAGAAAAACTTCCTTTTAAATCTTCTTCATTCAATGAGTGAACACTTTTTATTATTTTTTATTTTTATTTTTTATGAATTAAAAAAAAAATTTTAATAATACAAAAATAATCTTAAATATAAAAAATTAATTTAAAAAGTAATTTGATTTTTTTAATTAAAAAAATAAATACATTTTTTATGTCTTATTTCCATTCAATGGCTAATTAAACTCTTTTCCGTATTTAATAAAAATATTTATATATTATTATTATTATTATTATTTCAATTTAGTTTTATGTAAAATAGATATTTTTGGTTGATTAAATTGGATTGTCTAAGATCTACAAATGTAGTGTTACATTATTTATTTATTATCCATCCATACATAAATTTACAGTTACAATGTTAAGAATGAATAGACTATTGATTACTGATATTCTGCTGAGTCATTCAATCAATACACAAATTTTATGATACACTATTGAATACAGACATTATGTTGAGTCATTCTCAGTCATCACACATATCTTTTTTTGATAAGCAAACTTCATTAATAGAGATTAAGGAAATCTCAGACCAATGAACCACAAACAACTACACGATTATAAAAAGTCGACGGGAAATTTATACCACTCATACAAACTACATTTCTTACTATCACGACAGCCTAAAATCAACCAATTCCAAGAGTATATTTTAACTTCGAAAACAATTTCTTCGACATTATAAACCGCATCATTGAACAAAATATTATTATGCCATTTCCAAATAATTCAACAAGTGGTAAACCAAATTGAATTGATCTTCCCGAATTTGGGTCTACCATGAATAGTCGAGAACCAAGACTTCGCATGAAGGCAACATGAATAATCCAAAATCCTACTTATTCCCACCCACTCACAAATCCTCAAATGAGTTTCATGTAAAATAGATATTTTTGATTGATTAAATTAGATTGTCTAACAACCTTTAAACCTTTAACATGAAATCTACAAATTTAGTGTTACATTATTTATTCATTATCCATCCATACATAAATTTACAGTTACAATGTTAAGAATGAATAGACTATTGAGTACTGATATTCTGTTGAGCCATTCAATCAATACACAAATTTTAGAATACACTATTGAATATAGATATTATGTTGAGTCATTTTCAGTCATCACACATATCTAGTGAGACACTATTGAATATTGTTATTCTGTTGAATAATTATCATTAAACATACAAATCTATACTATTGAATATCAGTAGTGTTATTCTGACTCTTTGTCAATAATAATTAATTATTAATTTATAATTTTCTTTTCCATTTTTGAATCAATTGATGGTCACTCTTTCTAAAGTCCAGCTTTATCTATATACTAAAATAATTTAGACTCCACCTTATACCTTATTTTGTTTGGATCATTTTAATGTTTGAAGAGATTGTATTAATTTTAAGGATCGTGCGATTTGTTTAGTTTATTTTCATCACTGTGTTTGATTTGGTATTAAAGTGCTAAACATATTACATTGATTTTATTAACAAGATTTAAGATTATTTAAAAGAGATCCACAAATTTAAAGTTACACTCTAGGATCATTATCAATTAATGCAATAATAATTATCAATCAATTGTTGAATCATAATTTTGAATCAACTTATTCCGTCATTATCAATTAACAAATTAATTTCACATTATAAATAAAATTAAAGTCCCAAAATACCCAACTTAAAATCCAATTCCTAAAATACACTATTTTTTTTGTTGATGTTTAATACTGAATGGACAAAGAAAAACTTCCTTTTAAATCTTCTTCATTCAATGAGTGAACACTTTTTATTATTTTTTATTTTTATTTTTTATGAATTAAATAAAATTTTTTAATAATACAAAAATAATCTTAAATATAAAAAATTAATTTAAAAAGTAATTTGATTTTTTTAATTAAAAAAATAAATACATTTTTTATGTCTTATTTCCATTCAATGGCTAATTAAACTCTTTTCTGTATTTAATAAAAATATTTATATATTATTATTATTATTATTATTATTATTATTATTATTATTATTATTATTATTATTATTATTTCAATTTAGTTTTATGTAAAATAGATATTTTTGATTGATTAAATTGGATTGTCTAAGATCTACAAATGTAGTGTTACATTATTTATTTATTATCCATCCATACATAAATTTACAGTTACAATGTTAAGAATGAATAGACTATTGATTACTGATATTCTGCTGAGTCATTCAATCAATACACAAATTTTATGATACGCTATTGAATACAGACATTATGTTGAGTCATTCTCAGTCATCACACATATCTTTTTTTTATAAGCAAACTTCATTAATAGAGATTAAGGAAATCTCAGACCAATGAACAACAAACCACAAACAACTACACAATTATAAAAAGTCGAGGGGAAACTTATACCACTCATACAAACTACATTTCTTACTATCACGACAGCCTAAAATCAACCAATTCCAAGAGTATATTTTAACTTCGAAAACAATTTCTTCGACATTACAAACCGCATCATTGAACAAAATATTATTATGCCATTTCCAAATAATTCAACAAGTGGTAAACCAAATTGAATTGATCTTCCCCGAATTTGGGTCTACCATGAATACTCGAGAATCAAGACTTCGCATGAAGGCAACATGAATAATCTAAAATCCTACTTATTCCCACCCACTCACATATCCTCAAATGAGTTTCATGTAAAATAGATATTTTTGATTGATTAAATTAGATTGTCTAACAACCTTTAAACCTTTAACATGAAATCTACAAATTTAGTGTTACATTATTTATTCATTATCCATCCATACATAAATTTACAGTTACAATGTTAAGAATGAATAGACTATTGAGTACTGATATTCTGTTGAGCCATTCAATCAATACACAAATTTTAGGATACACTATTGAATATAGATATTATGTTGAGTCATTTTCAGTCATCACACATATCTAGTGAGACACTATTGAATACTGTTATTCTGTTGAATAATTATCATTAAACATACAAATCTATACTATTGAATATCAGTAGTGTTATTCTGACTCTTTGTCAATAATAATTAATTATTAATTTTTAATTTTCTTTTCCATTTTTGAATCAATTGATGGTCACTCTTTCTAAAGTCCAGCTTTATCTATATACTAAAATAATTTAGACGCCACCTTATACCTTATTTTGTTTGGATCATTTTAATGTTTGAAGAGATTGTATTAATTTTAAGGATCGTGTGATTTGTTTAGTTTATTTTCATCATTGTGTTTGATTTGGTATTAAAGTGCTAAACATAATATTTTTTTCATCTTGCCCTTGTTTAAATTATTGTTTTGTTATTTTTATTTAAATAAAAGTTTTAATTAACCAATTCTCCTGCCTCTTTATTACGGTAGATATAAAAAAAATATATGTACGTTTGAATCATACAATCTCTATCATAAATAATACTTAATGAAATGAATATTTGAATTTTTTTTATTCGATCCCTATCTTGAATAATACTTAATGAATGAATATTTGACCATACTTTTGCAGTGACAAATAATGACTTTATTACAATTTTTTTTTCCTAATATTTCTTGTTGTCATTCTAAAATAAACAAGTATAATTATTTTGGTAAAAAATATATAAGGATTTAAAAAACAAAAGTAGAGAAGTAATAAAGGAGGGTAAAAAAAAAACTGAAAAGTAGTTGGGACACGCTTACTTAAGTCAATATATTAGATTCTTAGAACAGACCTAACTAAACATAACTGATAGAGAAGAGAGTGTGAGTTACTATCATATTACTACAATGGTGCACCCAATTGCAGAGGCAAATGATCATAGCCCCTTCGGAACCCTCGCTCCGGACGAGTTCTATGCTCGCCACTCAGTGACTCACCACTCCGAGTTTGTTACTAATCCTAGAGGCCTCAAACTCTTCACTCAGTGGTGGATCCCTCGGCCTCCAACTAACCTCATCGGAACCCTTGCCGTCGTCCACGGCTTCGTCGAGGAGTCGAGCTGGCTAATCCAACTAACTTCTGTCTACTTCGCTAAGGCCGGATTTGCCACATGCGCCATCGACCACCAAGGCCACGGTTTCTCCGACGGTTTAGTTGCTCATATCCCTGACATCAACCCCGTCGTAGATGACTGCATCACCTTCTTCAAATCCTTCCGCTCTCGCTTCGATCCCTCTTTACCTTCCTTTCTCTACTCGGAATCTCTTGGTGGAGCTATCGCGCTTTTCATCACTCTACGCCGAACCGGACTGCCGTGGAACGGCCTAATCCTCAGCGGCGCCATGTGTGGCATCAGCGACAAGTTCAAACCGCCATGGCCGTTGGAACACTTTCTCCCAATTGCAGCGGCGATTATCCCGACGTGGCGTGTCGTTCCCACCCGTGGCTCGATTCCGAATCTTTCATTAAAGGAGGAGTGGAAGAGGAAACTTGCAATTGCGAGTCCTAGGAGGACATTGGCACGTCCACGCGTCTCGACGGCACTGGAATTGTTGAGGATTTGCAGTGAGCTGCAGGGAAGGTATGAGGAGGTGGATGTGCCGTTTCTGGTTGTGCATGGAAGCGACGACCTCATTTGCGATTCAGGTTACGTGGAGGAGTTGTACGCACGCGCAAAGAGTAAAGATAAGACGCTCAAGATATATGATGGAATGTGGCATCAGTTGGTTGGAGAACCTAAAGAGAATGTGGAGTTGGTTTTTGGTGATATTATAGAATGGCTTCGAAAACGCGCCGCCGTCGATGGTTACGGATAGAGAACCAAGCTGTTAGACTTGTTTAAATTTAATTATGATATATATTTTCTATTGTCGATGTTGAGGATAAAATGATAATTTTCCTGATTATTGTAGTAGTTATTTATTATTATTATTATTATTATTATTATTATTATTATTGTTATTATTATTTCAATTTTATTTTATATGAAGTTTGTATATTTGATTGATTATATTAATTTAGATGTAAAATATGGTTTTGGTAAGAAAAACTAGTTGCATTGTTATTTCAACTTTATTCTCTATTGTGCTTGACAGTTTGGTTGTGTACTTTGCTCGGGTTTAGTTCATGGTTAACATTTACAACTTTTTGACATCTATTGTGCTTGATGGATTTTTCTGCAACATCTCTATTGGTTTTTTTAACCTCATTATGATTCTGTTATATACAGGTTTTGGTATAGAATTTAGTGTCCTAGTTTGTCCACATTTGATCTTATTGCAAGTATATTTTATAGTCCAACTCTTGCATATATAGCTTGGATTGGAATTAAATTTAATTAATATAATTTGATAACAGTTGATAATGATTCTAGAGACCGTGAGTATTTTTGGAATTTTATTTGGTTAATATATAATTGTACTTTTAGTGTGTGTTTTTAATTATTAAAATTGTATTTTATTTTTAAATATAGATTTATTTTCATAACTAGAACGAGATCTCTGAATTAATTAGACCGACTCTATCTATTAATATTATTAATGATATCATTTAGTGGAAAATAGACAAAACACCCGTCAAATTTTGACTATCAATCAAATTTATGAATAATTATCCATTAATTTAATGATAATTTATTTTTATATTTTTAAATTGTTTCTATTAATCAATTTGTTTTTAAACATTTTTTTTTTGTAAGGATCTCATGTTATAGGAGTTATCATGAAAAGACCGACACTATAAAAATGAAGGCGATAGAGTATAAACTCATTTTTTAATGGAGCCAACATCAATATAATATCTTGGAGGTGGTTGAGTACTAACTCTATTTTAAACTGTTCTTTTTCGTTTTATGAGTGGTTTGACTCTCCGATTACTTGTATCAATCGGAAGTAATTCTTCTGTGTTGTTCCACCGACACTTCTGATTACTATTATGAATATTGATGTTTCATTGTCAGAATCGTTTTCAGAAAGTCCGTGTTTCAGAGGAGCCAACACCATTTATCACACTCAAAAGAAAGAGTAGTAAGTTGAAGAACAAACATAGGAGCCAACACCATTTATCACACTCAAAAGAAAGAGTAGTACGTTGAAGAATAAGTTGAGAGTGTGGAGTTGGTGTTTGGTGATATTTTGGAATGACTTTGCAAACGCACCACCATGAATGGTAGTGCCAATTAGATAGAGAATCAATCTGTTGTATATTACTACAGTACTTGTTTAACTATGATACTACAGTGTTCAGTTATTTTCAATTCACAAACTCAGATTGATAATTTACTGTTACAATTTGTTCAGTTTTGAGATTGACAATTTACTGTTATATTTATTCAGTCATTCAACATGTTGAGGCATTATCATCAACACGGTGATGTCATGATGAATGATTAGTTCAATGTGATGTCATGTTTGAATTTGTTTTGAAGGTTTCTTAATGCTCTTTTGTATGGGGTAGAGTAGCTTGTATTCAACTTTATTTTGTATAAAATTTGTATTTTATTGATTATATTGATTTAGATATAAATTTTTGTGTTGATTGTTTATCAGACTTTCATATTGTAATTATGTTTTTTTATGTATTTGTTGAGTTATTATCCATCAACACATTCTCATATTGATAATTTATTCTTAGAATTTGTTCAGTCATTTTCATATGTTTCATTGTAAACATTGTCAATTAAAGATTCTTAATTTACTGTTACAATTTATTAGATCGATAAATTTACTGTTACAATTTATTAGATCGATAAATTTACTGTTACAATTTAATGTTACAATTTTATCAATTACACTTTACTGTTAGAATTTCTTAATGCTTTTAATCTAATTATTTTTATAAAAAAATGACTGATAACGGTTTTAAATAATTATGGAATATGAATTCTGCAATTTAAATCTTGCCATTTCTGTATTGTATAAAATTATGAACTCATTAATGATTTGATTTTGGCATATAAATAAATGAAATGTAAATTCCAAACATAATCTTTTCTAAGAGTTTCTAAGCAAACTTATTTACATGAATAAAAAATTTAAAACTTATATAAAAATTTTAAAATATTATAATTTGTAAATTTGAATACATTTGCAATTTCTATAAAAAAAAAATGGATGATAGATACATTAATAATTAGATCATGAATGATACTTAATGAAATGAATAAATGAATAAATGAGACATATGCAAATAATCTACATCTAATCACATTAACTATCTTAATCTTATTTTTACTATAAAAAAAAATTCAATTCATATTTCGAATAATTATATTATTTGAATTATGACTTTTTTTCACTAATACTATTGTATTCGTTTATTTTAAATATATTTAATATATTTGTTTCATATCTATTCACTTTACTAATATACTCTAGACAATGTGACACAAAATTTAATAATCTCATGTTTTTTTTAATTTTTTAAAATTGTTTTTAGGTATTTTTTATTCTTAGGAATTTTTTACACCTGCCTTTTTTCATATTTATTTTCATGTCAAATGGGAATTCAACATTTCCGTTCGAAATAAAATTCAATTAACTACAATTTTTCACTAATAATATCATTTATATTTATAATTATATTTGCACAATCTTTAAATTAAATAAAATGCATAAGCATTCTCAAGAAATTTTATTTTTGTCAACCTCATAAATATGAATATTAATTTTAAATATAATAATAATGAATGTTATTTCATCACTTGAAACAAACACGCAATATATTTTATAAAATATTTTTATTTACTTTATCTATTGGGTGTATGTCAAAAATGTTCATGAGACGGTGATGCAAGAAGTGTTTATTTGTTAAGTGGAGAAATTTTGGGGGAAATCTAAGTCAAGTGTTGACCTAAGACGGTGATGCAAAGTCAAGTGTTGACCTAAGACGGTGATGCAAGAAGTGTTTATTTGTTAAGTGGAGGAATTTTGGGGGAGAATTTCAATTTAGGGGGGGGGGGGGAGGGGGAATGTAATATCCCATATACCCTTAAATGCCCAATTGTTTGTCAGTTGAGACCAAGTGAGTTCCTATGTACTTTATCTCTTGTTAGTTGGAATCATTTGAGCTTCTATGTGCTCTAAATGTTGTCAGTTGGGACCAATAGAGTAATTAGTGGACTCTGAAGGGATCAATCTTTATTAAAAGAGAAGGACCATTATTAATTAGTACAAGAAGGAGCATTTCGGTAACATAAATAATGGTTCAATTGTTCTAGTAGCAAGAAAATATCTTTTAAGACATTTTCCTTTACTATCTTTTCATTTCCACCACATATTATATCTCTTTCTCCATCACTCATTCCCCACTACTTATTCATTCCAACACCACTTTTTCTACATATCAGTAATCAGGAACTGAAAAAAGAAATGAATATAGAAAAGAAAGAAATGAAAGTGGATAAGAACAAAAAGGATAAAAAGAAGAAAACATGGAGAAGAAATGAAGAGAGAAAGAGGAAAAGAAACTCAAGGAAGAAGAAGAAGAAAGCAATGAGATCATTATCATCCTCACCACCAAATCTTCCCATCTTCATAATCTTCATCTTCAAGAGGAGAGTTCCTATATAGTTTTAGCCTCAAGGGAAATTTCATGAATTTGGGGGTTAGGGTTTTATGATTCTCACCATGTTTGTAGATTTGAGGTTTGATACATGACCTTCTTGGCGTGTTGCATGCACTAGCGCAAAAACGGTTTTAGACAGTGCTTTTTTAGCCTTTAGACAGCGCTTTAAAGCGCTGTATAAACCAGCGACGCTATAGGTTTAGACAGCGCTTTTGGTATTACCAAAAGCGCTGTCTAAAGGGGCGTGTATTTAATGAAAAGCGCTGTCTATGGTACCTTTAGACAGCGCTTTTTCACATTATATGGATTACTTTAGACAGCGCTTTCGTCAAAAGCGCTGTTTAAGCCCTACCTTTTTTTGACTTTTTTGGTACACCTTAGACAGCGCTTTCTCCAAAAGCGCTGTCTAAGACCTTCCTTTTTTGACTTTTTTAGTACACCTTAGACAGCGCTTTCACAATAAGCGCTGTCTAAAGTGGACCTTAGACAGCGCTTTCACCAAAATTTGACCTGTACGAAAAATTTTATATAATTTTTTTTTAACCACAATTTTACCAGGTTTTTTCAACCAGAATTTGACCTGTAATTTTCAACCAGCAATTTTTTTCAGAATTGGCAATTCAAACCATTGGCCTTTCTACACCAAAATTATATATCCAAAATTGGCATTTCATACCAATATATATATTTAAAATTACAAACCAAAATTGTATATACACCTATTTATAATTACAAATCATTACATTTTTCTACAAATGCACATTTTACTTATTCACCAAAATTGCATCCAACCAAAGCATTGCTTCCAACCAAAGTTATTGCTTCCAACCAAAGCATTTTTTCTACAATGCACATATTACTTATACACCAAAATTGTATATACACCAAAATTGCATCCAACCAAAACATTGCTTCAATCTACATTATAGGTCCTGAAAACACAAAGATTGTAATTCAAAGTATTAAAATTCAAAGTATATACACCAAAAATTGTAATTCAAAGTATATACACCAAAATTGTAATTCAAAGTTTGTAATTCAAAGTATATACACCAAAATTGCAATTCAAAGTATATACACCAAA
Organism: Lathyrus tuberosus; assembly: GCA_022829125.1. NCBI lineage: Eukaryota > Viridiplantae > Streptophyta > Magnoliopsida > Fabales > Fabaceae > Lathyrus > Lathyrus tuberosus. The sequence continues at coordinate 7,408,908 of JALAZF010000213.1, forward strand.
ATTGTAATTCAAAGTATATACACCAAAATTGCATCCAAAATTGTAATTCAAAGTTTGTAATTCAAAGTATATACACCAAAATTGCAATTCAAAGTATATACACCAAAATTGCATCCAACCAAAGCATTACTCCAACCAAAGTTACACATATTAAAATTCTCATCAATTAAAGTAAGAGTATAATATTATACCTTAAGTTTGTAAAATTCCGAGCTCCATAATGTATTGACACCACTCCTCTTTGATTTCATCCAATAGAGCCTTTGTGTAAGTAGCACTCCTGAATTCTTCAAAATACTACATAATAATATAACATATAGTTTGATTTAGTTTTAACTATTTCATTAGACAATATGAGAGATATGTGTTAAAATAACTCATAAGTTAGAAATACATACATCGGGTGGAATCTCCATTCGATCCAACGAAATAGTGTCTCTCATAAATCTCAACATGAAATAGCCGCAATCTATTTGATTGCGTTGCCGAGGACACTACAAATGAAAATAAAATATGGATAAATTCTAAGTTTTATCAAGTAAGCATCACTAATATAATAAAACATGTGATAATTAATATACCTTCACATAATTCCATGTAATGGTGTGGTCGATTCCCCGATGTTCTAGGAATGCTTGTATAGTGCTAATAAAATATAAATGAATATTTAGAACAATTCACATAAATAAATAAATATACACATTTCTATTTAGAACAATTTCACTTACGTGTCAATACAGTCCTTCATATCCGGGTATGTGGTCCAATCATTTCCTAAGGAATCCAGATAATACACTACTCCGCGGATAGGATTGATTGCAACCAACAACCAATGTCCACTGTAAGATTAAACAAGTGTTAGATAGAAACTTTCTACACGAAGTCAAAATACAAAAAAAAATATAATAGATGAATTTAGAATGAAAATCTAACCCAGTATTAAACGGTAAAAAGTACAACTTTTCCGTTTCTTGGTTGTCCATAAAGACGTTGCGTATATACGCATGGACCTCATTTGGTTTCGTCAATATTTCGGTTAAGTTGACAGCGCTGGGGCATAAGAATGCAAATCTTTGCTCCAATCCCCGGGGGCGCATAAAACTGTCATACAGAAACCTGAAATAAAAACATCATTAACATTAGAATATTCATTTGAAAAATAAAGTAAATAAGTTGTTCAATTACCAAAGTAGATCGGATATACCTCAAGTATATATTGACAACAGTGACGCCCAATTCTGTATGTTGGAAAACTTGCTCGAAGTCTTCATTACCAACATTCTGGTCAATATGAATTAAGTATATAACAAATTTTACCTCTTTCACTAACATCTCTTTCTTTTCTTGGTTGGAATATGAATTACTTGTTTCTTATCAATGCGGACGGATGAATGGATCCAAATTCCCTCGTTATGGTCATTTCTGATATATGACCCATCCGCTATAAGATCCTCATCTTGATCATTTCTATTCAACCCATTCTCAACATCAATATCACATTGATCTACACCGCTATCACATTGATCTACACCGCTATCATCAACCACTTTGTTAGATAGAAGCACTATAGACCATTTCATACTCGTCGGGTCAGTGACATAGAACACTTGTCTAGCTTGCGATGCTAGAATAAAAGGCTCATCTTTGTACCCCACCCTATTAAGATCCACTTGCAAAAATCCAGACTTATCCATTCGTATGCCACTACTATTTACCCACTTGCAACCAAAGATTGGAATCTGAAACTTCTCGTAATCAAACACCCAAATGTGCTCAATAACTCCAAAATATGACAGATTTGCATATTTGGGGTTTAAGTCCTTCATACTTGATATGTGCATTGCTTCAGCTAGGACGGTGACACCACTATTTTGCATAGTACTTTTATCGTCTTGTTCTTTGGTATAAAATGTGTATCCATTAATTGCGTATGCGCTATGAGAATACACATGCAAAGTTGGACCATATGCCAAACATCTCAACCTTTCTGTTACTGAAGCAGGATCTGAAGAGCGCTTCAAATAAATATGATCCTTTACCCATTGTATGAAACTTTGATTGTGCTCTCGTACTATCCAATTTTCATTTCTGTTCTGATTTAACCTTCGGAGTACATCCTTGTGCATCTCAACATATGGCTCAACCTCATTATCATTGTGCAGAACATACAAATGCACTTGATCCCGTTCATCCCTTGATACTGTCACAATTTTATTTCCAATTAATTTTTTACCATCCTTTTTTTCGAAAATATGAGCTTTGGGGAGTCCAATCGATTGAACATTGGACAAATATTCAGTACAAAACTCAACCGCTTCTTCAACAATGTATCGTTCAACAATACACCCCTCTGGTCGACTTCGGCTTTTCATGTACCCTTTTAATATTTTCATATAACGTTCAGCAGGGTACATCCATCTCATATAAGCTGGTCCACACATCTGTGTCTCTTTCACAAGATGAACAACAAGATGTACCATTATGTCAAAAAAAGAGGGAGGAAAATACATTTCAAGCTCACACAAGGTAATAACTATCTGTTTTTGTAGTGTTGGTAAGATATCGGGATCGATTACCTTACTACAAATTGACCTAAAGAAAAAACACAAATTAGTTATGGCGCTTCTTACTTTCACTGGCAAAATAGAACGTATACCTATTGGTAGAAAGTGTTCCATTATAACATGGCAGTCGTGTGTCTTTAAACTCTTCAACGTGAGATCTTTCATAGACACAAGTCTTCTGACATCTGAAGAGTATCCTTCTGGAACTTTAACTTCACTCAGAAACTTACACAATATTTTCTTCTCCTTTCTAGACAGAGTAAAAGCAGCAGGTGGTAGATATGTCCGTCTTCCTTTCTTCACGGGTGCTAATTCAGTTCTAATCCCCATCGCTTCCAAGTCTTTTCTTGCTTTAAGGCCATCCTTAGTCTTCCCTTTTATATTGAGTAACGTACCAATAACACTTTCAAATACATTTTTCTCAATATGCATAACATCGAGAAAATGTCTCACGTACAAAGACTTCCAATATGGCAATTCAAAAAATATCGACCTCTTTTTCCACCCACCTTTGACAACCTTATGTGCAAAAGGTTTGCCAAACTCAGTACGCATATCTTTCACCTTTTTAAAAACTTGGTCACCTGACAACATAGGTGGAGCTCTACCTTCTTCGGTGTCTCCATTGAATTCTTGACTCCACCCACGGTAGTGATGTTTGGCATTTAAGAATCTACGATGACCGAGAAAGACATTCTTATGACCAAAGTCCAATCGCTTCGAAACTGTTTTATCTTCACAAATAGGACACGCTTTTTCACCTTTTATGCTGTACCCTGATAGATTCCCGTAAGCTGGAAAATCATTAATTGTGCCAAACAACATCGCCCTCAAATTGAAACTTTCTTTCCTATATCCATCATAAACCTCCACACCGTTCTCCCACAATATCTTTAAATCTTCGATCAAAGGTGTCAAGTATACGTCTATGTCATTCCCTGGTTGTTTAGGCCCAGAGATTAACATAGATAACATCATGTACTTACGCTTCATGCATAGCGACGGAGGTAGGTTATAAACCATAAGAATCACAGGCCATGTGGTATGTGAGATACTTTGAAGACCATGCGGGTTCATTCCATCAGTAGATAATGCCAGACGAAGGTTTCTTGCTTCTTCCCCAAAGTCAGGATAATCATTATCAATTTTCGACCACTGTGGTGAATCAGCCGGATGTCGCAACTTTCCATCAATAATTCTTTCATCTGCATGCCAAGTCAGGTGTCTTGCATCGGTTTCACTACGAAACATGCGCCTAAATCTCGGTATTATAGGAAAATACCATAAGACCTTGGCTGGAGACAATTTTTTCTTATATCGAGACAAACCGCATTTAGGGCACTCAGTTAACGATGCATATTCCTTTCGAAACAAAACGCAATCGTTTGGACAAGCATGTATTTTATCATAGCTCATGCCAATAGAGCACAACATTTTTTTGGCCTCATAGGTTCGATTGGGAAGAACATTATCTTCCGGTAGCATTTCTCTCAAAAGGGCCAACAACTCTGTGAAACTTTTATCCGACCATCCATTGCCCGCCTTTAAGTTGTACAACTTCAATACCGCAGACAGTCTTGTGAATTTAGTGCAACCTTGATAGAGCGGTTTCTCTGCATCGCTTACCAACCTCTCAAACATTTCGGGACAATCATGAAGATCTTCTACAACTGCTTCTGCAATCTCTTCGACTCGATCACAATCGTATGTTTCCGTGTCTTTGTCATCTGAAGCATAGGTTGTATTACTTTTCCTCGTCGGTTCAACATTCTCGTTAATTTTCTCACCATGATGTATCCAACACTTATAACTTCGATCAATTCCATTCATCAGTAAATGCGATTTCAACCCATCTGCGTCAACCCTACCAACATAACAACAACCCAAGCAAGGACATTTTATTCGATTGAGCTCTTCAGCGTCAGCGTGTTGAACAACAAACTTAACGAAATCCAATACCCCATTCTCGTACTCTTTGGACAATCGATCGGCATCCATCCATTTTTTATCCATGGTTTTCCTACTTATTAATCCTAACAGTTAGAAAGAATTTAACATTAGCATAACAAGTCCAAACTAAGAAATTCAAAGCAATTAACTTCATTAACAAAATTGCTTTGAATTTCGGTTCTTTAGAACAACAACCTCAAGAATTTACATTATTAACATTAACACTAACACTAACACTAACACTAACACTAACCTAACACTAACACTAACACTAACCTAAACTAAACTAAACTAAACAAACACATTATATAGCAATAGTTAACAATGTAGAAAAATGTTAACAAGAACAAACTATAATAGATGTTCTAAACTAACACTAACACTAACACTAACACTAACCTAACACTAACACTAACACTAACACTAACCTAAACTAAACTAAACAAACACATTATATAGCAATAGTTAACAATGTAGAAAAATGTTAACAAGAACAAACTAAACTAACACATTATATTGATTCTATTCCTATATCACCAAAAATGAAGTTAGCACATATTTTATTCTTATATCCAACAACAGTCCAACATTAGCAACAACATTAACAACATTAGCAACATTATCAACATTAGCAACAGTCCAACATTAGCAACAACATAAACAACATTATTATCAACATCAACAACAACATTATTATCAACATCAACAACAACATTATCAACATTATCAGCAACATTATCAACTGAAACTCTGAAACTCTGAAACTTCCAAACTGAAACTCTGAAACGTGTAAAATGTGTAATACTCTGAAACGTGTAAAATGTGTAATACATCAACAACAACATTATTATCAACATCAACAACAACATTATCAACAGCAACATTATCAGCATACCTTATAAAATGTGTAATAATCTGAAACTCTTAAACTTCCAAACTGAGTGACAAAAACGCGAAATGAGAGAGGAACAGACGGTCACGGTGGAGTAAAGGTCGTCGGAGTCGCGAAATGAGGGAGGAACGGTGGACGACGGCGCGGTGGACGACGGCAAGGGTTTAGCTCAGGTTCACAAGTATCCGTTCGCAACAGGGGAGGGAGAAGAAAGAGCGCAAAACTGAAAATGAAAACTGAGTATATTCATATATTTTAATTTTATTACACCTTAGACAGCGCTTTTCAACAAAGCGCTTTCTAAGGTGGCCCTTAGACAGCGCTTTAAAAGCGCTTTCTAAGATTGGCCTTAGACAGCGCTTTTGTTTTTATTTTTTTAAATATTTAAGACCTTAGACAGCGCTTTCCTTAAAAGCGCTGTCTAAGGTCTTATATTTTTTTAAAATTTAAAAGGCCTTAGACAGCGCTTTTAAGGAAAGCGCTGTCTAATATTTTCCATTAAATTTTTTTAAAAATTTAAAAGGCCTTAGACAGCGCTTTTCACTAAAGCGCTGTCTAAGGTCTTATATTTTTTTGCGCTTTTCCTTTATTAAATTAATAGATTCCGTGTTTTTGACCTATAGCAACGCTTTTGTAATAAAGCGCTGTCTAAGGTGAGATGTTATAAGTCCTTTTTGTTGTAGTGATGTCTATTGTTATTAAATCATGATATATGATGTTGGGTGTGTGATATGATGATATGTGTGTCGATGTCGATGATGTGTTGTTGAGTATTAAAGCTAGGTTGATGTTGTTATTCCTTGAGACATAATATTCTTGTTGTCCTTCATGTATATTTTTTGTGACTCATGACTTATTGATGCTTGGGGGTGTAAAAATGATAAATTCATGGTATGAGATGATTGGGAATGATAAGAGGTGATTATACATGGCTTAGATTGGATAAAGTTGGGAAAATTTGACTTTTATCAGTTATGGAACGTGTTTCGGCACTTAGCCTGGCCTGGGGGTGCTTAGTGCGCCTCCGATCACTTTCCAGGTGATTTTTATAGCATTGATGGCGCTTAGCGCGCTCTGATGGCGCTTAGCACGAACGACTGGTTTGTGTGTTTTTTCCTTTGCACTGTTTGTCGCGTAACATGAGTTTCGTAACTCCGTTTGACGCACGATTAGATGCGTTGAAAAGCTATTTCAATGCTCTATTAGATAATGAACCAAAAACATGATTATATGTCAATGATTGATAGGATAATGGTGATAACTAATATGTTAAATATGAGCAATTGAAAGTGTGATGGAATTGTTTATTAGAGTTAATGGGACATGTTAGGTTATTATGTGTATTTCGTGTATACTTATGATTGTGCCATGATTGTTGCTTGTGTATTGGTTATGTATGTTATGAATCATATATGATCTATATACATTATAAGTTGTTGTTTTATTGATTGAACATTGTGGTTCATGTTTCCACCATAATTCAAGAAATGGGAATTTTATGGATATGAGACTTGAGGAATTGGAAAGATAATCTAATGGTTTGTTCCATTGTGAAAAGATACCATGAATTAACCATGGATGCTTGGTGCAGGATAGTAATGATTATACGCCTTATGTATTTCATGAATGACATTTTGATATGTTAATATGTATGCTATGAATTAATTGGGTGTTTTGATTGTGAAATAACATGATTAAAACCATATGAAGATGAGTGAGGAAACCTAGGACTATAGCTAGGTGAATGAACTAGAAATATAACTAAGGTTATGAAAATGACTTAGATGGAGATGCTTGGTGTCATACCCTAATTTTTTACCATAAGATCCCACCTCTTTATACATCATCCTATATAACATCTTTAGATCATAAGGTCTTGTGTGCATGTTTATCACGGCTAACCAGTTTGTGCAGGTACAGTAGTCCCAAGCATTCGTTCACTCTATAAAAAAAGAAAAACTTCAAGACGTGACCAGTGGACTCTAAATGGTTCTAGGGTTTTCTACCTGTCATCTTTCTCAAGATTCCTCAGAAGTCTCAGTGTACATCACCAGAAGATTAGGGTTGCTCTATTTATGGTGTTTGAGTTGTGCCAATTGAAAACAGTTTGTTCATTAAGAGTGCGAGTTGGTGATAAGTTCAGGATCATCCATATGGGTCATTTAGAATCTAAATAACAATGGCATGCATCATTTGGAGTTTTCAAAGCAAAAGCGTTCACCACAATTGTTCATGATTACAAGGCATTTCCTCCCATGATCAAGGATTTGTGGATTGATTTGTTAAGGAGGGTGAGCATGTTATTTTTCAATCACTTGTTGCTTACGAGTTAACGTGGATTAAAGAATTAAAATTGAATTTGGGGTATCGGTCTGAGTGATTCCTTCTTAAAGCATACATCATTATGTTACCAAGTGTTAAACAAGATTGTGAAGCTTTCATTGATTTTATTCAAAGATCTCAAGTCATGATTATAAGAGCCTACCAAAACAAAAAGGTTGAAAAGGAACACGCAAGGGAAAAAGTGAAATATCTTTCTCGTGGATGGAATAACTTCTCCCTATTTGAACTTTTATTGGGTTGATGAGAAAGAAAATTTTTATGCTGGATGTGCACTAAAGAGATGTCTAGACGTAGTGACGGCAACTCCAATTATATTTTTGCTTACAGTTCAATTGTTAAGGAAAAATGATGTACTTTTCTAGTGTCTGTTGTAGCAATGCTCCAAAACAAAAGCCATATGATATTTTTTAGAATGTAAGAAACGTTGTTTGTTGAATGTCTAAGTTCAGGTCATGCTTGCTTGAAATTGTTGATCTTTCTGCGGACTAAGGTGCTTGTCGTGCTTAACCTTCAGAAAAGTGGTACAGTGGTGGTGTTTGAATAAAGAAAAAAGGAATATAACAAGAAAGGTCATTTCAAAAAGTACAAAGTGAAACAAGAGTTGAACAAGGCGACACACTTTGTTCCCTTCAAGTGCCTTCGTTTAACCTATGCACTTCCCACAAGTAATACAAAAAAAATGGATATGCCATTAAAGGTTCAATTGATAAGTACTGCCATTAAGAGGAGTTTCCAAAATCTGTAGTAACTATCTGGTGCCAGCAAATCCCAAACGCAATCAAGCCTGCAGTGAACAAAAATGGCAAAGAATCAGAAGCAATAATTAACTTCCAAACACATTCAAACAGGATGATCTGAAAAGGGCAAGTTTCATCATGGTAATTACACATTATCAGTCATGTTTAAATTTAAAAGGAAAATTCTCAGACAAATCAACCACCATTGTCAATGTTTCACAACTTGTGTCGAGACAGCAGTGGAGAGAATTGAAACGAAATCAATGTCAGACATCAAAATGTGGTTTTCATTCAAGCCTATAAAAACAATACATTTCACAGAAAAACGCAGAGAGGACCTCCCACACCAGTTCAAAATTCACATACACATATTGAAGGGGGCGAAAAATAAGCAGTGATATCAGAACATCAACACACACTAAGGGGGGCATTCGCATATACACAATTCAAAGAGATTAAAAAAAAACATCACAACTGAGATTCACGTCATCTTTTTTTTTGAAAATTTTACTGTCCTGCCACACTTTTACAAGTAAAATACTAAACTGCCATACTTTTCAAAGTTAATCCCAAATTCCCATCGTTTCAAAAAAATTTGATTTTTGTTGTAAGGGTGCCGCCCTTTGAATGGGCGGCTATGTATAAAAACAAAAGGTGTCGCCCTTTGGATGGACGACAGTGTTGTCCACGATTTTTTTCAATTTTTTTTATATTAATTCATATAGTTATTTGATAATTAATTAATTATGTATTTAAAAATTATGTTTTAATTAATTTAAATAAAATAATTAAATAGTAATAATTTTGAATAATAAATAATAATAATAATATTAAGATAAATAATATTAATAAATAGTAATAATTTTTAATAATTTAGTTAGATAAGTAATTTTTTTTAATTAAGACCATATAAGTAATAAATAAAAAATTAATAATATTAATAATTATAATAAAATAAAAATAAATACTAATTGAAACAAATATTTATATATTCAAGAAATTAAAAAAGTACATAAAACCTCTAGCTACCCTTAATTTTGACCCGGTCGACGGAAGCGTTGGTGGGTTCCACAGCCAGGTGCTCGTGCATTTCTGGTGGACCTTCTACGATCAACATCAACATTTGGGGGCTGAGTAGAAGGTCCTGCATCATTAGTAGGATTAATGAATTCATCGACCATGTCATCATTTAAATCGTCCACATCTGGTATTGTCGCCGCACTGCCATAACTTAATCTTGTTCCTTCATTACTCCAACTTGGTAGGTTGGTAGGTGGCAATGTGTTAGTCATGTAGGGGGTGTATGGGTGTTGTTCTTGAGATGATTTATATACAACTTTGTTTGAGGAAGGAAACAGTGCCAACGAAGCCAACAATGATGAATATGACATTCCGGTTGGGAATGTTTTCTGTCCACCTGCCCATATGACAGACCTGCCCCTGAATTCAGATGGATCATCCTTTGAATGGGCACGCAACCCTCATATTCCAATGGAGGGTGACATAGAAGTCGGTAACCAATTTAAAAATAAAGCCGATTGTGTGACTTCCATAAAATAATATCACATGAAACATTGCGTGCATTTTAAGGTGACTGATTCCGACAAGAAGAGATACATAATTTGTTGCAAACACGACACCTGCAAGTTTCGTCTCTTGGCGTCCTACAGAAAAAGAAGTGATTTGTGGGAGATAGGAATTATAAACCCACCACATAGTTGTTCAACAACTATGTTTAACTAGGATCATCGACAACTTAGCGCTCAATTAATGTCTCAACTATTAATGCCATTTGTAGAGAAGGATCCTTCTATCAAGGTGAGTATATGCATCAGTAAAATTGTTTATGAATACAATTTTACTCCGTCTTACAGAAAGACATGGATTGCACGGAACAAAGCAATCGAACACGTATATGGTAACTGGGAGAACTCATACAATGAACTTCCACATTTTCTATTAGCACTTAAAAAATTTGTTCCGGGTACAGTGCTGGAAATAGAAACACTACCCATGTATACAGATGACAGAACAGTTGTTGAAGGGAAACACATCTTTCACCGGCTATTCTGGGCATTCCAACCATGCATCAGAGGTTTTTCATATTGCAAGCCTATACTCCAAACTAATGGAACTTGGTTATACGGTAAGTACAAGGGCACACTGCTATGGCGGTGGCACAAGATGGCAATAGCAATATCTTCCCAGTTGCTTTTGCCCTTGTGGAAGGTGAGACGGCTGAAGGTTGAGGGTTTTTTCTACGGAACTTGAGGAGACATGTTGCGCCACATCCAGACCTATGCTTGATTTCAGACCGACATACATCGATTGAAAGTGCTTACAAAAATCCAGAAAATGGTTGGCATAATCCCCCATCGGTGCATATTTATTGTATCCGACACATTGCGCAAAATTTTGTGAGAGAAATCAAGGACAGGAGCCTACGGAAGAAAGTCATTAACATGGGTAAGTATATTTGATAACACTAAGCCTATGTCAATAAGTATAATTGATAAAATTCTCTTTTAATACAGGGTATGCATTAAACCATCCAACATTTCATTACTACCGGTCTGAAATTGGCATGGCAAATGCTGATGCTTTAAAGTGGCTAGATAATATTCCAGTCGAAAAATGGACGAGGGCATTTGACGGGGGTCGACGTTGGGGTCACATGACTACCAACCTTGTTGAGTCATTGAATGCTGTCTTTAAGGGGACCCGTAACTTGCCCATTACAGCATTGGTTAGTGCTACATATTATAGATTGGAATCATTATTTGCTGAAAGGGGTGCAAAGTGGAGTGCTGTGTTGAATTCTGGCCAAACATTTACAGAAAACTGCCTCAAAGTGATGAAAGAAGAAACAACAAAATCCGGCACACACCATGTCAGAGTTTTTGACTACACTAACAATATTTTCAGTGTGAAGGAAACAAGGGACCATGGTGAGGGGAAACCTATGGGACATTATAAGGTCAACCTACTAAACGGTTGGTGTGACTGCGGAAAGTTTCAAGCATACCGTGTCCCTTACTCACATGTAATTGCTGCATGTTCTAATGTGCTCCAGGACGCTTACACTCTTTTGTCCGCCGTTTACAGGGTTGCAACCCTTTTTGGGGTTTACAGCACAAGCTTTCCATTGCTGCCTTACGATGAATATTGGCCCGTTTATGAAGGAGATCAAATTTGCCATAACCCAAGAATGCGGAGGAACAACAAAGGCCGCCCAGTGAGCACACGTATTAGAACGGAAATGGATAACTTTGATAAACTTGAGAGAAAATGTTTTGTGTGTCGTTAAACTGGTCACAACCGAACCAAGTGTCCCAATGTGGGAACAAGTAATCGTTAGTGTTTTATTTTATTATAATGTATTGCTTCCATTTTAATATCAAACTTCTCTCTTTTCTGGACCATTAATCACTGAGTACCAAAAATCAATAACAACAAATCAAATATCACAAACCAAACAAAATTACGCTTCATTAAATGACACACCACATACATAAATAACACAACATAAATCAACAAAGATAAAAATACTAAAAATAAACATTTAACACAACATTTGGTTCAACTTCTCTAACTACTGATTACAACTAGCAGTTTGATTTCATTCCGCCCAAACATCATTTCTCTGGCTTCCTTATCACTCTTGATTCGCACCCACCCACGCCAAGCATCGTACCTCTCAATACTTTTGATTTTTTTCCCCTTCCAGTATGTCTCTAAACTACGGATGTTCCAGAAAAGCATGTCCATAGCCGGTTTTTTCTCTCGAAAAAATTACTTTTCCCCAGCGGCGGGGATACATCTTGAAAAATTGAAGTGAAATATTGATGCTAGGAATTTCAAATGGATGTGAATAATTGATCACACCACACTTCTATTTATATCAGTGTCGGCACTGTACAAAAATAATAAAATATTAAAAGGTGCCGCCCATTGCAGTGCCGGCACTGTACAAAAATAATAAAATATTAAAAGGTGCCGCCCGTTGTAGTGCCGACAATGTACAAAAATAACAAAATATTAAAAGATGCCGCCCGTTGCAGTGTCGGCACTGTACAAAAATAATACAATATTAACAGGTGTCGCCCATTGCAGTGCTGACACTATACTACAATAATAAAATAATAAAATTTTATTAATAAATAGTATAAATTAATATTATTCATTAATTTTATTATATAATATTAAATAATATATCTAAATAAAAAATTTTATTACCATTATTAATATTATTGTATATTAATTTATTTTATAAATATTATTATTATTATAATATTTAATATTAACTAATATTATTTTATTATATATTAAATAATATTAATATAAATAAAACGAAATAAAATAAAATAAAATAAAATAAAAAACTTCTTTATTGGATAGTGCCGCTCTTTCAATGGGCGGCTGAGTGTAAAAAGTTTGAGTTCCGCCCTTCCATTGGGCGATAGTGCCTTTTTTTTTTTTGAAAGTATGACATTTCGGTGTTTATGTTGAAACTTAGGACATTTTGGCAAATATTTTCTAATACTATGGCAGGTGGGAAAAAAATTCACGCAATCAAGCCTGCAGTGAACAAAAATGGCAAAGAATCAGAAGCAATAATTAACTTCCAAACACAATCAAACAGGATGATCTGAAAAGGGCAAGTTTCATCATGGTAATTACACATTATCAGACATGTTTGAATTTAAAAGGAAAATTCTCAGACAAATCAACCACCATTGTCAATGTTTCACAACTTGTGTCGAGACAGCAGTGGAGAGAATTGAAACGAAATCAATGTCAGACATCAAAATGTGGATTTCATTCAAGCCTATAAAAACAATACATTTCACAGAAAAACGCAGAGAGGACCACTCACACCAGTTCAAAATTCACATACACATATTGAAGGGGGCGAAAAACAAGCAGTGATATCAGAACATCAACACACACTAAGGGGGGCATTCGCATATACACAATTCAAAGAGATTAAAAAAAACATCACAGCTGAGATTCACATCATCTTTCACGCCAAAATATCCCAAACAAACAGATTCACACGCGTCAATTCACAACACACAAAATGGAGCGAGTTTGAGACGTCAATGAATATATACCACGCACTATAAACAGAAGCCACACGAAACGTTAGCAACAGAACATTCACAACAGCAACGACAATAGAGAGCAGAAGCAACACGGGTTCGTTCTCAATGATAACAACCAACAACAAAGCATAAAATTGGAAGGAAGGGATTCGAAAAGCTATCACGAATCACTTACCGCTGTTGCCGACATCGTCAACACCGCCATGAAGAATTCTTCGAAGGTACATAATTGTTACAACTCTCACGTTTAAGCTTGCGAAACTCTTCTTAGATTACTTCAATTTGTTGTCTTTGATTTGGATTTGTGAATATCGATTGCGTAGCTAGTGTTTGGTCTCGGTTGTTGTTCGTGTTGTGAGACTGAGAGGCGAGGGTTAGGGATTCGCGAAAGAGGTGGGTTGGCTGAGAGTGAGAGCTGTGATGAGAATGGTAAAAGCCGTTGTGAGAGAGAAAGATTGACGAGAGAAAGATTTGCGAGTGAACGATTTGCGAGAGAACGGCGAGGGAGAGATATCGCACGGATGAAGAAGAAGAAGGAACTTGGGTGATTTGGTTTGGTTTGGTGAATCTTTGGATATTTCACGATGTTGTTGACTCTTTTTTTGTTTTGGCTTTTTAAGGTTTCGTAGTTGCTGTGTTTTTGAAACATTGATGGGTCGTGCTAGGCCCGAGAATCATATTTGTTTCTTTTAAAAAAATCCACATCACTTTTTCTTTTTTCTTTTTATTTCCCATGTTGTTATTTTGTTCTATTTAACTAGTGGGAAACCCGTGCTTCCGCACGGATTCCGATGTGGACCGCGAATACGTCATCAGTTCCGTTATGAAATATAAAAAAAATTTCAAAAATATAAAAATTTTGTTGGAAATAAAAAAAAAAAAATCATAACACCCAATAAAAAAATAATAGTGTTCAAAATTTTAATCAACAACTTTATGTTCATTTTCCACAACTAAGAATTTTAATCAGAAATTTCATGTACCCGTTAATTTTTAATATTTTAATTAATGAGTTAATGTTCCCGTCAATATTCAATATTTTGATCAGAAACTTCATGTTTCCGTTAATTTTCAATATTTTGATCAGTAACTTCATATTCCCGTTAATTTTCAATATTTTGATCAGTAACTTCATATTCCCGTTAATATTCAATATTTTGATTAGTATCTTCATGTTCCCGTTAGTATTTTCAAAATAAATAATAAACATAATTCAAAATCAATTTTTTTAGAGAATAATTTGTAATTTTGATTTTTAATTTACTTTTTTAAGAAATTAAATAAACAAAATTCTAAATTAAACCTTTAGAGATTTATAAAGAAATTAAATAAAAAAAATACTAAATTAAATCTTTTGAGACTTACAACCCATATTCTTATAACAAACTTACATGTTAATAGCTTGACATATGCCCCAAATGGTAGAAATGTCTTTATAGTGGTACCATTCTTTCTTATATTCAATGTATGGATCAGTAACTTCGGGTTCCCGTTAATATTCAAATTTTTCATCAATTACTTCAAATTTTCGTTAATGTTAAATAGTTTTATCAGTAACTTCGTGTCCCCATTAACAATATATTATTTTTTCGTATATAAATATAATAAATAATATTTTTTGTTTTGATAATATTTGTAAATAATATTTATATCAGAGCTATACATTTGATCTTCATTATTAGTAATTTAGATTGACTACTTCCACCTGCAATACTTTAAATTATAATAGTTGAATTTAATATTTAAAACTATTCTAATAAAATATGATATACTTAGGAATTATATGTGGTTTAAGTAAGTATAATACTTAAAAAATTTGAATTATCGAACAAATTAATGTTACTTAACAAAAATCAATATATTATATAATATATATTGAAATATTGAATAAATGTGTTATTTTATATGACATTTATAAGTTATTGAAATATATATATTTTCTCTATTTATTTTTACTTATTTTTTATTGAAAAATAAAATATCTGAATAGTCATTAATTTTATATTTTAACGCAATAATTATTATTATTTTATAAATAACGCTCTTAATTATTTGTTGGAAAGAAAAAAAATAAATGCAATTAAATTATAAACAATAAATTATATTAAAAAAGATAATTAATATCATAAAGAATAATAAAATTTATTAATAGTGTAATAACAACTTTATGGTATAAATGGAACAAAATAATAGTAACATAAATTTAAATTTTAATAATATTAATTTTGATTTTGTTTCTCTTTAATTTATATTTTTATTCAATGTTAAGGTTACTTATTAGGAAAATAATGTTGATTTGTAATCAGAATTGAGACTTAGTTGAAAAGTAACATTAATATTTAGATTATATCATACACAATAATTTTTTGGACAATAGTTTATATCATACACACACTATAGGATTGGATGTATCAGTGCAACCTTTTTCAACACAATATATATTCAATCCCTCATATTATAGAAAATATCAGATAGTCCCTATAATGAGCAATTAGTTATTTCAGCAGATAAGACAATGCCTATTTTGATACCAATAATTTGCAAGCCAATTAGTCCCAAAAAATTCTACATAATTCGAGGAGGAGGCAGCCAGCTGCTCAACATAGTCCACTTCTAACCTCCATGATCATTGACCAAATCACACTTTAACATTCCTTAAAGCATTTGGAATATTACGATTCAGATCGGATATTTGCACGCCAAAGGCAAGTCACATACTATCCAAACATTAACACTCTTACCATCACCCAAAGACCAACAACATATCTCATTCAATTTAGGCCAAATTTTAACTATAGCCTTCCAAAGGCTAGACTCAGTTTGTCTAGTACTAACCTCATCATTGATACCATTCCACCTATATTCCCCTCTCTAAAATTCCAGAAAATGGTGTCTTTCACACACATTGTAGGAGATAAATGAACTCCTCTATTTATGAGTGCCTCCATCAGATCTTCAGATATCCATTCTCGGGGTAGAGCCTCTAAAATGTCATGTAGTGTCTTGCCACTATCACAAAAGAAACTTATCAGTTACAGTAACTTATCAGTTCAAATAGCCCATCACTTAGTTGGAATTAGTTCATATTAGACACCAAATGCGCCTAATTGTGTGACATGGCAGCATTTAGGCAAAGGTTATGAAAGTGATATTCTGAACAATGAAAGTTCCTATATTATAGATGGCAATGATAAACACGAATGTCTTGGGCTCCTCAGAACGCAGACACGACTGCTTCAGCTCGTTTCATTGTCAATAATAGATTTTCATTTTCCAAAATAAATTCCACTTGTCAAATAAAATTCACAATACTTGCTTTATCAAATTAAAGTTAATAGACACCATTTGGGTTTAAACTAAAACAATTTTATTACCTTCATTATGTACACCCTGGTATATGCCTTTCATCAATCTGAATGTTCTAATTACCAAATAGTCAATCAATTGTAAACAATTATGTAAAAGATAAAATATTTCAATCCATCCTCATCAAATAAAATAACCAACCTACTCAGCATATTAAAACAACACAACCAACCACATTATATCATCAACTGTGTCATTTGCAAGCAGAGGTAGTATATATTTATTGAAGACACTTGAAAACAAAAGCAAGAAAGTCATAATCATTACATCACAGATTGTTGTTAGATACTGAACTATCTATCAACTAAGCCTAGCAATGACATATTTGCATTTAAGAGATGTTTTCTTTATAGAGATAATGTATCACAAATTTTTAGGATATCACCAAAATTTCTAAAACAAAATTGTACTTGTATTCTCTTATTGTTGATATTGATTTTTATTTAAACTACATCAGCATTTAAGATCACTCTTTGCATAGTATGGACAATGCTCATGAACACTCTCCTTTAAGTGGACCTTTTTTCCTATTAGGAATGAAGACAATAATGATTAGGAATTGTTCATAGCATCTCTGATACCTTGTTAAGCTCTTTTCCAAAATCCCCACATATTAGGTGAAGATCCATAATTGACTTTATTATATATAATATAATATCTAACAAATCTCTCTTATTCCAAAGATGGATGGATCCTCAAACAATATTTGAGTCAGATACTATTTTGAGAAAAAATGCTTGTACTTGGTTGTTTTGGAAACCTGCTACCAGTGCAACATGTCATAACTAAAATGTTGAGACCTAACATCTATGTACTTGATTAAAGTATATAGTTTATCAATACTAACTGTTTCAGGAAAATGCTTTGTGAAAAAAAAATCATGTGGACCATTTCCTGGAAATTTTTCTGATGAAAACTTGCTACCATAATTATTAAGACTGGTATTAAGAAAATAAACAAAAGAGACAGTAATTCATAATTCATTTTCTACACCAGTTTTGTACTACCTTTTGCATCAGCAGCTATAATCGCACACAAAACTCTCATAATTGTTAAATGCACTTCTATACTATCTATTCTTAAATATAGAATTTTCTTTATTGAGAAAGTCATTTTTGTCTCTTTTGTTTAACCACATTCAAATTTTTAATTATAATAGTTATTTATTTATTAATATGTTTTATTTTACCGATTTTATAACTAACAATATATAGTATATCAGATTTTTGTTCACTAAAATGCAAGTGGATTATATTGAAGCTCAGATTTATAAGGGGGAATCTACACTAAAAAAGTTCCATCTCTTAACAAAGAAACAATAATAAATGTCACCTTTGCTCGCATTTTCTTGGTTCACTCGGCTCCATCAAGTGCAGCCTGAGATGAGGTAAAAAAAGCAGTGGCAGGATCCTCACCAGAATATAGTCTCTGTAAAACCAAAGCATATTAAGTAACACTAAATTACGTCATGGGACTAACAAAGCAAATGAACAACTATAGTCAGCACCACTTCAAGTGATGACAATGCTGGGATAATGGAATCTAGCAATGTTCTGTAATTAACTTTAGCTCCCCCGTATTTACTAACAGCATCAATGGTCACCGCAAGTGCTTTATCCCTTGAATCAAAAGATTCATAAGGGATGGACAGTCCAACCAAATCGAGATAAAACAAAGGAAAAATAAATGTAAAACTGTGATTGGATGCTGCTAGATTTGGATAATATTTTACATTGTTTTGATGTGATAACAGAATGAGAGCTTGTTTTCAGCTGTACACATGCCGCCTTACATGAAATTGAATATCTGGAAGAAAATAAACTAAAAATAACACATTAATAATACTTTATTCA
Organism: Lathyrus tuberosus; assembly: GCA_022829125.1. Lineage (NCBI taxonomy): Eukaryota > Viridiplantae > Streptophyta > Magnoliopsida > Fabales > Fabaceae > Lathyrus > Lathyrus tuberosus. The sequence continues at coordinate 7,427,718 of JALAZF010000213.1, forward strand.
TGAATGAATACAAAATGATGGTTATAAATTGATGAAAAATCATTATAGAATTTAAACAAACACATTCTGGGCATATATTCGACTATGATAGAGTAAGATTACAAACTTGAATCCAGTCAAACGAAAATATAAAGAGATAAAATAAAACCAAGAACCTTTGTTGTTGGATTCAAAACTTCAATAAATGGCTTACGTTCTTTCTTCTTCCTTGGTGAGCCTTTTTTCTGCAAACACATATGAACTTCAAGACGAATAACAATCAGACCAAATAAATAACATGAAAGGAAGTGCAAAAATCAGAACATGGTATGAAAATATCATATGCATATTATTCAAGAAACTTTCAAATAAATAAGAACCTTTGTTGTTGGATTCAGAACTTCAATAGCTCGTTGGTGTTCTTCCGTCTTCCTTTGATTCAGAACTTCAATACCATGATTGGATTCTTTCGTCGCGACAACCAAACACAATAACAAAATAAAGAATCTAAAACAAAAGTAAAGGAAAAGAATAAGAATCAAAACCATAAGAAAAAAGGAAATATGTGTTTTTTCTATCGCCATATTGAATGAAAAATCCAGCAAAAACTCAGTGTTGTGGCTTAGAGGTTTTTTCATGGCGACCTAATTCTTATCGGCATCATCGATGAGACACCCAGACTCGGTGAAAGTTCCAAGTTCTCTTCTACCAGCTTCCTCTTCCAACTGTAATTCATCATCCAGCTTCCGACATTCTCTGGTGAATCCATAAAATCAAAAAGCCTAACTTGAACCCACAAAATTCTACAACAACAAAACCAGTCAAAACCATAAAATCATACAGATGTCACACAGATGGAATCATAATATTGTTTATGTTCATTATAAATGTTTAATAAACTTCATAAATCTTTAATCATTACCTACTCCTTGAATGTGGAATTAAATCGAACATCTTGAGAGCACTCCCAAAATCAATTTCCAGTATCAAATTCTTAAAATACTCACAAAACTCATAACCACATAGAAATTAAAAGGAGAAAACTTAGCTTTTATTGTCGGTATCGGTGTTGCAATCCTCTTTTTGTTTGGATTTGGTGTTGCGAGCCCGACCAAATAGTGTTCCTAAATAACAGCTCCTTGGATATCAGTTTTCCCGAAATTAACACGGTCAAATACTGCATTTGAGGGAGAAGGAAGAAAGAAGAGAAAGAAGGAATTTGATGGTATCATTACGGAAGAGGAAGAAGGAAGAAAAAGAGGGAGAAAGAAGAAGAAGAGAAAGAAGGAAGAAGAAAAGAGAGAAAGAGAAAAGGATAAAGAGAAAGGACGAGTGAGAGGGGAAGAGGGTGAGAAGAGGGTAGAAAATTCAATTTTCAAACAAAGAGGGGGTTGTAAGGTTGACATGTGTCCAAGAGGCTAGCATTGTAAAATTGGTGGTACCATATTTTCTTATATGGTAGATTTTTAATATAGGTTTGATTTAATTTTAGGATGGACTAATTAGATTGATTTGATAATTCAATTTTTGATGTCAACCTTGTGATTAATCTTGTGGCTAATTTCTTTTCTAGTCAATTTGTGATTAATTCCCGGTTGTAAGTGGTGACTAGTTTCTGGTTAAAAATTTGTGATTAAATGTTTCTTACTTGAAATTTGTGATCAACATTTTCCCTTAGATTATTAATTCGACTTTATCACCTATACTTTGAATCAGTTTAAAACTTACACGATAACTTATAGGATAGTTTCCCTTTTAATCTTAACTTCATGATTAGCTGTCCAATTCCAAAGGAAAGCATCCCTTGTTGACTGCCATGTCATCTTAGCCTAACTTTAGGACTTTCCTTCTATCCTAGCCTTAGGATCGGAGTCGTCGCACTCCATGTAAGTTCCTGGCATGTAAACTTACTTTCACCTCCATTTCAACCTAAACTTTAACCTTGGAGTCGCCGCACTCCATGTAAGTATCTTGCCATGGATACTTACTTCCCCCTAGAACCTTGACCACAGTCAAGAGTTCCTCACCCTCTTTGAGTGGAGCTACAAATTCTCTGATTCCATTCCTGTCAGGATACGTAGGCACGGGATGCGATGTCTTGGCGAGCATACTTAGAAACTAACCCCTAGGTCTTTATCTTAGCACACCCTTTAGCAAGCAAGCCATAACATAACACAAATACTAACAAGAGGTTCCTGTAGAGTACTACAGATACTTAAGATGCTAACACCTTCCCTAAGTATAACCAACCCCCGAACCTAGATTCTCTTATTAGGGTTTTCGATCTTTAACCTTTCCTTTGGATAAATCAAAGCTCGGTGGTGAATTAAGATTTGTGATTCAAGTTAACTAATAGCTTAATATCTGATTCTCACCGCGACACTTGGACACAAAGGGTATCTTGGTGTGTACCATGGACGAGTAGTCGCTAGAGTTATAGTTTAGTCATTAACTAATATGCTTTGTATGGAACATGATTTATTGTTATGAGAATTGATGAATGTTATCACCTTGTGATTGTCGAATACAATCACGTTGTGGTTCTATTTATTCATTTAGTCGAAAATAACCCCTTGATTGTGTCGTCCCAAGCTACGAATACTTATATAGAGTAAGAGTTGGGATGCATGCACCGATACTTGAATGAACTGGGTTAGAGACCCAAAAGTGGTGGATCCCAAAATTGGTTAGAGGCCCAAAGAAATAAAAGGCTTGAAATGGGGTTGGAGCCCCATAGGAAGTGACGATTCTTGAAGTGGATGTGATCACTTAGAATTCGAAGTCCATGCATACGTCAAAGTATGATACAAGGATACATGACCCGTGCCGATAATCCTATACGGGGGTTGGCCTGGAAAAGATACCTTGATGTGGTTTCTGATTAGTGATTGTTTGAGTTGATGAACTCAAGAGACATGTTTCCATAAACTGCGAATATCCCTTAGACACTTAATTCTTAGTTATCTTGTGTGAATGGGACATAAGTAACGAGAGATGAAGAGCTGAGTTAGGTTTTGATTAGAAAACCCTGTAGAGCTGAGTGGACCCATAGGATAGGGGAACTCACTTAGATTATTATCTCACCCCAATATTGTTGTTTCTTTTCAGGTATTGTTTGTAAATTATATTATATATGAGGAGTTGTGCATTGATGTTTTAAGGGAAGCTTTTATTGTGATCTTCTGCTGTGGATTTTGTACAATTGTAGATGTTGTACATAGTTCTTAGATTTTACTTTTAGGCTTATAAGATGTGCTATATATGTATTTTGTTTGGACATGTATATATAATGCTGCCATTAGGCTCTTATGTTGTGTCAGTTCCCAAAATTAACACTTGTATTATATTATTTTAGATGTATATTATACGGGTTGTTATAGATAGTAACTTGCCAATCCTAAGAAACTTCTTACTTCAGAAGCATTCTTCAGTCTTTCCCAATTAATAACAGCTTCAACTTTATATGGATCCACTACTACTCATCCTTATGACATGACATGACCAAGAAACTTAACTTCGGTCATCCAAAATTCACACTTACTTAAGTTTGCAAAAAGTTATTTCTCTTGCAATACTGATAAAACAATTCTTAGATGTTCGTTGTGCTCTTATGGAGTATGAGAATAAATAAGAATGTCATTAATAAAGATCACTACAAACTAGTCCAAGTAAGGTTGGAATATCCAATTCATATAACCCATGAAAATGGCAGGTGCATTCGTCACTCCGAATGGCATTATAAGGAACTCATAATGGCCATATCAGGTTCTAAATGCAGTCTTTGTTACCTTAGAACTCTTAACTCAGATTTGATAATAGCTTGATCGCAAACCAATCTTCGAGAACCCATAGGCTCCTTTCAATTGATCTAACAAACTGTATATCCTAGGAAGGGGGTACATGCTCTTAACGGTGACTTTATTCAACTGGAAATAATCAATACATAAGCGCATACCACCATCCTTCTTCTTTACTAGTAACCCTGGAGCTCCCCAGGGTGAAACATTAGGTAATATGAAATGCTTGGTTAACGACTATTCAAATTGATTCTTCAACTCTCTCAGCTCGAGTGGTGTCATACGATACAGAGAAATGGATATTGGGGCCGTCCCAGGTATCAGATAAATAAAGACTTCCACTTACCTTTCGGGAGGGAGAGAAATGACATCATCGAGGAAAACTTCTAGAAATTCACAAACTATAGGAATTTGTGAAACCTTCAAATTGTCACTTGATTCCTTGGTGAGAACCAAGAGAACAAATTTTTCCTTCTCGAACAAGAAATTAATCATGCCAATTGTACCTTCCAAAATAGTAGTTAATACATCCTTTGGAGTAGCTTCATTAGATAGAATTATAATTAATTTCTCTTCACACCCAATAAACACCAAATTAACAGAAAGCCAATTCATTCTCAAGACTACATCAACCTTCTTAAGTGGCAAACACATAAGATCAATTTGGAAAACTCTTTCACCGACATCGAACAATTTTCACAAATCAACGGTGTCTCTACAACGTCATCCATGGCGGTAGTTACCACCATAGGAGCAGACAAGGGAATTTCTTTCAAACCAAGATGCTTCATACATTGAATCGGCATAAAAAGTGTGTTTCTCCATAATCAAACAATACAAAACAAGGATGATCATTTACGTGACACGTACCAACAATCAAAGCATTATTACTCTTATCCTTTTTTGTATCCAAAGTATAAAATCGACCAGTACTCTTTCCTAGAATCTGATTCTTATTCTGAGGACAATCTTTAGCCATGTGACCTTCTCCCTAGCACTAATAACATCTAAATCCTCTGAGGTTACACCTTCCAAAATGATTCTTATTACACCTACAGCAAAGAGGAGGAAGGGTAGGTCTTACATTCTGCACTTGCTTCCCTTTGAAAGGTTGAGGCCTAGGCCTAAACTGGTGACTTGGTCTTCCTTGGTCCTTCTGACCAACCCTATACTGATCCATTTCTTCTTAAACTTTCTTCAAACTATTTTCATCCACATAACATTGCCTTAGTAATTCAGCATACGTAGTGAACTCCCTTTGAGACACACTATGAGAGATTTCACCCCTTAGGCCAAATAGAAACTAATCAATCTTCCACTTCTCATCTGGGGCATACACAACATGTCTAGAGTAAGCGGCCATATCCTTAAACTTTTCACCATAAACAGCTACTGACATCGTACCTTATCTAAGCTACTGAAACTCAAACTCTTTCTGATTCCTCAAAGTGCTAGGAAAATACTTGTCCAGAAAAGTAGTCTTAAAATGTTCCCAATCCTTAGGTACTCCCTGATTAGTCATCAAAGTCGAAGCACTTTTCCACCACCTCACAACAAGAACCCTCATCATGTGAGAAGTAAACACAACCTTATTCTCATTACTACAATGCACTATCTGAAAAAATACTCTCTATACTGGTTACCCATTCACGAGCCTTCACAGGATCTAATCCACCATGGAACTTAGGTGGATTCATGGGAAAGAAATCCTAGAAACTAACACCTGCAGCTTTTAGTGGAACCAGTTGAGGGTGAAGACCACCATTCAACTATTGCATCATCTCCTGCATGAATTGGTTTTGTTGCTACTGCATCCCGTTGCACAAATTGAGGCCACTAAAACCTTCACTACCACTTGGTGGTTCTGAATCTGAATTCTGAGTTTTGGGCCTACCATGACCTCTGCGTCTGTCAGCCATGATCCTAAATGTCATACAAATTGAATTAAGTTAATCAGTCTCAATACTATAAATATGATATCAAGAACAATGATGACAATACATATATGAGGCAGAAAGAAATACTCATAATATTTCATGGCTAGGCCGAGGATTCGACCTGCTATATATGATACCAATTATAACACTCATATATAATACATGTCTAGAAATACATATTAAACAAAACTGTAATGTTGGTACTGAAATACATAAGTGCTTAGTGACAACATTTTACATATTACATGCCCCAAAAGAACTACAACTATGGCACAATATATACAAGGGTGCCCAAAATAAAACTAGGAACTAGATCATTATAAAATGATCTCAAAAGAGATATCTACACAGCGGAAAAAACCATCCAAAACATCGAACAAGAGAGGACATTAAGTTATCTTGTCCTTACCCCTCACCTGCTCATAACTACCTGAAAATAATTTAAAAATATGGGGTGAGATAATAATCCCATTGGTTTCTCTATCTTATTGGTCCACTCGGCTCTACAAGGTTCTATCAATGTCCTAACTCAAGTCACAAAAGGGAAAAAGACTTGAGTTCACAAACTTGCAATGTATGGAAACATGTCTCTTGAGTTCATCAACTCAAACAATCACTAATCAGAAACCAATTCAAGGTATCTTTTCCCCGCAATCCCTACGTCTAAGGTTATCGACACGGGTCACAGATCCCTATCTCATACATTGTAACATTGACATACGCATGGATTTTGGATTCTAAGGGAAAACATCCACCTTAAGAATTGTCACTTCATATAGGACTCCAAACCCATTTCAAGCTTTTTACCCGTATGGGACTCACCCCACATTGGGATCCACCGCCTTTGGGATTCAAACCAAGGTCATTTAAGTATTGGTGCGTACATCCCAATTCTTACTCTATATAAGCCTCACAACTTGAGACGACATAATCAAAGGGTTATATCAGACTACGTGAGTAGATAAAGTACTACGTGATTGTATTCGACAACCACAAGGCGATCACATTCACCTTAATATTCACAACAACATCACATATTCCATACAATGCCTAACATTCCTAGTTAAACAACTACTTGTCCATGGCACACACCTAGGTATCATTATGTACAAGCATTGTCATCTAAATCATTCATCATGCCCTAAATATCTTTCTAATTCATTCAATTAGTTTGATTCTAGGGTTTCTTCACCAATCCTTATGAATTTCCAATCATAATATCACATCCATACATCAATTAATTCACAACATATTCATCATGCTATCATATGTGAAATATAGTTGAAGTTGTTAGTATATTGCTACAGTACTTATTTAATTATGATATGTATTTTCTAAAATCGATGTTAACAATAGAATAATAACTTTTGTGATTATAATAAAATAATTTTGATATTAATAATTCTAAATTATTGTGGTGGCTGTTTATCAAACTTTCATATTGTTAAAATATATGGATAAGTCACTTAAAAAAAGCATCACTGTTTTTCAAGTATGGTTTATATAAAATTTGTATATTTGATTGATAATAGTGATTTTTATTGATTGAGATGTAAAGGATTATTATTTTGGTAAGAAAACAAATATTTGTAAAAGTAGATGAACTAATTTCATTGAAAGATTGTTTAAAACATACACATTGTAATTATTTTCTGTTTGTATTTGTTGAGACATTATCAATCAACCACTTTCAGATTGATAATTTATTATTACAATTTGTTCTATCGTTCAATCTCTTAGAATCATTATCAATCAATAGACTCGCATATTGTTACAACTTGTTCAATTATGTTGAGTCATTATTAATAAACGAATTCATATATTGATTATTTACTGTTACAACTTGTTTAATCATTTAACATATTGAATCATTATCAATCAACAAATTCAGATTGATAATTTGCTGTACAATTTGTTAAGTCTTGAGATTGATAATATACTATTACATTTATTGAGTTATTTAACATATTAAGGCATTATCAATCAACTTACTGCCATGTTTGAATTTGTTTAGAAGGTTTCTTAATGTTTTTTGTATTGGCTAGAGTACCTTGTATTCACTTAAATCTAATTTTACTTATAAATAAAGATTGATAATGATTTTAAGTAATTAAGGAATTTAAATTCGGCAATTTGAATCTTGCAATTTCTGTATTGTATACAATTATGAACTCATTAATAATTTAATTTGGATATATAAATAAATGAAATTTAAATTCTAAACATAATCTTTTCTTCATTTTGATCTTTCTTAATTTATTATTTGATTTACATCTTAAAAAATGTCTTAATTTAGTAATATGATGAAATGTATATGATGTTAAACTTTGTTTCTAAGCAATTTATTTTCTCAAGAGTTTCTAAGCAAATTATTAACATGAATGAGAAATTTAAAACTTATATAAAAATTCAAAAATATTAAATTTTGTAAATTTAAATACATTTGCAATTTCTATAATGAAAAGGATGATGGATATATTAATAATTAGATCATGAATGAAACTTATGAAATCGATAAATGAGAGATATGAAAATGATCCACATCTAATCACATTAACTATCTTAATCTTATTTTTACCAAAAAAAATAGAAAATACAATTCATCTTTCCAGTAATTATATTATTTGAATTATGACTTTTTTTCACTAATAATATTATTTTAAATATATTTAATAAATATTTGTTTCATCTCTACACACTTTATTAATATATTCTCAAAAATGTGACATGAAAAATATAATAATCTCATGTTTCAAATTTTGTAAAATTGTTTTCCGATAATTTTTTTTTCTTAGGAAATTTTTTATACTTATTTTTTTCATATTTATTCTCATGTCAAGTGGAAATCCAACATTCATGTTGAAATAAAGTTCAACTAACTACGACTGCTAAGGAACGAAGATTCGGGAAATACCGAGTTCGATTTCTAGCGTGAACAATGTTTGACCATACCTCGTATTTCCTAGACCGAACTCTGGATTACTAGGGACCCTTTTCCTGGAAACAAGAGGGTGAAAAGTAAAAAAAAAAATAGTCAACTGACTACAACTTCCTACTAATACTCACATTTATATTTATATTTATATTTATATTTTTATAATTTTTAAATTACATAAAATGTGTAAACTTTCCCGAAAAATTTTATTTTTGCCAAATACATAGGTATGAATATTATTCCTACATATAATAATCCTGAAATTATGATTCTAATGAATGTTATTTCATCACTTGAAACAAACCGACAATTTTTTTTTTATAAAATATGTTTATTTACTTTTTCTATTGGGGATATGTCAAAAATGTCCATGAGATTCACTTTCTATTGTTTAATAGCACTACAAAAGAGAAGAAGGAAAGTTTCGTAAGGATCCACACAGGCTAATCAAAATCGGACTTGGCATTGAATTGGAATAGACTTTGAGTTTAAGATTTAAAGGTCTAACCAAATTTGGATCGAGGAGTTGTCTATCCTATGGAGCTCTCTAGAGAAATGGGGCATCACCTCGCTCGGTAAGGGCTTCTTCGAGTTTTCGTTCTCTAACTTAGAAGATGTGAGGCGTGTTAGGTTTATACCTTCTTGGAACCTGAGCCCAGGCGTCTTAAAATTATTCCTATGGACAAGGGATTTTATCCCAACAATGTTAATAATACACCCGCTCAAGTGTGGGTGAGTATTTGCGGTCTTTCTCAAGAGTATTGACACCCCAATATACTTTTTGTTATAGTAAGCAGTATTGGAACGCCCATATGTATTGATTCTACATCTAATAGGCCTCCTATTGATAGATCATTTGGGAACTTTGTCATGGTGTTGGGGGATATTGAGCTGATGTATAAGAGATGAAATTCTAGTAGAAAGAGATGGTTATGCTTTCTTTGTAGAAGTTGAATATGAGAAAATGTCGGATATATGTCATTTTTGTAAATCTTTAGGTCATTATGGACTTAACTACAGAAGGAAAGCTTTTAGGGAGGAAAGAGACCCAGGAAAGAACACGGATCGTATTAATTTTAAGGCTTCAAATATGCAAAAATCGAATGAGATTGATAATCATGAAAAAGAATTACAAAAGAAGACTATGGTTGGAGAGTCTAATGGTGACGATAAAGACAATAAAAAGAAGATTAGTGACATTGCAGGCATTTATATTTTCACCTTAGTTGTTAATCCAAAAGCTATCGAGAAAGATATTGATATACTTAGTAGAAGAGTTGGAAGGAAGGAAAATAGTAGGAGAATAGAAGCAAAAATCTTAAGTTATGAAGACTCGGAATTCGTGGATGCCACATAACTCATTCCTTTTGATGACACAATTGAAGTTACAAAGAATGCTAATTTTCTCAAGAATTCTTGGGTGAACGTGGCTAATGAAACAAAAAATGCCTCTGAAGAAGAACCATCAAATATTGATCTGAATGATTTTCAACATGTTGTCTCCAAATCCAAAGGAAATAAAAAAAGAAGAAAGATAAATCTAAGGAATCCTTGAGTACTAGAATTAAAGCCAGTTCAAATAAGCCTTCCTTATGAAGTGCTTATTCTGGAATGTGAGGGGGCTAGCCAATTCCCCGACAAAATTAGCTCTAAAAGTATCCTATAATTTCACAAACCGGACCTTTGTATTATTGTTGAACCTTGGTTGAATCACCTTCGTTTCCCCGATATTTTTTGGGATATGCTTGATCTAAAGTTATTTGTTATCAATGATAGAAGCAATATAGATCTTAATATTTAGTACATTTGTAAAAAATCTTTAATTCCTCAAGTCCAAGTTACCATTGATCAGTTAGTGGTTTTCTTCATCCTTATTGAGAACATAAATGTATGTTTTGCTGCTGTGTATGCTTCCACTGGCTACATCAAAAGAAGAGGCCTTTGGAGCGATTTATCCAATGCTTTAACCAACAATAATGTCCCCTGGTGTTTAGTGGATGATTACAACTCGATTCTCGGGGCGCATGAGCACATAGTCAGTAGTTTACCTTGGAGTGCTCCCATGGATTATTTTAGGGCCTGGAAAGATAACAATAGATTTATTGATACCATGGTTAAAGGTCATAGTTTCACCTAGTACAATGGCAAGTTGGGTAGTGCATCTGTTGAGAGAAAGGTGGACAGAGCATTTTGTAACAATAGTTGGTTAGATTCTTATCAAACTATAGTCTGCACCACTTTACCTAGGTTGAGATCTAATCATCATCCCATCTTGGTTGAATCTTCTTTCACTCAATTAAGGGTCGTTTCGCAGTTCAAGTTCTTGGAGATATGGACTCTTCATGACACCTGCAAAGATTTTAATGTTGTTTCTTAGAAGAATAGTGTTGTTGGATGCCCCATATATGTTTTGAGCAAAAACCTTCAAAACCTAAAGAATAGTATTAAGCGTATGAATATAGACATTTTTGGTAATATTCATGATAAAGTGAGTCAATATATCCTATGGAGATTTAAAGATTCAAAGCTAAGTTATCTATCCTATGGAGCTCTCTAGAGAAAAGGGGCATCACTTTGCTCGGTAAGGGCTTCTTCGAGTTTTTCGTTCTCTAACTTAGAAGATGTGAGGTGTGTTAGGTTTATGCTTTCTTGGAACCTCAACCCAAGTGTCTTAAAATTATTCCTATGGACAAGGGATTTTATCCCAACAATGTTAATAATGCCTTCGCTCAAGTGTGGGTGAGGATTTATGGCCTTTCTCAAGAGTATTGGTATCCCAAAATAATTTTTGCAATAGTAAGCAGTATTGGAATGCCCATATGTATTTATTCTACATCTAATAGGCCTCCTATTGATAGATCGTTTGGGAACTTTGTCAGGGTGTTGATAGATATTGAGTTGATGAATGAGATAAGAGATAAAATTCTAGTAGAAAAAGTTGGTTATGCTTTCTTTGTAGAAATTGAATATGAGAAAATGCAGGATATATGTCATTTCTGTACAGCTTTAGGTCATTATGGACTTATTTCATTGATAGAGCCTACTTCTACTGATGATGCATTATCAGATAATGAGTGGATCATTGTTATGCAAGATGAACTAAATCAATTTCAGAGAAATGATGTGTGGGATATTGTTCCAAGACCATAGAAGAAAAACAGCATTGGGGCCAAGTGGATCTTCGGAAACAAGCTGGATTAACTTGGAGAAGTTGTTAGAAACAAAGCTAGACTTGAAGCTCAAGGCTACAGTCAGCAAGAGGGAATTGACTTCTTTGAAACCTTTGCTCATGTGTCAAGGTTAGAAGCCATAAGACTTCTTCTCTCTTATTCCATCAACCATGACATTATACTCCATCAGATGGACGTAAAAAGTTCTTCTCTAAACAAAGTTATTACTGAAGAAGTGTATGTCAAGCAACCTCCTGGATTTGAAGATCCAAACCATCCAGACTTTGTCTACAAGCTCAAGAAATCACTTTATGGTCTCGAACAAGCTCCAAGAGCATGGTATGAGAGACTGAGTAATTTCCTGCTTGAGAATGGTTTTGCTAAAGGCAAGGTTGATACTACATTATTTAGGAAAATCTAGAAGAAGAAATCTTGATTATTCAAAATTATGTTGATGAGATAATTCTTGGTTCTACTAATTCATCTCTTTGTCAAGAATTTTCAAAAAATAATGCAGACTGAATTTAAGATGAGCGTGATGGGAGAATTGAAATACTTCCTTGGAATTCAAATTAATCAAAAGGAAGAAGGTATATATATTCATCAGTCTAAGTATACAAGAGAGCTTTTGAAAAAGTTCAATCTAGATGAATGCAAAGTGTTGCGGTGAAAACCAGATAACAAATTATTAATTAATTTGCATCATTTTTCTTTTACAACCGACTTTGATTTATCCAAAGGAAAGGTTCAAGATCGTTAGAAAAACCTAAAGGGGGAGATCTAAGGTTCGGGGGTTGGTTATATTAAGGGAAGGTATTAGCACCCTTAATATCCGTAGTACTCTACAGGAACCTCTTGTTAAATGTTATCTAATGTTTGCTAAAGGTTCTATGCTAAAGGCTGAAAACCCTAGGGGTTAGTATCTAAGTATACTCGATAAAGCATCGCACTTTACGCCTACGTATCCTCGGGAATAGAATCAGAGTATGCGTAGTTCTACTTCTACTGAATGATTGACTGTGGTCAATATTCAGAGGGGAAATGAGTACAAGCTCATTGTAGAGTTTAGGAACTCTCTAAGTCTAGTTGAAATGGACCTATGTTATGTTTATTCAGTAGGGAAAGTGATAAATTCATTAGGATGAATATCACTAAGAGTTGGAGAACTCTTCCTAAAGCTAGTTATGGTTTCTATGGCTCTGATGAGGCCAAGAAACAAGTTTTCTTCCTAAGAGGTTACTTAGGTTAAGATGGGAGGTCATGACTTTAAGGGTCAACATGATTAACCTTCCTTTGGAATGTGGGGAAAAAAAAATAACAGTTACAAGATAAAGCATGGTAAGGATAAGTAATGATACAAGGTAAAGCATTGATATAAAAATAATACAAGCATAATAATGGCTTTATGCTTGAGTGATAAAAAGTGAGTGAAGGTGAAATAATAAAGTGTAAGTGTTACAAACAATACAAGCATAATAATAGCTTTATGCTTCACACATAAGATAAATGAAGATAATGAAAATAAGCATAAGACTAGCATTATGCTTAAATAAATAAAGGTAAGGTGAAGTAAAGTTAAGCATAAGATTTGCATTATGCTTCAAGACGATTAATGAAATAAAAGTCAAAGATAAATCAGTGACATGTAAATGAATGTCAAGATAAAATGGTCATACATGCAATTATTGGCCAAAGCATTGTAAGACATAATAAGAATAAATATTCAAAGTTAAATAATCATGGCTTAAATGTAAAACCCACAGTTTGAATCAAGCATGGACTTTGATATGTGCATGTATAGTGAAGAAGTGTTGGTATTATTCAATAACTTTCATGATGTATAAAATTTGAATTTTAATTAACCTAAATGAGATTTAAGTTAGCAAATTATTAAAATGTCTTTAGAACTTGAGTATTTGAAGTGAAAAAGAAATTTTAAAAGAAATAAATAATCCCCTTTTTTTTTTAAAAGTTTTAAAATGAGATGTGAAGTTTAATAATATATTAACTTAAATAAATATTTAAGAAAATAAATTACTAAATAAAATAAATGTTTTTGGAGTTTTTGAAAATAACTAGAATTTCTAAAAGATAAAATAAATTGTCTTTGAATCTTTAAAATAAACTTAAAATAAAGGGAAAATGATTTTGACTAAAAAGGAAGGGAAATGTCACATATAGGGTTTGAACCCACAACCTTTACCTGAATGCCCCAAAACTAGGACCAGCTGGGCTGCGCGTGCGTGGTAAACACAAAGTGCAAGCAATGAATAAAATAACAAGGCGAAAGGAAAATCAGAGAAAAAAACAAAAGGGTTGATCCGCAGGATCGAACCCAGGCGAGGCATGTGAAAGGCGAAGACGTGCTTAGTGTGTGACCGTTGGGACGGCGTGTACATCCAAACATAATACGACTTAATGAATATATAAACTAAACATGCGCGCATTTTCCAATTTTCCAACATGAGCCAAACACGCGCAGCATGCTTAAGAGTAAATCTCCAAACCAAACTATGAAAGATCCATATGAGCAAAATTCAAAACACTACCAACTCAAAGCCAAGACTGCTTCGCATGTGTACCAAATAACTGACATTAAAGTAAAGTAATGGAATATATAAGTTGAGCATGGCAGCGAACAAAACAAACATGCAGTACTCCTCAAGTTATGATGGTTATTAGAAACAACATGAAGCAAAAAAACATTAAGAGGGCCAGCATGTGAGCCGAGAGCAAAGACCCAAAGTGTTACAAAATATCAAAGTTCAAAACAAAATTCAACAATTCCAAACTTAAGACCAATTTCTAATCTTAAGCTGAAAAGAGCACAACAATAATGCATAAAGATATAGTCAACGCAGATCAGAATTCAAGGCAACTAGCAAAGTCATGGCATATCTTATGTTCAAATTTGTGGAACTATGGTAGTCACGCTTAACCTAGACCATAAAATAGCAACAAATTCTCAAATTTAAACAAATGATTCCAAACATCAAGCATAGCTATATGTATATCCAAATATCAAACTCAAAGACATGATTCAAAAAGAAAGATTCAGCCATGGACAGACTTGTATATGCAGATAAGGATGCCAAACATAACTTCTATAGCAGATCAGATCAGAAACAGATTTGACAAGGTATAGACTTTCAGAACAGAATAACATTTAAGTACACATTGGTTTGAACAAACTTGAACATGTAGTAGACAAGCACATAAAAAAAAAAACCTAAACTGAAATTACGTATACAGAACACAAATATGGTAATGATAATATCAAGCAGAAATATTGAGAATTTGATGGCTCATAAATCAGTTATAAATATAGATTGCATTATCTTAAAGCAATTAACATGGCATGAGGAGTCCTATGACAAGTTTACAGACTGAAGACTAATGCAGGTAAAGCAGTCATAACAAAATAAAGTTGTGCCCAAACATGTTCTGAAGTTAGAATAAGGTCATCCACTGAGTATGGTACAACCATTGTGTGCATATTATGGCCAAAATGTGTGATAAGTGTGTCAATACTTCCAAGTGAATTCACAAAACAGGTTTTAGTTTAGAAACCTCATTAATAAGTTAGCGAGGCATGTGGCAAACAAAGTGCGCAAGCAGATTCACATGAGTGCGTGGAAGGGTGTGATCGTGTTAGTTCCTCAAAACAAGTTTTACAAACCAAATTCACTCTAAAAAACTTCAATCAAATAGGTTAGCAATAAAAACAGTCGTGTAATCTCATCAAAACAAAGAGATCAAATACACCAAATTATCATGCCGAGCAAACTTATAAGGATAACCGTACATTTCAGTTTTTAGATAATGCACAAAAGGAGACGTATATTTATGACACCTATTTTTGACCTAAAAAAAATCAGGGCACTTGTCAATGTTAGAAACCACAGGGTACAACGAAGAAAGATAAATCAGGGTAAGATTCAACAGTTACCAAATCTTTAGTCTTTTCTAAAAAATCATTTAATCAAATCATGATTCCTACATATGTTGGAAGGTTCAATACATCTGAGCATGAACAAAATAAAGTAATGCTAACATTCCTCAATCATCATGATAAGGTCAGCAGGGTTACCTTCTACATAAAACAACTTTATGAACTAAAGAATAAAATGATAACTTCAAGTCATAGTAACATCTACACTTCTAAAGAACAAAAAGTAGCAGCCTTGTAAGATTGACATAAGAAAAACGTATGCACAATCACGTCAAGGAATAACAACATCCATTTTATCTATTTAAACCATGAGCACATAAACATCACAGGGAGTATACATAAGTAGAATATACATGTAAAGAGCAGTAAAATGAGCATGACCACAATGATGTTAAATGAACATGGTTAAAAAGAATGAGAAGAAAGTGATACCAAATGAAGCCTTGTCTATGACTTTCAAGTGTGCTGACCACTTCTCCTTCCACAACAACTCCAAAATCACCTTCCACTCGGCTTGCTCGAGACTTAGAAGTCTTTAGAAAATATTTGAGTGTTTTTGTGAATGGTTCTTGATGAATTGCATTGAACCTCCATTCTTCATTTATAGGCAAGGGACTGGGTCAAGGTTATGGGCCGGGTCAATCTTCAAACACTTGCTGGGTAAAGTGATGGGTAGGATTTTGAAATTTGAATTTAACCGTTGGACCTTGGGAGGCAAACGCTCCACCTACTGGTGAAATGCAGACGTTGCAGGGGTTGAATGCATCAAAATGGCATTGTTTCTTTGGGGTTCCCTCTGTTGCGAATGAGACAACTGCGGAACGGGAAAGATGAAAGGGACAACATGCTGCGTGCTACAGATTGTGCAGAAGAATGATGAGAAAGGAAAATTCATAATCCCCTTTGTTTGAGTGAACTGCTATGGAGCTTGAAGAGGAAATGTTAGGGTAAAATGAGATTGGGATTGTGGCGCCAAACTATGTGATGAGTTGAAATTGAAATGAGCTTGCAACAGATTTGAGGTAAAAATTGAAATTGTCTTCCTCTGCACCACAAGAACACGAACGAACAAGGAGGAAGAAAGAGCTTCCAAAGCATGTGTCACTTCTCAATTGGTCCTCACTTTCCGTTGAAAAGTCAAAACAAAATGAAGCAATCTGATTGGCCAGTGGTATTACTCATTCTCCAATCAAAAATCTTCATAAATCCAAAATAAGACCACACGTATAGTTTTTTTTTAATTAACTTAAATAACAACTAACATACCACAATTAAAATTTAAGCATATGTTATATATTTTTAAAAGAAACTAATGATAATTAAATTAATTGCACAATGAAATCTAGCTCAAATTCAATTTAATAAATTATCTTAAAATTAAAATTAAGGTAATTTGAATAGACTTAATCAAAATAATAAAAAGGTAATTAAATAAAACAAATTAAACTAAAAATTATCATCAACTAAATTACCTAATTAAGCTGCTAATCAATTAAAAAGAACACAAGAGCATGTTAAAGTTAAATCAAGATAGGATAAATAAAACAAAATGCTAAATAAATCAAGGCAAAAATAGATAAAGAGAAATTTAAGATAAACAGAGAAAAATAAAATCACATAGCATCTAGCAAAAAGATGAGGGTAAAATTTGGGGTGCAACAGTTGCCCCTATTTAAATATCTTCGCCTGATGACATGAGAGATGAAAATCCTTATGTAATCAACAGTGTAAGATATTTAAATACAGATAACCGAAAATTTTACCCTAGATGCACACATATGCAATGCAGCAAACACGATGCCAAGAAGATGCAAACAAAGCAGACACAACGAGACGCCAAGGGGTAAACAGGAAGCAAAAGGACCAGAGAGCTTCACTGGGGAAGGAAACGAGAGGTTAGCATCCATGAGAAACAACCTACTGGGGATACAAGCCAACCAACGAGAAGGACTCAACGGGGAGACCGGGGAAAGAAACGAGGAGATAGACTACTAGGAAGACAAAACCCACGCTCTTCCTGGGTATGAAATCAGGAAGAAGATCTGATCATCAGTTAAATAAAACGGTCATTCAATAATGGCTTTGAATGAAAGGTTTGAATGAAGAGTTCAAATTATAATATCTGATAATGGATTTAGATGAACTGGATAAAGAGACCTGATTTGAGAATCATCAGAAAGAGAGACCCATCTGGAAAGGCATCAGATGGTAAAGAATCAGATACCCAAGACTTGCTTTGGATAGAAGGTACAAATTACAATGTCTAATAATGGCTTTAGATAGATGTGAACAAGGCTACATTCAATATTGGCTTTGAATGCAGAGAAAATAATCATTCAATAATGGCTTTGAATGAAAGTGAATATATCCCCATACCTAATAATAGCTTTAGATAAGAGTGGATAAAACTCCATTCAATAATAGCTTTGAATGAAATGTAAAGGTCACAATATCTAATAATGGTTTTAGATAAGGTGATCAGAGAGAGAGCCAAGATCGTTACCAGTCATTCAATAATGGCTTTGAATGAGAAGTAAAATCACAATATCTAATAATGGCTTTAGATGAATGTGAGCAAGACTACACTCAATAATGGCTTTGAATGCAGAGAAAACAATCATTCAATAATGGCTTTGAATGAAAGTGAAAAAATATCACCATACCTAATAATAGCTTTAGGTAAGAGTGGATAAAGATTACATTCAATAATGGCTTTGAATGCGAGGGGTCCGATCATCCAATAATAGCTTTGGATGAAAGTGAATGAAATCCTCATATCTAATAATGGCTTTAGATAAAAGCGAACATAGACTCGATCTGAAAAATATCAGAAAGAGAGATACACCTGGAAAAGCAATCAGATGGAAAGAATCAATTATCCAATAATAGCTTTGAACAAAAGGTACGAATCACGATATCCAATAATAGCTTTAGATAAGGTGATGAGTTAAAGAAGTCAGTCATCCAATAATGGCTTTAGATGGAGGTAGTCACAATGTCTAATAATGGCTTTAGACAAGGATGTAACTCATAATATCATTAGAAGAGAATGAGATAAGAGAGTAATCCAAGAAAGCTTTGGACATAAAACGTGAACTTTCGGGTATGGCACTGAAAGTAAAGGCAAAGATCTAGGAATGTACTGAGGATGAATATATAAGCCCGGGAATAACACCGGTATGAAACAACAACATTCAGGAATGGCACTGGATGGGAGGATATATAACATTTTGTAAGGTAAGACGTGGATAACGACGAAAACTTGAGAGAAAATATAAATGAGGATGAAGCACTCACGATAGATATATAAATATGCACAGCTTGACTCTCGGTAGGAAGACAAGACTGGAAAACTGATTCCTCAACACGGAGAACATTATCACACTAGTAAGTTGTATCAAGTTGATAGTACTTGTATAAATGATGAATAGTTATTTGGGTAAACTGCCCCAGATTAGCTGAACGTTGTAGATGAAACTGATAATTGCTTCAGCTTGATTGATCCTGGTAATGATTGTTTCATGGTGCCCTTAGAAAGCTTGCCCCGGTCTGAGTCTTGAAAGATAATTCTACTATACACTGGGAAGGCTTGCCCTTGATTAAATCACTGACCAAGTTTCTTTAGTGTTTGAAAAATTCCTTGAGAGGAAAGCCAGTTTGCAAACAAAAGTTCTTGTAAAAACATGGTAAATGAAAAGCTTATGCAACTTTTGAAATCAAAATCATTTTTTGAAAAATGTAGAACGAATGAATTCACTGGTCTGAACACGGTCGTTCAAGACATTAAAGTGAAAGGTTTAAGCAAGATAAATGATTTGCAAAGATCCTTGGGAGTCAGGTTACACAACCTTGCTGTAATATGCTTCCAAAGTAACCTTATCTCAATCAGGTCTTTTGAAGGGTTGTAATGAGATTCGATTTCTGGTTTATGAAGCAGAAAAAGTATAGGCTCAAAGTTTTATTGGTGCCCACCCCAGAATTTATGATGAATTGCAATCATAGTCTTAGTTGAAATTGAGAAGTACCCTGCCCCAGTATTGAGATTTTGAGGGTATTTTGTGATGAAAGAAAGGTTCCTACTTCTAGGTTCGAAGTGTTTGGGAATTGAAACAATGCCTTATATCACTGGCAAGGTTTAGTTGAAAGCATATCACAGCAATTATGTATATGAGGTAATCATCATTCTCCAATCTTTGCAGAATAAAGCGGCAAAGAAAATATATATTTGAAAGTATTTAGAGTAAATAGCAATTGAATTGAATCAAAAAGTTGTAAAAATGCTCATTTCATTGAATTTGAAAGTACAGACATAGTTGAAGGCAAACAGCTATAAAGAAAAATGCAAACAACAAGAAACAAAGGCCTAGTGACTAATCAGAAACAAAGATGAGCTGTCCTGTCTGAAACACTGGCTTTTAGGAGCATAATCTGTTGAAGTCGACTGAAGCTTTACTTGGCGTGCCCGGGCAGAGGGTTACTCTGGACATTGGGATTATCCTTAAACGAGAGGATTTTGCTTCTCACCAACTCTTGTACTCTAGCCTTCAGTGCATAACAATTTTCCAAATCGTGACCTGCACCACCTTGATGGTATTCACAATGGAGATCAGCCCTATAGCCGGCTGGAAGAGGATTTGGAGGAGGAGGCAAAGGTCTTGTGGTAATCAACCCTTTCTTCACCATGCCAGGATAAAGTTCGGTGTAAGTCATGGGAATGGGATCAAATTGACCCCTATTACGGTATTGGTTCTGTCCTGCAGGTGGACGTTGGGTAGCTGGAGCTTGTCGTGGAGCGGTAACCACAGGGGTAATAGCAGCAATAGTAGGGTAAGTATTATATCGAGGTCGGGGACGAGGCCTTTTCACTTCAAACATCACAGCGTTGGCTTGATCCTCTTTCCTCTTATGGAAGTTCCCAAAGGGTTTTTTCACAGCATTTGAGGGTTCAGCGGCTCTGGATACCTTTCCTTTCTTGAGGCCTTCCTCGAGTCTTTGGCCAATAGTAACTAGATCAGTGAAGTTGGATGAAACACTTCCAATCATCTTCTCCCAATAAAATGGAGTCAATGTATCCATAAATAAACCAGTTAATTCTTTTTCGCCTAAAGGAGGTTCAACTTGAGAAGCGAGCTCTCTCCAACGCTGAGCATATTCTTTGAAAGATTCCTTATCCTTCTGAGACATGTTCTGAAGTTGACGGCGATCAGGAGCCATGTCCAAGTTATACTTGTATTGCTTCATGAAAGCATTAATAAGATCTTGAAAGCAGCGGATGGAATTTTGTTCAAGATTCATGTACCATTTGAGTGAAGCTCCGCTCAAACTATCTTGAAAGTAATTGATAAGCAGCTTTTGATTATCAGCATAAGCGGTCATTCTTCGAAGATACATGACCAAGTGAGCCCTTGGACAAGAATGCCCCTGGTACTTCACAAATTCTGGTAATTTGAACTTTGCAGGCATAACAAGGTTAGATACCAAGCATAAATTGTCAGCATCCAAGTTGAAGAAATCATTACCCTCGATGGCCTTGAGTCTTTTGTCCAAGGTTTGGAAACGCTCATGGACGACTTCAGGTTCAACAAAATATTCAGGCTCTTCACCCTGAGCACTGGTAGCATTATACTCATAGCGGGGATTCTCAAAAGAAGCTCGAATGGGTTGTGGAGTGGCATGGACCACAGGTCTGGTCTCGGCGAAAACAGGAGCTTGAAAAACAGGCATAGTAGTCTGACCGACCATAGCAGTAGATGCAAGAGGCGGAGAATAGTTGTGAGGTAAACCAAACTCGGGCCAAGTTGATGGTGGTAGCTGAACGGGTGGAGGATCAGCACTTGAAACTTCCTGGATGATAGTCCTTTGGGGAGGCTCTCCCCTAGCAATCAAAACTTGGAGCATCTCAGTGAGTTTAGTCATGCTTGACTTAAGTTCATCGATCTCCATTCGAACCTCAACATTGTGTATCTCTTGCTCTGACATCCTTCGTCTGTAGTTAGCTCTAGTCCAGTATCGGTGTCGAGGAATCAGCTTGACGACTCACAGGTAATCTCTAGAAGATAGAGATAACGGGAAATGAAGAACTAGGCAAACAGACACATGCAATGAAACATGCAAACATGCACATGACATGCAAAATGCAAACAGGATGTAAAACACATGTAGCAGGATCAAGGGTTCGAGATCACAGTATGGAGTCTGGTTTACCCCTCCCAAAAGGTGTGTACTATGGTTTTCACCTGCCGAACAAGGTTCTAACAAGTTCCTAGAGTCTACAATCCATCTTTCAGATTTTAAGGATTTCCCAGATGACTTGGTAATCGATAAAATTCTCAAGAGGATCTCGTCTGAGTGTAGTATCGCGTGACAACCAATTCAGAAATAGACTCCATCATGGTCTCCGCACTACATCTAAAAGGCTTAAGTGGGGTTTGGTAACTACGGTTCTCAATATCCCGGGCACCCAGGTCGAGAGTAGCAAGCTTTCACGAACGAATTCGTTCAACATAGCTAGACTCGAGAGGGCCTCAACTGAGTGATGGTGTTTATCAATTCGACCTTTCAGGATTCGACTCCCTCAAAGCTTCCTTGAATACCATCGATCTATAATAAGTGTACACTCAAATTCGGGTATAGGATTTATCTCACTAAAAGATATCAACCCAAATCAAACAGGATAAGCAAAACATAAAACAGATATACAAGCATATAGGCAATCATACAAGCAATCATGAATAACGTAAAACAAGATAGGCTTAACCCTCTTAGGAAAGGACCAGCAATAGGTCTTACTTTCCTTTAAGCAATCCCCAGTGAAGTCGCCATTTCTGTTGCGGTGAAAATCGGATAACAAATTATTAATTAATTTGCATCATTTTTCTTTTACAACCGACTTTGATTTATCCAAAGGAAAGGTTCAAGATCGTTAGAAAAACCTAAAGGGGGAGATCTAAGGTTCGGGGGTTGGTTATATTAAGGGAAGGTATTAGCACCCTTAATATCTGTAGTACTCTACAGGAACCTCTTGTTAAATGTTATCAAATGTTTGCTAAAGGTTCTATGCTAAAGGCTGAAAACCCTAGGGGTTAGTATCTAAGTATACTCGATAAAGCATCGCACTTTACGCCTACGTATCCTCAGGAATAGAATCAGAGTATGCGTAGTTCTACTTCTACTGAATGATTGACTGTGGTCAATATTCAGAGGGGAAATGAGTACAAGCTCATTGTAGAGTTTAGGAACTCTCTAAGTCTAGTTGAAATGGACCTATGTTATGTTTATTCAGTAGGGAAAGTGATAAATTCATTAGGATGAATATCACTAAGAGTTGGAGAACTCTTCCTAAAGCTAGTTATGGTTTCTATGGCTCTGATGAGGCCAAGAAACAAGTTTTCTTCCTAAGAGGTTACTTAGGTTAAGATGGGAGGTCATGACTTTAAGGGTCAACATGATTAACCTTCCTTTGGAATGTGGGGGAAAAAAAAATAAAAATACCAGTTACAAGATAAAGCATGGTAAGGATAAGTAATGATACAAGGTAAAGCATTGATATAAAAATAATACAAGCATAATAATGGCTTTATGCTTGAGTGATAAAAAGTGAGTGAAGGTGAAATAATAAAGTGTAAGTGTTACAAACAATACAAGCATAATAATAGCTTTATGCTTCACACATAAGATAAATGAAGATAATGAAAATAATCATAAGACTAGCATTATGCTTAAATAAATAAAGGTAAGGTGAAGTAAAGTTAAGCATAAGATTTGCATTATGCTTCAAGACGAATAATGAAATAAAAGTCAAAGATAAATCAGTGACATGTAAATGAATGTCAAGATAAAATGGTCATACATGCAATTATTGGCCAAAGCATTGTAAGACATAATAAGAATAAATATTCAAAGTTAAATAATCATGGCTTAAATGTAAAACCCACAGTTTGAATCAAGCATGGACTTTGATATGTGCATGTATAGTGAAGAAGTGTTGGTATTATTCAATAACTTTCATGATGTATAAAATTTGAATTTTAATTAACCTAAATGAGATTTAAGTTAGCAAATTATTAAAATGTCTTTAGAACTTGAGTATTTGAAGTGAAAAAGAAATTTTAAAAGAAATAAATAATCCCCCTTTTTTTTTAAAGTTTTAAAATGAGATGTGAAGTTTAATAATATATTAAATTAAATAAATATTTAAGAAAATAAATTACTAAATAAAATAAATGTTTTTGGAGTTTTTGAAAATAACTAGAATTTCTAAAAGATAAAATAAATTGTCTTTGAATCTTTAAAATAAACTTAAAATAAAGGGAAAATGATTTTGACTAAAAAGGAAGGGAAATGTCACATATAGGGTTTGAACCCACAACCTTTACCTGAATGCCCCAAAACTAGGACCAGCTGGGCTGCGCGTGCGTGGTAAACACAAAGTGCAAGCAATGAATAAAATAACAAGGCGAAAGGAAAATCAGAGAAAAAAACAAAAGGGTTGATCCGCAGGATCGAACCCAGGCGAGGCATGTGAAAGGCGAAGACGTGCTTAGTGTGTGACCGTTGGGACGGCGTGTACATCCAAACATAATACGACTTGATGAATATATAAACTAAACATGCGCGCATTTTCCAATTTTCCAACATGAGCCAAACACGCGCAGCATGCTTAAGAGTAAATCTCCAAACCAAACTATGAAAGATCCATATGAGCAAAATTCAAAACACTACCAACTCAAAGCCAAGACTGCTTCGCATGTGTACCAAATAACTGACATTAAAGTAAAGTAATGGAATATATAAGTTGAGCATGGCAGCGAACAAAACAAACATGCAGTACTCCTTAAGTTATGATGGTTATTAGAAACAACATGAAGCAAAAAAACATTAAGAGGGCCAGCATGTGAGCTGAGAGCAAAGACCCAAAGTGTTACAAAATATCAAAGTTCAAAACAAAATTCAACAATTCCAAACTTAAGACCAATTTCTAATCTTAAGCTGAAAAGAGCACAACAACAATGCATAAAGATATAGTCAACGCAGATCAGAATTCAAGGCAACTAGCAAAGTCATGGCATATCTTATGTTCAAATTTGTGGAACTATGGTAGTCACGCTTAACCTAGACCATAAAATAGCAACAAATTCTCAAATTTGAACAAATGATTCCAAACATCAAGCATAGCTATATGTATATCCAAATATCAAACTCAAAGACATGATTCAAAAAGAAAGATTCAGCCATGGACAGACTTGTATATGCAGATAAGGATGCCAAACATAACTTCTATAGCAGATCAGATCAGAAACAGATTTGACAAGGTATAGACTTTCAGAACAGAATAACATTTAAGTACACATTGGTTTGAACAAACTTGAACATGTAGTAGACAAGCACATAAAAAAAAAAACCTAAACTGAAATTACGTATACAAAACACAAGTATGGTAATGATAATATCAAGCAGAAATATTGAGAATTTGATGGCTCATAAATCAGTTATAAATATAGATTGCATTATCTTAAAGCAATTAACATGGCATGAGGAGTCCTATGACAAGTTTACAGACTGAAGACTAATGCAGGTAAAGCAGTCATAACAAAATAAAGTTGTGCCCAAACATGTTCTGAAGTTAGAATAAGGTCATCCACTGAGTATGGTACAACCATTGTGTGCATATTATGGCCAAAATGTGTGATAAGTGTGTCAATACTTCCAAGTGAATTCACAAAACAGGTTTTAGTTTAGAAACCTCATTAATAAGTTAGCGAGGCATGTGGCAAACAAAGTGCGCAAGCAGATTCACATGAGTGTGTGGAAGGGTGTGATCGTGTTAGTTCCCCAAAACAAGTTTTACAAACCAAATTCACTCTAAAAAACTTCAATCAAATAGGTTAGCAATAAAAACAGTCGTGTAATCTCATCAAAACAAAGAGATCAAATACACCAAATTATCATGCCGAGCAAACTTATAAGGATAACCATACATTTCAGTTTTTAGATAATGCACAAAAGGAGACGTATATTTATGACACCTATTTTTGACCTAAAAAAAAATCAGGGCACTTGTCAATGTTAGAAACCACAGGGTGCAACGAAGAAAGATAAATCAGGGTAAGATTCAACAGTTACCAAATCTTTAGTCTTTTCTGAAAAATCATTTAATCAAATCATGATTCCTACATATGTTGGAAGGTTCAATACATCTGAGCATGAACAAAATAAAGTAATGCTAACATTCCTCAATCATCATGATAAGGTCAGCAGGGTTACCTTCTACATAAAACAACTTTATGAACTAAAGAACAAAATGATAACTTCAAGTCATAGTAACGTCTACACTTCTAAAGAACAAAAAGTAGCAGCCTTGTAAGATTGGCATAAGAAAAACGTATGCACAATCACGTCAAGGAATAACAACATCCATTTTATCTATTTAAACCATGAGCACATAAACATCACAGGGAGTATACATAAGTAGAATATACATGTAAAGAGCAGTAAAATGAGCATGACCACAATGATGTTAAATGAACATGGTTAAAAAGAATGAGAAGAAAGTGATACCAAATGAAGCCTTGTCTATGACTTTCAAGTGTGCTGACCACTTCTCCTTCCACAACAACTCCAAAATCACCTTCCACTCGGCTTGCTCGAGACTTAGAAGTCTTTAGAAAATATTTGAGTGTTTTTGTGAATGGTTCTTGATGAATTGCATTGAACCTCCATTCTTCATTTATAGGCAAGGGACTGGGTCAAGGTTATGGGCCGGGTCAATCTTCAAACACTTGCTGGGCAAAGTGATGGGTAGGATTTTGAAATTTGAATTTAACCGTTGGACCTTGGGAGGCAAACGCTCCACCTACTGGTGAAATGCAGACGTTGTAGGGGTTGAATGCATCAAAATGGCATTGTTTCTTTGGGGTTCCCTCTGTTGCGAATGAGACAACCGCGGAACGGGAAAGATGAAAGGGACAACATGCTGCGTGCTACAGATTGTGCAGAAGAATGATGAGAAAGGAAAATTCATAATCCCCTTTGTTTGAGTGAACTGCTATGGAGCTTGAAGAGGAAATGTTATGGTAAAATGAGATTGGGATTGTGGCGCCAAACTATGTGATGAGTTGAAATTGAAATGAGCTTGCAACAGATTTGAGGTAAAACTTGAAATTGTCTTCCTCTGCACCACAAGAACACGAACGAACAAGGAGGAAGAAAGAGCTTCCAAAGCATGTGTCACTTCTCAATTGGTCCTCACTTTCCGTTGAAAAGTCAAAACAAAATGAAGCAATCTGATTGGCCAGTGGTATTACTCATTCTCCAATAAAAAATCTTCATAAATCCAAAATAAGACCACACGTATAGTTTTTTTTAATTAACTTAAATAACAACTAACATACCACAATTAAAATTTAAGCATATGTTATATATTTTTAAAAGAAACTAATGATAATTAAATTAATTGCACAATGAAATCTAGCTCAAATTCAATTTAATAAATTATCTTAAAATTAAAATTAAGGTAATTTGAATAGACTTAATCAAAATAATAAAAAGGTAATTAAATCAAACAAATTAAACTAAAAATTATCATCAACTAAATTACCTAATTAAGCTGCTAATCAAATAAAAAGAACACAAGAGCATGTTAAAGTTAAATCAAGATAGGATAAATAAAACAAAATGCTAAATAAATCAAGGCAAAAATAGATAAAGAGAAATTTAAGATAAACAGAGAAAAATAAAATCACATAGCATCTAGCAAAAAGATGAGGGTAAAATTTGGGGTGCAACACAAAGTCATGTCAACTCCTATTAATCCAACCTGCAACTTGAATGATGAAGAATGCAGTGCTAAAGTGGATCCAACTAAATATCAATGTATGATAGGTTCCTTACTCTATCTCACTGCTTCCAGACCAGATATTCTATTCAATGTATGCTTGTGTGCAAGATTCCAATCAGATTCTAGAGAGACTCATTTAACTATTGTTAAGAGGATCTTTAGGTATCTGAAAGGAACAACAAATCTTGGACTTCTTTATAAGAAATCCTTAGATTATAAGCTAGTTGGATTTTGTGATGCTGACTATGTCCTAGATAGAATTGAAAGGAAATTCACTAGTGGAAATTGTCAATTCTTAGGTGAAAACCTTATCTCTTAGGGTAGTAAAAGATAAGCAACTATTGCTCTGTCTACAGCAGAAGCAGAATACATTTCAGCTGCTAACTGTTGCACTCAACTGTTGTGGATGAAATATCAACTTGAAGATTATCATATTTTTGGAAATAATATTCATATCCTTTGTAACAACAATGTTGCTATCTGTCTAACACAGAATCCGATTCAACACTCTAGAACTAAGCATATTGAAATCAAACACCATTTTATAAGAGACTATGTTCAAAAGGGCGCAATAGATATTCAGTTTATTGATTATGAACATCAATGGGCTGATATATTTACAAAACCCTTAACTATTGCCAAATTTGATTTTATTAAGAAAGATCTGAACATGGTATTTGTCAATGAATAATGCTTATCTTCTGAATGGAGTAATAGAGGAATCTTTGGACTCTGATAACACCCAGTTGAATTCTTAAAATTTGAATTTTCTTTAAGAATGGTCTATAAGCCTTGATTATGGTGTATGGGATCTCTGTCACCCTTGATTGCTTTGTTTAAGCAGAAAGTAATTAGTTTAATTCCTTGCTGGCATACCCCAAATTTTAACCACAAGATTTCCCATTATTGTGAAAATCATCACCACAATATGGATGTACCATCATACCTCATCAATCTTCTCAAGTATTGTTGAGCACTCACCTTAACCGAGAATTAGGGTTTTGAGCCCTCTTAGAGTACTCAGACAAAGGATCAATCAAGAATGGACATGATCCTCAACTTGTCTATCCTCTCAAACACCCATAAAATATCAAGAGGTCTCCCACATCAAGAATCAAGTACAAGGTTGCAACATTCCAAGTTGATTAAGCCTCAAGATCGCCAGTGTCACCAAATTAGGGTTTTGGTCGACGAAGGCCTCCAGATGAAAATTTTCATCTGAGCATGAGTCAATACTTCAAAAACATGAGTCAAGAAGCTCAAAGGGACCTCATAGACCCAATCATAGAGTCAAAATAGCCCCAAGGGATGCATTCATAAAATATCAGGAATTAGGGTTTCTTGACCTAATTCACCCCTAAGTTGACTTTTGGAGCAAGACATGAGCCAAGACCTCAAGAAGTGTATTGAAGACCTCTAATACATCATATTGATCCATTCACAAGGTTGTATTGATTCAAAGAACTTGGTTCGCAAGCAATGCAAGGATTCAAATTCATCTGGGCCAATTAGGGCTTCTTGATGAAAAGTATACTGTATCTTTGACTTTTGACCAAGACATGTTCCCAAACCTTGGGACATGATTCAAGACACCCTAAAACACCTATGTAATCCATCCACTAGGTTTGAATTAGGTCAAAGACTTGATTGTATAAAGGATCACACAGTTTGAAATTCATTTGACAAAAAGTCAACAGTGCCTAAAAACCAAGTTTGACTTTTTGAATTTCTTGACAATAAAGGCTTCCCTAAGTCAAAAACAATGTTAATTAATGGTTTGGATCATCATCCATCAGGAAAAATCAAGAAAAGTAAGGTTACTTGAAAAAGGGGCAACCTTGAAAAACTTGAAATTTTCTAAGTTATGGAAGAAAAGTGATTTGGTACCAACTTTGCAAGGTCATAACTCCTAAACCACAAAGCCATTTGCTTCCATCCAAAGCTCAAATGAAAGCTCTCATTACATAATTCAAAATTGTCAACTACAAGAGATTCCAAATCCTCATGGATTTTGAGTTATAGATTGATCAAAATCACAAAAACATGAAAATGGCCACTTTTTCCAACACTTAGTGAAAATTTTGGACAGAATCTGTCTTGGTATTTCATCAACTTTAGGGCAATTTTTTTATTATGATCAAGTTAAACAAAGACCAATGTTGGACATCAAAGTTGAGGTATGTCATTGGGGCTTTCCAAAAAGTACAAGAACTCAATCTAACTCCTCTTGAGTAGGGGGTTACAAGCCTTGAAACATGGCCTAAAAACCTGATTTTTCAAGACAACATTGTAGCGAGCGATTTTGGACGCGGTTCTTAAGCGCTGGTCGCTCTCTGCGGTTTGATCTTTGACTACAGGTCGATTCATTTTTTATCCTATTGTGAGCTGAATAAGGAAGGGAAATAGATGTCTCCAATTAACCCTGCTTGCATACTGAGTTTAAACAGCGGTCTGTTAGGTTACGGATGCTATCAACGTGGGGGGGGCTTTGTACTGGTTATTTGTATTTTCGCCAATACGGTTCTCTTTCTTTTTATCTAGGCAGAAGGTTTCTGGCGGGGAACAAGGATTAGGATGTTAGGACTGATGCTTTTGAAATACTGCTTTTAATTGATGGAGATATGGGATTTGGGTTTTTTATTGATTGCGCTCGCTAAGATTTTTTCTTTCGATCTTATGCCTACGCATTCCCGTTTACCGAAACAGGGAAATCAGAGCGTTCGTAGTTCCTCCTATTCTATGGGAGGAAATGGGTGTTTTTGGTGTCTTGTTTAAAGCCCAAGACGTGAAGTGAAAGGTGGTTTGTATCTTGTTTAAAGCCCAAGATGTGAAGCTGAAAGGTCTATTTGTGTCTTGTTTAAAGCCCAAGACGTGAAGCTGAAAGACCTCGGTTTTAGAGAGATTTTGTCATCTCTAAAGAGGGGGAAGGAGAATTACTTTAACTGGGATACGCGGATCCGAGCAATGCCATAATTTCCGAAGAAAGGGTTTTAACCTGAAGGAGAAGACTTTAACTCAGTGTAGAGCAATGCCATCTTTCCTTAGGAATTTCTCATGCTAAAAGAGGGACAGTGGCATGGATGTAGATGATCCAGAGGCTTGCCGCTTACAGCGATTAGTTGGGGGAAAGAGTTGTTGATGTTTGTGTACTGTGAACGAGGCACAGCTTTGATGCTAAAAGGTTAATTGGTTCAACCAGTGGTTTTCTTATACAAAGCCTAAGAGGAGGCTAATTTCCGCTAGGAAAATCATTATACAAAGCCTAAGAGGAGGCTATTTTGTGTCCCGTACAAAGCCCGAGAGAGAGGCTAAAAGTTTTTGACCCGACGATAGAGTCTTTGTGTCTCGTACGAAGCCCGAGATAGAGGCTATTGTTTATTTGACTCTACGAGGGAGTCTTTGTGTCTCGTACGAAGCCCGAGATAGAGGCTAAAAGTTTGACTCAACAAGAGAGTCTTTGATACTCAACAAGAGAGTGTTTTTGTATCTCGTACGAAGCCCGAGATGGAGGCTAAAGGTTTGTTTCAGTTGAGTGACAGATCCAATATACTGATTTTAAAAGAGAAAATAAGTTCTTATATGAGCAACACTGTACTCAGGGATTTGATTTGAGGATCAGGGATATTTCCTTCTCTTTGAGCAAACGGGAAATCCAAAAGGTATTGAGACTGTCCGAGTCTGCGGGTTTCCTTCCTATTTAACGAAGGGGTCACTTGAGAATGTCTTTGAGACTCAAGGGAAGTTAGACTGTCCAAGTCTAGAGTTTTTTTCTTTTGTACTATGCTTTGAGAAACAGTAGTAGACTCTATGAAAGGACTGTTCTATGAGGATGACTAGGTTCTGTTCCTATACCTCTAGGAGGTCGTCGGGACAATTTGTACGAAGCCCAAGAGGAGGCTGGAAACTTTTAAGAAGCCGACGGGTCCTTGTACGAAGCCCAAGAAGAGGCTATCATTCCCGAAGGAAGAGATCATTATACGAAGCCTAAGAGGAGGCTGTGAATACTTCTAAGAAGCCGTAGTGTCCTTGAATAATGCCCAAGAGGAGGCCGATGCTTTTAAGAAGCCCGTGGGTCTATCATCTCCTTTCCATTAGGAGAGATAACTCTTTTAAAGATAAAAACCACTGGTAAATGTGGGAGGTTTACTATCCAGCGACTTTTAGCTTTTGAAGAGGGTTCCTTAGTTAAGGTCCAAGATTATGACCGTAGTGGGTACCCAAACCCCGAGACATTCAAGGAAAGCTATCCACAAGGAATAGATCAAGTCAGGAAAGTTCGAGAATTTGGAAGAAACTCAAAGATGCCATTCACGGAGAATACATTCATCTTGGGGAGTAGAGCTTCTTGACGATTCCTAAGGAGGACAACCAAAGAGAAGACTGTATCTGGTGCTCCTATTGGGGATCTAGGCGTCTATTTCTACGAATAAATGAAACGGCGTCACCTATTTCTAGACGTAGTTGCCGGGGAAACTCGAAATATCTATACTATTATTACACAGTAGATATGAGTTTATGAAAGGAGACTTACAGTAAGCAGCCCCACAATACAGTTTATAATATGAAAGCAGTAAATGAAAGCGATAACCACTTACTCGGTTGTAGTGCTTCCATGCTGTTTGGTTAGTTGTTCAACAAAGAAAGATTGAAAACAACAGTATATTCAAAATCAAAGGAGAAAGTGCTTTGAAAAAGAAAGATTTGGAGCTTACAGCTCAAGGAGAGGCCCAGGGTTTTATCAGTGAGCACACTGTTTGACTTTGTACAGCGGGACTTATACAAGTGACTGGGGCCCAAAAAGGTTTTTTGTACAAAGGGATGGGTCTTACACTCTCTCAAGAGGCCTAAACAAGGTTTAAAGAAAAAATAGTGGGGCTTATAACACGAGGGTAGGCCCAAATGATTTTTCGTTTAAAAATGGCGATCGCGCCGAGGTTTTCTTTTAACGCAGAGGGACTTATACAATAAGTGAGGCCCAAAATGTTTTGGTTAAAAGGGGATTGGGTCTTACACTCTAATAGAGGCCCAAAGTGTTTTGAATGGGTCTTATAGCTCAAGGAGAGGCCCAGATGATTTTTTTTATTTTTAAACGGGCGACGATCGCGCCGTTTACTTGTACAGAGGGACTTATACAATGAGTGAGGCCCAAAAAGTTTTTGTACAAGGGGGGATGGGTCTTACACTCTCTCAAGAGGCCTAAAAGTTTTGAAAGTGATTTATGAGGGTTGAATTAATCCAAAACCCTAATTTGTTTTCAAAATGTATTTAATTGAATAAAAATTCAATTAAAATGATCAAAAATTGTTTAACACATGGAAAACAAATTGTGATCTTGGATTAATGCTTCAAAAATTAAGTATTGACCTACAAAATAATTAGAAAGCATTAAAAGTTGCAAAATCAATGTAGAAAAAATATTTAAAATGTCAAAAACAATTAAAATATTAATTCTTTGCAAAAATATCAATTATATGAAATAAATAATATTTTTGGGATTTTTTGTGAAAATAAAATATTTTAACATTTTTGTGAATTATTAAAAAAAGAATCAACTCAAAACCATTAAAACTCAGAGAGAAATTAATTTTTGAATCAATTAAACAAAATCACAAAATTCAAATATTTGAATTTCTAAAAATGGCGCCAAGAACAGCTGAAGAATACGCGCGTGTTCTTGGTTTCTCAGATTTGCATTTTCTATCCAATCTCCATGAATACGTAATCATATCATGCAATCCACATATCATTATGCTCGCCTCAACCTCACGATCATGTCTATGTACTTTAATTTCATTTAAATTAAACATACAACAAGAAATCACGAAGAGACCTCAAGAACCCTAATTTCTGCATGAAGGCTAGGATTTTTGATACACGATTCAAACAATGCAATTAATTGAGGGAAAACATTCCATGCATGATTATGAACATATGGCCAAATTATTGTGCGAGGAAATATGCATAGATTGAGAAATGACCAAGTATGTGCTTACCTCCAAGTCGTGACAACAAGTTCAAAGTGATTTTTGATTTGGAGGTGTTACAGATGAGTGGTGATGATCTGAACAGCTTCCCTACACCCTATGGATTGTGTTTGGATGGTTGGACTTGATTGAAATTGGCTGGATCATTTTGTGGTACCTCAGCTGCACTTTGGTTAAAACCTTGAGCAACCAGCAGGTGATTTCATGAAATTGATGTTTCAGAAGTAATCTAAGTGTTTGATCAGCTCATATGTGATGTATGTGAGGTGTGAGTGATTGGTTTGATTGGAATTGCTCTCAAACTCAAAACCCGATAGTGACTTGCCTTAGAAGGCAAAATTGGAGTGAAAGAAGAGATTTTGAGGAAAGCATCTGTTAGATGGCTTTGGTGTACTCAAACTGACCACAATTGAGCTCTATTTATAGTAGAGCAAGTTTGTTTTGGGATCCACAGTGAATGGCAACTGCAGCAGGTGTTTCCTCAATGTTGGCCAATGGAAATGAAAGTCTCCTCTAGCCATTGACTAGAGGTTAGGGCACAGAGCTATGGTCCCCTTGGTCTTTGATAAGTCTTGACTGAATTCAGATGAGAATGGCTCAGTCCATGCCACCTTGATGGTTTCATTGAATGCCTCATTCCAAATTTGAAGTCTTGTCCCTATTTTGGCCATTCTAGGTTCAACATGCTATTTCTTGTTCCATGGACTTTGGAGGCTTGGCTCAGTGATTGTCCCCTTTAGATTCAATCCTATGAGGTGTCCAAGTGGATAGGAGCAATTGAATTTGGCTGATTTTGGCAAATCGACCAAAGTTACAAATTCTGCCTTGCCTTGACAGATTTCAGCAAGGCAACTTGGCAATGTTGTATCTCATGGTGTAGGTTGAATTTGGCAATGTTCTTGGCCATTTTGGAAAGCTTTTACATGATACAACAACTATTTGAACAAGTTTGGTTTTGATCCCTTTTGATTCCAAGTGAAAAATCCCCCTACATTTGGCAAAAAGTGAGGCAGAATCCGACTTAGTGAAAATTTCACTAAGTGTTGGAAAAAGTGACATTTTCACTTTTCAGCCACTTTGATCACTCCATAACTCAAAATCCTTAATGAATTGGAATGACTTGTAGTTGAAGTTTTTGTAGGTGATAATGATGGCTACAAATCCATCTTTGGATGAGAAAAAATGGCCTTGTGGTTTAGGAGTTATGGTCCTTCAAAGTTGGTACCTTTGCCACTTTATTTTTAACTTAGAAAAATTTCTAAGTTTTATGGTTACCCCTTTTACAAGTTATCTTACTTTTCTTGATTTTTCTTGATGAATGATGATTCAAATCATACATTAACATCATTTTAGGGTTAAAAATCCATTTTGGTGAAAAATCTCAAAAAGTCAAAGTTGACTTTTGTGCACAGTTGACTTTTTTTAGATGAATTCCAAACTGTGCAATTCTTCAGGAAATCATGTCCTTGACCTAAATCAAACTTGATGGGCATGTTCCATGGGTGTCATAGGGTATATTCAACCATGTATTAGGGTTTGGGAGCATGTCTTGGTCAAAAGTCAAAGTTACAGTTGACTTTTCTCTTAAAACCCTAATTGTGGTGCAGATGAAATTGAGACTTGTTGCTCAAGCTTCTTGGATCAATCCATGGTTCCAAATGGATCAATATGGTATATTAGAGACCCTCAAATCATGTCTTGAGGTCTTGGCTCATGGTTTGTCCCAAAAGTCAACTTAGGGGTGAATTAGGTCAAGAAACCCTAATTCCTGATTTTTGATGAATGCATCCCCTGAGGCAAAATTGACTTGATGCATGGGTTCATGAGGTTCCATGAAGTATATTAGGTCATGTTTTGGATCATTTCCTTGTGCCCAGATGAAAATTTCCATCTGGAGGCCTTGGTCGACCAAAACCCTAATTTGGTGACACTGTCGATCTTGAGACTTGATCCACCTATAAGGGAGCAGCATTGTGCTTAATCCTTGAAGTGGGAGTCCTTTTTGATCCATTGTGGATATTTAAGAGATTAGACAAGTTGAAGATCATGTCATTTCTTGATTGATCCTTTGTCTAAGCACTCAGAAAGGGCTTGAAACCCTAATTTTGATTGTATTGGATGCTCACCCATCTTTGGGGAGACTGATGAAGCATGATGGTTCATCCATATTGTGATGATGATTTTCACAATGATGGGAAATCTAAGTGGTCAAAATTTGGGGTATTACAGATGCCCCTATTTAATCTTCTTGGACCCGAAGGTGTGAATGACGAAGGGATTCGGGCATTCGGGGTGCAAGAGGATTAAATATCGGAATACCCAAAATTTTGATGGCGGTTATGAATGGTAGCTTATGCATTCATCTTCTTTAGCTAAGCAATGATGCTTAGAAAAGGTAAACTTCCCCTCGATCCTGGTCTCCTACCAAGGAACTGGTCTCAGTTTTCTTTTGAAATAAACTTCCCCTCGATCCTGGTTTCCTACCAAGGAACTGGTCTCAGTTGTGGAAACAAACTTCCCCTCGATCCTGGTTTCCTACCAAGGAACTCGTCTTAGTTTCTGATTTAAACTTCCCCTCGATCCTGGTTTCCTACCAAGGAACTGGTCTTAGTTTCTTTTGTCAATAAACTTTACTGACAAGGGACGCTATTCGTAGCGGCTTTCCTTTAAACTTCTCGCCGAATTTTCCTGGGGAGATGCCATTTGAGTGGAAAAAGTTTTGATGTCAGACTTGCTGGTGAACCCATTCGTCTGAGTTGTAGAGGTACACAAACTTCTCTGTTTTGGAGACGCCATTTGTCGATTCTACTGGGGAAAGCGAGTCTCTTGAGAGACTGTTTTCGTTTGGGGTTACATCATACTTTTCTCGGGATCTTCCCGGAGAAATGCCATATGATGGGATCCAATTTTGAGGTGCCAATGACCTCCTCATCAGTGGTTTTTCGGAGCAAAACTGGCGTGCTGCCGAATCTCTGATCACGAGGCTTTCTCTGGGGATTTTCCTTAATCCGGGAAAGCAAGGATATCATCTTCAATGGTGAAGAGTGATATTTGTTGAAAGTTTTCTGGTCTTTCAGAGGTTCAAGTTATCAAAGTGGTCAAGGACCGTCTCTAATCCAGAGATAAACGGGAGAGAGATTGCTTAGATGATTCACTTTCTAACGAGGAAAGGTCTGACAACTCGATTGAGAAGACTTATCACTAGGGGATAAGAACGACTAGAGTGATAGTGATGCAATATGAAATGTGAATGCAAATAAAAAATGCATGATGTATGTATGTATGTGCTGACAAAACAGACGCAACATACAGACTAAGAGATGAACACAATTGGATACTAGGCCATCGTGGGGCGAAGAAGTACCGTTGATTCAAAATAGCAATTCCACCTTGATTAGGAGAATAGTCCCGTTGGGAGCTATGTTGATCGGGCTTAGGAGATGAGAACTCGGCCGAGGTTGTCAGACGAAACAAGGTCTCTGACACAGTTGATCTCTTCATTCAGGCGAACTGGTTTAGAAGGAGTACTTTGATTCTGCATTTTGAAGTTCGCTTACTTCGGGAAAAGCGATCGATGTTCTTCTGATGTCCAACAGTCAAAAGAAATGCCATCTTTAATTTAAAAGCAGAAAAAGTTTAACAAGTAAATTTATTTTTGTTTTATTTCAAGAATCGCTGATTAAGTTTAAACAACGTCGTTCTGTAAAGCTAAAACAAGTAAAGAATTACAAACAAAAGCACAAGGGCTCAAATTTTATTGATAAGATGGAGATCAGCCAAATGCGTGATTCCAAAGAGTATATACAAAGTTAGAAAATGGTAATTTACAGGGAAAAGGGCTACGTTGAAACATAACGACCACTATCCTTCTACCAACTTTGAGTTCGGGACATCCTGAGCTTCCGTCGAAGATGACCTTTGACAGGAGATTTCCTCCGATAGATGATGTTGTAACTGCTGCTGAGGGACTTGCCTCTGTTGAACATAGTTACTTGCCATTATCCCTAATTTTTGCCTGGATTGTACTATGAGATTTCCAATCCATCGGGATGATTTTTTTTCATGTCTCTAACTTTTTCCTGGACCGCCCTTTCGGGTTTTCAATCCACCAAGACGTTTTTTTTTTAGGCGAAGTATTTCTTGACTACATCAACATTCGTGGGGTAGGCAAATTCCTCTCCGTCCATGGTTGCAAGTCTCAAGGCGCCGCCTGAGAAAGCTTTCGTGACCACATAGGGGCCATCATAATTTGGGGTCCATTTGCCCCGAGAGTCAGTGAGAAATGATTGTATCTTCTTGAGCACGAGGTCTCCTTTTCTAAAAATACGAGGTCGGACCTTTTTGTCGAACGCCCTTTTCATTCTCTGTTGATATAACTGACCGTGGCATAGTGTCGTGATTCTCTTTTCTTCGATCAGGTTCAGTTCGTCGTGTCGACTTTGACATCATTCAACTTCGGTGAGCTGAGCTTTCATCAATACCCGGATTGATGGGATCTCTACTTCTATGGGGAGCACTGCCTCCATGCCATATACTAGAGAGAAAGGGGTTGCCCCTGTTGAAGTGCGGATAGATGTTCGATAACCGTGAAGAGCAAAGGGTAGCATTTCGTGCCAATCTTTATAGGTTACAGCCATCTTTTGAACAATCTTCTTGATGTTCTTGTTAGCCGCTTCTACCGCTCCGTTCATCTTGGGTCGGTAGGGAGATGAGTTATGGTGTTCGATCTTGAACTCTGCACACAACTCTTTCATCATCTTATTATTCAAGTTAGATCCATTATCAGTAATGATCTTGCTTGGAACACCATAACGGCAGATGATATTATTTTTGATAAATCGGACCACCACTTGTCGGGTTACATTGGCGAATGACGCTGCTTCGACCCACTTGGTGAAATAGTCAATGGCTACCAGGATGAACCGATGTCCGTTTGAAGCCTTGGGCTCAATCATACCAATCATGTCGATTCCCCATATGGAAAAAGGCCACAGGGAAGAAAGAACTTTGAGATGTGATGGCGGTACATGAATTTTGTCGGAGTATATCTGACACTTGTGACACCTCCTCATGTACTTGTAGCAGTCGGATTCCATGGTCAACCAATAATACCCAGCCCTGAGAATTTTTCTCGCCATTGTGTGTCCGTTGGCATGAGTGCCAAAGGATCCTTCATGAATTTCTTTCATGAGCATGTCTGCTTCTGGTCTGTCGACACATCGGAGCAAGACCATGTCAAAATTTCTCTTATAAAGAGTGTCACCGCTCAGGAAGAAGTTTCCAGCCAATCTTCTGAGGATTTTCCTGTCTTTTCTGAGTGCCCCAGATGGGTACTCTTGTTTCTGAAGGAAGCATTTGATATCGTGATACCAAGGTCTGTCGTCTATGACTGCTTCAATCGCGAAGATGTAAGCGGGCCGTTCAAGGCGCATGATGTCGATCTTAGGTATGTCATTCCATCGACCTACACTAATCATGGAAGAGAGAGTGGCTAATGCATCAGCCATGTGATTCTCATCACGAGGGATGTGATGAAAGTCGACTCTGTTGAAGAAGGGTAACAACCTTCTTGCATAGTCTTTGTAAGGAATTAATCCTGATTGGTATGTGTTCCAATCTCCTTTTATCTGGTTAATAACCAGGGTTGAATCGCCGTATACGTCCAAGTTTTTGATCCTTAAATCAATCGCTTCTTCGAGACCCATGATACATGCTTCGTATTCGGCCTCGTTGTTCGTACATTTGAACGTAAGTCTAGCAGTGAAAGGAATGTGGGTACCCTGAGGGGTAACAATGATTGCCCCAATTCCGTTTCCACAATGACTTACTGCTCCGTCAAAGATAAATCCCCACTGGGAACCTGGTTCTGGCCCTTCACTGGGTAGCGGTTCATCGCAATCTTTCATCTTTAGATACATGACATCTTCGTCTAGGAAGTCAAACCCGGTTGATTCTTGATCGTCAATCGGTTGATGAGCCAAATGATCGGCTAAAATACTTCCTTTAACGGCTTTCTGAGCATGGTACTCTATGTCATATTCTGATAGTAACATCTGCCAACGGGCAATCCTTCCCGTGAGAGCAGGTTTTTCGAAAACGTACTTGATTGGGTCCATTTTGGAGACCAACCAAGTAGTATGACGAATCATGTACTGGCGAAGACGTTTGGCTGCCCAAGCCAAAGCGCGACAAGTTTTCTCAAGCATTGTGTACCGAGTCTCGCAGTCGGTGAATTTCTTGCTTAGATAGTAAATGGCAGACTCTTTCCTTTTAGTTTCGTCTTGTTGGCCAAGTACACATCCCATTGAGTCCTCTAGGACTGTCAGGTAAATGATCAGTGGTCTTCCTTCCACTGGAGGTGATAGAATCGGAGGATTCAACAGATATTCCTTGATACTGTCGAAGGCAGTTTGGCAATCTTCTGACCAAACGCAATCCTGGTTCTTTTTGAGTAATTTGAAAATCGGCGCACACGTCGCGGTCATAAGGAATATGAATCTGGAGATGTAGTTCAAACGTCCCAGGAATCCTCTGACTTGTTTTTCAGTTTTCGGAGAAGGCATTTCTTGAATGGCCTTGACCTTGTCAGGATCAACTTCAATTCCTTTCTGGCTGACGATGAACCCTAGTAATTTCCCCGAACGGACACCGAAGGTGCACTTGTTGGGATTCAAGCGGAGCTTGAATTTTCTTAGACGTTCGAACAATTTTGACAGATGTTCAACGTGCTCATCCTCTGTTCTTGATTTTGCAATCAAGTCATCGACATATACCTCGATTTCTTTGTGTATCATGTCATAAAACAGAGTAGTCATGGCCCTTTGATAGGTTGCCCCGGCATTCTTCAAACCGAATGGCATTACCTTGTAACAAAAGGTACCCCATAGGGTAATGAACGAAGTTTTCTCCATGTCCTTCGGCGCCATTTTGATCTGGTTATAGCCCGAGAATCCATCCATGAAGGAGAATACTTTGAACTTTGCTGTGTTGTCAACCAGCATGTCAATGTGTGGTAAAGGAAAGTCGTCCTTTGGACTTGCCTTGCTCAGATCTCTGTAATCAACACACATTCTGACCCTTCCGTCCTTTTTGGGAATGGGTACGATGTTGGCTAACCATTGAGGATATTCAGATGTAGCGAGGAAGCCCGCGTCAATCTGTTTCTGTACCTCCTCTTTGATTTTGATGGCCATGTCCGGGTGAGTCCGTCTCAACCTTTGCTTTACTGGAGGACATTCCGATCTTAGCGGTAAGTGATGTTCCACGATGCTGGTATCCAACCCTGGCATATCCTGATAGGACCAAGCGAATACATCGGCGAATTCTTTGAGAAGCTTTATCAAACTTTCTTTGATAGTTGGACTGAGCAGTGCTCCGATGCTGATTTCTTTTCTCTCTTTTTCTGAACCCAAGTTTACCGTTTCCAACGGCTCTTTGTGAGGTTCAATGGACCTTTCCTCTTGTCTGAGTAGTCGGGAGATCTCTTCTGGAATTTGGTCGTCATTTTCTTCTTCAGCCTCGAATACCGGGAACTCAAAGTTGAAAGAAGGCATCGGATCGTATGTTTCAACGGGGTATAAAACAAGCAATCTGCATGACGTGATGATTCGTGTTTAGAAGAGATAGAGAAAATGTAAGTGTGTGCAGTGTTTTGATTTTACTGCTTGTTTTTATTATTGAATGTTTTTTAGGATTACCATTTTCTGAAAAAAGCAAAAAGAGAAAACAGCAACTAATGCGGAAATTACAGAACGACGTTATTTTATTAATGAACAAGTCGAATCTTGAAACTACAGCCCTATAAAACAAAACTCACTCGCTCTGGGCAAAGCGAAGAGGGAAGTTTACAGAAAACGAGCCCTATCAAAATATCCGTTTCACCTGGGCAGGGTGAAAGGTTAAAGATGGCAATTACTTTGACCGACGAACGACCTTCGGAACCTCGACAGCAACCCATTGGCGGCGAACTCCGCGGTGAATCACAAAGTCTGGCACCTTCCTTGATTTGTCTTCAGAAATGACGCTGATTTCTGGTGGAGTAGGATCATTGGAATCTGTCTCCCAGGCAGAATTGTCGTAGGAGGATTCCTCTGTTGCATTTTGCATATCATTTGTGCTCTCAGCTGTATCTCCCCATCCAGTTGACTGGATATCTTCGAGCCTGATACGAGAGCTTTCGGGAGCAGTGTACTTGACCATAAAGTCGTATTTTCCACTTGGTTGTCCCAAAGTGTCCCAAACTTCTTTGGAACTGGAGAAGTCATCCCTCTCGATGACGTTGACCTCAGGAAAAGCATAGTTGATGAATTCTAGTCCTGCAAACGTTGCGAATTCATCTTCATGTTGAGTAGTTTCCGAATAACCTGAGTGTTGATCCCATGACATGGTGGGGACACAGGTATTCTGTTCAATGACGCTCAGCTGAGTTTCATTACTCGGCTGACTTTCTTGCCCCAAGTTTCCTGGGTAAGGCTTCCACATTGGCAGACCATCCATCGGATCATTGTAATTGTGATCAAAGTTTTCTTTCATCAGAGTGTCTTCCTCTAATGAATTTGGTGGAGCACGACATCCTTCTGGATCATAATCTCCATATATCATTTCGACATCTGATCTTGGTATAAACCTCAGACTTTCTGTAGGAAAGCAAAAAGGCATAGGCACCTCTTCCTGAGACATATAGCCGTCCTTGTTAAGGTAGGACTTCCATTCTTCATCTGTGTCAGAGGGATCTTCCTCATTGATAGCATGAACTGTCTGAGACACTGGGTGAAGAAAACCTCCACTGTGGAAGAAGTTTTGAAGGGGATGAAGACTTTCATCGTTGGCGGCGGTCTGGGTACAGGTTGCAGAAAAACCAAGACCCTTCTTTGTTTTATTGTCAATAGGAATGACAAGCCGTCCCCATCCTTTTGTATCGGTACTCTCGACCGCTTTGATAGCATATTTGGATGAAGAAATTAAAGTTCCTTCTTCGGATTGATCGTTCTTGCTCACCGATAGTGCTTGGAACTGAGTTCCAATAACCTCCTCAGGTTCTACACAAGCAGATGATGATAGGTTACTCACAAGCAAGGCTTGTTCCCCACAAACCGTGACAAGTTGATCGTTCTTGACGAACTTTAGCTTTTGGTGGAGGGTTGAAGTAACCGCTCCAGCCTGATGTATCCAAGGTCTTCCTAATAAACAACTGTATGTTGCCCGGATGTCCATGACCTGGAAAGTGATTTGGAAAGTGTGAGGACCAATAGTTATGGGAAGATCAACTTCGCCGATAACTGTTTTTCTGGATCCGTCGAATGCTTTGACGACGACCTCGCTGACTCTCATCAGAGGGCCCTTAAATGATAATTGCGTCAAAGTGGACTTCGGCATAACATTCCGGGCTGACCCTGTGTCTACCAGTACATTGGCTAAAGCATCGCCCTGACAGTTAACTGTAATGTTGAGCGCCATGTTATGACGGCGACCCTCTTCAGGTAATTCCTCATCACTAAATCCCAAATTGTTGCAAGAAATGATGTTAGAGACAATGCTATCGAATTGTCTGATTGTTACATCCTGTTCCACAAAGGCTTGCTCCAAGACTTTCTGTAGAGCCTCTTTGTGTGCTTCTGAACTGAGTAACAGTGATAATACTGAGATCTTTGAAGGAGTCTGTAACAGTTGATCAACAATGTTATATTCACTCCTTTGGATGAGCTTCAACATCTCATCGTTTTTCGAAATGTCGGGATTACTAGATTGACCGATTGGTGGATCAGGAATTTCCGCCTGAAGTTCCTTTTCTTTGTTGGATTCTCCAACCCCTCGGTTGAAGATTCGACCGCTCCGTGTTACACGACTGATGTCTGCAATATTCACGACGGAGGGTAATGGAATTTCCTTTCCATTCTCGATTATTGTTGCACCGTATTTATAAGGGATTGCCTTAGCTGATTCATACGGTAGTGGCCCCGGTAGATAGATGGCTATGGGAACCTTCTGATTTTTCTGACCATCATAAGTAATCTCGATCCGTTCCTGGTTGGGAACTTTAGATTCGTCAAGTAGAGGAATGATGGCAAAAACATCCCTGGTCCTATGATGACTAGAGATCGTGACAACATCCTCAACTTGATCGGCAAGGTAGTTCGGCGTCCAGTTGATGGGTCCAGAACCTGGATATGGACGAATTTCTCCATGATCGACCTGACCCTGAAGAGCTGCTCTCACAAGGTAACATCCTTGGTTACTTTCCGAACAGACGCTACAACTGTCATAGTTGTGTGGTGGCACCTGGCCACGCCCACTTTGAATACAATGTAACCTCACTAGGTTACCTTCCATTGATCGGACATCCTGACTTTGACGACGAGTAGGATTCCTGTTATTGATACTAATCTGCTGAGTATCTTCGGCCATATAGATTGGCATCCACCAGTGATTTAACAAGTGCTGACGTGCCTCCTGGACAAGGGTACAACCTCGATCGTTTTCGCAACCCGCTTTACAATTTTGATAGTCATGTGATATTAAGAATCCAAGTCGGACCTGCTCAGCATGTAACTCTACCAGGTTGGTATTCATTACGTGGATATCGAAGATCTGAACCATGTTGATTTGATAGGAGTTCCTAT
This sequence comes from Lathyrus tuberosus, assembly GCA_022829125.1. Classification (NCBI taxonomy): domain Eukaryota; kingdom Viridiplantae; phylum Streptophyta; class Magnoliopsida; order Fabales; family Fabaceae; genus Lathyrus; species Lathyrus tuberosus. The sequence goes on from JALAZF010000213.1 coordinate 7,471,927, forward strand.
CATGGTAGTCTTGGATCCATCCAAGATCCATCTGACGCTGGAGGGCCTCTTGTATGAAAGAGCATCCCTGTTTATTTACCGAGCAAATCAGACAGGAACTGTAATCGTGCCGCGGCAGATTATGATACTGGCTTTGCCTTGAGTGCATCGCCACCAAGTTGACATTCATCGCACGGATGTCGTGGTTTTGAATGATGTTGGAATTCGTGTAAACCATGTTAACTCCACGAACTCGGTGCTCTTGGATCCACCCAAGATCCATTTGTTTCTGTAGAGCTGATTGCACTACCGAACATCCTTGGTTATCTTTAGAACAGATATCACACTGGTGATAATTATGAGGTGGCACATGGCCATATCCACTCTGTCTACAATGCATCTTGGTCAGGTTGGTCTTTAACAAGAGTACATCGTGAATTTGATAGACATTGTTAGTCTCTTTCTCAATCAGATTGACTGCAGCTTTCTCGTGTTGAGGCAGCGGGTTCGTAAGAACATTAGGATTTGTATCTTTGAAAGATAAGAGCCCGCTCCTAACAAGCTTTTGCACGTCGGATTTGAAATTGAGACAAGTTTCAATGTTATGCCCTGAACCTCCTTGATGATAAGGGCATGTTTGATCCGCTTTAAACCAAAAAGGCGGATTTTCCAGAACTGTAAGAGGAGACTTAGTCTGAATGTGCCCCTTAGCCAGCAGTAACGGAAACAGCTCTGCGTACGTTACGGGTATAGGATCAAATCCTGGTGGCCGTATTGTACGGTTGTTGTTATATGGAGGACGAGCCTGCTGAAGAGGCTGTTGTGTCCTTTGTTGGTCAGGTTGGCTCTGCGCAACCTGAGGTTGATACAGAGGAACAGGCGCGGGGCCGATAGCAGGAGTAACAGCTGCTACTGGCTGATAATGGCGCCTTTGCTTTCCGAGAGAGATATTCCCAATATCTTGCTCTTTTTTCTTAGGGAGAGCACTACCATATTTTTTAGTACCGCTCGTCGATCCAGTGTCTTTTACCAAACGTCCTTCTCGGACGGCTTCCTCAAGACGTACGCCCATGCCGACCATTTCGGTGAAATCACTTGGCGCACTGGCAACCATTCGGTCATAGTAAAATGAGCTTAAGGTCTTTAAGAAGATTTTTGTCATCTCTTTTTCCTCAAGAGGTGGACAAATTTGAGCGGCAATTTCACGCCACCTTTGAGCATACTCCTTAAAGGTTTCCTTTTCCTTTTACGACATTGATCTGAGTTGATCTCGGTCGGGTGCCATGTCCAAATTGTATTTGTATTGTTGGACGAAGGCAGTACCAAGATCTCTGAATGTACTGATCGTAGTACGGTTTAAACCCATGTACCATTTGAGTGCGGCACCGGTTAAACTATCCTGGAAGTAGTGAATCAGCAGATCCTGATTCTCCGTCTGAGCTGACATCCACTGAGCGTACATCACCAGATGGCTCTGAGGGCAAGAGTTACCCTTGTATTTTTCAAAGTCGGGCACTTGGAACTTGTGCGGGACTTTCACATTTGGGGACCAAGCAGAGGTCTGTGGCGTCCTTTCCAAATAGATCCTGACCGCGAATGGCTTGCAGCTCTTTCTGCATTTCCAAGAACTGTTCCTGGAATTCATCCATTCTGTCAAACATAGTTTCCTTCTTACCAGAAGGTGTCTGTGGAATCTGTCTTTCCGGGACAGTGTGCACCACAGGGGGTGGTACCGTGACTACGGCAGTAAGTCTTGGTGCCTCCCGAAGTTTGTAACCTTCAGGAGTCTTCAGTATGCCCCTAGCATCTTCGCTTTCCCGAAGTTTGTAACCTTCAGGCCCAGCGGCTTCTGTTGTGATTCCCTGATCTTCAGTGATCGGCGGAATATATCCTTTTGGGATATAGTTAACAGGCATGCCCCAAGGATGATCTTTCGGCATCTGATACCTAGGATCATACTTTTCTATGATGGGCGTTGAGGTGATCTCTGAGATCACAGTTCTTTGTAGCTGAGCTTCTGCCATGGCTTGCATGTCGTTACGAAGCTTTCTCATATCCTCTCTCAGAGCGTCGATCTCTTCTTTCAACTCTCTGTTTTCTTCCTCAAGATCATCCATCTTTTTCTGACGATTCGCCCGAGTATTATACGAATGAGACAGTTTGACTCTAGAATCGAGACACAAATGTGAGATTCGTAGGGAAGAAGAATACGTGATGTGAGAATGATGAATGCAATGATTATATTAATTGTTGTTTTTTTGTTTAATCAAAATAAACTTCGACAATTAGATTGCAAATATCAAACAGTGGGGAAACCCCTTTTTTATTGAAATTCAAAGGATTACAGAAACGGAAATACAGTAGATTACAAAGTGCAGAAACAGAAACCTAAACTAATGGGTCCCGAGTCCTCTCTGAAGAGAAATCGGGTGCTGATTCTGATATCTTCCTTTTCTTTGACCGGGGCTCTTGGGCCGTTGTCGGGTTTTCGTTCCTTTGCCAAGTGAAAGGAGCGAGCAAATTCCTTTGGTCATCTTGATTCTCTATAGCATGCTGCTCCAAAATTTCAATCAGAGCATCTTTCTCTTTCAGTAATTGCTGTATTTGGATACACTCTACGTCGAGGGTGCAGTACTTGTTCTTCCAAGACCTTCTTTCCTTTTGAACTTTGTTGAGAGTAACCTGAAGCTTTTCAGTTTCCTTCATGAAGTACATGACAGTTTCCCTCGGTGGAAGAATTCTGTAACGAGGATAAGGCATCTTTAGCTTGAGAGCTCTGGTTTGTACCCAATGGAGATAAGGCTCCATCGAGACACAATCCAGTTTTCCCAGAGACTCTCGTCCTTTCTTATGAACCTGTTTCCAAGCTTGCACTATTTCCATCTTTAGTGCTCTGTCATTTTCTCCTTCTTTGAAGAAAAGACCTTCCAGATGAACACCCAGTGGGATGTGTCTCATCGGGTATCCAAATTGACGAAGAACTAATATCGGATGATAGTTGGTTCCTCCTTTAGTTCCTATGAGGGGTACGCTGGGGAAGTTTCCACAACGGTCAATGATTTTGATTCCCTCATAAATCCTATTACACCAATCTATATCGGAATTGGTGAGAGACATGATCTTCTGCGACCAACGTAAGACACTCTTGCAATCCCAAAAAGCAGCAGACTTGGGCAAGTGAGAGATAAACCATTTGTAAAGCAGAGGTACACAGCATGTGATCTCCCCTCCGCTGTACAAATTTCCTAAGTGTACAGAATGATACGCATCTGCGAGCAAAGTCGGCACAGGGTTTCCAATGAGAAAAACCTTAATAGCGTTGATATCGACGAAGTTATTGATGTTGGGAAACAAAAATAACCCATAGGCGAGCAAGACAAAGATGCTTTCAAAAGCAGTCCCGTTCCCTATACTAGCGAAGTATAGAGCCTTTTTTGTCAAGAACTGGGCTGGAAAACCTTGGATGCCACCCTTAGTGGTCATGTGAGTCCTGACCTCAGACTCGTCCAAATGAATTGCTCTTGCAATGATCTGATTCTTTGGAATTTCTTCCAGTCCAGAAAATGGAGCTCGATCTGTAATGTGTAGATCAATCAGATGAGAATACTCCTCCAGCGTTGGTGATAGCTGGTAATCCGGGAATGTGAAACAGTGATAAACCGGATCGTAGAATTGAATGAGCACATCCATGATTCCCTCAATCACATGGACTCTTAACAGTGGTAGCAAACCACCGTGCTTGGCTCTAAAAGCCTCTGGGCTAACGATCATCCTTGCTAACCTTCTAAAATCCCCTAGTTTTGGAACCTTGAAGGTGTACTGGCGAGTTCTCCTTCTACCGAAATCCATTAGCGTAATCTTTTTCTCTGATATTTGCAATCACAGTCTTAGTTTAATTTGAAAAACAGAGAGACTAGAAGAGAAAGTTTTTTTTTTGTTTTAATGTTTTATTAAATGGATGCATGAATGCAGCACACAAAAACATAGAAAAAACATGGGGTCAGAGGGTCGTTGTCATGAAGTCAAGGCTCTACCCATCCCCAAAGGTTTATACTAGGGTGATTTTTATACCTGTACTCATTATCATCAGCTCCTCCCAGGAAAGCAAAACAACAAGCGGATCGCCAGAGAGTCGTAGAGCAATCTTAGAGTAAGTGTCATTCACCGAGAATAGATCACCAGGCTCAAATGAGGGTAGTATCGCGTAATAACTATTTCTGATAGTTTCCGCACTACGAAAGGGTTTGGCTCCTCAGCTTCTCAGACTTAACAACCGGCCCATTGGCTAGATGAGTGAATGGGTTGCGTTGGTCAGCCTCCACTGAGGTTGATGGTCGACCCCGTCGCCATCACTTATCTTAAGTGTATACTCATTCTCACCACATACGGCATCACCCGCATTCCCAGTAGCAGAAAAATAAACACGTATAGCAATTAGGAAAAGCAGTATATATATTTGTCCTAATCATCCTAGACTTATAAAGCTAAGAATCCTAAGTTCTTGACAGAAAATGGCTCCCCGGCTGAGTTACCACTCTGTAGTTTTTCACACAAGAGGTGAAAAGGAAGACCGTGCCTAGATCTAACTTTGAAAGGCCCCACGGTGGGCGCCACTTTTCTGTAGCGAGCGATTTTGGACGCGGTTCTTAAGCGCTGGTCGCTCTCTGCGGTTTGAGCTTTGACTACAGGTCGATTCATTTTTTATCCTATTGTGAGCTAAATAAGGAAGGGAAATAGATGTCTCCAATTAACCCTGCTTGCATACTGAGTTTAAACAGCGGTCTGTTAGGTTACGGATGCTATCAATGTGGGGGGCCTTTGTACTGGTTATTTGTATTTTCGCCAATACGGTTCTCTTTCTTTTTATCTAGGTAGAAGGTTTCTGGCGGGGAACAAGGATTAGGATGTTAGGACTGATGCTTTTGAAATACTGCTTTTAATTGATGGAGATATGGGATTTGGGTTTTTTGTTGATTGCGCTCGCTAAGATTTTTTCTTTCGATCTTATGCCTACGTATTCCTGTTTACCGAAACAGGGAAATCAGAGCGTTCGTAGTTCCTCCTATTCTATGGGAGGAAATGGGTGTTTTTGTGTCTTGTTTAAAGCCCAAGACGTGAAGCGAAAGGTGGTTTGTATCTTGTTCAAAGCCCAAGATGTGAAGCTGAAAGGTCTATTTGTGTCTTGTTCAAAGCCCAAGACGTGAAGCTGAAAGACCTCGGTTTTAGAGAGAATTTGTCATCTCTAAAGAGGGGGAAGGAGAATTACTTTAACTGGGATACGCGGATCCGAGCAATGCCATAATTTTTGAAGAAAGCGTTTTAACCTGAAGGAGAAGACTTTAACTCAGTGTAGAGCAATGCCATATTTCCTTAGGAATTTCTCATGCTAAAAGAGGGACAGTGGCATGGATGTAGATGATCCAGAGGCTTGCCGCTTACAACGATTAGATGGGGGAAAGAGTTGTTGATGTTTGTGTACTGTGAACGAGGCACAACTTTGATGCTAAAAGGTTAATTGGATCAACCAGTGGTTTTCTTATACAAAGCCTAAGAGGAGGCTAATTTACGATAGGAAAATCATTATACAAAGCCTAAGAGAAGGCTATTTTGTGTCCCGTACAAAGCCCGAGAGAGAGGCTAAAAGTTTTTGACCCGAAGATAGAGTCTTTGTGTCTCGTACGAAGCCCGAGATAGAGGCTATTGTTTGTTTGACTCTACGAGGGAGTCTTTGTGTCTCGTACGAAGCCCGAGATAGAGGCTAAAAGTTTGACTCAACAAGAGAGTCTTTGATACTCAACAAGAGAGTGTTTTTGTATCTCGTACGAAGCCCGAGATGGAGGCTAAAGGTTTGTTTCAGTTGAGTGACAGATCCAATATACTGATTTTAAAAGAGAAAATCAGTTCTTATATGAGCAACACTGTACTCAGGGATTTGATTTGAGGATCAGGGATATTTCCTTCTCTTTGAGGAAACGGGAAATCCAAAGGGTATTGAGATTGTCCGAGTCTGCGGGTTTCCTTCCTATTTAACGAAGGGGTCACTTGAGAATGTCTTTGAGACTCAAGGGAAGTTAGACTGTCCAAGTCTAGAGTTTTTTTCTTTTGTACTATGCTTTGAGAAACAGTAGTAGACTCTATGAAAGGACTGTTCTATGAGGATGACTAGGTTCTGTTCCTATACCTCTAGGAGGTCGTCGGGACAATTTGTAAGAAGCCCAAGAGGAGGCTGGAAACTTTTAAGAAGCCGACGGGTCCTTGTACGAAGCCCAAGAGGAGGCTATCATTCCCGAAGGAAGAGATCATTATACGAATCCTAAGAGGAGGCTGTGAATACTTCTAAGAAGCCGTAGTGTCCTTGAATAATGCCCAAGAGGAGGCCGATGCTTTTAAGAAGCCCGTGGGTCTATCATCTCCTTTCCATTAGGAGAGATAACTCTTTTAAAGATAAAAACCACTGGTAAACGTGCGAGGTTTACTATCCAGCGACTTTTAGCTTTTGAAGAGGGTTCCTTAGTTAAGGTCCAAGATTATGACCGTAGTGGGTACCCAAACCCCGAGACATTCAAGGCAAGCTATCCACAAGGAATAGATCAAGTCAGGAAAGTTCGAGAATTTGGAAGAAACTCAAAGATGCCATTCACGGAGAATACATTCATCTTGGGGAGTAGAGCTTCTTGACGATTCCTAAGGAGGACAACCGAAGAGAAGACTGTATCTGGTGCTCCTATTGGGGATCTAGGCGTCTATTTCTACGAATAAATGAAACGGCGTCACCTAGTTCTAGACGTAGTTGCCGGGGAAACTCGAAATATCTATACTATTATTACACAGTAGATATGAGTTTATGAAAGGAGACTTACAGTAAGCAGCCCCACAATACAGTTTATAATATGAAAGCAGTAAATGAAAGCGATAACCACTTACTCGGTTGTAGTGCTTCCATGCTGTTTGGTTAGTTATTCAACAAAGAAAGATTGAAAACAACAGTATATTCAAAATCAAAGGAGAAAGTGCTTTGAAAAAGAAAGATTTGGGGCTTACAGCTCAAGGAGAGGCCTAGGGTTTTATCAGTGAGCACACTGTTTGACTTTGTACAGCGGGACTTATACAAGTGACTGGGGCCCAAAAAGGTTTTTTGTACAAAGGGATGGGTCTTACACTCTCTCAAGAGGCCCAAAAAAGGTTTAAAGAAAAAAGAGTGGGGCCTATAACACGAGGGTAGGCCCAAATGATTTTTCGTTTAAAAATGGCGATCGCGCCGAGGTTTTCTTTTAACGCAGAGGGACTTATACAATAAGTGAGGCCCAAAATGTTTTGGTTAAAAGGGGATTGGGTCTTACACTCTAATAGAGGCCCAAAGTGTTTTGAATGGGTCTTATAGCTTAAGGAGAGGCCCAGATGATTTTTTTTATTTTTAAACGGGCGACGATCGCGCCGTTTACTTGTACAGAGGGACTTATACAATGAGTGAGGCCCAAAAAGTTTTTGTACAAGGGGGGATGGGTCTTACACTCTCTCAAGAGGCCCAAAAGTTTTGAAAGTGATTTATGAGGGTTGAATTAATCCAAAACCCTAATTTGTTTTCAAAATGTATTTAATTGAATAAAAATTCAATTAAAATGATCAAAAATTGTTTAACACATGGAAAACAAATTGTGATCTTGGATTAATGCTTCAAAAATTAAGTATTGACCTACAAAATAATTAGAAAGCATTAAAAGTTGCAAAATCAATGTAGAAAAAATATTTAAAATGTCAAAAACAATTAAAATATTAATTCTTTGCAAAAATATCAATTATATGAAATAAATAATATTTTTGGGATTTTTTGTGAAAATAAAATATTTTAACATTTTTGTGAATTATTAAAAAAAGAATCAACTCAAAATCATTAAAACTCAGAGAGAAATTAATTTTTGAATCAATTAAACAAAATCACAAAATTCAAATATTTGAATTTCTAAAAATGGCGCCAAGAACAGCTGAAGAACATGCGCGTGTTCTTGGTTTCTCAGATTTGCATTTTCTATCCAATCTCCATGAATACGTAATCATATCATGCAATCCACATATCATTATGCTCGCCTCAACCTCACGATCATGTCTATGTACTTTAATTTCATTTAAATTAAACATACAACAAGAAATCACGAAGAGACCTCAAGAACCCTAATTTCTGCATGAAGGCTAGGATTTTTGATACACGATTCAAACAATGCAATTAATTGAGGGAAAACATTCCATGCATGATTATGGGAAATATGCATAGATTGAGAAATGACCAAGTATGTGCTTACCTCCAAGTCGTGACAGCAAGTTCAAAGTGATTTTTGATTTGGAGGTGTTACAGATGAGTGGTGATGATCTGAACAGCTTCCCTACACCCTATGGATTGTGTTTGGATGGTTGGACTTGATTGAAATTGGCTGGATCATTTTGTGGTACCTCAGCTGCACTTTGGTTAAAACCTTGAGCAACCAGCTGGTGATTTCATGAAATTGATGTTTCAGAAGTAATCTAAGTGTTTAATCAGCTCATATGTGATGTATGTGAGGTGTGTGAGTGATTGGTTTGATTGGAATTGCTCTCAAACTCAAAACCTGATAGTGACTTGCCTTAGAAGGCAAAATTGGAGTGAAAGAAGAGATTTTGAGGAAAGCATCTGTTAGATGGCTTTGGTGTACTCAAACTGACCACAATTGAGCTCTATTTATAGTAGAGCAAGTTTGTTTTGGGATCCACAGTGAATGGCAACTGCAGCAGGTGTTTCCTCAATGTTGGCCAATGGAAATGAAAGTCTCCTCTAGCCATTGACTAGAGGTTAGGGCACAGAGCTATGATCCCCTTGGTCTTGGATAAGTCTTGACTGAATTCAGATGAGAATGACTCAGTCCATGCCACCTTGATGGTTTCATTGAATGCCTCATTCCAAATTTGAAGTCTTGTCCCTATTTTGGCCATTCTAGGTTCAACATGCTATTTCTTGTTCCATGGACTTTGGAGGCTTGGCTCAGTGATTGTCCCCTTTAGATTCAATCCTATTAGGTGTCCAAGTGGATAGGAGCAATTGAATTTGGCTGATTTTGGAAAATCGACCAAAGTTGCAAATTCTGCCTTGCCTTGACAGATTTCAGCAAGGCAACTTGGCAATGTTGTATCTCATGGTGTAGGTTGAATTTGGCAATGTTCTTGGCCATTTTGGAAAGCTCTTACATGATACAACAACTATTTGAACAAGTTTGGTTTTGATACCTTTTGATTCCAAGTGAAAAATCCCCCTACATTTGGCAAAAAGTGAGGCAGAATCTGACTTAGTGAAAATTTCACTAAGTGTTGGAAAAAGTGACATTTTCACTTTTCAGCCACTTTGATCACTCCATAACTCAAAATCCTTAATGAATTGGAATGACTTGTAGTTGAAGTTTTTGTAGGTGATAATGAGGGCTACAAATCCATCTTTGGATGAGAAAAAATGGCCTTGTGGTTTAGGAGTTATGGTCCTCCAAAGTTGGTACCTTTGCCACTTTATTTTTAACTTAGAAAAATTTCTAAGTTTTATGGTTACCCCTTTTACAAGTTATCTTACTTTTCTTGATTTTTCTTGATGAATGATGATTCAAATCATACATTAACATCATTTTAGGGTTAAAAATCCATTTTGGTGAAAAATCTCAAAAAGTCAAAGTTGACTTTTGTGCACAGTTGACTTTTTATCAGATGAATTCCAAACTGTGCAATTCTTCAGGAAATCATGTCCTTGACCTAAATCAAACTTGATGGGCATGTTCCATGGGTGTCATAGGGTATATTCAACCATGTATTAGGGTTTGGGAGCATGTCTTGGTCAAAAGTCAAAGTTACAGTTGACTTTTCTCTTAAAACCCTAATTGTGGTGCAGATGAAATTGAGACTTGTTGCTCAAGCTTCTTGGATTAATCCATGGTTCTAAATGGATCAATATGGTATATTAGAGACCCTCAAATCATGTCTTGAGGTCTTGGCTCATGGTTTGTCCCAAAAGTCAACTTAGGGGTGAATTAGGTCAAGAAACCCTAATTCCTGATTTTTGATAAATGCATCCCCTGAGGCAAAATTGACTTGATGCATGGGTTCATGAGGTTCCATGAAGTATATTAGGTCATGTTTTGGATCATTGCCTTGTGCCCAGATGAAAATTTCCATCTGGAGGCCCTGGTCGACCAAAACCCTAATTTGCTGACACTGTCGATCTTGAGACTTGATCCACCTAGAAGGGAGCAGCCTTGTGCTTAATCCTTGAAGTGGGAGTCCTTTTTGATCCATTGTGGATATTTAAGAGATTAGACAAGTTGAAGATCATGTCATTTCTTGATTGATCCTTTGTCTAAGCACTCAGAGAGGGCTTGAAACCCTAATTTTGATTGTATTGGATGCTCACCCATCTTTGGGGAGACTGATGAAGCATGATGGTTCATCCATATTGTGATGATGATTTTCACAATGATGGGAAATCTAAGTGGTCAAAATTTGGGGTATTACAAACATGAACATGAAACTTGGTTCCCACTATTTATTGATCCAATTTTGGACACTTGCATCATTTCATTTCTGTCCAAAATCAACTTGAATGATGGATAGTCTGATCACAAAGCCTTGCAAGTCAAGACACCACCTCTTTTGGCATGTAGCATTCAAGTTTCAAATCCAAAACTCCAAACTTGTCAAGAGGCATTGAATGGATACATAGATCTGGCAGGTATCAGTCCATGTTCAACCAAATGAGTCAAGCCTTATCCCTGCAACAGAAGACTCATAGCCTGCAAGATTGACTCAAGTCAGTGGCTAGAGGAGACTTTGGCAACAAGAGAAAAACCATTGGATAATAGGGTGATCAGTCTCCATTCACTATTGCTCCCAAAACAAACATGCTCTACTATAAACAGAGCTTCTTTCTGATCAGTTCAAGTACACCAAAGCACCATAACACATGCTTTCCTCCAAATCACTCTCAAAAAACCAGATTTTGCTTCTCATTCAAGTAACATTCGAATTTTTCATTTGAGAGCAATTCTATCAAAACCAATCATGCCAACACCTCACATATATTATATATGAGTGATCCATAACCTTAAAACTCATATGGAACATCAGAATCACAAAGTCACCCCCATTTGCTCAAGCTTTTTGGCCTATTTGCAATTGAGGTGCCACAACAAGTTCCAAGCTGATTCAATCCATTCCAAGCTTTCAAACACATTACTTGAGGTCCATTGAAGCTGTCCAGATCATTACACAACATCTGTAACACCTCCAACATAGAATTCGAATTCTTCTTGCAAGAGGTAAGTCTAACACTCTCAAACTTTATAATCCATGCATCATAAATGTGTTTTCAAGTTACAAACATGTTTCTGCACTTAGGGGTGGAAATAGGCTAGGCTTTATAAGGCCTGGGCTTGGCCTACGATAAACTTAAAAGGCCTGAGCCTGGCCTATGACCTATTATAGGCTATCTTTTTTAGCCTGGCCTGACCTTTTTAAAATCCTGCCCTGGCCTGAAAGCCTACTTACAAGCCTTATTCTCATTATGGTTCTCAATTATTCCATATTACTTAAGAAGCTTTATAGGCTGACATATATATACATATATAGGCTGGCCTATTTAGCCTTTGTTCTAATATATATATATATATATATATATATATATATATATATATATATATATATATATATGCATATATAAGTCAATATATGTATCCTTTTTTCTGACCCGGATCCTCTCCTACCAAATTCATCCTGCTGCCCCTTCTGCTCTTATCACAACCCTTCATCACCATTTTGTCTCTCTTATCAATACTGTTTTATTTATTTATCTATTTTTGATAAAGTTTCAACCATTGGATGAGTACATGAGGGAAGGCTGAACATAAATGGCAGGAGAGGATCTATTTCCCCCTTTTTTTTTTAATATATATGCATATCTTGGAGAACCTATTTAGCATATTTTTAATATATATGAAAACATAGGCCGGCCTATAAGGCTTCATAGGTTTTTTTAATAGCTTAAGACTGACATATTTAACTAAATAGGCTTTTAAAATAGCCTAAGCCTGGCCTTTTTATTAAAAAAGTCTGGCCTGACCTAGCCTTAAGTAGGTTAGGCTATAGGTCGGCCTGGCCTATTCCCACCCCTATCTGTACTTATGTAGAGTGATTCCCCTCAGTCAATTGCTATGTATGAATCGTGTATAAGATTTCATAGTGTTCTTGCAGAAATTAGGGTTCTTGGGTTCATCACTTGATTTCTCACTCCACACTTAATATAAATGCAATTAATTATATGACTGTAATCCTTGTTCAAAAACGATCAAGTTTCATGTTTACAAAAGTCATTTTCATTGAGTAATCAGAGAGATATGATAGGTTTTGCAAATCTGCAAAAACAAAGCTCGCGCGAGGAAGAAGGTGTTCTTGGTGCCTTTTTTCAAAATTTTGAATTTTTGAATATTTTGATATTTTTATTAATTGATTGCAAAAATTAATTTCTCTCTCATTTTTTATCATTTTTTATTGGTTCTTTTTTTTAAAAAGTCACAAAAATGTTAAGTTATTTTATTCTACAAAAAAATCACATTTATATTATTTATTTAATATAGTTTGATTTTTTGAATTTGATTTAATTTATTTATTTTTAAACATTTTTAAATGAAATTCTCACCTTGATTTTTCAAAACCAATTGGATTTCAAGCTTTCATGTGATTTAACATGATTTTTAAAAATATTTTTTAAAGTTGACAACTTATTTTTGAATATATTTGATATTTTGTATCATTTTATATTTAATTTCCTTTAAAAAACTATTTTTTTAAATTAAAATTAGGGTTTCTCTTCATTTTAATTTATCAAACATTTTTCAAAACACTTTTGGGCCTCTAATAGAGTGTAAGACCCATCCCTTGTCACATAAATAAATTTTGGACTTCAGTCACTGAATAAGTCCCACTGTGTTTTCTGAAACCACGGCGCGATCGTCGCCTTTTAAACAAAAAACATCTGGGTCTCCCTTTGGTTGTAAGTCTCATTTTTCTTCATTTCAAAATCACTTTTGGGCCTCCCTTTGGTTGTAAATCCCATTTTTATTCTTTTTCAAACACTTATGGGCCTCTAATAGAGTGTAAGACCCAACCCCCTTTGTACATAAGTAATTTGGGCCTCAGTCATTGTATAAGTCCCTACACGATTTTCAAAATAAATGGTGTGATCACTGTTTTTCATCTGGGCATCTCCTTGAGTTATAAGTCCCAACTCTTGTATAAAAATAACACTTTTGGGCCTCTAATAGAGTGTAAGACCCATCCTCTTTGTAAATACAATAACTTGGGCCTCAGTCATTGTATAAATCCCTCTGTGGTTTTCAAAACTACGACGCAAGCGTCGTCTTTTCAAAAGAGATCATCTGGGTCTCTCCTTGAGTATAAGCCCCAAACTTCCTTTTAAAACAACTTTCTTTTTTATTTAAATTCAAATTCAAAGTTTTATCAAGACTTTCTTCAATTTCTTGAAAAAACTAACCATACAGCTGTAGTTAAAATGCTTGGGGTTGCATAACTGTAAGTTCTACTATCTCTTCAATACATACTTATATATATATATGCTTGTACATACTTGCTTAGAGTTTTCCCCAGCAGTTAAGTCTAGGTTTAGATCAAACCAGAGGTTACTCTTTCAACGTAGTCAAAACTAGTTCCCTATAGGAAATTCCAGATACAGTCTTGCCTCCTCTTGGGCTTATACAATATGGAACAGAGAAAGACATTATTCCCGGTGAAACTTTTCTCAAGACTATCCAAACTTAGAAATATATGTGTACAAGAAATTCATTTTCCAGAGAGGATTAATTCCCGGTGAAACCTCTCTTGAATTTCTTCAAACATTAGAACTGTTATGCAAAGAAAGGATTAATTCCCGGTGAAACCTTTCTTGAACTTTTCTTAGGCTTGGACCCACAGGCTTCCTAAAAGCATCCCCAGTCTCCTCTTGGGCTTGGTACAAGGACCCCCAGGCTTCTTAGAAGTTTCTCAACCTCCTCTTGGGCTTAGTACAAGGACCAAAAGGCATCCTACAGGTATAGGACAGAAATTAGTCATCTTTGCTAGTTCAATCCTCAGGAGAGTCAGAATTCCAAAACATCAGACCATTTTAGGGTTGATCTTCGTCCCTTAAAACTTCATCCTTCTCTTGGGCATCATACAAAGATCTCTCTCTCTACACTAGAGCCTACGACTTCTTGAGAGACTTGGACAGTCTCAGCCTCCTCTTGGGCATCATACAAATATCCTTCTCCATCTAAGAGTCAACCTCTTTATATAAGTATACTTGGAAAGTCTCATATTCTCTTGAATCTCATAGAGACCCTCAAGTTTCCTAAAGGCATAGGAAAAACCCTGATCATTTCATCAACACACTAATCTCCAGCAGAGTTAAAACCTCCATAGATTTTCAAACTCAAGGTTTAAACCTTCCCCTTGAAAATCCCAGCCAAGGTCAATTTACCATCAATAAAACTCTTACAGAATCAGAACCTCAGGGTATCTGATATTTCAACTCTTCTTCAATCCCTAGCAAGAGTTGATTCCCCAACACATATTGGACTTTTCTCTGGATTTCACCAATCCTCAGCAGAAGCCAACCTCCTCTTAGGCTTCATATAAGAATTTCCCCAGCCAGCCTCCTCTTAGGCTTTATATAATAATTTTCCTCAGTAGAGTCAGCCTCAATCTTGGGCTTTATACAAGATAGATAAAACCTCCCCAGTGGAGTCAATTTCTTTTAAGCCTCAATCTTGGGCTTTGTACAAGATAGATATAAAACTCCCCTAGTGGAGTCAATTACTTTTAAGCCTCAATCTTGGGCTTTGTACAAGATAGATATAAAACTCCCCTAGTGGAGTTAACCTTTTAGCTTCAACCTTGGGCTTTAATCAAGGCACACAAAAATCAACATCCCCTCAGATGAGACCCTGAGTCCACTCTACAGGAGGATATTTTTCTATACACCACACATCAAAACAGACAACCAAAAACTTTTTCCCAGAGAATTGTTGTAAGTGGCACACTTGTTGATTCAAAATCCAAGCTGGAGTCCTTCTTTTATCCCGGTCAAAAATCATCTTTCATCTAATTGTTATAAGTGGCAAGCCTCAGGATTATTTACATCTAAGCCAATGTCCCTCTCTTAGCATGAAAAATTCATCAGGAAAAATGGCATTGCTGAATACTGAGTTAAAGTTTCTTCCTTCATAATATCACCCTTATAAAGGAAATTATGGGATTGCTGGATTCATATATCCCAGTTAAAGTAATTTCCCTTGTAACTAATTACCCAACATATTGTGATGAATATATATGATATCTCTCTTTAGAGATGACAAATTCTCTCTCAATCAACCTTTTAGCTTCAGTCTTGGGCTTTGAACAAGACATAAATACTCATCTAGCTTTAGTCTTGGGCTTTGAACAAGACACTAAACTCTTTCCTCCCATAGAAATAAGAGGGACTACGATTACTCTGATTTCCCAGTTATCTTTACGGGAATACGTAGACATAAGATTGCGAAATCTTAGCGAGCACACAAATCAAAAACTTTAGTTCCAGTACCTTCCCAAAAACAACAGAAAACCCAAAAACAACAAAAACATCTCTCAACACTCCCAAAGGAGAAACTTTCCCAACCCATGACAGACAAACACTAGAAAACAGTTCAAATTAACAGAGAAAATGGCAATAAAAAGTCTATGGATAACCATATATACACTGAGTCTTGACAACGTCCCTTTGTATAACCTGACCCCGACCCCGACCCCCCCCCCCCAATCTCTTAGCATTTGTTAAAGAAAACATTTGCGTGCAAGGTTAGTTTTAGATATCTTCCCTTTCCTTTCCAGCTTCATAGGATAAATAAGAAATCAAAAAGTAGCACCCAATTCCAACCATTGCGGTAAGGTGGTCGCGTCACCGACAAAAATCGCACGCTACACTTGCTATGCACTTTGAATTAACAATTGGACTAATGTTTAGCTCTGATAAAATAAGGAACTTTGTTTTACATTATAATACCTAAAAACTTTTTAAAATATTGATTTTATAGATTCCATGCTCAGGTCTCTAAAGGGACATGTCTATCACTTTCAAAATTTTCTCTGAAATTTGGTTCATAAAAAGAGTGTACTAACAAAGATTCTAATTCATTTTTATTCAGAATCATCATTGTCCAAACATTTAATACATACTTGCTTATAAATTGGCATTCTATGTGTTATACTGTTGTCTGGATGTTTTCCTTATTTCATGGGTTATCTTCTATATAAGATAATATTGTGAAATCACTAGCATTTCTTCTTAAATGTCTTCAAAAACCATAAAAGGAAAGATCTATGATCTAGATATTCTAAAGGAATTTATGGTTACTTTCAATGAATTAACGGCGAGTAATCTTTCACGGATAGTCACAGATATTCATTTTCAGAAATGGGATGGATATTTTGCAATGCTTAATGGACCTATCTATCCAGATCTTGTGAAATATTTTTGGGCAAATGCTCATGTTCATCAGAATAAGCTAGATGATTGTCAGATTCTATCTGTTGTCTATGGTTTTCCTGTTGTGATCAACTCTAAAATCATCCTCTCAAGCAATAAATTGTGAGAAAGATGGAATTACTGTTGAAAACTACAGACATAACAACAGATTTATGAACCTTATGCACAACATCTATGGTAGTGGAGGCCCTACTGAAAGTCCTTATACTCTTACTCCTATGAAAAAAGTCGGGTACTAAATTATGGGGACCAATCTAAGGCCTAGAGAAAAGAGGACAAGATGGCTTTCTTCTGTTGATAAACACTTCATTCTGTTCCTAGTCTCCATAACTAAAATCAATCTGCCTCTGTCTATGTTCAATTATCTAAAAGAAGTGATCCTTGCATCTCGTGAGGAACTATCTTTTCTCATTCCTTTTGGTAGGGTTCTTTCTGTGATTCTTGTTTAACTGGGTGTTGTTGCTTATGTGCAACAAGCTGGGTTGATTGAAAAACTTGTTCCTGACTGGTGTTCATCCATGAATTATTCAGAAACCATTATTAATTATTAAAGTTTCCTTTTTCCTCTGTCTTTTTGTTGATGACAAAGGGGGATAATGGATTAAGTATTCTTCTACATTAATTATGGATTTGGATGAGGTTAATGATCCTATATATGGGGAGCTTATAAACCTCACCCTTGGAGTGGTTTCAATTATTCTATATAGGGGGAGCTTACAAACCTCACCTCTTAGACTTCACAGATAGGACTCATGGGGAGCTTACGAACCTCACCTTTAAGACTGTTTGATACATGGGGAGCTTACAAACCTCAGACCCTGAAATTTGTAGAGTAATTAATCTACTACTGATTGTTTTAAATACTTAAGGTTGTCATCATCAAAAAGGGGGAGATTGTTGAGACAATTTGGTTCATACCATGTATCCTCTAAAGTTTTCATGATAACAAACTATTTGAAAAACAATTAGGATTTCTAACTAGCTGGTTCGTGTGTGCAGAATTATATTTATTTGATGTAACTGGTTCTGACACAGAAGTAGCTTTGGTTTGGTTCGGATTATACACTCGTGAGAGAGTCTGATCAAAAAGTTACTGGTAGTACATTTCAGAATCAGAAGCGTGTTGTGGCTGCCTCTGAAACTGAGTAGTGTCAACTCAACTCTGCTAACACGGGACTCGAGATATGTTGACATTATCATCAAAAGATTGTATTGTACTTATTTCATAGAAGTGTTCTCTGGACAAAGGCGTTGTTCTGTGGATAATTCCTTGTCTACGAGTTCCAACATCTACTTTATTAGAAAAGAAGATATACTAGAAGATTTGATCTGATTATAGCCGTTGTGGATACTTCAACGACTATATTTCTTTAAATATAAAAGGAACAGAAGATTGGAAGATCAACTTAAGAAATAACGCTACAACTACAACTGAGATATACATGCACTACATTCATATAAACTCAAGAGAGGATAATATGTTAAAGTGTTCTTAGTCTTGTATAGCTTAAGAATCCTTAATTTGTGTAAAAGTGTGTTGTATTGTATTTGAACACCTCTGATTATTGATCAAGTGTTGTTGTAAGTTATTCCTTCTTTAAATAGTTAGTTTAGATAAAAGTCTCTTGCCTTGGGCTCAAGCAAGGAAGTCTTGGATTGTAAATCTGAGCAAAAGAGTCTTAGACGGTGTGTCTCAGCATAGAAGTCTTAGGCCGAGTGTCTAAGCAGTGAAGTCTTGAACCAGGAGGGTTTAAGCAAGGAAAGTCTTAGGATCTGAGGATCTAAGCAGAGAAGTCTTGATCAGGTGCTGATTAAACAAAGAAGACTTAGATTGTAGCACTACTACAAAAAACATATACAACAACGGTTGGAAAAGGGATAACATCACGTGTGACATGTCGTTGTTACGTAGGGTGTGGTTGTATATGCGGTACTTAAAATCATGGCGTTATACCCCAAATTTTACCCCTTAGATGTCATAACATCTTACACTTACATTTAGGGATCAATCATCTATGCATTGTTAACTAACCCATACCTTTGCTAGTTTTTTTTTCTTCTTTTCTGAAAATCAGGATTGACACAAGAAGGAAGACATGAGCAATTGACCAAGTTCTCATGTGTTTCAAGGTTTTCTAAGAATATTTTCTAGATCCTTACATCATCACAAGTGTTCACTAGTTTGGGATCTCAAGACTTGGGGTCAAATCAAGTCAACAAGAGACTATCAGACCAAAGTTGTGGAATTAGGGTTTTAACCTGAAGAATCACTGAAGAAGTTTGTCATGATCAGTCAAGGTTTGATTGGTTCATCAACCAATTGAACTTACCTACATTCAAGAAATCTTACTCCACAAGAAATCAAGTGTGTTTGGTTCCTATTACAAGTACCTTGAGCCCCAAGCTCACGATACCTTAAACTAGGGTTTTGTCAAGACAAGTTAGCCATTGCCTTTGATTTTGATCAAGACATATTTCCAAGATTTGAGACATGGTTCCATATGTTCATAAGCATTTTTGGACCTTGAAAGACATTGAAGAAGCAAGATCCTCAAAGATCATCCTGAGGAACTCCTGAGGAAATTAGGGTTTTGACTGACAAAGTCAAGCCTCTGATTTTAATGTTATTGATCCAAAATGAAGTGTTCAAGTCACATTCTACCTTAACATGTTCAATCCTTGAATGAGAGCATGGAAGACCACCATTTGAAAGATTTCTTGCAAGAAGGGCAAGGTTTTGTTCTTGAAACTTTCTAAGTAAGGAAGAATTCACTTCTTGTGCAAAATTGGAAAAGTCATAACTTCCAAACCACACATCCAAATTTTGTGATCCAAAGCCCAAATTGAAGCTCTCATCATGAACTTCAAAACATATTAGAGGACCCTTCTCAAGATAAAGCTTGGTTTTTAAGTTACAAGGCTTGGAAGTTCAAAACACTTAAGTACTTGGTGAAATTTCAATACTTTTTGCCTTAAAAACCAGCTGACTTCACCTCCACTTTTCACTAAGATCCCTTGTGATTCAGAATTTAGATTGAACATGAAAGTTTTAGAGGACATTTGGAGCTTTCCAAAAAGTAAAGAACTCCACAATCCCTTGAGTGAGCTGAGAGATTCGAGGTAAAGAAGTTTGAGGTCCATTTCTTAATTTTCAAGTCACCAACTTATGCATAATGATGCATTACACTTCTAATCACCAAGACTTTCACTCTTCTGATGTTTAAAAGCAAGATTAGCATGATGCAAACCTCTGCCACGATTTTCCTCAAGTGGTAGCATTAAAATAACATGGTCTTATTCAACTTGGTGCAACTTGACAAGAGGTGAGAGAAACTTTACACAAGGCATGGCAGTCCACTATTTCTCCTTGTAACTTGGGTTCTGACCCAATCAAATCAGTCCACATTGTAATAGAGCCTATGGCTAGGGCTTTGAGGACTCCTTGCTCAACAAAGCCAGCTCACACGAAGAAAGCTTCTCAAGAGGGTAAACTTGGCAATTTTCCATTTCTGACCATGCCTTGAACCTTCAACATTTCCTATAAATAGACACTCAATCTAATCTCCAAAACACACCAGAATCACCCCACAAAGAGGCTGATTTCTCACTCTATCCTCTCATTCATAAGTTCTTGCAAATCGGCAAGAACTCCCCAAACACAAGTTTTACTCGTGCACTTTCTCTCTAACTCCACAAATCTTCTCTAAACACCATATAGAGAAGCTCAAAACACTCAAACCCTAAATGTAACACTTCCATCATCACCTGCCATTTTTGAACTTCAGTTTGCATAAAGGATCGGGTGCCATATTCCAAGCATCTTCCAAAGCTTTAAGCATATGCAACTTCTCTCCAAGGTCCAACCAGTTCCCAGAAGGAGGTATTTCTTATTTTCAAGTGCTATAGAAGAGGCCTTGGACTTTCTCCAAGAGGTAGGGTTTCTATCTCTGAAACTTACATATTCATGCATGATGAGACCCTGAGTCCACTCTGCAGGAGGACATTTTTTCTATACATCACACATCAAAACAGACAACCAAAACCTTTTTCCCCGAGAATTGCTGTAAGTGGCACACTTGTTGATTCAAAATCCAAGCTGGAGTCCTTCTTTTATCCCGGTCAAAAATCATCTTTCATCTAATTGGTGTAAGTAGCAAGCCTCTGGATTATTTACATCCAAGCCAATGTCCCTCTGTTAGCATGAAAAATTCATCAGGAAAAATGGCATTGCTCAATACTGAGTTAAAGTTTATTCCTTCATGATATCACCCTTATAAAGGAAATTATGGCATTGCTGGATTCACATATCCCAGTTAAAGTAATTTCTCTTATAACCAATTACCCAACATATTGTGATGAATAGATAAGATATCTCTCTTTAGAAATGACAAATTCTCTCTCAGTCAATCTTTTAGCTTCAATCTTGGGCTTTGAACAAGACACAAATACTTATCTAGCTTCAATCTTGGGCTTTGAACAAGACACTAAACTCTTTCCTTCCATAGAAATAGGAGGAACTAGGATTGCTCTGATTTCCCAGTTATCTTTACGGGAATACATAGACATAAGATTGTGAAATCTTAGCGAGCACACAAATCAAAAACTTTAGGTCCAGTACCTTCCCAAAAACAACGGAAAACCCAAAAACAACAAAAACATCTCTCAACACTCCCAAAGGAGAAACTTTCCCAACCCATGACAGACAAACACTAGAAAGCAATTCAAATTAACAGAGAAACAAGCAATAAAAAGTCTATGGATAACCATATATACACTGAGTGTTGACAACTTCCCTTTGTATAACCTGACCTAGCACCCCCCCCCCCCCCCGGCAATCTCTTAGCATTTGTTAAAGAAAACATTTGCGTGCAAAGTTAGTTTTAGATATCTTCCCTTTCCTTTCCAGCTTCATAGGATAAATAAGAAATCAGAAAGTAGCACCCAATTCCAACCATTGCGGCAAGGTGGTCGCGTCACCGACAAAAATCGTATGTTACACTTGCTATGCACTTTGAATTAACAATTGGACTAATCTTTAGCTCTGATAAAATAAGGAACTTTGTCTTACATTATAATACCTAAAAACTTTTTAAAATATTGATTTTATAGATTCCCTGCTCAGGTCTCTGAAGGGACATGTCTATCACTTTTATTTCAAAATTTTCTCTGAAATTTGGCTCTTAAAAAGAGTGTACTAACAAAGATTCTAATTCATTTTTATTCAGAATCATCATTGTCCAAACATTTAATACATACTTGCTTATAAATTGGCATTCTATGTGTTATACTGTTGTCTGGATGTTTTACTTATTTCATGAGTTATCTTCTATATAAGATAATATTGTGAAATCACTAGCATTTCTTCTTAAATGTCTTCAAAAACCATTAAAGGAAATATCT
Source organism: Lathyrus tuberosus (assembly GCA_022829125.1). NCBI lineage: Eukaryota > Viridiplantae > Streptophyta > Magnoliopsida > Fabales > Fabaceae > Lathyrus > Lathyrus tuberosus. The sequence goes on from JALAZF010000213.1 coordinate 7,493,885, forward strand.
ATGATCTAGATATTCTAAAGGAATTTATGGTTACTTTCAATGAATTAATGGCGAGTAATCTTTCACGGATAGTCGCAGATATTCATTTTCAGAAATGAGATGGATATTTTGCAATTCTTAATGGACCTATCTATCCAGATCTTGTGAAATATTTTTGGGCAAATGCTCATGTTCATCAGAATAAGCTAGATGATTGTCAGATTCTATCTGTTGTCTATGGTTTTCCTGTTGTGATCAACTCTAAAATCATCCTCTCAAGCAATAAATTGTGAGGAAGATGGAGTTACTATTGAAAACTACAGACATAACAACAGATTTATGAACCTTATGCACAACATCTATGGTAGTGGAGGCCCTACTGAAAGTCCTTCTACTCTTACTCCTATGAAAAAAGTCGGGTACTAAATTATGGGGACCAATCTAAGGCCTAGAGAAAAGAGGACAAGATGGCTTTCTTCTATTAATAAACACTTCATTTTGTTCCTAGTCTCCATAACTAAAATCAATATGCCTCTGTCTATGTTCAATTATCTAAAAGAAGTGATCCTTGCATCTCGTGAGGAACTATCTTTTCTCATTCCTTTTGCTAGGGTTCTTTCTGTGATTCTTGTTCAACTGGGTGTTGTTGCTTATGTACAACAAGCTAGGTTGATTGACAAACTTGTTCCTGACTGGTGTTCATCCATGAATTATTCAGAAACCATTATTAATTATTAAAGTTTCCTTTTTCCCCTGTCTTTTTGTTGATGACAAAGGGGGATAATGGATTAAGTATTCTTCTAGATTAATTATGGATTTGGATGAGGTTAGTGATCCTATATATGGGGAGCTTACAAACCTCACCCTTGGAGTGGATTCAATTATTCTATATAGGGGGAGCTTACAAACCTCACCTCTTAGACTTCACAGATAGGACTCAGGGGGAGCTTACGAACCTCACCTCTAAGATTGTTTGATACATGGGGAGCTTACAAACCTCAGACCCTGAAATTTGTTGAGTAATTAATCTACTACTGATTGTTTTAAATACCTAAGGTTGTCATCATCAAAAAGGGGGAGATTGTTGAGACAAATTGGTTCATACCATGTATCCTCTAAAGTTTTCATGATAACAAAGTATTTAAAAAACAATTAGGATTTCCAACTAGCTGGTTCGTGTGTGCAGAATTATATTTATTTGATGTAACTGGTTCTGACACAGAAGTAGCTTTGGTTCGGTTCTGATTATACACTCGTGAGAGAGTCTGATCAAAAAGTTACTGGTAGTACATTTTAGAATCAGAAGCGTGTTGTGGCTGCCTCTGAAACTGAGTAGTGTCAACTCAACTCTGCTAACACGGGACTCGAGATATGTTGACATTATCGTCAAAAGATTGTATTGTACTTGTTTCATAGAAGTGTTCTCTGGATAAAGGCTTTGTTATATGGATAATTCCTTGTCTACGACTTCCAACATCTACTTTATTGGAAAAGAAGATGTACTAGAAGATTTGATCTGATTATAGCCGTTGTGGATACTTCAACGACTATATATCTTTAGATATAAAAGGAACGGAAGACTGGAAGATCAACTTAAGAAATAACGCTACAACTACAACTGAGATATACACGCACTACATTCATATAAACTCAAGAGAGGCTAATATATTAAAGTGTTCTTAGTCTTGTATAGCTTAAGAATCCTTTGTGTAAAAGTGTGTTGTATTGTATTTGAACACCTCTTATTATTGATCAAGTGTTGTTGTAAGTTGTTCCTTATTTAAACAGTCAGTTTAGATAAAAGTCTCTTGCCTTGGGCTCAAGCAGTGAAGTCTTGGATTGTAAATCTGAGCAAAGGAGTCTTAGACGGTGTGTCTGAGCATAGAAGTCTTAGACCGAGTGTCTAAGAAGGGATGTCTTGAACCAAGAGGGTTTAAGCAAGGAAAGTATTAGGATCTGAGGATCTAAGGAGAGAAGTCTTGATCAGGTGCTGATTAAGCAAAGAAGTCTTAGATTGTAGCACTACTACAGAAAACATATACAGCAACGGTTGGAAAAGGGATAACATCATGCGTGACGTGCCGTTGTTACGTAGGGTGTGGTTGTATATGCGCTACTTACAATCACGGTGTTATACCCCAAATTTTACCCCTTAGATGTCATAACATCTTACACTTACATTTAGGGATCAATCATCTATGCATTGTTAACTAACCCATACCTTTGCTAGTTTTTTTTTCTTCTTTTGTGAAAATCAGGATTCACACATGAAGGAAGACATGAGCAATTGACCAAGTTCTCATGTGTTTCAAGGTCTTCTAAGACTATTCTCTGGCTCCTTACATCATCACAAGTGTTCACTAGTTTGGGATCTCAAGATTTGGGGTCAAATCAAGTCAACAAGAGACTATCAGACCAAAGTTGTGGAATTAGGGTTTTAACCTGAAGAATCACTGAAGAAGTTTGTCAAGATCAGTCAAGGTTTGATTGGTTCATCAACCAATTAAACTTACGTACATTCAAGAGATCTTACTCCACAAGAAATCAAGTGTGTTTGGTTCCTATTACAAGTACCTTGAGCCACAAGCTCACCATACCTTCAACTAGGGTTTTGTCAAGACAAGTTAGCCATTGCCTTTGATTTTGATCAAGACATGTTTCCAAGCTTTGAGATATGGTTCCATATGTTCATAAACTTATTTGGAGGACATCTATGGACCTTGAAACAGATTGAAGAAGCAAGATCCTCAAAGATCATCCTGTGGAACACCTGAGGAAATTAGGGTTTTGACTAACAAAATCAAGCCTCTGATTTTAATGTTATTGACCCAAAATGAAGTGTTCAAGTCACATTCTACCGTAACATATTCAATCCTTGAATGAGAGCATGGGAGACCACCATTTGAAAGATTTCTTGCAAGAAGGGCAGGGTTTTGTTCTTGAAACTTTCTAAGTAATGAAGAATTCACTTCTTGTGCAAAATTGGAAAAGTCATAACTTCCAAACCACACATCCAATTTTTGTGATCCAAAGCCCAAATTGAAGCTCTCATCATGAACTTCAAAACATATTAGAGGAGCCTTCTCAAGATAAAGCTTGGTTTATAAGTTACAAGGCTTGGAAGTTCAAAACGCTTAAGGACTTGGTGAAATTTCACTACTTTTTGCCTTAAAAACCAGCTGACTTCACCTCTACTTTTCACTAAGATCCCTTGTGATTCAGAATTTAGATTGAACATGAAAGTTTTAGAGGGCATTTGGGGCTTTCCAAAAAGTAAAGAACTCCATAATCCATTGAGTGAGCTGAGAGATTCGATTGAAAGAAGTTTGAGGTCCATTTCTTGATTTTCAAGTCACCAACTTATGCATAATGATGCATTACACTTCTAATCACCAAGACTTTAACTCTTCTGATGTTTAAAAGCAAGATTAGCATGATGCAAACCTCTGCCACGATTTTCCTCAAGGGGTAGCATTAAAATAACATGGTCTTATTCAACTTGGTGCAACTTGACAAGACGTGAGAGAAACTTTACACAAGGCATGGCAGTCCACTATTTCTCCTTGTAACTTGGGTTCTGACCCAATCAAATCAGTCCACATTGTAACAGAGCCTATGGCTAGGGCTTTGAGGACTCCTTGCTCAGCAAAGCCAGCTCACACGAAGAAAGCTTCTCAAGAGGGTAAACTTGGCAATTTTCCATTTCTGACCATGCCTTGAACCCTCAACATTTCCTATAAATAGACACTCAATCTACTCTCCAAAACACACCAGAATCACCCCACAAAGAGGTTGATTGCTCACTCTATCCTCTCATTCACAAGTTCTTGCAAATCTGCAAGAACTACCCAAACACAAGTTTTACTCGTGCACTTTCTCTCTAACTCCACAAATCTTCTCTAAACACCATATAGAGAAGCTCCAAACACTCAAACCCTAACTGTAACACTTCCATGATCACCTGCCATTTTTGAACTTCAGTTTGCATAAAGGATCGGGTTCCATATTCCAAGCATCTTCCAAAGCTTCTACGCATCTGCAACTTCTCTCCAAGGTCCAACCAGTTCCCAGAAGGTGGTATTTCTTATTTACAAGTGTTATAAAAGAGGCGTTGGACTTTCTCCAAGAGGTAGGGTTTCTATCTCTAAAACTTACATATTCATGCATGATACTGTTGTTGTTTGAATGTTAAAATGTAGTGTATTTATTCGTTTGTGTTTCTGAATCAAAGTTTGCCATGTTTGGTTGAAATATCGCATGATATAACTTGTTGAAATCTTATGATGTTGCTCTGTTATGTGTTGATTTTTGATTCGTACAATGGTTGTTAATGAAAACCGAGGGCATATTCGTGTTCCTGGGAGTTTTTACTCCAACTTTGATTTTTGTTACACTTGATTTGGTGGAGAAATGAGAGAGATCAGTGGGCTGGAAACTTTGGCCATGGTTATTATTGTTAGGGTTCGAGAGAGAAGAGAATGAGAGCGAAGAAGAAGAAGTGGTGGCCCCTAGTCTGTCCCATGTGGCGTTGAGGTGGCCGATTAGGGGTTGATTTAAAATAAAAATGATTTGAGTTGTATTATGTTTGGATGAGAGCGTAGCACCGCTGGTCCATGGAGGATGTTATAGGCATTGGCAAGCGAAGGGTCTGGGGTTCGAATCCCCCTTGCCCCAGACCTTTTCCTTTTTATTTTTTCCAACCTGAAACACTTGCCTTGTTATATTATTGTATGTTTGCATCCTTTGTTCAAACATGCCTTTGGTTCAGCTGGCAAGGTTTTTGAACTCCAAGCCCCATGGCGTGAGTTCAAGTCCCATGTGGGACATTTCCCTTATTTTTTATCACTTGGTCCATTTCCTTTTTTATGGTTTATACCTTGTTTTTAAACTTTCATAACTTGCTCATTTTTCACTCTTTTTGATCCATTCTTTTTGCAAAATGTTCTTTAACATGTCTATTTTCTGATTGTAAAAAGAAATTGGTGGAAATAATTATTTTTGAAACATTTATTAATATGGGAAGTGAAAGGCTTTTTTATGGCTTTCATAAGAACATCTTGACGTCTTGTAACATGAGCTTGTGTGATCAAATATATGACATGTTTATGTCTTGAAACTTGAATGCCATGTTTGGAACCATTTTAAGTGCTTGTATGCATTAGATTATCATTTTGTATTACTTGAACTTTAAGATGTTATTGTGAGAACAAGATTTGGTCCTGCAATATTATCTCTAAGTTTTGATGATAACAAATGAGTATTGGCCTGAACAATTTTGCACAACTAATGTTGTTACTTGTGAGAACCTAGCAAACAGGTTATGCTCCTGAGAATCAGCGCAATGTTTAAAGAAATACATTTCGTCTATTCACTTAAAAGAGTTGAACGAAGATAACACAAAAGACTTGAATTCTAAAGGAAAAGAGTATGAGTTCTGAAGATCTGAAGACAAGGGTTCTGATGGAACGAAGTCCAGATGCTGAAGCCTCACGCTCTCTGATTAAGGTTCTGAAGACCTACCCAAAGTTGACTCTCATGCTTCAATCAAATATTATCAGAAGCCTCTGAAGATATAAAGAAAGTGGATTAAGAGAATAAGGTTTTGAAGACAAGTTCTGAAGATTCTGGAAGCGCAGAGCTGATGATTCGAAGACTTGATAATCTCAAGAACCGAGCAATGTTTTCCCTTCTTACTCATGCTCACAAAAAGCCTCTGTAGTTGAGAAGCCAAGAAAACCTGCCACACTGTACAGCTGTACCACATTACAACGTTAAAATTCTTGAAGACTGTGCGAAGTACAAACAACACAATTTGACACAGACAGGATGCGCAGCATGCAGAAGACTTTGTACCTGTCCTCACGCTTCTAGCCGAAAGCCTACTTAGCTATCATGATTCCATCTCAACGGCTCTTTTCACTCGGCTATAAAAGGAAGCTCAAAGACTTGAAGAAAGACACACGCGCGAACTGCTACATACTTTCTAACTCTGTTCTTTCTTAAGTCAGTCTTGGTCTAAAACTTGTTTACACTATCAGCTTGATAAGAAGCAATTATCTGTAAACCCATTGTATTTGAACTTAAAGTTGTATTCCTTAAGAGAGTCTTAGTGATTAGATCTCTTGAGAAGTCTAGGACGTGTGTCTTAGAGGTTGAGCCTTAAGTAAGACCTGTGTGGTTGGATTACTTGAGAAGTCTAGATCGTGTGAGTTCTAGAGGTTGTTGTTAGTCACCAGCTGTGTTAGCTCGTCCAGTGTACTATTTTGTTGAATAGTGGATTAAGACCTCGTTGAGAGAGGCGAAATCACCTTGGCGGGTGGACTAGATTAACTTGAGAGGTTCTCAAGTGAACTAGTATAAACAATACATGTTTATATCTCTTTGTTTAACCAAGTTGTTTTTCTTTAGAAAAAAGGGTAAAGTTTTAAAGAGAAAGTTATTTTAAAGAAACGTTTTATTTTGAAAAACCAATTCAAACCCCCCTTTCTTGCATTTGTCACACCTTCAGTTATCACATTCTTTTGGTTTATCTATACCATTTAAGTTTATTAAAATATTTCCACATGTTCTCCCCTTGAAGTGTTTTGGTTACCACCACACTCACATGCTCATCTTGTTTATGATGCTTTGTTATTTTATAACTTTATTAAGTCTTCCCCAAGTGAGGCAAGCTCTTTAGCTCTCCTCCTTAACCTTCATCATTCCCCTTCTTCCAAAGGAAAGACTCTCTATTGACTTTTAAGTCATAGACAACTCATATACCATCTTTGCCTCCTTAGAGCCTTTCCCTATCCTCATAAGAATTCACCCTTGGCCTTCTTAGAGCCTTTTCTCCCTTTAAACCTCATTAGGTTCCCCTCTTGTGAGCACTATCCTCATAGTTGCTCACTTCTCTCTTTGCCCCCCTTAGGGCCACTTACCTCATGACTTAGGTTTAACCCAAAGTTCCTCAACTCTATGTGAGCATCATCATTATGATGTTCCTTACCCTTGGCCTCCTAAGAGCCATTTACCTTCAAACTTAGAATTAAGTTAGAGTTCTTCAACTCTATGTGATTCTCATCATCATGAGTATTCACTTACCCTTACAACTTAGACTTAGAGAGTTTCTTAAACTCTATATGAGCTCATACTCATTCCCCTTGGAACTTTGGCCCTAGTCAACGGTTCCTCTCTCACCCTTAGTTAGGTGAACTACGGTTGCTCCGATTCTTTAGTCAGGATACGTAGGCACAAGATGCAACGTCTTGGCGAGCATACTTAGTATATACCCCCTAGGTCCTTACCTTTAGCATTTTAGGTCTTTACCTTACCCTTATCAGATTTCCCTTAGTAAGCAAACATAACATAACACACATATAAACAAGAGGCTCCTGTAGAGTAATACAGATACTTAGGGTGCTAATACCTTCCCGTAGTATAACCAACCCCCGAATCCCCGATCTCTTAGCTGTGTCTTCACATGGCGCAAAAGGTTTTTTCATTCTTTACCCTTTCCTTTGGATAAATTAAAGCTCGGTGGTGAATTTCAATGTTTTGTGATTCAAGTTAATTAATAGCTTGTTATCCGATTCTCACCGCAACACACGATCTTATGACCGTTGTAGAAAACCTGAAAGCGCGCTATATATGACCACGATTGCTATAACTAACCGTTGTGGTATATACATTTAGGTAAATAACATTTCATCACGGTTAATATAAATAACCGTTGTTGAAAGTACTCAGAGTATATTATATAATATGTAGATTGCTTGTTTTTCAATAAACCTCACAGCAACATACAACCATTCAAATTGATGAAGAAGTATATAATCTGAAAATTAAAATATTCTTGAAAGCCAACTTAAACAAGCCACTGTTTTCCAAATTGCATGTGTCTCATCATTCATTTCCCGCTCTTTAAATGTGGTTCAATGGTCTAAGTCCTTCATGACATCAATTCCTTCTATCCTAGTTTAATTTGAATAATATTAATAAATTGTTGTTCTTCAAATTAAACTATAAGATAAAATATGAATGTGATGAAGGAATTAGGTCATTGAACCATATTCTATATGTTAAACAGCGTGAGATTAATGATGAGATGGATGCAATTTGGAAAACATTGATTGATATAAGTGGGTTTTCAAATACAACTTAATTTTCAGATTATAGGTTTCTATGTCAATTTAAATGAAATAAACAATCTACATAGCATATAATAAACTCAACTTCATCTACTATGCAATGCATAAGAATTTAAAGAACAAAACATTGCTATGTCACAAGAAAATTCTTTCTTATGACTTAGCAATGTTTTGTTCTTATTCTGAAAACATCAATCAACAACAACACAATAATATACAACAAATAAAAAATTAAGGTTCAAGAACGCAAGATACAATAAACAAAAACAAAAACAAAACCAAATTCTGAAGTTCTGAGAACATTAATCAACAACAACATACAACAGCAACAACATACAACAATACAAGATCTAATAAATTGTTTCAAGAACGCGTCTTTTTTGAAACTAATCTTGGAACTGGAAGAAGTTATGAAGTCCATCTAGTTTATGATGCTATGAAGAAGAAGTACAAGGTGAATGAAGTTTACACAATAGCTTCATACTTCTCTTAATTTTTCTTCATAGCAACACAAACCATATGTACCATATCCAAAGTATGCACTTTGTTAAGGTGGTGAAGACGAATCCGAAAAAATTAGAACATTCACCAAATGAAAAAATGAGAACCCGTTTTTAACAAGAAACGTAAATGAAATCGAAGCATAAGTTTAATGAACGAACCACAAAACTTAAGGTAGCGAAGGGTGAAGACGAATCTGAAGGTTGAAGTATGTTTAAATAGTGACATGAATGTTAAGGTTATGTTATGAGAGAGAAGAGAGTGAAATATGTTAGGATTTTCTGTTGAGAGAAACGGTTGTTATGCACTGAACGATATATACTTTCGCTTATATACTAAAAAATATCACTTTTTGTCACGGTTGGCATAGAAAAACCGTGATGCTATTTTCAAATTTAACAACGGTTGTATAGTAAAACCGTGGTTAAATAAATTTTGATATTTTATTTATTTATGAACTTAATGGTGAGAGAGTTATTTAATGTTGTTATTGTTATCATTCATTACTGTTGTTGTTGTTGTTATTTTTGTTGGTCGTGTACTATTTTTTTTATAAAGAGGAAAGAGTATATAAAGGAAAGAGTATGTAAAACAAAAATAAAGAAATTATATTAAAATAAAACATAATTTTTTCATAAAACATAATTTTTTCATTACATAATTTTGTCAAGATCGGAACAATATCCCTTAGCTCTAAAGGAATCTTCTCAATCTTTGACTCGCTCCTCACTACCCCCATCTGAGTCGTAGTAATAAGTCTTCCTCGACACCTTTCTCTTCTTCTTCTTCTTCATCATCATTTTCTTTTTCTTGGCCTTCCTCACCCTTAGCGCATCCGTGACAGCAATCGAGGAAGATGGTTGGACCTCCTCGGTTATCTACTGATGGTGTTGTACTGTGGTGGTTGTTGGTTCTCAAAAGTGACTTCTGTTGACGTATTTCTCTTAGCATTATGAGATGGAGAACTCATGTTGTTATAGCAAGGAAGTAAATAAGAATAGTTTGAATAATTGAAAATTCATTATATGAAAGTGTACATTTATAGAATAGGTTGAAGATGAAACATCTAATGATTTAATGCTTGCAATGATTACTTCTAATGGGTTATATTCTTGAATGATTTGTGACCGTCTTGAGAAATGAAGAAAATTTTCAATCATCATTGTAGTCGTTTCTCTCTTTTGGGAAGAGAAAAGGTTGTACAACGGTTGAATATTAAAACCATGGTTAAATAGTTTTCAATTATTTATTTATTTATTTATGAACTTAAGTGACACGCGCTTTTTGTAATAGGAAAAATGAAAAAAAAATGTAGTTGTTGGGATTCGAAGCTTGTAACACTTACTTTATCACCAGAGCTGTTTACCTCAATTGTGATTAAATAACTTTCAAAAAATAAAAAATATATCAGGCGCATACAATTTGCGATATTTCAACGGTGGAAAGCCTAATTGTAGTAGTATTAGTGTTACCAAAAGTGTATTTATTAGTAGTGTAGGTCTGAGCAGGGAAAGTCTTATACTAGTGAAAATAAACAGTTGTAATCAGGTTGATTATAGTGGAAATATCTTACATGGCAAGGGGACTGGAGTACTCCCAGTTGGAGAGGAACCAGGATAGCTGTTGTGTGTTCTTTGTTGTTTTTATTTGCTTCTGTTACATTTTATGCTGCATTCATTATCAAATTCTGAACTCTGGTTTAGAATCAGAACTCTGGTTCAGAAGTAAAAAGAATTTTGCAAACACAATTCCACCCCCTTTCTTGTGTATTTTTCTCACCTTCAAGATCAACCTAGCCTCCTTAACTTCCTCCAAAAGGGGCATCTGTAAGATTTCTTCAGCATCTACACAATTAAACACTTCTCTAATAACCCTCAAATCCCATTGTTTCACATTAGGAAGCATAAGATTTTTAACTGTAATATCATACACACCTTGCTTCAGGGGGGCAACTCAGACTCCCATTCCTCTTACCCCTGATCCAAGGCTCTTGCATAACCTTGATTTGACTGCCATCCTCAATGCTCCACCTGCAACCTAAATATAAGATATACTTCTCCTTCCAAATACTCCTCCACACAAAACCAGGGTTATAACCAAGATTAGATTCAAAGTAGGGTGTTCTAGGGAAGTACCTTGCTTTGAAGATTCTGGAAACAAGAGCATGAGGCTTGGATAACAGGTTCCAACCTTGTTTAGCAACCATGGACATGTTAAAAGCTTTAAAGTTTCTAAATCCCAATCCACCTTCCTTCTTAGTGCAACCCAGTTTATCCCAGGCCATCCAATGGATTCCCATATTATTGCTACCTCCTTCCCACCAAATGGAATTAATCATCTTCTAAATATCATGACAAACCGCATATGGGAGAATAAAAAGGCTCATAACATAGGAGGGAATGTCTTGGAGCACCGATTTTATCATAACTCCCTTTCCTCCTTTTGATTAATCTCGATCTCTCCTGGAATTAATTTTGTTCCAGATAAAATTTTTGATAAAAGAGAAAGTTTCCTTCTTTCTCCTACCAATCATAGAGGGTAAACCTAAATACTTTCCAGTTCCAAACACATGACAGACTCCCATAATGCTAGAAAGATCCTACTTGGCTGAGTTACTAATGTTTCGGTTAAAAAAAACTTCAGATTTAGTCAAATTTATCTCCTGCCCCGAGGCCTGTTGGTGCGGTAAAGCGGCAAGCAACAAAAGTTTTTGGAAGTATTTATCCAGGAAATTATCGTGTCCACAGAGATTAGTGTTATTGAACTATCGTTCGACAATTTAAATGTATTGAGTTTGGGTTTAAAATGAGTTTAAATTAAATGCGGGAAATAAAACTTATGAACAGAAAAAGAATTCATTCTTTGGAGAGTAGAGAACTTTCGGGTTTGCATTTCATCTACCCTATCAAATACTTAAACTTACTACCCAGTTGTACGCAACCTAAATCACTTGTCAACATTATCACGTATCTCCCACACAGAGGTTATCTCTAACACAGAGTGAGACAACGACCGTATTACTCGCATCGGCGATCTCTCAACGCAACACAAACAACACAGAAGCATTAAGTTCCGATACCCAAGTGAATATTAAGCCTAAATATATCTCTAGAATCTAGAACCTAATAGATGTTCATGCTAAATCCGGATTCAATCCGTCCATGTGTGCAACAACTCAAAACAAAATAAAGCAAGAAATCATTAACATTAATTTGTAAAATGAATTTTATACAACACCATGAGCAATAAATATACATATAATCAAGGTAAACTTACATACAAACTCACAAAATATGAAAACTACAAAGGGAAGAGAGAAGAGGAATCAAAATCTCTCGCAGTGTCAATCACGATCCAAGAATTGTCCACCCCTAATCGTCGAGTTGCAACCTTCATTGATGCTTTTCGAAGCTCTAAACTATCAAAAATGAAGGTTTGATGAATTGGGAACAAATACCCCAAAACATAACCTTAAAAAAATGTGTTTTTACCCCTTTAATTATGTTTCTGCCCAAACTAATTCGCCCAGTGAAGTAACGGTTCGCCCGGCGAGCAAAGGCGGCATTTTCTATTGCTTATGGAACTTCTGGCTCGCGTCTGGCTCGCTCGGCAAGCTCGGGGCGAGAGCTGGCAGTAACAGAAAAATTCAGCATCTTGTTTCCTTCATAACTTTCAGACCGTAACTCTGTTTGAGGCCCGGTCGGAAGCGTCGGAAAGCTTATTAAATGTTGTATCTAACAATGACTAAATATCAATGCTTGAATACCTACAAAAATTAGATAAAAATAATTAACCTCAATGATATTTACACGAAAAAACTAGTATACACTAAATATACACCCATTACAAACAAAGTGGGGTTTTATTCAAAGAATTCAATACAAATGAATCGATAAGTGCCGCAAAACTACTACTCAAAACACGGCATTTTGGCACTTATCAAACTCTCCCTAACTTAAAACATTGTTTATCCTCAAACAAAGTCAAACAACTTAAAGAAACAAAAGACGATAATCCAAGAATCACGAATCAACATGTTTTTTAAAATGGAAAACAAATGTATGGTTCAAATAAAAAACGTACAAGTAAAGTAAACACCTACCACCATCCTACAATGACAAAATGAAAATGAAACAAATCCTAAGTACAAAAATCATGCCAAACAATCTAAAACAACACAAGATAAATCATGAATCACACCTAGCAAAAATTCATTGAGGGATGAAAAACACACAAAGGTGAGGATTTGACACTCATCCAACAATCTTGCAAACAAAAGACTAAATTATGCATTCATAAAAAAATTCACATTAAACATACAAAGGCAACAATGACAAAGGCTTTTCAAGGTTGTAATGTGGCTTGGTTAACAAATATGGGGTAATTCCTAAAGCTAATCGAAACAAAAACTTGCCTAAACCTAAGGGAGTGATCAACTCACAAAAGTTCAAACACAAAATTTCAATCAAACTTCTTCTTTCATCCCAAGTAATACACCAAACACGCCTTACTTATTAGCACAATTATTTGATACTCTTTTTGTTTTTGTTTTTCAAAACTTTTTTCTTTTTTTTTCTTCTTTTTCTTTTCTTTCTTTTTCTCTTTTTTCTTTCTTTTTCTTTTCTTTTTCACAACCGCATAACAACCAACAACATAAGTGAGCAAACATTGCTCTCGCCAACTTTAATTCAACCAACATCAATGTGTGAATACTCTCAACTTTCTAAGGCAAGGTAAAAATTCAAACAACAACACACGGTTGAGGGTTCAAGAAAACAAATAATCAACATCCATACAAAAAGGTGAACTAATACTCATAGACAAACATCAAGTTCAAAAATAACCTTGACATTGACAAAAATGCTCAAAAGGGGTTAACAAAAGTTCACACACTCGCAAGGTTAATAGACTATTTGCTTAGGTAGTTGTGCTCAATAATCAAACAAAATTCCTTGATCATTTTCATGCTTTCATACAATCAACACAAACAAAAGATTAAACCTAATGAAATCCAGTTAAAATAAGAATTGTGGCCTCCAGCATATACGAACAATGGAAATCTTCCTCACATTTGGGGGTAAAAAGGGAACGAAAGTGATTCAATCAATAAAACAAGTAATGTAAAAGAATGAATGGCATGGAATTTGTACGAATGAAAAGTTTCATAAACATCCTATGCTATAGAAAGCGATAAACGAGTACCTGGCGTGTACCAACTTCAAAACAATATCATTACCATACATTCGTAAGTTGAAATGGCCAACTTGGAAAATCACTTCAAACTTCCTCAAGATACTCAAAACAAGCTCTTGGACAAACACAAAATAACAAATTAAAACAAACTACTATAAACATACTAAAAGATCGGGTGAAATTGTATTAAACAAGTTAAAAAGTAAAGATTTGATAATTTTAAGAACTAGTCCAATTTCGACTAGTTTAACCAATTCACCACACTACCTATACTTATACAATAAAAACAATAAAGAAACTAAACACAATACAACTTGCTTGTTTTACGTTGTAAGGTCGACGCCAATTATATACAAACCAGCACGTTGCTTCGGAAAAGCCAAATGCTTTCACTCTCGTCTTTGCTCTCATCTCTTCGAGCTCTAACCGGAACTACACATCTAACCACACTTTTGACAAACGTGAAGAGAAACATATATATACACTATATTCCCAAGTATGCAAAACATATAAAATTCACAAATATGGTAAACATATACTAGTATCAATATAAAAAAGTGAAAATAGACAATATATACGATATCTACAAAATTCAAAAACAAAGAAACTATCGTAGTGCGGTCCAATAAAAACACCAATCCCCGACTACGGCGCCATTTTGTTGGTGCGGTAAAGCGGCAAGCAACAAAAGTTTTTGGAAGTATTTATCTGGGAAATTATTGTGTCCATAGATATTAGTGTTATTGAACTGTCGTCCGACAATTCAAATGTTGTTGAGTTTGGGTTTAAAATGGGTTTAAATTAAATTCGGGAAATAAAACTTATGAACAGAAAAAGAATTCATTCTTTGGAGAATAGAGAACTCTCGGGTTTGCATTTCATGTACCCTATCAAATACTTAAACTTACTACCCAGTTATACGCAACCTAAATAACTCATCAACATTATCATGTATCTCTCACACAGAAGTTATCTCTATCATAGAGTGAGACAACGACCGTATTACTCGCGTCGGCGATCTCTCAACGCAACACAAATAACATAAAAACATTAAGTTCCGATACCCAAGTGAATATTAAGCCTAAATCTATCTGAAGAATCTAGAACCTAATAGATGTTCATCCTAAATCCGGATTCAACCCGTCCATGTCTGCAACAACTCAAAACCAAATAAAGAAAGAAATCATCAACATTAATTTGTAAAATGAATTTTAAACAACACCATGAGCAATAAATATACATATAATCAAGGTAAACTTACATACAAACTCACAACAAATGAAAACTACAAAGGGAAAAGAGAAGAGGAATCAAAATCTCTCGTGGTGTCAATCACGATCTAAGAATCGTCCACCTCCAATCGTCGAGTTGCAACCTCCATTGATGCTTTTCGAAGCTCTAAACTATCAAAAATGAAGTTTTGATGAATTGGGAACAAATACCCCAAAACATAACCTAAAAAAATGTGTTTTTACCCCTTTAAATGGGTTTCTGCCCAAACTAATTCTCCCGGTGAAGTAACGGTTCGCCCGGCGAGCAAAGGTGGAATTTCTACTGCTTCGGAACTTCTGGCTCGCACCTGGCTCGCTCGGCGAGCTCGGGGCGAGAGCTGGTAGTAACAGAAAAATTAAGCATCTTGTTTTCTTCATAACTTTCGGACTGTAACTCCGTTTGAGGCCTGGTCAGAAGCTCGAAAAGCTTATTCAATGCTATATCTAACAATGACTTAATATCAATGCTTGAATACCTACAAAAATGAGATAAAAACAATTAAACTCAATGATATTTACACGAAAATACTAGTATACACTAAATATACACTTTTACAAACAAAGTGGGGTTTTATTCAAAGAATTCAATACAAATGAATCGATAAGTGCTGCAAAACTACTACTCAAAACACGGCATTTTGGCACTTATCAAACTCTCCCCAACTTAAAACAATGTTTGTCCTCAAACAAAGTCAAACAACTTAAAGAAACAAAAGACGATAATCCAAGAATCACGAATCAACAGGTTTTTTTAAATGGAAAACAAATGCATGGTTCAAATAAAAAACGTACAAGTAAAGTAAACACCTACCACCATCCTACAATGACAACATGAAAACGAAACAAATCCTAAGTACAAAAATCTTGCCAAACAATCTAAAACAACACAAGCTAAATCATGAATCACACCTAGCAAAAATTCATCGAGGGATGAAAAACACACAAAGGTGAGGATTTGACACTCATCCAACAATCTTACAAACAAAAGACTAAATTATGCATTCATAAAAAAATTCACATTAAACATACAATGGTAAGAATCACAAGGGCTTTTCAAGGTTGTAATTTGGCTTGGTTAACAAATAAGGGGTAATTCCTAAAGCTAATCGAAACAAAAACTTGCCTAAACCTAATGGAGTGATCAACTCACAAAAGTTCAAACACAAAATTTTAATCAAACTTCTTCTTTCATCCCAAGTGTTACACCAAACACACCTTACTTATTAGCACAATTATTTGATACTCTTTTTGTTTGTTTTTCAAAACTTTTCTCTTTTTGTATTTCTTTTTCTCTTTTTTCTTTCTTTTTCTTTTCTTTTTCACAACCGCATAACAACCAACAACATAAGTGAGCAAACAATGCTCTCGCCAACTTGAATTCAACCAACATCAATGTGTGAATACTCCCAACTTTCTAAGGCAAGGTAAAAATTTAAACAACAACACACGGTTGAGGGTTCAAGAAAACAAATAATCAATATCCATACAAAAAGGTGAACTAATACTCATAGACAAGCATCAAGTTCAAAAATAGTATGGACATTGACTCAAAAATGGTTAACAAAAGTTCACACACTCACAATGTTAATTGACTATTTGCTTAGGTAGTTGTGCTCAATAATCAAACAAAATTCCTTGATCATTTTCATGCTTTCATACAATCAACACAAACAAAAGATTAAACATAATGAAATCCAGTCAAAACAAGAATTGTGGCCTCTAGCATATATGAACAATGGAAATCTTCCTCGCATTTGGGGGTAAAAAGGGAACTAAAGTGTTTTAATCAAAAAAACAAGTAATGTAAAAGAATGAATGGCATGGAATTTGTACGAATTAAAAGTTTCCTAAACATCTTATGCTATGGAAAGCGATAAACGAGTACCTGGCGTGTACCAACTTCAAAATAATATCATTTCCATACATCCATAAGTTGAAATGGTCAACTTGGAAAATCACTTCAAACTTCCTCAAGATAATCAAACAAGCTCTTGGACAAACACAAAAATAACAAATTAAAACAAACTACTATAAACATACTAAAATATCGGGTGAAATTGTATTAAACAAGTTGAAAAGTGAATATTTGAGAATTTTAAGAACTAGTCCAATTTCAACTTGTTTAACCAATTCACCACACTACCTATACTTATACAATAAAAACAATAAAGAAACTAAACACAATACAACATGCTTGTTTTACATTGTAAGCTCGACGCCTATTATTTACAAACCAGCATGTTGCTTCGGAAGAGCCAAATGCTTTCACTCCCGCCTTTGCTCTCATCTCTTCGAGCTCTAACCGGAACTACACATCTAACCACACTTTTGACAAACGTGAAGAGAAACAAATATATACACTATATTCACAAGTATGCAAAACAAGTAAAATTCATCAATATGGTAAACATATACAAGTATCAATATAAACAAGTGAAAATAGACAATATATACGATATCTACAAAATTCAAAAACAAAGAAACTATCGCAATACGATCCAATAAAAACACCAATCCCCGGCAACGGTGCCATTTTGTTGGTGCGGTAAAGCCGCAAGCAACAAAAGTTTTTGGAAGTATTTATCCGGGAAATTATTGTGTCCACAGAGATTAGTGTTATTGAACTGTTGTTCGACAATTTAAATGTTATTGAGTTAGGGTTTAAAATGGGTTTAAATTAAATTCGGGAAATAAAACTTATGAACAGAAAAATAATTCATTCTTTGGAGAATAGAGAACTCCCGGGTTTGCATTTCGTCTACCCTATCAAATACTTAAACTTACTACCCAGTTGTACGCAACCTAAATAACTCGTCAACATTATCACGTATCTCTCACACAGAGGTTATCTCTAACATAGTGTGAGACAACGACCGTATTACTCGTGTCGGTGATCTCTCAACGTAACACAAATAACATAAAAGCATTAAGTTCTGATACCCAAGTGAATATTAAGCCTAAATCTATCTCAAGAATATAGAACCTAATAGATGTTCGTCCTAAATCCGGATTTAACCCGTCCATGTCTGCAACAACTCAAAACCAGATAAAGAAATAAATCATCAACATTAATTTGTAAAATGAATTTTATACAACACCATGAGCAACAAATATACATATAATCAAGGTAAACTTACATACAAACTCATAACAAATGAAAACTACAAAGGGAAGACAGAAGAGGAATCCAAATCTCTCGCGGTGTCAATCACGATCCAAGAATCGTCCACCTCCAATCGTCGAGTTGCAACCTCCATTGATGCTTTTCGAAGCTCTAAACTATCAGAAATGAAGGTTTGATGAATTGGGAACAAATACCCCAAAACATAACCTAAAAAAATGTGTTTTACCCTTTTAAATGGGTTTCTGCCCAAACACACCTTACTTATTAGCACAATTATTTGATACTCTTTTTGTTTTTGTTTTTCAAAACTTTTCTCTTTTTTTTTTCTTTTTATTTTCTTTCTTTTTCTCTTTTTTTTTTTCTTTTTCTCTTTTTTCTTTATTTTTCTTTTCTTTTTAACAACCGTATAACAACCAAGAACATAAGTGAGCAAACATTGCTCTCGCCAACTTGAATTCAACCAACATCAATGTGTGAATACTCCCAACTTTCCAAGGCAAGGTAAAAATTCAAACAACAACACACGGTTGAGGGTTCAAGAAAACAAATAATCAACATCCATACAAAAAGGTGAACTAATAATCAAGCATCAAGTTCAAAAATAACATGGACATTGACAAAAAGGCTCAAAAGGGGTTAACAAAAGTTCACACACTCACAAGGTTAATTGACTATTTGCTTAGGTAGTTGTGCTTAATAATCAAACAAATTTCCTTGATCATTTTCATGCTTTCATACAATCAACACAAACAAATGATTAAACATAATGAAATCCAGTTAAAACAAGAATTGTGGCCTCCAGCATATATGAACAATGGAAATCTTCCTCACATTTGGGGGTAAAAAGGGAACTAAAGTGATTCAATAAAAAAAAAGTAATGTAAAAGAATGAATGGCATGGAATTTGTACGAATGAAAAGTTTCCTAAGCATCTTATGTTATAGAAAGTGATAAACGAGTACCTGGCGTGTACCAACTTCAAAATAATATCATTACCATACATCCGTAAGCGATAAGTGCTAAATTGTAGCTATTTTTGTATATAAGTTTTGTTGAACTTATCGATACTTTTTGTTAATATCGTTCGAATAAACCCCGATTTGTTTATAAATACGTTTACTTTACATTTTAGTGTATATATTACGTATCGTGTAAATATCAATGAATTTAATTGATTTTCTCTCACTTTTTTCAGGTATTCAATCAAGTAATTCTTGCCATATTCATAAAGAGCATTTAATAAGCTTTCTAGCGCTTCCGACCATGCGTAAATCAGAGTTGCGGTTCAGAAGTTGTGGTCAAAATAAGGGCTGGTTTGCTGTCAAGTTCGCTTTGCGAGCTTGCCAGCGAATGTTTGCTTTGCGAATGGCTGGCGAGTTCCCAGCGAATGCTCCCAGAATTGGACAGGGGAGAAAATGACCAATGTTCGCTTTGCGAATTGTGCAGCGAGCATTCGCTTTGCAAATAAAACGTTCACACTGCAAACTTCTGGAATTTTGCAGAGGCGGTTTGACTGTTCAGAGGCACTTAAGTGCCATTTTGATGGTTCGCTGGACGAATGAATCGTTCACACTGCGAATGCGCGAATTTTGTAATTGTATTTAAGAGATTTCTGTCACTTTTTAGGGTATGATTTTGGGGAATTTTTGCTCCCAACTCTATCAACTTCATTTTTCAGTAGATTAGCCTAGAAAACAACATGGAAGCTTGCATATGGATGAATCGGGGTAGATTGATCGTCGACCGGCGTTGATAAACTGTGAGATGTTTGGTTTATTTCTTTTCTTCTTTGTGTTTTTCTTCTATGTTGGGTTGTGTATATGTATTTATTCTAAACTCATGTATATTTGTCGCCTATGGCGTTGTATGATATCTGATTTACAAAACTTTATTGGTGATTGTCTCTGATTTTTGCTTTATGCGTGGGGTTTGGGTTGTGTTAGAGATAAACTTCACAAACTTTGATTAGGGATGATTATCTGTTAGTTTCTGGATGTTAGAGATAGATTTAGAGCTAAAAATCTTTAATAGGTGTCGAAGCTTAATGCCTCCGTATCTTGAGTCGGGTACGAGAGTGTCGATGATGGTAACACGGTTGTTCTCTCAACTTTGCGTTAGACATAACCTTTGTTATGAGCGATGCTGGGTGATATTGAGGAGTATTGTAGGTTGAGTATAACTGGTCGGTAAGTTTAAGTTTGTGAGGAGTCGATTATGTGCATGTCGGATAAGTTCGTCCCTCTGATTAATGAATTCTTTTTATGTTAATGTTTACTTTTCTGCATTTACTTTAAACCTATTTTAATCCAAATTCATAAACGCGAGAGATTGTCGAACGGCATTCTTTCCCTCGAACCGATCTCTGTGGACACGACATAAATCTCGGAGGGAATTCTTCCGAAAATAAATATTTTTGCTTGCCGCTTTACCGCTCCAACAAAATGGCGCGGTTGCCGGTGATTGGTTTTGATATTGAATTGCATTACGATAGTTTCTTTGTTTTTGAGTTTTGTATATATCGTATATATTGTCTATTTCCATTATGTTTGTTCAAGTGTTGTATACATTTTTTTCCCGTAACGTTTGTTTAAATGTTTGTTTAGGACACTTGCTTTTGATTTGCACGGTGAGGCATCACCATGGCATGAAGGAAGGAAGTTGCTAGCTAAGCATTATAAAGGCGTCGAGCTTACGACATAAAACAAGCATGTTGTATTATTTTATTTTGTTGTGGTTTAGCTTAGGTAGTGTGGTGAACATTCATTAAACAAGTTGTACTCGGTTTTTTCGTGAAATTCTCAAATCTTCACTTTACAACTTGTTTAATCCATTTTCACCCGGTCTTTTAGGATGTTTATATTAACAATTCTTGTGCTTGTCAATGAGCTTGTTTTGAGTAGCTTGAGGAAATTTAAGGTGATGTTCCAAGTTTGATCGTTTCAACTTGCGGATGTATGGTAATGATATTGTTAAGTTTTGCACACGTCCAAGGTATGTGTTTATCGCTTTCTTCACTTTAGCATAATCATGATACTAAGGCATTTTACAAACTTCCATGTCATTCATTCTTTTGTATACTTGTTCTTATTGTGAATCACTTTAGTTCCCACCTTTTTGTGAGGTAGCTTTCCATTGTTCATATATACGGAGTACCAACATTTTTGTTCTAACTGGATTTTATTATGCTTAATCTTTTGTTTGTGTTGATTATATGAAAGCATGAAAAGGATCAAGGCATTTTGTTTCATTTTGAGCACAACTACCTAACCAAATAGTCATTCACCTTGTGAGCGTGTGATCATTCGTAACCCCTTTGAGCATTTTGATCCATGTTTTATTTGAACTTAATGCTTGTCTATGAGTATTTAGTTCACTTATTTTTGAATGGATTTTGTTTTTTCTTGAACCCTCAACTTTGTGTTGTTGTATGAATTTTTGCCTTGCCTTAGAAAGTAGGGAGTATTCACATAATGATGTGGTTGAATTCAAGTTGGGGAGAGAATGATTGTTTACTCATTGGTTAGTTTCTATGAGGATGAAAAAGAAAAGGAAAAGAAAAAAAGAGAAAAATATGAAAAGGAAAAGAAAAGAAAAAAAGAAAGAAAAAGAAAATCCAACAAAAAGAGTTCAAATAATTGTGCTAAATAAGTACTGTGTTTTGTGTAACACTTGGGATTTTGGAAGAAGTTGATTGGAATTGTGTGTTTGAGTCTTTGTGAGTTGATCACTCCCTTAGGTTTAGGCATATTTTTGTTTCAATTACGTTTAGAAATTGCCCCTTATTTGTTTACCCGACCACGCTAAAACCTTGAAAGTCCTTGTGATTCTTGCCTTTGTATGTTCAATGTGAATTTTTGGATGGATGCATAATTTAGTCTTTTGTTTGCAAGATTGTTGTGTGAGTGATAAGTTCCCCATTTTGTGTTTTTCATCTACCGATGATTGTTTTTGCTAGGTGTGATTCACATTTGAACTTGTGTTGTTTTAGGATGTTTGTCATGATTTTTGTATTTTGCATTTGTTTCGTGACTATGTTATGGTCGTAGTTTAGTGGTAAGTATTAACTTTGTGTGTACCGTTTTTCATTTAAACCATTCATTTGTCCGTTTTTCAAAACATATTGATTCGTGATTCTTTGGTTGTCACTCTATTTTTTTAAGTTTGCTTGATTCTTGTTTGCGGACAAACAAGTTTAAGTTGGGGAGAGTTTGATAAGTGCTAAATTGTAGCTATTTTTGTATATAAGTTTTGTTGCACTTATCAATACTTTTTGTTAATATCGTTCGAATAAACCCCGATTTGTTTATAAATACGTTTACTTTACATTTTAGTGTATATATTGTGTATCGTGTAAATATCAATGAGTTTAATTGATTTTCTCTCACTTTTTACAGGTATTCAATCAAGGATATCTTTCCATATTCATAAAGAGCATTTAATAAGCTTTCCAGCGCTTCCGACCGTGCGTAAATCCGAGTTGTGGTTCAGAAGTTGTGGTCAAAATAAGGGCTGGTTTGCTGTCAAGTTCGCTATGCGAGCTTGCTAGCGAATGTTTGCTTTGCGAATGGCTGACGAGTTTCCAGCGAATGCTCCCAGAATTGGACAGGGGAGAAAAGGACCAAAGTTCACTTTGCGAACTGTGCAGCGAGCATTTACTTTGCGAATAATACGTTCGCACCGCGGACTTCTGGAATTTTGCAGAGGCGGTTTGACTGTTCAGAGGCACTTAAGTGCCATTTTGATGGTTCGCTGGGCGAATGAATCGTTCACACTGCGAATACGCGAATTTTGTAATTGTATTTAAGAGATTTCTGTCACTTTTTAGGGTATGGTTTTGGGGAATTTTTGCTCCCAACTACATCAACTTCATTTTTCAGTAGATTAGCTTAGAAAACAACATGGAAGCTTGCATACGGATGGACCGGGGTGGATTGATCGTCGACCGGCGTTGAAAAACTGCGAGATGTTTGGTTTATTTCTTTTCTTCTTTGTGTTTTTCTTCTATGTTGGGTTGTGTATATGTATTTATTCTGAACTCATGTATATTTGTCGCCCATGGCATTGTATGATATCTGCTTTACAAAATTTTATTGGTGATTGTCTATGATTTTTGCTTTATGCGCGGGGTTTGGGTTGTGTTAGATATAAACTTCACAAACTTTGATTAGGGATGATTATCTGTTAGTTTCTGGATGCTAGAGATAGATTTAGAGCTAAAAATCTTCAATAGGTGTCGAAGCTTAATGCCTCCGTATCTTGAGTCGGGTGCGAGAGTGTCGACGATGGTAACACAGTTGTTCTCTCAACTTTGCGTTAGACATAACCTTTGTTGTGAGCGATGTTGGGTGATATTGAGGAGTATTGTAGGTTGAGTATAACTGGTCGGTAAGTTTAAGTTTGTGAGGAGTCGATTATGTGCATGCCGAATAAGTTCGTCCCTCTGATTAATGAATTCTTTTTATGTTAATGTTTACTTTTCTGCATTTACTTTAAACCTATTTTAATCCAAACTCATAAACGCGAGAGATTGTCGAACGACATTCTTTCCCCCGAACCGATCTCTGTGGACATGACATAAATCTCGGAGGGAATTCTTCTGAAAATAAATATTTTTTCTTGTCGCTTTACCGCTCCAACAGTAAGTTGAAATGGTAAACTTGGAAAATCACTTCAAACTTCCTCAAGATACTCAAAACAAGCTCTTGGACAAACACAAAAATAAAAAATTAAAACAAACTACTATAAACATTACTAAAAGATCGGGTGAAATTGTATTAAACAAGTTGAAAAGTGAAGATTTGAGAATTTTAAGAACTAGTCCAATTTCAACTTGTTTAACCAATTCACCACACTACCTATACTAATACAATAAAAACAATAAAGAAACTAAACACAATATAACATGCTTGTTTTACGTTGTAAGCTCGACGCCTATTATTTACAAACCAACACGTTGCTTCGGAAGAGCCAAATGCTTTCACTCCCGCCTTTGCTCTCATCTCTTCGAGCTCTAACCAGAACTACACATCTAACCACACTTTTGACAAACGTGAAGAGAAACAAATATATACACTA
Organism: Lathyrus tuberosus; assembly: GCA_022829125.1. Taxonomy (NCBI): domain Eukaryota; kingdom Viridiplantae; phylum Streptophyta; class Magnoliopsida; order Fabales; family Fabaceae; genus Lathyrus; species Lathyrus tuberosus. Next base: position 7,518,157 of record JALAZF010000213.1, read on the forward strand.
TATTCACAAGTATCCAAAACATGTAAAATTCACAAATATGGTAAACATATACAAGTATCAATATAAACAAGTGAAAATAGACAATATATACGATATCTACAAAATTCAAAAACAAAGAAACTATCGCAATGCGATACAATAAAAACACCAATCCTCAACAACGGCGTCATTTTGTTGGTGCGGTAAAGCGGCAAGCAACAAAAGTTTTTGGAAGTATTTATCCGGGAAATTATTGTGTCCACAGAGATTAGTGTTATTGAACTGCAGTTCGATAATTTAAATGTTATTGAGTTTGGGTTTAAAATGGGTTTAAATTAAATTCGGGAAACAAAACTTATGAACAAAAAAAGAATTCATTCTTTGGAGAATAGAGAACTCTCGGGTTTGCATTTCATCTACCCTATTAAATACTTAAACTTACTACCCAGTTGTACGCAACCTAAATAACTCGTCAACGTTATCACGTATCTCTCACACAGAGGTTATCTCTAACATAGAGTGAGACAACGACCGTATTATTGGCGTCGGCGATCTCTCAACGCAACACAAATAACATAAAAGCATTTAAGTTCCGATACCCAAGTGAATATTAAGCCTAACTCTAGCTCAAGAATCTAGAACCTAATAGATGTTCATCCTAAATCCGGATTCAATCCGTCCATGTCTGCAACAACTCAAAACCAAATAAAGAAAGAAATCATCAACATTAATTTGTAAAATGAATTTTATACAACACCATGAGCAACAAATATACATATAATCAAGGTAAACTTACATACAAACTCACAACAAATGAAAACTACAAAGGGAAGGAGAAGAGGAATCAAAATCTCTCGCGGTGTCAATCACGATCCAAGAATCCTCCACCCCTAATCGTCGAGTTGCAACCTCCATTGATACTTTTCTAAGCTCTAAACTATAAAAAATGAATGTTTGATGACTTGGAACCAATACCCAAAACATAACCTAAAAAAATATGTTTTTACCCCTTTAAATGTGTTTCTGCCCAGACTAATTTTCCCGGCAAAGTAATGGTTCGCCCGGCGAGAAAAGACGGAATTTTCTACTACTTCTGGAACTTCTAGCTTGTCCGATGAGCTCGGGGCGAGAGCTGACTGAAACAGAAAAATCCAGCATCTTGTTTTCTTCATAACTTTCAAACTGTAACTCCGTTTGAGGCTCGGTCGGAAGCGTCGAAAAGCTTATTCAATGCTCTATCTAACAATCACTAAATATCAATGCTTGAATACCTACAAAAATGAGATAAAAACAATTAAACTCAATGATATTTACACAAAAATACTAGTATACACTAAATATACACTTTTACAAACAAAGTGGGGTTTTATTCAAAGAATTCAATACAAATGAATCGATAAGTGCGGCAAAACTACTACTCAAAATACAACATTTTAGAACTTATCAAGGCCTCAACATAAGTACTGAGCAAACTTATAAGATGTCTAACTTCAGAGAGGTTAGCCCTGCAAAACAAAAAAAACAATCGTCAGCAAAAAGAAGGTGGGACACAGTGGGTGCCCCTCTACATAGTTGGATCCCATGAATATCGCATCTAGCCATTGCTCCCTTTGTAAGAGCTGAAAGAACTTCGAACATTAAGATAAAAAGGTATGGGGATAGTGGGTCCCCTTTCCTCAACCCTCTCCCAGGTTCAATCCGTCCAATTTTATCTGAATTAACAATAATAATATAGTCCACCAAGGTGACACAAAGCATCATCCAATGAATCCATATGTCTACAAACCCCTTTATATAAAGCATACCACGGAGAAAGCTCTTATCCACTCTATCATGCGTCTTGCTAATATCAATCTTAAGATCCAACTGAGCCTTACTACCTTTAGTATTACTCTTAAGAGCATGGATGCCCTCTATAGCAATCATCGCATCATCCAGGATAGACCGGCCCTCCAACTTATACAAATATGTTAAATGTGTAAATGTTTTACTAATATTTTTTTTACAAAAAAATATTATCAAAAGAGCACTTTTAGATGAATTCAATCGAAAACTATGGACTTATCTGATCAAGAAGAAAAGTGAAGTGATCGAGGTATTTGCCAAGTTTAAATCTATGGTCGAAAGACAAAGTGGTCGAAAGCTTAAGATTTTGAAGACTAATGGTTATGGAGAATATGTGTTGAAAGACTTCAACATATTATGTGCGAAAGAAGGAATTGTGCATGAGGTGGTTCCACGCTACACTCCACGGAAGAATGGAATTTTAGAAAGGAAAAATAGAACCATAAATGTCAGTTTTGTTACTGTGTATGCTTCCACATGCTACATCAAAAGAAGAGGCCTTTGGAGCAATTTTTGTAATGCTTTAACCAACAATAATGCCCCCTGGTGTTTAGTGGGTGATTACAACTCAATTCTTGAGGTGCATGGGCATAGAGGAAACAGTTTACCTTGGATTGCTCCCATGGATAATTTTAGGGTCTGGAAAGATAACAATAGAATGATTGATACCATAGTCGAAGGTCCTTGTTTCACATAGTACAATGGTAGGTCGGGTAGTGCATCTGTTGAGAGAAAGGTGGACAGAGCATTTTGTAACAATATTTGGTTATATTCTTGTCAAACTATGGTCTCTACCACTTTACCTAGGTTGAAATCCAATCATTATCTCATCTTGGTTGAAGCTTCTTTCACTCAATTAAGGGTCGTTTTGCAGTTCTAGTTCCTGGAGATGTGGACTTTTTGTTAGATCTTGTGTTGGGGGTCTGCTGCAAAATACCAACCAGAAGAAGGTGACGAAGACGGTACGATGAAAATTGCACAAAATAATTTCAAAGCGTGTGTTTACACTAAGCTTTAGGTTCGATTCGCCCCCACCAATTTACGCGAATTGGATGCAAAAGGGTTAATCGGCGAATCCCCTTCAGGATACTTTGGAAACCTTAACATGAATTGCACATTCACATTAAACATATCGATCAACGATATTTTACAGAATAAAGTTTTCTCATTTATTCTTGTGCACTAGAAAAATAAAAGAATGACTTAGATATAATTTTTGACACTTGAAACAAATAATTTTTGTGTGTATTTTATGGCTGACAAATATATCTATTTATAAGAAAACTTGTACCGATTGGTGTGGAGAAACAATGTTTCATTTGATTACAACATGACCATTCACGAACCATTATAATCAATAACAACAAACCTTTTCATGAAAAGTTGTGTTAATCAGGTGGTTGCACCTTTTGACCACGCACCCAATCATCATAGGGTCTCTGGTTCTATTAGGGACAGTTGCAACTTTTGGCCATTTATTTTGTTAATTTAACCATTAATATTTATCAATTTAATATTTTGAAAATTTCTCCAACACTTTTCATGACACCTGCAAAGATTTTATTGTTGCCTCTTGAAAGAATAACGTTGTTGGTTGCCCCATGTATGTTTTGAGGAAAAAACTTCAAAACCTAAAAAATAGTCTTAAGCATTGAAATAGAGACATTTTTGGTAATATTAATGATAAATTGAATGAATATTTATGACTAAGCTGGAAGGTATTCAAGAGAGGATTAGTGTTGATGGTCCTACTGACTCCCTTAGGTCTCAGGAAAAAGATGTCACATTACAGTTGGAAAAACATCAGTGTTTGTAAGAGGTTTTTTGGTCTAAGAAGGCTAGATTGCAGTGGCATGTTTCTAGCGAGAAGAACACTACTTTTTTTTTCATAGGATGGCTAAGATCAAAAGGTCCATAAATTTTATCACCACCCTCAAAGATGGAGATTCTATCATTACTGATCCAGGAGATTCTATCATTTATTAATTTGATAAAAATGACAAAAAAAAATTTGGTACAACAAAAATAAGTTCTTTTAGAAAATAAAAAAGTCTGAAACAAGTATAGAAATAAATGAAGGGGCAAAAAGCTAAAGAACTAGTTAGGACTTATTATAAGTCAAAATATCCACACATAACAGGTACAGAAATTGTAGAGAAATAATATGAAATCAATGGGTTGATTGACTAAGAATCAACATAATAAATCAACAAATTGATTCAACATATTTAATTATCATTCAAATGATTGAGAATAACTCCAAAAATTGATAGACAAAATATCTTTTTTGGTCTTTTAATTTTATTTTAGAGTTTATTTTGGTCTTTAATTTTAAAAAGTGTCATATTGATTTTTTAACTCTTCAAAACGTTTCATACTAGTCATTTTCGTCTTATTAGCGAAGGAAAAATTTAAAAATCAGTCGTTAAATTCGTCGCTAATAAGACAAAAGGACTAATATAAAACGTTTTGAAGAGTTAAGAAAATAAAATAATATTTTTTAAAGTTAAGAGATCAAAATAAATCTCAAAATAAAATTAAAAGACCAAAAAGATATTTTGCCCCTTAATAATGTAATTGTAAATTTGGGCGATGCTGACTGATAATGATCCAACATGATATTGATTCAACAATGACTCAAGAAGTTGATTGACAATGACTCAACATATTGTTGATTAGCAATGACTCGGCAGTTAATTATTAATAAATTGATTTGCAATGACACTCAACAAATTATTGATAATAATTAAATAGTAAATTTGGTGGATGATGATCATTTCTAAATATATATACATATTTTTTTTATCAAAACAATACCTTATCAAATATATAAATTTTACATTTTTTTTGAAATAACAATAACAAAAAAGACATACACATACAGATTAATTGTGAACTTTGTATTAACATAACAACATGCATTTAGAACCAATGAGCATCAAAGTTTTTTTATTAAACTACATGCATTTTGAACCATAATCATCAATTTTTTTTTTTGTAGTATTCAATAACATTATTATTTGATATTTTACTCTAACATTAGAAAATAACTGTCATAATTAAACAAGTACCAACTTAGGTTTCTATCTAAATGGCACTAACTACGGGGGCGTGTTTGCAAAGCCATTCTAAAATATCATCAAACACCAACTTCACAATAAGCTTAAAATTAAAGAAGAAAAGAAAAAGAAATTTAAAATATATATAATCATAGTCTTTGATCTTCTATGATATGTTTGAATAATTATTTTTTTTATAAATTAAACTATTCATTTTTCTTTAAAATAAATAAAATGTTATCAAATTTTATAGTATTATATTATTTTAACTTTTTTAAAACTTAAATATATATTTGGAAAAAACTACCTTATAACATTTCATTAATAATAAGACATTGGATACATGTTGGTACATAATTAAAATTTTGGAAACTACCAAGATGTGGAACCGCCCGCGCCAAAACGTGAGCAACCTCATTGGCTTGTCTCCTAACGAACTTAACACGATAGTTCCTATAAATAAGAGCTAACAAGGATTGTATATAACAAGTGTGAGTAGTATGGGTAATAGTCTAACATTGACTAGAAATGTGGACTTGGGCATTTATAAGTAGGAGAACTCATACACATATCGCCTTAAGGTTTTGGGTGAATATGTGGTGTGTCTCTCACAAATGTGTGTTGCTCTAGAAAAAGGAAAGTCCCAAAATATTCAACGCTCCCTAGTAAAATCTTTCCTGAAAATGGTATCATAAAAAAAAAACTTTTGCTTAAGGGGGAGCATTGTGGATATTCTGTTGAGTATACCAAGTGTAAGTAAGTGTATGTGGATGATAAGAGATTCCAGTTAAGGGGAGCATTGTGAAAGTATTGTGGATAGACTCACACTTGAGAGGGAGTGTTAAGTATAACAGGTGTGAGTAGTATGGATAATAGTCCCACATTGGATAGGAATGTGGAGACTTGAGCATTTATAAGTGGTAGAACCCATACACTTATCACCTTAAGATTTTTGGTGAATATGTGATGTGTCTCTCACAAAAGTGTCTTGTTACACCAACAACAAGCACTTAGTAATAACACTGAAATCCGAATCATTAGGCTTCTGGATGTTCACACTATCCACTACACTTTTAGCATCTACCTCAAAATCCACATTGTCCACTTAATTCTCTTGTTAAAAATTCTTTAAAATTTTCTTTCTCATTAAAAATATTTTACATTTAATAATTAATAAATTATAAAATATAAAAATTTTTTTAATCATTTAATTTATTTGACATTATCAAAGTAGATAAAACTTTGTGAGATCATCAACATATTAAATATCATAACTCTTTATAATTCTTTTTGAATGCATATTAAGATTTTATTTTATTAATTATTTTGATAAAAGTGTAAAAAAAAAACAAGTTTAATTATAATTTTTTTGTCAATTAATTTAATGGCTGAAATTCATTCTTAAAAGTAAAATATCACGGGTTCCAACCGCGTCTCTTCAATTTTTTTTTTATTTTGGTAGAAAAATCTAAGGATTTAAAAAAAAATAGAGAATTAGTAAAAGAGACTCACCCCATCAAATTCAACATTACACTATTGACTTATAATTAGTCTGATTTCATCATAGTAGATTAAGCATGACGCACAAAATTATTGCCACACTATAGAATCATTAACACTCAACACAATGTGTCAATATTAACCAACTTGATTTCATCACATTTACAAGCTAACGACAACATGATTGCACCCATATACACTCCCTATAATTTTATTATTACACTGGATTATTATCGATCAACCATAAGTCATTATCAACCATCAACCTGATTTCATTACATATGCCTAGAAATGATACCATGACCCACCCGATTTCATTATAAAGAATAGTGACAACATTTTCATGTATGAGATCACTTTTAAACTCACATTTTTTCTACCTCCAAGTCATTTCATACTCCTATAAGCATGTTCTTGCCTAATAAAAATTAAATTCAAAATCAAACACAAATGGTAAACCTTAACGCATCATTTTGTCACAAAAACACTATGATAAGAAATTGACTATTTCATACTCACATTTTTTTCTACCGCCAAACCATTTTACTAATGGTAAACCTAAACCCATCGTTTTCTCATAAAACACATCATTTTCTCATAAAAAACTATAATAAGATAGCGACTATTCACTCAAATAATTTTGTCATTCTTTCTTTATTTAATTATTTTGTTATTTCTCTTTTATTTTTATAAGTTGAGTAGTTTTATTAATGTTCTGTCATTATATATATATGCAAATATCTTGTCTTTAATTCAAAATCAACAGTACATTGATTTTTCTCAACAAAAAAACAGTACATTGATTTCATTGCCAACATTTAAGATTCTTTAAAGGAGACACACAAATTTACAGAAACACATTATCCATCAATGCAATATTATTAATCATAATCAAACAATTGTTGAATCATAATCTTCAATCAACTCGTCGATTTCACGTTATCTCTATGCGACTTATGACAAACTCCACTCACTTTTATCTACTTTTTACTTTTTCACTCTATACTTTTTTACTATAATGCCCCTAAAATAAAAATAAAGTCCCAAATACCCCATCCTAAAATCTTTTTTTTTTTTTATAAGCAAAAAGGGATTGAATTAAAAAGTACTAGGGGTGCTTAACCCAAATACGACAATAAGAAGGAAAACGTAGCTGCTAAAACCAAACCCAACCCAAGACCGAACAAACAACAAAGAAAGAAAATCGTTGGATTAACACTCCAATCCGACCATGAAAAATTAAAATCACCTCCAAACAAAACCAAAAACCACTCCCAAGAGAGTTTCTTAATAAGCCCCACCCCATTAAAATTAGACAAAAAAAGACCCTTAAAAAGAATATCATTCCTACATTTCCAAATTACCCAACAAAAAACCAAACCAAAAAACCAACCGGTGTCCAACTTCCAAGCCTCCGTACAATTCTTGTCCAACAAAAGAAGGCCTTCCAAAATAGAGGTAACCGAAGAAATATGATCCACTCGAAGCCAATCACACAAAGAACTCCACCAACCTCTAGAAATAGGACAACACAAGAAAAGTTGATCTAAATCTTCCTCAACTCCAAAACACAAAGAACAAACCAAAGAAAGCGGTCCTAACAATATACCACGCTTCGCTAATTCCCTCTTCGTGGGTGGGGAGTCTATTCCAAATCACTAGCCTCCCTTTTAAACCTTCCCCATTCAATGGGTGAACAATTTTTTTAAATTATTTTTCATTTTTTATATTTTATGAATTAAAAAATATAAATTAATTTTTTATGCCTTATTTCCATTCGACGACTAAACTCTTTTTTATATTTAATAAAAGGTATTTTATTTTTATTATTATTATTATTATTATTATTATTAATATTTCATCTGGGTTTTATATAAAATTGATATTGTTGATTGCTTACATTTGATCATATTTCCTCATTTCATTAACAACATTTAAGATGAGACCCACAGATTTAGTCTTACATTATTCATTTATTATCAATTTACATATAGTACAATGTTAAGAATGAATATAATTAAGTACTCTTACTATTCTATTGTTTCATTGTCAATCAACTCACAAATTTAGTGATACACTATTGAATACTGTTATTCTATTGAGTTATTGTCAATCAACACACAAATTTAGTGATACACTATTGAATAATGTTAGTCTATTGAGTCATTGTCAATCAACACACAAATCTAGTAACACACTTAGGAGTGGACAACTGGCGGGTTCGGACACACTTAGGGTGGACAATGAGCGAGTTCGGACGGGTTCGGGACCAAAACATCAAACTGTCTCAAACTATGGGTGGTCTTAAGAGACCCATTTCCGTCCATTTTTTTTACAAATTAAACGGGTTACGAGTGACGTGGCTCTACTTGTGTGGTTAAGTTCGTTGACAAAAAAAATAAAAACAAAATAAATTTGGTAAAAAATGGATATATCAATTAACAAAACCAGTACCTTCAATAAAAAAAATTAAGAGATGAGATATGGCAAAAGAAAAAGAATTGCAAAAGAATTAGCTTTGTACTAACATGAAAAAAGAAGAAGAGAATGTCATTATATTTTTAAAATATACCCCAAAACTAAATTTGAATGCACTTTAGAAACTATTGTTTTATTTTATTACTGGCATTGCTTCGAAAATATATACTATGGAATACTATTATTAGTTAATTGATCTGGAAATGGTTCTAATCCTAGACCATCAATAAAATAAATAAATGAATTAAAAGTTAAATATGTGAAACAATATTATTATTGAAGCAAGTGGTAGGCAGACTATCACATTTTCAAACTATTATATCAGAAAACATAATTTATATTTAAATTTCATTACAATATTTCATGATAATGGTTCGGTTTCACCGGATTAATATGGTTCGCGGGTTTTTGTCCTTCTCTAAACACACTATTGAATAATGTTATTCTACTGAGTCATTGTCAATCAATACACAAATGTTATTATCTTGAATCATTGTCAATCAATTAATTAATCACAAATATAATTGTCGAGTTAATCAATTAATTATCTTGTTTAGGGTGGACAATGGTCGGTTCCGATCGGTGATGGACCGGAAATGCAAATCCGTTTAAACCCACTGTTGAAGAATCTTAGTCCATTTTCGTCTAATTCTGTTTTCAGTTATTACGGATGATGATTTTGTCGGGTGGCGGTATTTATCAGTGGTTTGTATCGAGTCTAAGTTTTAACACACAAAAAAGGGAGAGATACAGCAAGATGAAATAAATTATTTTTGTTGAAATTTGTTGAAATAAGCTGTAAATATTGCAGCTTTTCAACCATATAAGAAACTCTTTCTTCTAAGAACGTTAAAAATTTATACACAATCTAAAAAGTATATAATAATGAAAGATTGTATTTTTCTTCTCTACTAAAGCAAAAAAATAAAAATAAACGAGCCTTTGTAATATGAGGGGGAGTCTTACATTATTCATTTACTATCAATTTACGTATAGTACAATGTTGAGAATAAATATAATATTGAGTACTCTTACTATTCTATTGTGTCATTGTTAATCAACACACAAGTTTAGTGATACATTATTGAATATTGTTATTCTATTGAGTTATTTTCAATCAACACACAAATTTAGTGAAATACTATTTAATAATGTTATTCTATTGAGTCATTATCAATCATCACACAAATATAGTAACACACTTAGGAGTGGACAACTGGCGGGTTCGGACACACTTAGGGTGGACAATGGGCGAGTTCGGGTCCAAAACATCAAATTGTCTCAAACTATGGGTGGTATTAAGAGGCCCATTTCTGTCCTTTTGTTTTTCAAATTTGACGGGTTACGTGTGACGTGGATCGGTTTGTGTGGTTAAGTTCATTGACAAAAAAAAATAAAAACAAAAGAAATTTGGTAAAAAAAATGATATATTAACTAACAAAACCAGTAACTTCAATATAAAAAAATTAAGAGATGAGATATGAAAAAAAAAAAAAAAGAAGATAAGAGAAGGAATGCATGATTATCATCTAGTTTTCATTCTTGGAAAACAAAGAATTGCAAAATAAGTAGCTTTGTACTAACATGAAAAAAGAAGAGAATGTCATTATATTTTTAAAATATACCCCAAAACTAAATTTGAATGCACTTTTGAAACTATTGTTTTATTTTATTACTGGCATTGCTTCGAAAATATATACTATGGAAGTATTATTATTAGTTAATTGATCTGGAAATTGTTCTAATCCTAGACCATCAATATAATAAATAAATGACTTAAAAGTTAAATATGTGAAACAATATTATTATTAAAGCAAGTGGTAGGCAGACTATCACATTTTCAAACTATTATATCAGAAAACATAATTTATATTTAAATTTCATTATAATATTTCATTATAATGGTTCGGTTTCACCGGATTAATATGGTTCGCGGGTTTTTGTGCATCTCTAAACACACTATTGAATAATGTTATTCTATTGAGTCATTGTCAATCAATTAATTAATCACAAACATAACTGTCGAGTTAATCAATTAATTATCCTGTTTAGGGTGGACAACGGTCGGTTCCGATCGGTGATGGACCGGAAATGCAAATCTGTTTGAAACCACTGTTGAAAAATCTTAGTCCATTTCCGTCCGATTCAGTCTTCAGTTATTACGGATGATGATTTTGTCGGGTGGCGATTTTTAGCAGTGGTTTGTATCGAGTCTAAGTTTCAACACACAAAAAAGGGGAGAGATACAGCAAGATGAAATAAATAATTTTTGTTGAAATTTGTTGAAAATAGCTGTAAATATTGCAGCTTTTCAACCATATAAGAAACTCTTTCTTCTAAGAACGTTTAAAATTTATACACAATCTAAAATATATATAATAATGAAAGATTGTATTTTTCTTCTCTACTAAAGCAAAAAAATAAAAATAAATGAGCCTTTGTAATATGAGTGGGAGTCTTACATTATTCATTTACTATCAATTTACGTATAGTACAATGTTGAGAATAAATATAATATTGAGTACTCTTACTATTCTATTGTGTCATTGTCAATCAACACACAAGTTTAGTGATACACTATTGAATATTGTTATTCTATTGAGTTATTTTCAATCAACACACAAATTTAGTGAAATACTATTTAATAATGTTATTCTATTGAGTCATTATCAATCATCACACAAATATAGTAACACACTTAGGAGTGGACAACTGGCGGGTTCGGACACACTTAGGGTGGACAATGGGCGAGTTCGGGTCCAAAACATCAAATTGTCTCAAACTATGGGTGGTATTAAGAGGCCCATTTCTGTCCTTTTGTTTTTCAAATTTGACGGGTTACGTGTGACGTGGATCGGTTTTTGTGGTTAAGTTCATTGACAAAAAAAAATAAAAACAAAAGAAATTTGGTAAAAAAAAATGATATATTAACTAACAAAACCAGTAACTTCAATATAAAAAAATTAAGAGATGAGATATGAAAAAAAAAAAAAAGAAGATAAGAGAAGGAATGCATGATTATCATCTAGTTTTCATTCTTGGAAAACAAAGAATTGCAAAATAAGTAGCTTTGTACTAACATGAAAAAAGAAGAGAATGTCATTATATTTTTAAAATATACCCCAAAACTAAATTTGAATGCACTTTTGAAACTATTGTTTTATTTTATTACTGGCATTGCTTCGAAAATATATACTATGGAAGTACTATTATTAGTTAATTGATCTGGAAATTGTTCTAATCCTAGACCATCAATATAATAAATAAATGACTTAAAAGTTAAATATGTGAAACAATATTATTATTGAAGCAAGTGGTAGGCAGACTATCACATTTTCAAACTATTATATCAGAAAACATAATTTATATTTAAATTTCATTATAATATTTCATGATAATGGTTCGGTTTCACCGGATTAATATGGTTCGCGGGTTTTTGTGCATCTCTAAACACACTATTGAATAATGTTATTCTATTGAGTCATTGTCAATCAATTAATTAATCACAAACATAACTGTCGAGTTAATCAATTAATTATCCTGTTTAGGGTGGACAACGGTCGGTTCCGATCGGTGATGGACCGGAAATGCAAATCTGTTTGAAACCACTGTTGAAAAATCTTAGTCCATTTCCGTCCGATTCAGTCTTCAGTTATTACGGATGATGATTTTGTCGGGTGGCGATTTTTAGCAGTGGTTTGTATCGAGTCTAAGTTTCAACACACAAAATAGGGGAGAGATACAGCAAGATGAAATAAATAATTTTTGTTGAAATTTGTTGAAAATAGCTGTAAATATTGCAGCTTTTCAACCATATAAGAAACTCTTTCTTCTAAGAACGTTTAAAATTTATACACAATCTAAAAAATATATAATAATGAAAGATTGTATTTTTCTTCTCTACTAAAGCAAAAAAATAAAAATAAATGAGCCTTTGTAATATGAGTAGGAGTCTTACATTATTCATTTACTATCAATTTACGTATAGTACAATGTTGAGAATAAATATAATATTGAGTACTCTTACTATTCTATTGTGTCATTGTCAATCAACACACAAGTTTAGTGATACACTATTGAATATTGTTATTCTATTGAGTTATTTTCAATCAACACACAAATTTAGTGAAATACTATTTAATAATGTTATTCTATTGAGTCATTATCAATCATCACACAAATATAGTAACACACTTAGGAGTGGACAACTGGCGGGTTCGGACACACTTAGGGTGGACAATGGGCGAGTTCGGGTCCAAAACATCAAATTGTCTCAAACTATGGGTGGTATTAAGAGGCCCATTTCTGTCCTTTTGTTTTTCAAATTTGACGGGTTACGTGTGACGTGGATCGGTTTGTGTGGTTAAGTTCATTGACAAAAAAAAATAAAAACAAAAGAAATTTGGTAAAAAAAAATGATATATTAACTAACAAAACCAGTAACTTCAATATAAAAAAATTAAGAGATGAGATATGAAAAAAAAAAAAAAAAAGATAAGAGAAGGAATGCATGATTATCATCTAGTTTTCATTCTTGGAAAACAAAGAATTGCAAAATAAGTAGCTTTGTACTAACATGAAAAAAGAAGAGAATGTCATTATATTTTTAAAATATACCCCAAAACTAAATTTGAATGCACTTTTGAAACTATTGTTTTATTTTATTACTGGCATTGCTTCGAAAATATATACTATGGAAGTACTATTATTAGTTAATTGATCTGGAAATTGTTCTAATCCTAGACCATCAATATAATAAATAAATGACTTAAAAGTTAAATATGTGAAACAATATTATTATTGAAGCAAGTGGTAGGCAGACTATCACATTTTCAAACTATTATATCAGAAAACATAATTTATATTTAAATTTCATTATAATATTTCATGATAATGGTTCGGTTTCACCGGATTAATATGGTTCGCGGGTTTTTGTGCATCTCTAAACACACTATTGAATAATGTTATTCTATTGAGTCATTGTCAATCAATACACAAATGTTATTCTCTTGAATCATTGTCAATCAATTAATTAATCACAAACATAACTGTCGAGTTAATCAATTAATTATCCTGTTTAGGGTGGACAACGGTCGGTTCCGATCGGTGATGGACCGGAAATGCAAATCTGTTTAAAACCACTGTTGAAAAATCTTAGTCCATTTTCGTCCGATTCAGTCTTCAGTTATTACGGATGATGATTTTGTCGGGTGGCGATTTTTAGCAGTGGTTTGTATCGAGTCTAAGTTTCAACACACAAAAAAGGGGAGAGATACAGCAAGATGAAATAAATAATTTTTGTTGAAATTTGTTGAAAATAGCTGTAAATATTGCAGCTTTTCAACCATATAAGAAACTCTTTCTTCTAAGAACGTTTAAAATTTATACACAATCTAAAAAATATATAATAATGAAAGATTGTATTTTTCTTCTCTTCTAAAGCAAAAAAATAAAAATAAATGAGCCTTTGTAATATGAGGGGTAGTCTTACATTATTCATTTATTATCAATTTACATATAGTACAATGTTGAGAATGAATATAATATTGAGTACTCTTACTATTCTATTGTGTCATTGTCAATCAACACTCAAGTTTAGTGATACACTATTGAATACTGTTATTCTATTGAGGTATTGTCAATCAACAAACAAATTTAGTGATACACTATTGAATATTGTTATTCTATTAAGTCATTGTCAATCAACACACAAATCTAGTAAGACACTTAGGAGTGGACAACGGGCGGGTTCGGATACACTTAGGGTGGACAATGGGCGAGTTCGGACGGGTTCGGGTCCAAAACGTCAAACTGTCTCAAACTATGGATGGTATTAAAAGACCCATTTCTGTTCTTTTTTTTTTCAAATTTGACGGGTTACGTGTGATGTGGATCGGTTTGTGTGGTTAAGTTCGTTGACAAAAAAAACAAAAGAAATTTAGGAAAAAAGATATATAAACTAACAAAACCAGTAACTTCAATAAAAAAAATTAAGAGATGAGATATGAAAAAAAAGAAGATAAGAGAAGGAATGCACGATTATCATCTAGTTTTCATTCTTGGAAAACAAAGAATTGCAAAATAAGTAGCTTTGTACTAACATGAAAAAAGAAGAAGAGAATGTCATTATATTTTTAAAATATACCCCAATACTAAATTTGAATGCACTTTAGAAACTATTGTTTTATTTTATTATTGGCATTGGTTCAAAAATATATACTATGTAAGTTAATTGATCTGGAAATGGTTCTAATCCTAGACCATCAATAAAAAAAATAAATGAATTGAAAGGAAAATATGTGAAACAATATTATTATTGAAGCAAGTGGTAGGCAGGCTATCATATTTTCAAACTATTATATCAGAAAACATAATTTATATTTAAATTTCATTATAATATTTCATGATAATGGTTCGGTTTCGTCGGATTAATATGGTTCCCCATTTTTGGCCATCTCTAAACACACTATTGAATAATGTTATTCTATTGAGTCATTTTTAATCAATACAAAAATGTTATTTTGTTGAATCATTGTAAATCAATTAATTAATCACAAACATAACTGTCGAGTTAATCAATTAATTATCCTGTTTAGGGTGGACAACGGTCGGTTCCGATCGGTGATGGACCGAAAATGCAAATCTGTTTAAAACCATTATTGAAGAATCTTAGTCCATTTTTGTCTGATTCTGTCTTCAGTTATTACGGATGATGATTTTGTCGGGTGGCAATTTTTATCAGTGGTTTGTATCGAGTCTAAGTTTCAACACACAAAAAATGGGAGAGATACAGCAAGATGAAATAAATATTTTTTGTTGAACTTAACTTTCGCGTATCTCGGACTTAACTTCCGCGACCTAAACGGTCCCTTCAACCTCAATCTCGGAGTAACCTTCAAAAACACATGGTCACCCTAATCAAACTCTAAAGGTCTCCTACGATTATCCGCATAACTCTTCTGACGATCTTGTGCTTTCTTAACTTTATCACGGATCATTCTAATCTTTTCAGTAGTCTCTTGGATAATCTCAGGTCCCAAAATTCTATCTTCGTCAACTTCCACCCAACGCAAAGGAATCCTACATTTCCTTCCATACAATGCTTCGTAAGGAGCCATACCAATACTTGCGTGATAACTAATATTGTATGAAAACTCAATCAACGGTAAAAGTTCTATCCAATTTCCTCAACTTCCAAGCACGCAAGCCCTTAACATATCTTCCATCATTTGTATCGTTCGCTCCGTCTGGCCATCCGTCTGAGGATGATTCGACGTGCTCAAACACAACTTCGTTCCCATAGCTTGTTGGAAAGCTCTCCAAAATCTTGAAGTAATCTTTGGATCTCTATCGGACATAATACTAGAGAGAATACCATGTAACCTCACAATTTCCAAAATAAACAACTTTGCAAGGTGACTTGCCTTGTAAGTAGTCTTTACGGCTAAGAAATGCACAGATTTCGTCAACCGATCTACAATCACCCAAATAGAATCGTAACCACCTTGTGTACGGGGTAATCCAACTGCAAATTCCATAGAAATATTATCCCACTTCCATACTGGAATTTCTAACGGTTGTAATAAGCCACTCGGTCTTTAGTGCTCAATCTTTACCTGTTGGCACACTGCACACTCCGACACATACACTGCAATATCTCTTTTCATTCCGGACCACCAATAGTCCTTCTTTAAGTCTTGATACATCTTCTAAGAACTAGGATGTATAGTAAAAGCACCTTTATGAGCTTCTTCCAAAATCCTTCTTTTTAACACGGCATCATCCCGAACACAAATCCTTTGGTTAAACAGACCGATTCTGTTGGTAGCTCGCACGAAACCCGGTTGAACCAACACTTCTTGTAACTTCTCATCCAACACTTGCCCTTGTTGAATTTCCTCTCTGAGAGTAGAATTAACATTCAAGTTTCCCATAATCACGCCATTCTGAGTCCAAATAAACTGACGATTAAGATCTCAAAACTTTTCCAATAAGGCATACTCTAACATCATCAATTTGGCACTATGAAACATTTTCTGACTCAAGGCATCCGCCAATTTATTCGCTTTAACCGGATGATACTTTAGTTCCAAATCATAATCCTTTAAATACTTCATCCATCTCCTTTGACGCATGTTCAACTCTTTTTTATTAAAAAGATACTTCAAACTCTTGTGGTCGCTGAACATTTCAAAACGTACTCCATACAAATAATGACGCCACACTTTCAGTGTAAAAACCACCGCCGCCAATTCCAAATCATGAGTTGGATAATTCTTCTCTTGAACCTTTAATTGTCGAGAAGCATAAGCCACCACGTGACTATCCTGCATTAAGACACCTCCTAGTCCCATCTTTGATGCATCACAAAATACCTCATACGACTTGCCAGGATCAGGAATGATCAAAACATGAGTAGTCGTCAATCTTTCCTTCAAACTCATAAAAAAATTTTCACAAGCCAAATTCCACTCATAAGAACAATCCTTTCAAGTAAGTTTGGTCATTGGTAAGGCCAATTGAGAAAAGCCTTTGATAAACCTTCTATAATAACCTGTCAGTCCCAAGAAACTTCTAACTTCTTAAGCATTCTTCGGTCTCTCCCAATTAATTACCGCTTCAACTTTAGATGGATCCACTACCACGCCTCCTTGAGATATGACATGACCAAGAAAACTAACCTCCGACATCCAAAACTCACACTTGCTTAGCTTGGCAAAAAGTTGTCTCTCTTTTAAGATCGATAGAATGATTTTTAAATACTCTCCGTGCTCTTGAGAAGTACGAGAATAAATAAGAATGTCATCAATAAAGATCACTACAAATTGGTCCAAGTAAGGTCGAAATATCCGATTCATATAATCCATAAAAACTGCTGGAGCATTCGTCACACCGAAAGGCATTACTAAGAATTCATAATGAGCATAACGGGTTCTAAACGCGGTCTTTGGTACATCTGAACTCTTCACACGGATTTGATGGTAACTCGACTGTAAATCAATCTTCGAGAACACACAGGTTCCTTTCAATTGATCTAACAGGTCGTCTATCTTGGGTAATGGGTACTTGTTCTTGATGGAGACCTTATTTAACTGCCGGTAATAAATACATAACCGCGTCCCACCATCTTTCTTCTTTATTAACAACACTGGAGCTCCCCAGGGCGAAACACTGGGTCGAACAAAATGTTTAGCCATTAACCCTTCCAATTGATCCTTCAATTCTCTTAACTCAAGTGGTGCCATCCGATACAGAGAAACGGATATAGGAGTCATTCCCGGTATCAGGTCAATAGAGAATTCCACTTCCCTTTCTGGAGGAAGAGAAGTGACATCTTCGGGAAAAATTTTGGAAAACTCACAGACTACAGGGATATGCAGAACTTGAAGGTCGCTACTCTCCTCCTTAGTATTAGCTTTTCAAGTTTGGGCTTAGTTATTACATCCATCACCTCAAAGTTTAACCTTACCCTCTTAATGATTTCCCTAGTTTCATGGTCCTCTAATTTTCTCTTTTTATTTAGGACCTCAAACAAAGGCGCATTGGCGTGGACATTTTCCAATGCCTTCACATACGTTTCGGATTGGGAGTCTGCAAACCTATGCGGGAAAGGAATCGGTGGGGTACAGGGATGAGGAACAATAATATGTGCTTTCTTCTCTACCTCTTCGACGACCTCCCTTTCGGGTGGTGTCATTGAATTTTTCTCAATATCTACTTTTTCCTCACCAGAACTCTCCTCAACCTCATTATCACTCTCCTCAGCCTCATTATCACTCTCCTTAGGATTTTCGATTTGTCTTTCACTACTGGTCACTACAACATCCATATGTTCCTCAAGGGAGGGTCCTATAGGTGTTTGTGCAAGAAGGGAGATTTGAGTCTCCAATTCCTCGGTGTGAGTCGCAAGGGACTCGATCACAATGTTAATCTGCCTAAAGGTTTCATAAGTTTTGAGATGTTGTTTTCTAAACTCTTCATTCTGGATAGTTTGTGCCTCCAAAAAGCGCTCCATCATAGATTCTAGCCTAAAATTAGTTGTTTCAATGAAATCCTCCATTAATGTTTCGAGGTTGGAATTATTGGATTCTTGCGGTTCCTCAAAATATTGGGAGTGGTAATCGTAGAGGTAATTTGGGTGATACATAGTAATTGATATAAAAGTGCCTTAGTCTATACGGTGCAACAACGGAATCACAATATTGACTGTTGGTCCCCGGCAACGGCGCCAAAAACTTGATGCGTCTGCAAGTGCACAGAAATATCGAAGTAATGTAAAAGATTGTCGAACCCACAGAGACCAATGTCAACCTACTGTAATCTATCGTCGCTTTGTAAAGCTAAGGCTAATGATAATTGATAAAAGAGAAACTAAGACTAGAACTAAAATAAAACTAAGAAAATATAACAGAAAAGAGAGACCGAAATGTGGATTCCGTGTACCTCAGGCACTCTGTAATTGGTTGACGTTAATTTACGTATATTCTATAGAAAATATTGATTTAAAGACTCTGTCTCACACTATCGCGCTATTGACTAAAGCCATTTCTCCTAACCACAGGATTTTGCTCTCGCTCGCCCGTTTTAATTAGAAAACGTATTTTGAAAATCAATTAGATCCTAATCGATACCTAAAGCGCTCTCGCTGTTTTTAGAATCAATGCCCCGTTCCCACTATCGGGTTCGACCCCCACGCTCTCGCAGTGCCGACTCTGACCTTTACTTGTTTCTCACTCTCGTGACGAAACAATGTTAACTAACCTCTCACTCTCATGACAAAACTATTTAAATTAAACTTGGAAACAAAGACCAAGACATATTTGATTATAAGTTAACGCCAATTTCATTACCGAGTCACGTCGGAACGACGGTCCTCACATACCGGACTCTAAACTATTTTAGTCGGACATAGTGACAGAAACAAATAAACAATTTTGGGTTCTTGAATTAGACGAAAACATAATAAGAGGTTTAAAATGATTTAAAGTGATGTTTGCAAAATAAAGTAAAGTGATAAAAGATTAAAGCAATAATGATGGCAGAACTTGAAAACAGAATGTAAATGGTGGAAAATAAAAGCAGGAAAATAAAAGCGTAAAAGTAAATGAACCTGAAGATAAAACTGGAAATAAAACTATATTAAATATCTTGAAATAATGGCAGCAAGATTGATCCAAGCATTACATAGATGTAGGCCTAACACTAATTGTGTAGTAGTTCCTCTATGTGAGAAACTACCACTTTTTACAATTGTAATTTCTTCCTAAAACTATGAAATAAATTCTACAGCGCTCCCGCGCACCAAATTTGGACCCCGATTACGAAGATGAACTGGTTAATTTATACTCCACTCCTCGCGTAAAAATCTCCAACCAATCTGTAACACTTGAACAGTGGTTGAACGAACTGTATGGAGAATGTGACTGGTTGAACGAGAAAATGCAGGAGAGGTGGAGAAAATATAGGATGGTCATGGAGAGAAAATTGGAGAAAAAATAGTGCATGGCATGGTGGCACTCGCCACCCTTTCCTTCTCTTGAGTGTGGCAGGCGCCACACTCCCTCAAAACCCTCACGTGGCAGGCGTCACAGAATGGTGGTGGGCGCCACCCTTTTGCTCGTGTGGTGGGCCCCACTTCCATTTCTTTCATATATTTTTATTTTTCTTCATTTCCTTTTCTTTTATTTTATTTTTCTTTTTCTTTCTTTTTCTAAATCCAATCCACTTCTAGTCAAGGTACCTGAAACAATAAAAATACCAGCATAACGAGACATAAATCATGTTAAATCAGAGAAATTGTAACTAGAAATTCATGCAAGTCAAGTCAAATATACTATATAATTTCGCGTTATCACCTGCGTAGTGTCTTGATACATTTGGTTTACACGAAATCCACATTCAGACGAGGTTTTCTTGGGAGATATTTCGACTTGCGCGTCTTGTGCATGTCAGGGTGTCGACTTAGAGAGCTTACGACTCTGGAGACCGTTCATTGGAAATCAGTTGAGACCTCCTTGATTTGTGATGATGCCAAACCAGAAATGGTGAACGTATCATCATTTCTCGACCTGAGAGTCCGTGATACTGAGGATCTGTTAGGATGCCTTATCCAAGACTAGAACCCACATGTGAGAGGAGATGGGTTTTTGCAGGAAACTTTGACCTTCAACCTACCTGGTTTTCTGGATTTCTTATCAGTGTGGACCTCTGAACTTGGTATTCTAATCTCGGTATATTCTGGTATTCTGGGTTTCTTGTCAGAGTGAAATTATGTCCTTATTCAGTCAGCAGCACAACAAATATTCAGAGCATTTGGATACCCTTATCCCATGTTTGCATTCGCATCATTATTGCATTCTAACATGTTTATTTATTTCCAGGGTTTGTATCTTATCCTTAATTCCGATTGCTGAAGCGTTTCCAAAATGGACACCGAGAGAAAGAAGAATGTGGCGTACAAGTTTCCAAAACCAACTTTGGCCTCACTTCATGAATTGGTTGCTTTGGCTGACTCCGGTGTTTTGGTTGATTTCAGAAGAGAATATGGGAGGATATTGAACATTCTTCGTAACATCACAAAGTATGGACATGATGTTATTCATACACTCTTGCAGTTCTATGATCCTCCGTTGCGCTGTTTCACCTTTCCAAACTATATTTTAGTTTCAACATCGGAAGAATTTGCTTTCATCTTGGGGGTGCCCGTCAAGCAGAAATTAACATTCTTTTCTAAGAAATGTTCGGATTTGGAAGAAGTTGCAACTGCTCTTCATTTGGGTCAATCTGTTCTAGGTGATAATGTTACCAGTAAAGGAAGTGTGCAAGGGTTTCATCTAGATTTTCTGGTTGGTCAAGCTCGCAAGTATGCTGACGCGAACCGTTGGACTAATTTTAACACTATCTTGGTTTTGTGCATTTACAGAATCGTCTTGTTCCCAAATGTGCATGATTTTGTGGATATGCACGCTGTTAGGATCTTCGTCATGAAAAATTCGATACCAACTCTCCTTGGTGATCTGTATCACTCTGTACACTTCAAGAACGAGAAAAGAAGAGGAGGGTCTGTGAATTGTTGTACGCCGCTCTGATGCAAATGGTTTATGAACCATCTTCCTAAGTATGGTGCATTTGTTGATACCAAGGATTCCTTGAAATGGTCTAAAAGGATAATAGGGTTGACTGCTGATAACATTTTATTGTTTAATCAGAGATTGTTGGGTATAGAGATTATTTCCAGTTGTGGAGACTTCCAAAATGTGCCCTTGGTGGGTAAAAAAGGTGGAATTAATTATAATCCCTCTCTTGCTGTCAGACAGTTCGGGTATGCTTTGAAAGATCCCCCCGAAGACCAAGATGTCGAAAAGTCTCTATTCTTTAATGATACCGAAGACCAGGAGATGCTTAGGAAAGCTGTAGGTGCTTGGGGGAATATTCATAAGAAAGGGAAGATTTCCTTGGGAAAGAATAATTGTCGGGATATTCCTTCTTATGTGGAGTGGATTCAGAATAGAGTGGAAGAGGTGCTCTTGCCCTTCTCAATAAAGCCACCTTTATATCCACCGATGATTGAACAACCCACTACAGTTGATATTGAGAGGTATAACAAGATTTGGGCTGAAAAAGAAGAGATGCGCAAAGAGAATGAAGAGTTGAAGAGAGAGATCAGTCGTTTGGGGCATGATCGGAAGAAAGTTATCTATATGGCTAAGGTGAAGACAGAACTACTGGTCAAGAAAGAAAAATAATTGGCTGAAGAGATCACAAGCAGACAACGAGTAGGCCAAGATCTAAGAGGCGTTCATAGCTTACTCCAGTCAAAGAAGGAAGAATTGGATAGAGCTTTTGTCAGGATTCATAAGTTCGACAGTCAGTGGAACACCACGATAACCGCTCATAAGAAGAAAGAAGACAACCTCCGGGATCAGATCGAGAAGTTGAAGACGCAACTTAGAAAGAAAGAGGAAGAAGTCAGAACACAGGAATTTCATAGACACAGAAGTGAAGAACGACTCAATGAGACCTTGTCATCCTTGGAATAGCTCAAGATTCGAGCAGAAGTAAAGAAACCTGGATTTGAAGATCCTAAGCTGGAAGATGTATTCGGTGAAGACGCTTGGGAAACAAGGTGTCAATATTTGGAGGAGGTCATGCACAAGCGTGATACCCTAATTCAAGAATTGATCCAGAGACCGAAGCATCCGGATACGAAGAAGCTTTTCAAGGAGATTCAAGCTTGGTGTGAAGCATGTGAAGACTGGGAAGGGCTGACTAGGGTAGATTTTGATGATGTGTCTTAGTCTTTCTATTGTACTTGATCACCACCAGGCTTGTTGGTTGGGATTATTGACTATTGTATCTGGTTATCTTTCTCTATTTGGGTTGTATATAGTGACTGATGGTTACTCTCTAGTTTTCATATATATGAGCAGATATTATTGGTGTTCCGTTCATTCTTGATGTTTATTATTTTAAATTGGAATCAAGTGGTAGATCGCCATGGGAATACTCAAACATGGCATTTGCATTTGCATTTTCATATTCGTGTGCATAACAGGTGTTTCTGATTAGTTTTCTTATCTCTGGCTGGTTTTCTATAACTCAGATTGCGGAATCTCGCATTCATCGGTACGCTACTCGCAACAACCAACAAAGAGTAATGGATCAGGTGCAGGCTGAACTTCAAGATTTCTGCAACCGTATAGCTCAATTTATGGAGCTAATGCAAAATGTGGCTCAAGGACAAGAGCAGTTGAGAACCCTGGTCCATCCTTTAGTCGCTCGTGTGGAAGAAGAGGGTGTTGTTCATGGGGGTCCTGGTATTGTCATTGTGGTGGAGGTGCTGCTGGTGGTGCTAACCTTCAGGGCAGAGGTGGTCCTACTATTGTCATTCCTCCGGGCGGGGGAGTAGATGGTGGAATTCCTAGAGTAGCTGGTATTGTGTGTCTTGTGCATGGCGTTGGGGGCCATCACTGGGAAGAAGATCATCAAGATGATGTTTTCTCTATGCAAGGTGTGGACGCTGGCTTCCCATCAGAGGTTGGCAAGAAGTTTAAATTGATTGAAGAGAGGATGAAAGATTTTGAAAATCAGAATTCTTTTGGTCTTGATATGGCTGATTTGAGTTTGGTCCCAGGCGTGAAAATTCCTCACAAGTTCAAAGTGCATGCTTTTGGCAAGTACAATGGAACAACTTGTCCTAAGACTCACATTAGGGCGTATTACAGGAAAATGTATGCGTATTTGGATGATGAGAAGCTACTGATGTATTTCTTTTAGGATAGCCTAGAAGGGGCTTCCTTAGAGTGGCATATGCAACTAGAGAGGACTCATATCCGTAGTTGGCGGGAACTTGCTGAGGAATTTGTCAAGCATTACCAGTATAATACAGGCATGACACCTAACAGAATGCAACTACAGAATCTTTCAGAGAAACGCAATAAGAGTTTCAAAGAGTACGCCCAGAGGTGGCGTGAATTAGCTACTAGAGTTCAACCTCCAATGATGGAGTGAGAGCTTATTGACATGTTAATGGCAACACTTCAGGGGCCTTACTATGAAAAGCTGGTGGGTTGTTTGTCAGATGGATTTACAGACTTGGTGTTGGTTGGAGAAAGGGTTGAGAGTGGTATTAAGATTGGTAAGATAGCAAGCAGTAGTGGATCCTCATCTGGAGGAAATAAAAAGCCATATGGGGGAATTGTCAAGAAAAGGGAAGGTGATATAAATTCTATTTCTTCGGATCGGCGGAAAGGCAGGGTCCGTCAAAATTTTACTCAACAAGTTTCTACCATAGCTATTCAAGCTGCACCACAGCAACAGAATAATGCTCAGAGACGGTACCAAGACAAGCCAAAGGTGAATAGGCATTTTAAGGCCCCACCAATGTCGTATTCCCAATCATTGCAACATCTACTACAATTAGAGTTAGTGCAAAAGAGGACTTTGGCTCCACCTACGGGCAATCTGCCCTTTGGGTATGATGCCAATGCCCACTGCGAGTTCCATTCAGGGGCTTCAGACCACAATATTGATAAATGTAAAGCCTTCATGCATAAAGTGCTGGATTTTCTTGACTCGAAGGTGATTGATTTCACCAACAATGACCCAAATGTGATTCAGAACCCTATGCCTAATCATGGTGTGGCAAGGGCTAATGCTATCGAGGATGGAGAGAAGTTAGATTTGACATTGGATGTTAACCAATTGAAGACTCCTTTGTCGGTTGTCAAAGAGAGGTTGTTGAAAGGTGGAGTATTTCCGGGGTGTACAAATGATTGTCAAGAGTGTCTGCTACAGCTAGAGGGTTGTGACTCGCTGAAATCAGGTGTACAGAAGTTAATTGGTGACGGGAAATTGCAGTTCGACAGAGTTAACAGTGTGAAGAAATTTATTGATAATGGTGATGATGTTGCTACGATATCTATCTCTTACAAAACAATCCATATTTCAGCACCGGTGTGTCAAGCACCTGTTATCATTACTGTTTCAGGTTCAATGCCATATGAAAGTACTAAAGCCATTATGTGGAATTACGGGGCTGAAGTATTTTGTAATGGACAAAAACAAGAGCTAGTGGGTTCATCAGGCATAGGATCTACTGTTGAGAATATTGTGGGGGCAGGCGGTATCACAAGAAGTGGAAGAGTGCTTTCTCCGCCAGAGGTTGATATTGATAAGTCTAACAAAGGGAAGAGTAAGCAAGTTGTTGATAACTCCGGGCAAAAACAAGTGGATGATGACTTTTTCTCGAAGTATGTGGAAGAGTTCATGAGGTTGATATGGAAGAGCGACTACAAGATTGTCGATCAGTTGAATCAGACGCCTTCTAAGATCTCCATTTTGTCATTGATTTTATATTCAGAAGCTCATAGAATTGCGTTGCTAAAGGTGTTAAACGTCGTTTACGTGCCACAAGAGATTTCTGTGAATCAGCTCGAAGGTGTAGTGGCACACGTGAACGCTGGGAACGACTTGGGTTTTACTGATCTGGATTTGACTCCCGCGGGGAGGAATCACAATAACACTCTGCACATCTCCATAGAGTGCAGGGGTTCGTTGTTGTCGCATGTATTAGTGGATACTGGTTCCTCGCTAAATGCTCTTCCGAAAAAGGCACTCATGAAGCTCGATACACAAGGATTGATTTACACGCCTAGTGATTTGGTGGTGCGTGCTTTTGATGGTTCCAAGAGATCCGTGTTTGGAGAAGTTGTTATGCCCATCAAGGTGAGGCCGCAGATTTTCGACACGACTTTCTATATTATTTACATTCAGACAACTTATAGCTGTTTGTTGGGTCGTCCCTGGCTTCATCATGTTGGGGCAGTTAGGGATGCTCAAATAAATCGGTTATTTAAATAATCTATATCCATATCCAAATCCGGTTATTAAAAACCAGTTAATTATTAGTATGGTTTAAATCAAATCCATATTTTGGATATATTTTTAATATGGTTTTAACCAAATCCATAATTTGGACATCCGTATCCAAAATAAAAACCAAATTAGTCAATTTTTTTTATTAAAAAAAAACTTAGAAAATTATTTTAAAAAAAAATATTTTTTGTATGAAAAAAATTATTTTTTTGAAAATAAAATTATTATTTTTTTTTGGAAAAAAATATTTTTAATTTTTCAGTAAATAATTATTTTTTTCAAAAAAACTTATAAAATGATTTTTTTAGAATAATTTTTTTTTCCAAAATTAAAAAAAAAAACAATTTTTTATTTTTGAACATAGATATTTTTTCTTAAAAAAATATTATTTTTTTGAAGAAAAAAATTCTTGAAAAAATCGAATTTAAAATAAAATTAAATCAAAACTAATTATAAAATTGGTTATAGATATAACCGGTTAATAACCGATTTATAACCATTTTAAAAGATGAAAACTGGTTATGACAATTGGTTTTAATAACCGGTTATAACACATGGATTATTTATGGTTATGGATTATTTATGGAAATTAACTGTCCATGAGCATCCCTAGGGGCAGTGACATCAACGTTGCATCAGAAGCTGAAGTACATGGTCGAAGGTAAAGTAGTCACAGTGTGTGGCGAGGAGGACATAATGGTTAGCCATTTGTCGACCTTCAAATATGTGGGAGTTGATGTAGAAATTCATGAAACCCTCTGTCAGGCCTTTGAAGCTGTTCAGATTCCGAAAGAACCTCATGTAGAGGATAAAAGGCCTGAGGTTTCGATGTCCTCGTTTAAGGAGGCGCGTGTTGTAGTCGAGGCTGACAGTTCTCAGAAATGGGGTCAGTTGCTAGATGTAGAAGTTGAAGCAGGATAAGCATGGATTGGGGTATAAGTCATCTCAAGCTCCTCCAAGGTACAGAGGTCCCGTCAGGTTCACCAGCGCCGAGGTTATATTCAACAGAATCAATGCAGTAGGAGAGGATGAAGGTGACAGTGATTGTGATATGGGCGATTGGATTCGCCCATGTGTTCCTGGTCTGGACTTGCGCAACTGGTCTACCGATGAAGTCATCCAAGTTACCTATGAAGAGTAATATTTTATTGTTTTTGCATATGTTAAGTCCTACGTTCTGCCCAAGACGTAGCGACTCATTTTGTAGGGCCACACTGTTTCATTTTCAATGTCATCATGAATAAAGGACATTTTGCATTTAAATGTTTTGATCCTTGTTTTTTCCTCTTTTTTGCTTCTGCATTAAATAAAAGAAAAATGGTAATGTGTTTTTGTTTCTTCATTGTTGCATTCATAATAAACATAAAACATCACTCATGTAGGTCTATTATCTCAGATTCCACCGATAATGATTCAACTATAGCTCGATATGACTTCGATAATCCCATTTATCAAGCCAAAGAAGAGACCGACGAAGACTGTGACTTGCCTGAGGAATTAGCCAGACTTCTGAAACAGGAGGAACAAATCATTTTACCTCATCAGGAAGACATTGAAGTTGTTAATCTGGGCACCGAGAATGTGAAAAAGGAAATTAGAATAGGGGCCGTGTTGGAAGACAGTGTTAAGGGAAGATTGGTTGAAATGCTTCGAGAGTATGTGGACATCTTCGCCTGGTCTTACCAAGACATGCCTGGGCTTGACACGGATATTGTTGTGCACCAGTTGCCACTTAAAGAGGATTGTCGTCCGGTCAAGGAAAAGTTGAGAAGAACGAGACCGGATATGGCTGTCAAAATCAAGGAAGAGATTCAGAAACAGTTAGATGCTGGCTTTCTTACTGTGAACAATTATCCTCCATGGGTTGCTAATATCGTTCTTGTGCCTAAGAAGGATGGAAAGGTCAGGATGTGTGTTGATTATCGTGACTTAAATAGAGCAAGCCCGAAAGATGACTTCCCGCTCCCCCACATTGATGTGTTAGTTGACAACACAGCTCAGTACTCTGTATTTTCCTTCATGGATGGCTTCTCTGGGTATAACCAAATCAAAATGGCCCCAGAGGACATGGACAAGACTACCTTTATAACACCGTGAGGGACTTTCTGTTACAAGGTAATGCCTTTTGGATTGAAGAATGCTGGGGCAACCTATCAGCGGGCAATGGTGACTCTCTTTCATGATATGATTCACAAAGAGATTGAGGTCTATGTAGGTGACATGATTGCGAAGTCCCAAATAGAGGAAGCGCATTTGGTGAATCTTCAAAATTTGTTTGAATGGTTGAGAGAATTTAGACTGAGGTTGAATCCGAATAAGTGCACCTTCGGGGTGAGATCTGGTAAACTATTGGGCTTCATTGTTAGCGAAAGAGGTATTGTGGTATATCCTGCTAAAGTAAAAGCCATACAAGATATGCCTGAACCGAGAACAGAAAAAGAGGTTCGTGGTTTCTTAGGGAGATTGAACTACATAGCCAAGCTCATCTCTCATCTTACAACCACGTGTGAACCAATATTCAAATTGCTGAGAAAAGATCAAGAGGTCAGGTGGAATGAAAATTGTCAAAAGACGTTTGAGAAAATAAAAGAATATTTGCAGGAACCTCTGATCCTCATGCCGCCAGTGCCAGGAAGACCTTTGATTATGTACCTTACGCTTCTTGAGAATTCGATGAGGTGTGTGCTCGGTCAACACGATGAGACAGGTAGAAAAGAGCATGTCATTTACTACCCGAGTAAAAAGTTTGCTGATTGTGAGTAAAGGTACTCGATGCTGGAAAAGACATGTTGTGCACTCGCTTGGGCGGCTAAGCGTTTGAGGCATTATATGTTAAACCACACAACCCTGTTAATTTCGAATATGGATCCGATAAAATATGTGTTTGAAAAGCAAGCACTCTTTGGGAGGATCACCCGTTGGCAGATGGTTTTGACAGAATATGATATTCAGTATGTGTCCTAGAAAGCCATTAAGGGAAGTGTTCTATCAGAATATCTTGCTCAACAACTGATCAAGGGTTATCAACCGATGAAGTTTGAGTTTCTGGATGAGCATATCATGTTTTTGAAGATGAAAGACTGTGATGAACCTTTGCCTGATGAAGGACCTGGGATTGGATCTCAGCGGAGTCTAATCTTTGATGGGGCTGTTAATTCATATGGTAATGGAATCGGGGCAATCATTACCACTCCAAGGGGTTCTCATATACCCTTCACTGCCCGATTAGAGTTCATATGCACCAACAACGAAGCAGAGTATGAAGCATGCATCATGCGGTTGGAAGAGGATATTGACTTGAGGATCAAGAACCTTGATGTGTATGGTGATTTTGCGTTGGTAATTAATCAGATTAAAGGTGAATGGGAGACTCGTCAGGAAAACTTGGTGCCTTACAAGAACTACACCAGAAGTTTGTTGCCGTTCTTTGATAGGGTTGACTTTCATCATGTACCCCGATGGCGGATGCGTTGGCAACGTTGGCTTTAATGTACAAAGTGAATTTGTGGAATAAAGTTCCATCAATCAGAATTATGCGTGTTGATAGACCAGCCTTTGTGTTTGCAGTCGAAGAGGTATCAGATGGCAACCCATGGTATTATGATATCAAATGCTTTCTCAAGAGTCAAGAGTACCAGTTTGGGGCATCTACCAAAGATAAGAAAACTCTGAGTAGATTAGCAGGCAATTTTTTTTGAACGAGGACAATGTACTATATAAGAGGAATTTTGACATGGTCTTGCTACGTTTTGTTGACGAACACGAGGCAGTCCTATTGATGGAAAAGGTTCACGAGGGTTCTTTCGGTACTCATGCCTTGGGGTGTTCGCGGTGCGGTTTGGTTCGGTTTTGAGCATAAAAATCATCCTAACCGCGAGATAAAAATGCATGCGGTTTGGTTTGGTTCGGTTGATTTTTAAAAATTCATCCAAACCAAACTAAACCAAACAAATGCGGTTCGAATCGGTTCGGTGGTTGCAGTTTATAGACTTCTTGAATACATATTAAACCTGAAATATTATCTAATATTTATAATTTTAAACAAGGAGCTTTGAAAGTTTCAGAATAATTCATTGAATTTTTTTTGAAAAAGGCAAAAGCTATATTATATTAAAGAATGGCAGCATAAGATATGCTAGCAAATTACAACCAGACTGCAACCACATTCAAATAAGCTAGTGGAACCTACTGATAAGAAACTAAACCTTCAATGTTCTGAACAATGAATGGCCAACCAGAACAGATAAAAATACATTCAATTAAACACTGAAATGGCTCTAAACAAAGATCCTGAACTGCAGCTAAACTCCGCCCCCTCTAAAACAAATAAGAAAATGTAAGTCTGATACTATTCAGTATTCAGCCAACAGAAAATGTAAGTCTGATACCAAACACATAATTCTAAGTCTGATACAAGAATTAAAACAGGAAACAAAACACCTAGCAGAACAAAGCAAAAGAAAAGAAGCCAAGGATTATGCTGTAAGTCTGATACCACTTCAGCAAAACAAAAGAAGCCAAGGAAATTGTGTCCATCTTCATTCTCCAAAATACTGCAAAAGTCTGCAACTCCATCTACATATCATAATTGAGAAAATTGTGTCAGATTAATTGATTTATGAATAAAAAGATTTAAAAACTTGAAAAATCGAACATACCATTTGAGGTGGAGTTTCCAAGCACATCTACTAATCGGATTCAATATCAGAAAACCCCTCATTCGATTGTGGGATCGGAGCTAATTCTAAGCATGTATCAAATATAACAAAAGTTAGACATAAAAAATATAATAAAAGTTAGACATAACAAATATGAATAAAATAGAATCAATTATATACATATATACCTTCTTCGAGCTTCTCTAAATCTTCCAAATGCTCCTCGATATCAACTTGCAAAGGTGAAGATCTTAACCAATTTTGTGCACAAATAAAGTTTCAATAGTGTGTGGTGTAAGAGAGCTCATATTATAGCTAAGAACTCTACCCCTTGTGCTAAAACCAGACTCTGAAGCAACAGTTGATATTGGCATAGCCAATATATCTCTAGCTATTAGACCAAGAGTAAGGTATTTGGTAGAATTCACCTTCCACCAATTTAATATGTCAAAATCAGGACTTTTCTTTTCCCTAGGCTCTGTGAGATACAAATCCACTTCATTTTTACTCAAATTTGGATCTTGATCCATCTCCTGCTTAAATCTATCATCCAGTTCTGAAGATGTAACAAATTCTGATCCTTCTACTTCTTGTGGTACACTTTCTGCTTTGGCTTTTTGACTATACCTTTCAAATATTCTAGCTAAAGTTTCCTTTACCTTATCACACAAAGAATCGGCAATTTCCTTCTCATAATATTGCTGTAATCCCCAACTAACAAATTGGAACTTACGACGAGGATCAAAAATTACAGCAATAAAGACCAACATATTCATCTTTGAGACGTCCCCCCAATACTTACTATATTTACCTCTCATATTGATAGCCATCTTTGCAAGTATTGGGTCATCTTTATGACATCCCATCCAATTATTGAATGCATCCAATATCTTACAATGTTCCAAGAAATATGTTGAAGATGTTACATAAGTTGAACCTGAAACCTTCTTAGTGATTTCAAAAAACAACTTCAGAAATTTAACAAAACACTTAGCATTTTCCCAATCATCATTATTTGGGACACCACCTTCCAACATTGCAAACTCAACACACTTCTCACCTAATCTCTTAAATGCCTTTTGAAATTTCAATGCACTTTCAAGCATAATGTAGGTAGAGTTCCATCTAGTTGGACAATCATACTGCACTGTACATTTATCTTGTATCCTAGCTTCTTTAATACATACCTTAAACCTATCCAAACGACTAGATGACCCACGAAAAAATCGAACCGCTAACCTAATTTTGGAAATTGAAGAATGCATGTCCTTCAACTTCAACCCGTCACCAACAACAAGGTTCAAAATGTGAGCACAACACCTAACGTGCAAATGTTCCCCTTTTAATGGATGTGAATTCCAATCCTCCATTCTATTTTTCAAGTAAGAGATAGCAAGATCATTTGACTAGCATTATCAACCGTGATGGTGAAAACCTTATCTATCATCCAACCCTCTAAACACTTCTCAATCTTTTTTCCAATTACCTCCCCCCTATGAGACGTGATTGGACAAAAATTAAGAATTCTTTTATGCATCTTCCAATTTTCATCAGTGAAATGTGCAGTAAGAACCATATAATTTATATTTTGTACAGATGTCCATGTATCAGTTGTTAGGGAAACACTTTGATTTGTTTTAGTAAACATGTTTCTTGGTTTATGTTTCTCACTAGTGTAAAGGTTCAAACAGTCCCTAGCAATTGCAATTCTCCCCGGAAGCACGAGTCTAGGTTGTGTAACACTCATAAAATAACGAAATCCTTCATTTTCAACAAATGAAAAAGGTAACTCATCCACAATTAACATTCTAGCTAAAGCTTGTCTACACAAATCACCATCAAAATGGACAGCAACAACCCCACTACTACTAGTTCCTTTACTATCTTGAACGCTAAGAACAGTTTGGGTAGGATCAAGATTTTTGGGAAATTTTTTACATTGTACTCTTAGATGATTTGATAAATTGGAGGTTCCATTTCTATGTGAATCAGCAGCATAAGATGTATTCTTACGCCACTTACACACAGCCCTACCATCTACTTTGTCAAAATGCTCCCAAACCCAAGATTTAGGCCTACAAGGTTTTTTTTTACCTGGCTCATCAGCGTTAGAAACACCCTTTGTCTTTGTAGATGCTTCCCCGACTTTCCCTTTCTTGTTGTTTTGAACATTGCCACATTGATCTTTGTCGCCTTGATCAACAGTTTGAGGTGGTGGTTCTGTTGTAGGCATTAATGATGGACTATTTTCAGCCTGCAAATGAGGAACAAATTTTTTAGCAAAAAATAACATAAAGAAAACAGTAAATATATTGGCCAAACCAAGATGCAATTCTAAAACTCTATTTCACAAACAAGAAAATAAAAGCTATTGCATATCCTCAATTGCACAGACAACAGAATTGAAAAACATTGCTTCCCTCTTCATTCAGAAACACTGCAGAAAAGCCCTTGAAACCTTTCAGAGCAATAGTTAAAAATTCCTGTCATGAAATAGAAATCCGGATTGACATTCCAATCCGACCAAGACAGCTCATGGTAACCCCTCAATTTGGCCAAAAACCAGTCTCTGGTTAAACATTTAATCTGTCCTACAATGTCTAAGCCTCTCAAAGTACCATCATTAAACAAAATTTGTATTCTATAAGGTCCAATGAACATTTCCCTTGAATTTGTGTTTGGTCAGTCTGCAGTATTATTGCTGATATAGATCTTTAACTCATTCATAAGAGATTACAACCATTTTTTGTCAATTCAGAACTGATACAGACTGATACAGAACTGATACAGACATATAGCAACATGCTAAATACCACCTATATGAAGAACATTACAAAAACCTCTACTGATACATATCTAGTACCTAATTTTCGTTCATCGATATGGTTCGATTTGTATGAGAGCCAACAGCAGAACTCACTTCTTCCATATCTAAAAAAAATTCCAGAAACGAAATTAGATAACCCTCAAGAACTTGCAAAAACGAAGTTGCAGAAATTGAAATTAGATAACCCACAACAATTGAAATTGCAGAAACGATAAAAACTTCACCTTTGTTGATTAACATTTGAGAGAGTGAGTGTCTGAAACGGCGAGAGTGAGAGAGGCGACGACGAGTGAGAGAGACGATGACGAGTGAAAGGGTGAGACAGCGAGAGAGAGAGAGAGAGAGAGAGTGAAAGGGTGTAAGTAAGATGACGAGAGAGAGGGAGAGAGAGTGAAAGGGTGTGAGTGTCTGAAAAAACCCTAAATTCATCCAAATGGTACTTTAGTTATTAATATGGAAATATAATATTAGAAATTAGGAAGTTAAGGTTAATATGTGGTTCGGTTCGGATCGGTTCGGTTGTGTGGAACAAAAACCGCAAACCGAACCGAACCGCGCGGTTCATTAAAAATATCATCCAAAATCATCCAAACCAAATGCGGTTTTTTGCGGTTTTCGGTTTGGATTGGTTCGATTTGCGGTTTTACTTTTGGATTGGTTCGGATACGATCACCCCTACTCATGCCAATGGGCATGCTATGACTAGAAAACTGTTAAGGGCAGGGTATTATTGGATGACTATGGAGTCTGATTATTTTAAATACGTCAGAAAATGCCATAAATGCCAGATTTATACTGATAAGGTGCACGTACCGCCTACTCCTCTGAACGCATTGACATCTCCTTGGCCCTTTGCTATGTGGGGCATTTACATGATTGGAAATATTGAGTCGGCTGATTCCAATGGACATCGCTTTATTCTGGTTTCTATTGACTATTTCACAAAGTGTGTAGAAGCAGCCTCGTTTGCCAACGTCACCAGACAAGTGGTCGCCCAGTTTATAAAGAAGGGCATCATATATCATTATAGTATCCCAGAGAGAATCATTACTGATAATGGTTCAAATTTGAATAACAAGATGATGAAGAAGCTATGCTAGAGCTTTAAAATTGAACATCACAAGTCTTCTCCATATCGTCCGAAGATGAATGGCGTTTTTTAGGCAACAAACAAAAATATCAAGAAGATTGTGTAGAAAATGGTGGTAACATACAAGGATTTGCATGAGATGTTGCCTTTTGCTCTACATGGTTATCGTACTTCGGTGCGTACATCAACAGGGGAAACTCCTTTCTCACTGGTGTATGGTATGGAGGCAGTCCTACCATTAGAAGTTGAGATTCCTTCTTTGAGAATTCTAGCAGATGTGAAACTTGATGAAGCTGAATGGGTACGATCCAGGTTGGATAAGTTGAACCTTATTGAAGAAAAAAGATTGGTAGCCATCGCGGTTGTATCAAAGCAGGATGAAGAAAGCCTTTGATCAGAAAATGCGTCCTTGGTGTTTTCAGACAGGCGATTTGGTTTTGAAAAAGATCCTTTCTCCTCAGACAGATCACAGGGGCAAATGGACTCCAAACTACGAAGGGCCATATGTGGTAAGAAAGGTTTTCTCTAACGGAGCTTTGTTACTTTCAACTATGGATGGCGAAGATTTTGCATCCCCTGTGAACGCAGATGCAGTCAAAAAATACTACACATAAAAAGACCCGTTGGACCACAAAAAAGAAAAGTCCAGGCAAAAGAGGGCATCCCGGTGAACCACAAAAAGAATAGGTTCAGGAAAAAATTAGGGATAAAAGAAAGAGAAAAGAATAAATCCGCAGAGTTGAAAACCTGAAAAGGCAACTTTGGCAAAAATGGGTATCCCGATGGATTGAAAATCTGAAGGGGCGATCCAGGAAAAAGTTAGGGATTCAGAAGCGAGAGGCTGCGGTCTGCGTTCGATCTGTGAACATTTTTTATGCATTGGAATTTCAAGGGAAAGGAGTCAGTCCAGTCAGTCTTTTCAGAAGGCAAAGCATCTATGGACATGGAAGACATATG
Source organism: Lathyrus tuberosus (assembly GCA_022829125.1). Classification (NCBI taxonomy): domain Eukaryota; kingdom Viridiplantae; phylum Streptophyta; class Magnoliopsida; order Fabales; family Fabaceae; genus Lathyrus; species Lathyrus tuberosus. The sequence goes on from JALAZF010000213.1 coordinate 7,553,926, forward strand.
GGTCATAGCTGAATCGAAGCATGGTGGATATCTGTTCCCACATTGCCGACATGCGTATTTTCCTATCACTTTTGTGCAATTACCTCTTTTCAGGAATTACTTCCGACGTGTAAATGCCTATTTACAGGCCAATTCAATCAATAAAATTTCATTTCACTCAAAAAGCTATTCATTTCTGTTTTTAATTTTACTGCTTTGTTTACAAAAACGTCCGATATTTTTTATAAACATTGCATGTGAAAACATTAAGCTTTACAGAGCATATTGAAAACAATGGAAATTTCTTGAATGGTGGATAAGATGGATGGAAACCGAGGTGGCCATTTTGCATATAGAACATTATGTTGTTTGTTATGTGGTTGCAGGTTGGCATAATGTCTTCTCCCCAGTAAAGTCTCTCTCTATAACATGGAAAATCCAACATCCTCAGTAGAGCATTGGGAATTTCTTTCTCCCCAGCAAAAGTGTAGAGGATTACTTTCCCCAGTCAGGTTTGTTTATTACTCCCCAACGAGTATTCAGAAGTTGACTGTCCCAGACAGGATAATGTGGCATCTCCAGTAGGAGACTTGTTGGATGTCACTCCATGGCAGAGATTTTATATTCTCCACAGATTTGTGGTGTCTACTTTCCTCATAGGGTCAGGAGGTGTAATTTCTCCAGCAACAATGCGCTCTTATCCCCAGCAGGGGAAGGTTAAAGTCAATTCCCCAAAACCAGGTTGAGTTCAATGATATTCCCCGACAGGTTTGGTATTATAGACTTCAATCCCCAAGCAGAGTTTGGTATTGATTTTCTCGACAGGTAGCTCAACAGTGGTTAATCTCCCCAGCAAATTTCAAGCCCAATTGTTATTGGCACTTTTCCACATCAGATCTTTGGGTTTTATCTTCAGCAGGTGTTATTCGTGATTCACAGCATAGGGGAAGTTCTCTTTGGGTTTTATATTCAGCGGAGGTTTTAATCAGGAAGGTCGTTCAGTTTGTCTTCCTCAGCAGAGTTTATTTATGGGTTTCCCAACACTTCTCTCGTTAGGAGTGTCTTTTGCATATCATAAGCATTTTTGCATTGCATCCTCTAAATGCGTAGTATTTCCATTTCGTATGGAGCATTATGCCATAGAAAAATTCAAACATATGTATTTGAAGCATAAGCCAGATTTGATATCATCTTTGCCAGACGTTTCCTCAGCGGGAAATGGCATATCTCTGGAGATTCAATCTTACTTTATCCTCGGTGAAGTTACCAATGAATTCGTTCATCTTGCTTGTACTCCCCTGTAGAGTTGTCGGTTTAGGCTTCCCTTTTCCCCAGCGGAGGCATCTTCGTAGATCTGTTGATTCTACTACTTTTGGTTGTGAGTCCGCCTGTGGTCGGCCTACCTTAATTTTTTGGAAGTGAGTCTGCTTGTTAGCAGGCATTCCTTTTCTTGCGATGATGTGAGTCCTCCTGTGGTTGGCATTCATCTGTTAACCTTTGGATGTGGGTTTTCCTGCTAGTCGGCCTTCCTTTTGAAAATTCATCGTGTGATGGTAACCTTTGGTTGTGAGTCCATATGTGGTCGGCCTACCTTTGTTGTTTGGAAGTGAGTCTGCCTGTTAGCCGACCATCCTTTTGAAAATCCATCTTGTGATGGTAACCTTTGGTTGTGAGTCCACCTGTGGTCGGCCTACCTTTGTTGTTTGGGTATGAGTCCTCCTGTTAGTCGGCCTTCCTTTTGAAAATCAATCTTGTGATGGTAACCTTTGGTTGTGAGTCCTCCTGTGGTCGGCCTACCTTCGTTTTTTGGATGTGAGTTCGTCTGTTAGTTGACCTTCCTTTTGAAAATCCATCGTGTAATGGTAACCTTTGGTTGTGAGTCCTCCTGTGGTCGGCCTACCTTTGTTGTTTGGATGTGAGTCCGCCTGTTAGTCGGCCTTCCTTTTGAAAATCCATCTTGTGATGGTAACCTTTGGTTGTGAGTCCGCCTTTGGTCAGGCTATCTTTGTTGTTTGGATGTGAGTCCTCCTGTTAGTCGGTCTTCCTTTTACAAATCCATCTTGTGATGGTAACCTTTGGTTGTGAGTCCGCTTGTGGTCGGCCTACCTTTGCTGTTCGGATGTGAGCTCGCCTGTTAGCCAGCCTTCTTTTTGAAAATCCATCTTGTGATGGTAACCCTTGGATGTGAGTCTGCTTGTGGTCGGCATTTCTTTTCTTGGTAGGTGTGAGTCCGCCTCCGACCGATATTCTTCCTATAATCCTTTGGTTGTGAACCCGCCTTCCGCCGGTAAACCTTCGTTTGGTTATGAGTCCGCCTATGATCGACATTCCTTTTCTTGGTAGATATGAGTCCGCCTCCGGCTGGCATTCTTCCTATAATCCTTTGGTTGTGAACCCGCCTTCAGCCGGTAAACCTTTGTCAGGTAGTGAGTCCTCCTGTGGCCGACATTCCTTTTCCTGCAATGATCTGAGTCCGCCTGTGGTCGGCATTCATCTATTATCTTTTGGTTGTGAACCCGCCTTCGGTCGGTAAACCTTTGTTAGGCCGTGAGTTCGTCTTCGGCTGGATTTCCTTTTGAATCCTTTGTTGTGAGTTCGACTTCGATCGACACCCCCTTTCTTGTTAGATGTGAGTCCGCCTCAGGCCGGCACTTTTCTTAAATTCACCTTCGTTTCTTATCCTTTTGATGTGAGTCTGCCCCCGGCCGACATTCCTTCTTTTATTCTTCGATTGTGAGTCCGCCTTCGGCCGACATCCTTTTCAAGACCGCTTTTAAATGGCGCTTTACTTCGAGTCCACCTTTGGCTGGCAATCACTTTATCATATATCTCTCCACAATTTTCAAATTTCCAGGTTCTTTTGGTATTCAATCTCCGTGTACCCTGAATGTATGAAAGTCATTGTTATCACTCCTTCAGGTTTAAGTAGATTGAATAGGGGCAGTTGTAACGCCCCAAAATTTTCCCTCGTGTTTTTAACCTTAATTGGCTTATGTTTCTTTTCATTTTACATTATCATTTGTGCATATCATTAGGTCTAAGTATGGGGTCAAGGTATCTTGGTTAGCTCAAGAGGAGAGTATGTTTCTCAGGGGCTCAAGCAAGGGATCTTACTCAGTCATATATGCATAGGGAAAGCTTGTTCAAGGAAACAAAGGGAGAGGTGCTCTCAATTTCACCATCACTCAAGCTACAAAGGCTTCTTATGCCTCAATGCATCCTAATATATCCATCACTTCATCAAATGATTTGAATTCGCAAGAGGTTTGAAGTGGATCACCTTCTCCTATCTTTTGGTCATCAAGCTAGGGTTTTTGGGTATTTGGGTATGTGACACCTTCATGGGCAAGAATTCTGAAGCCTCATCATCATCATGTTACTTAAATACACTTTGTTCAAGGGATTCATCATCATACTCAGAGGAAATAGGGTTTGGAGCTTGGGTCGACATCTCCTATCTTTTAGGGCAAGAATTAGGGTTTTGGATAAAATCAGTTTATTTCTGATTCTTTGAGCAAGACTTGATTCCATGGTGTTTTATATGTCCCAGAGTGTCTAGGGGTGGAAGATTGATCATCAATTTTAATCAGAGAGCCTTCAATTGATCAAATGATTGTGAATCATTTTGAATTGGGGACAAGGTCGATTGTGCAGGAAAAAAGTCAAGTCCTGACTTTTTGAGGTCAACTTTATGTTTTTCATGTTAAATATGACCAATGGGTGGAATTTTATCAAGAAATGTCAAAGGAATCACAAAAAATCAAGAATTTGGAAAAGTTACCAAATTTGGAAATTAGGGTTTTTAAGGGACTTAATATTTTTGGAAAGTTTTCATGTTAATCAGCGACTTTCAAGGTCAGATTTCTCCATGTTCAATACTCCATTTCACTTTTCTTCAAACATGAAAGTTGTAGATTATGATTCAAGCTTTCTATTGATGTAAAGAATGCCCCGTTTGGATCATTGTAGTGCAAGTTATGATGTTCATAATATCAAGGTTTCAAATGACAAAGTTGACAAAAACTTAGAATTTTTTCTAAGTAGTTGGGACAGTTTTGAGGACACATTTTCATGGTCATTTTCCATCATCTTCCAAGCATTATTAAGAGTTGTTTCCAACATGAGTTTTGATCCTTATTATTCCTATTTTCCATTGATCACAAGTTTGTCCCAAATGGAGCCATTTTCTTCAAGTTATGTGCATAAAAAGTGGGGATTTTTCAAATAATTTCAAAGCATGACATAACACATTTCTTGGCATATTATGATCCTGATCTTGCAACATGCATTCTTCACACGCATTCCAACATTTTGAATTGCTTAAAATAGCCAAGCAACATGCCTTACTATCATGCATATGTCATGTACCATATTTGATGTTTTTCCAAACTTGGAATGAAAGAAATCATAACAAACTTTACCTTTCCACTTTTTTCTCACATGCCACATTCCTCATGATTTATTTTCCTTAGCTTCAGCTTCATTTACAAACCAAAAAACCAAGCCAAAGAGCTCATGCCAAGCCTGAACAAGAGCCAAGTCACTCCATGTGCACTTATTTGCATTTTTTGTCCAAACCAAGAATAACAAACTCCAAGCCTTTGGTTTGTTTCCTAACCTTTTTCTAACCCTAAACCATCTCATATATAAGCTAAAACACTCCAAGCTTGTGCCATTTTCAATCATTTCAGATCTGAATTCAAATTTTCATCAAAACTGCTCCTCTTCGAATCTCATTCTTCCTCAAGGTTTCCTTTTATTTCTTGATTGATTCCTTTTCAATCAAGTGTTTACTACTTTCTGTACGCAAGAAAGCACATTTGGGAGCATCATATTGAGTATTCTAGCTTCATCGTCTTCATCTCTTGTGCAAGCTTGGTTTGAGAATTTGAGGAAGAGCAAGAGCAAATTGAGCTTCGATCTGTAATCTCCAAGTTCCAAGGAAGCATTCTGCAACTTTTGGTCTTATTTGAAGTGTTGAAGAGGCAGTGGACCATCTCCGCTCCGTAAATTTCCTCAACTTTTTTCTCTTAACTCATGCGCATTCTGGACCTGTGGTTTTTGTTTTTGAGTGGCCATGACATTGTTGAGCATGTTTGTGTTCTTGTTGTGCTATTTTGTGTGATTTCAGTTTGTATGCTCACTCTTTGTTTCCTTTAATTCACCATGTTATCATGCTTATTTTTGAAAACGGAGGCTGGATTTGAGATCTACATGAAATTTGGAGTGGGATAGTGGTTTTGTTTCTCATTTCTGGGTGTTTTGAGGTGGCTCCGTCGATGGTTGGCCGGAGAAGAAGACCCGAGCTAGGGCTCCAGCGTCTGAAGGTGGGAGACTAGCTGAGGTGGCCTTGGTGCCTTTATTTGAATTTGAATAGAATGGGATGGATAGATCTTGACCATCTGATGTGCTACGTCAATGCCACCTCAATTAATGAGGATGACATGGCTGCCACGCATGTTTATTTTTGTTTGCTTCTGACTTGAATTGGTCTGGGCATAGTGTTTCTTTGCTATTTACACACTCCACATTTTTGAGCCCATGTGCGTACAACATGTTTCTTTTGTATCTGAAATTGCTTTTGCACCCCCATGCCATGTTCACTTGCTTTTATCTTCTTTTCTTTTCTTGTTTAATTTAATTATTGTTTTATTTATTCCAATCATTTTAAAAATGCACAAAAATATATTTCTGATTACTTGACATCTTAAGATAATTTTCATGATTTTTATTTTATTTTTCCATTTATTTTCATATTTTATTTTGAATTAATTTGTGGAGTGGTTTTCCATTGTGATCATTAGCTAGGGTTTGCTTGTTTGATAACTTTGCTATGCTTTCTTGACCTAATATTTTTTCCATGTTTTGACATATGAATAAGTATTGTTTGAGTGTTATTATTATGCCTTGGTGATCATTTCTTGGATGTTTCTCATTTGGTTTTATTGGATCCTCGATGCATGCTCGATTAGCTTCCTATGTGAGATTGTTTGATCCAATTTGTGATGCATTCATGCAATTCTTGTTAAGATATTTTCCATGCCTATTATTTATTGCCATAACATGAGTTAGAGCCTTTATTTGGATTTTAATAGGTCATTTTCCTATTTTTTGTTGATGCCTAATTGTGACTTGATTTTGGTGGGAACATTCTTGATACTTGACCTAGTTTGGTTTCTTTTTTACCACTTGTGCTTAAGTGAAGTTTGAAATGATTAATTAATGTGATTACATGCTGTCTTAAATTTTTGGATATTTGGATTCACTTTCATTTGATTATTTTCCTATTTGTGGTTGAATTTCCAAGTTGACAATGTTTTGGCCTTGCTCCTTTGATGCTCTTGACCTAGTTCTTTGAGGTGCTTTCTTGTATGTTCTAATGGATGCTTGTGGATTCTTGTTTTCTTTGAATGACATATTTAAGATGATGATCCTCTTGATATGATATCCATTGTGTGATCATTTCTCACTTCTTGCCTCACATGATTATTTGTTTTCTTATATGAATTACTTGAGTGGATGATTACATAGTTTTGATGCATGTTTTGAACTTGATCTTTGTTGTTTCTTCTTGCTATCCATGAGTTGATGTTTGGAATGATATACATGTTCATGCTACAGCCCCTACTTGGATTCATACCCTAATCTCACATGTTTTCTCTTTTGAAGTGTGTCTTATATGAGCTATTTGTTGACAAATGATTGAATGTTGTTAAGATGCATGCGTTGACTCTTCTTGCTCTTCCTTTGATCATTAATTTGCTTAGTGATTGAATATGATGTTTGATTTGCTTAGTGCTTATGTCAACTTGTTTGAACCTCATTGATTGACTATTTGGGTATTGCATCTTCTCTTTCATCTCACTCTTCTTTCTTTTCATTTGAGTCTTGAGACTTGTTTAAGTCTTGAGTTTATTTTGTTTGTGATTGATTAGTATAATGTTTACTTGTGTTTGCTCACATGATACATTAGTATTCCTAGCTCAGCTTAATTTCCAATTAAGCTTGAGGTAGGAGAGACATTAGGCTTTCAATCCTTTGCATGATAACAATTAGGATAGTCCCTTTTAAACCTTAACCTTAGGTCTATCTCTTTACATGCTAACATTAAGTAGAGTTCCCTTTCTATCTCAACTTTAGGACCATTGTGCATGACAACATTAGGATCTAGTTTCCCCTAGTTGTTTTCTTTACAACCTTTGGGTCCTCTTTCTTCTCATCTCAAAACAAAATCAAAACACTTAATAAATACAACGAGTATTGTGCGCCACGAGCCTTAAGTACATGGGAAATGATAAGCGGGAGTCCCTCTTTACCTTTTCTAGGGTGTTTTGTATATGTCCCATCTTGGGTCGATCTTGCAACGCATTCGATTCTATGTCATAGACTTTAGTGCGATACGAGTTTCAAACTAACTTAACTCACTTCTATCTAGAAAACACAAACCATAAGCAAACCGTTTTTTTATCCTTTGGGATGAGTCTCAAATCATTTTCAGAAAAGATTACGTTATTTCCGTTCTACCTCAAACAGGCGTCGTCCCTAACTGTTGGAACGCGAACTTAACGTCGCTTATAAAAAAAACTTAACTGATCTGTGGTTTCGTAGGTCGAACTATGGCTGCTCTGATTTCTCATTCCTGTTGAGAATACGTAGGCACAAGACGGCAAAGTCTTGGCGAGCACTCTTCCTACTTTTCATTCGTAGGTCAAACTACGACTGCTCTGATTTCCTCTCTCTTGTCCGATTGAGGATACGTAGGCACAAGACGGCGATGTCTTGGCGAGCAACCTTTCCCCATCACCCGTAGTCCTTCGAACTACGTTGACTCTGACTTTCCCATTGCACGAGGGAATACGTAGGTCTAGGACGACGATGTCCTATCGAGTCTCCTTTTGTTTTCCCCATTTTGTTTCCATTTAGCTGTAGGCTTTAGATGACACACCCTTTGATTAAACAACAAGCGTGGATCCCGTTGAGTTCAATGGACGCGAGGGGTGCTAATACCTTCCTCTCGCGTAATCGATTCCTGAACCCGGACTATGGTTGCAATGACCATTTCTTCTCCCTTTTTGAGGTTTTCTTCGATCGTTTTCTTTCCCTTCGTCGGGATACATAATGTTCGGTGACGACTCTTCTGTTTTTTCCGCCGGTTATTTTTCGCAGTTGCGACAAGGACAAGCAAAGATCTAGTTGGGGAGAGTTTGTTGAATGCCATATTTGCTTTAAATTGATCCTTATTTATTGGCATTTTTCAACTCTTTTGTTATGTTTTGTTGGATTTATTCCATGATATCATGTTATTCTTCAATGTTGTGAAAATACCTTTGGTTGCTTTGATTTGTATGTTACTGTGCATAAATTAGACATGAAAAGATCAAAGAGTAAGACACAAGTAATTGGACAAGGAAGCCAAAGGAATAAAAGAAAATCAGCATGTTCACTGGGCGAACTGCCAGCGAGGAGTAGCAGTGAATGTTCGCTAGGGGAACTCATGGTGAAGCCCCAGCGAACCCTCTCAATTGAGAGTCAGTAAAGAAAGGGCACTAAGTTCGCTGGGTGAACTGGTGGCAAATGTTCACTATGGCGAGGTCTCAGTGAAGGACCAGCGAACCATCCTAGACTAGAGTCAGTAGCTAAAGGACCATAAGTTCCCTGTGCGAACTTGTAGCGAGGTAGTTTGCAGGGCGAAGGATTGCTCGCACAACGAACTTCAGTTATGTCTCAGGTTCGGTTTAACTGTTCAGAGGCACTTCAGGTGCCTAAAAGTGAGTTCACTGGGCGAAGAAATAGTTTGTAGTGCGAACATGACAAATTCGAAAAGTACTATATAAGTACTGTTCACATTTTTTTGGGATCATAACCCATTTTCACACCAAAACTTCATTTCTCAGCATTTCTTCACCAAAAGGTGATATTTTGCAAATAGAAGCTGGATTCGCATTCGAGTTCGATTCTTAGACGTGGATGCTCGTTCATCTTCTTCTAAAACTTGTAAAGCAAGCTACAATGTTTATTGGTAGCTAATTTCCTTTGTATCAAAGGTAGAGGTAGTCTACCATTAGCTTGTATGCCTTTCTTTTGATTGGCCTTGTATGTGAACAAGTGATGATTAATATATGATGAATATTTTTGTTCTTAATGATCCATTATTGTTTTGTAAAACTCTAGACATAGATTTTGTGAAACTTGACCTAAAATATTCATCTATCGGTTTATAGATTGGAGAGATTGGTCTATGGTCGATAGTTACTTTGTGTTGAACTTAAAGCTTACTATATTGATTGTTATATGGAGAAATCGTGTAGCGATGAATATGGTATTTCTCACGATGCCGCTATAGAGATAGACGGTGTTGAGAGAATGCGCGACGATATTAATCGGATCAGACTTCACATACAGAATTGAAAGAATATGTATAAGTTAGGGTAGATGAACAATACTTTTGATATACTTTATTAATCAAACTCTTTAGAATTTATAAGCTTTCCTACTAAAAACGTGACAATTTTCGGAACAAAACTTTGAAAACCCTTTTTCTTGAAACGATAAACTGTTGAACGGCAAGCATCAAAATATCTGCAATCCCTGTGGAGACGATAATAAAATCCCCCCTTTAACTATGATTCGAACAGGAGCCTAAGCATGGGAGTTCTCGAGGAGTATATTCTTGTGCTTTTGATCATCACTTAAGTTAGGGTATATTTCCCCAATTCATGTGGTGATGAAAAGGGTTCTTTATGGATTCTTGATTCATTAATAAATGTCATCAGTCAAAGGATCTCACTCATTGCTTCAGCTATAAGTCAATGCTAGTTATATTCACTTTGGTTCTTGATGGGTTCGTTTTGGTCAAAGGAAAGTCAAAAAGATTGATTTTTACTGATTAATCTTTTTATAGGCTTGTTCATTACACTAGTCCATTATGTGTTTGGTTTGGATTCAAGATAAGGCATTGAGATTTATGTTCAAGCTTCAAGAGTCATATTCATTTCAAGAGGCCAAGATTTATTTAAGATTCAAATTCAAGGTCAAGATCCAACTCATGATCATTTAAATACAAAGAAGTCAACATTAACAAAACAAATCTCTTTCTCCGTCTTCTCTCTAAAAGGGATTTAGGGTTTGGGGCTTCGCCGATGGCCGACAGCCCGTCGCAAAAGAGTAATGGCAACGGTTGGGAAGTGGCTTCTAAACGTGCTTTCAGGAATTGGTCTCCTCGTTGGAATACTTTCCCAGTTTGAAGAAAGGCGTCGAAGACAGAGTTGAACAAGCTTGTGTCGATTTACTTTTCTGAGTTCCCTGATCATTGCAACGCAGAGGGTTTCTTTGAAATTTTTGGTTGCATTGCAGCAGTGGTGGAGATTGCAATTTCCCCTAGGAAGAACAAGTTGGGAAAGAAGTTTGGTTTCGCGAGGTTTTCGGAGGTGGAAGATGGAAGAATATTGGCTCTGAAGCTTGATAAGGTTACAGTGAAAGGGAAGAAGATTCACGCGAATCTCCCTAGATTTGATAGAAATTCAAGTTCGACTGATAAGAGGATTAATGGAGGAGGGAATGTGATGGGGAGGATTGATCGTCAATTTTTTGGCAGAAGCAAGAAACCTGTGGTTAATGCGTGGAGGGGTCAATGGTCTTTTGCGGAGGTGGTCACAAACTCGGACTGTTCAAACTCTGTAGAAGGCTAGGTTTTGTTGAATTACACTTCTAAAGAGGAAGATAGAAAAAGACTCCTTAAAGCTTACGTGGGTCATGTGAGGATACCCGATTCTGTCTCTAATATTCAAACTCAATTTGAGATGGAAGGTCATTATAACGTCAATATCATTCCGATGGGGTTGAATTTGTGTTTGATCGAAGAAACGGAAGATGGTGCTATTGAAACTTTACTGAATGATGAAAACTGTTGGTGGAAGAACTGGTTTTCAGAAATCAAGAGTTGGAAGGCTGATTAAGTGGACACTGATAGAGAGGTTTGGATCAGGATTTGCGGGATCCCTGCTCACGCCTGGAACGACGATTTCTTCAGGGTCTTGGCCAATTCTTTGGGATCGTTGATTTGTATCGATGATTCTACTTCTGAGGGTGAAGTCTCTTATCGCTGTTAGGATGAAGTTGAAGGTAACGATGTTGTTCAAAATCCCAGACACGATGACAGTGTCGATTGACGGTGTGTTGTATAACTTGGTCCTTCAGGAAGAAGCTCATTCTCCTCCGCGTCGCTTTCCAGGTATTCCGAAAACTCAAATTACTGGTACCACTTCTTCTGATTCAGAAGATAGTTGGTTTTTGAATCACTGTGACGAGGTCGCCAAGTCGGTCAGCATAGGTTCTGTCGACAGTATTGAAGAGTTTTCTGAAGATGTGGAGTCTGCGTTGAAAGTTAGCATTAGTAAAGGGTCAAAGGCAGAGCTCACCAAGGCGGCTGGGTCGAATTTTCCTGAGGTTCCGACCTTTCAGGACATAGTCAGAACTGGGCAGATTGACGGAAGCTTCGATTTAGCAGTGGGAAATGTCAATAATCAGGTTGCGACGACAATTTCCAATTCTGAATCTAACAATTTTTTGGAGGATTCTGGACCTGCCTGCTCCTTGGTGCCGTGTTCGTATGGGGTTTCGGATAGGAAGAGAAGGCGTAAAAAGTTGAGATTTGTGAGTATGATGGAGGGAGGATGTGGGTTGAAAAGAAATTCTTGGAGACAGATTAAAAGAATTAAAAATAGAGGCTCTGGTGCTCAACTTGATTTTGGGAGGCATAAACAGCGCCTAGCCCCACTCTGCGCTGTTAATGGAACTGCTTCTCAAACTCAACGGTCTGCTCCTATCTTATATTCCAACAATACAAATTCTGGATTCTATGGTGACCAGTCCGAGAATTCAGATATGGTGCGTACGAATGAGAGACAGTGGCAGATTTTGGACAGCAATTTAGGACCTAAATTGTGGAAAGCCATGGTTGATTTAGGCGTGGTGGATGCGGAGTACCGAGGAGATTTTGTTCATAATATTGAGAAGCTAGAGCGAGTGGATAGATAAAGGAAGGAAGGTAGGAAGGAGCATCAAATTTGTTCTCAATGATTATAGGGTCTTTGAACATTAGAGGGAGAGGGATGCTCTTAAGAGAAGAAGAATTAGTTCCTTGATCAAAAAAGGAAAGGCGGACATCTTTCTAATCCAAGAAACTAAGTTGTCCAACCTTCAAAATTCCATGGCTAAAAGCTTTTGGAGTAACACTGATTTTGGTTACTCGTTCACCAATTCAAGGGGTGCGTCCGGTGGTCTTTTAATTATGTGGAGGGAGAGCTTGGGAGAGGTTTTACATAGTTTCAGGGGCGCCGGTTTTCTGGGCATCAAGATCGTGTGGAAAGATCATGTTTACTATATAGTGAACGTTTACTCTTCTTGTATTTTTCTCAACAAGAAAGAGTTGTGGAGTAATTTATTGGATCTTAAAGCGAAACACAACGACGACGAGTGGATTATAGGGGGAGATTTCAATGCGGTGAAGCATTGTAGAGAAAGAAAACGGAGCACGGATGGCGGGAGTAGAAACGATATGAAAGCTTTTGCGGAATTCATTGATAAGAGTTTGTTGGTGGACATTCCTTGCAAAGGAAAAAATACTCTTGGTATAGTGGGGATGGTTTATCTATGAGTAGAATTAATCGTTTCATCATATCAGATGTCATTGTGAATAGATGGGGAATCATTGGCCAACTCATTGGGCCTAGAGACATTTCCGACCATTGTCCCATTTGGTTGGTTTTGGATAATTCAAATTGGGGTCCGAAACCTTTCAAGTTTAATAATGAATGGTTTACTCACAATTTGTTCATTCCATTTGTGGAAGAGAAATGGAAAGGGTTTAAGGTGGAAGGAATAGGGGATTTCGTTTTAAAAGAGAAATTGAGACTTCTTAAAGAAAACCTTAAATGGTGGAATTTAGAGGTTTTTGGGAGGATCGATTTGAACGTCGAGGAGGAGGTTAGAGATATTAACGTTGGCGATGATAGCGTGGAAGAGGAGGATGTGGTGTTGAATCCGGATATCATTCTTAGGAGGAAGGAGTCTATGAGTAAATTTTGAGTGAATTTGAGAATTAAAGAGAATATGCTTCTTCAAAAGTCGAAATTGAAGTGGCTTAAGGAGGGAGATTCTAATAGCGGTCTTTTTCATAGGGTGATGAAGGAAAGACGAAGACATAATCATATAGGTCCCATTGTCTCTTCTAATGGATTGGCGGAGTCGGTCTCGGAGGTTAAGGAAGAGGTTCGGTGTCATTTTTCTAATAAGTTTGTGGATCCGGTTACGGTGAGGCCGTTGTTAGAAGGGATCCCCTTTAAGAGGTTGTGTGACGAAGACAATTCGTTTCTTGAAAGGCCATTTCAAGAAGAGGAGATTAAAGAAGCGGTTTGGGGTTGCGGAGGATCTAAAAGTCTGGGCCCGGGTGGTTTTTCTTTTCTTTTCATTAGAAGGTGTTGGCACTTTATTAAAGATGATTTCATCCGGTTTTACAGTTACTTCCATAGTGGTAAGCATCTTTCAAATGCGGTCACCTTTTCTTTCCTTTCATTAATTCCAAAGTCTCCGAATCCAGTTACGTTGGATGATTATAGACCCATTTGTTTAGTTGGTTGTATGTACAAGGTGGTTGCTAAACTTCTAGTAGGAAGGTTGAAACGGGTTTTGGACTTCCTTGTCTCTCCGTGCCAAAGTGTTTTTGTTCCGGGGAGACAATTACTTGATGGCGTTTTGGTGGCAAATGAATTGGTGGATTATGCTAAGAAGAAGGAAAGGAATTGTAAACTCTTTAAAGTGGATTTTGAAAAGGCTTATGACAGGGTGAGTTGGAACTTTTTGAGGTATTTGATGTCTAGAATGGGTTTCGGTCCATTGTGGAGGAATTGGATGGAATTGTTGATTTTTCAAAGCAAGATGTCGGTCTTGGTGAATGGTAGTCCCACGAAGGAGTTCATTGTTGAGAAAGGATTGAGGCAAGGTGATCCCCTCTCACCTTTTCTTTTTGTTTTGGTGGCGGAAGGTCTCACGGGGTTAGTTAAAAAATCATATGAGATTGGTGAATTTAGTGGTTTTAATTTGGAAGGAAAATGTATGGTGGACATCCTTCAATTTGCGGATGACACCTTGTTGGTGGGAAAAGGGTCTTGGAGACATATTTGGGTGATTAAGACGGTTTTGAGGGCTTTTGAACTCACTTCCGGTCTTGGTATTAATTATCACAAAAGCAAGTTGATCGGCATTAATAATAATCCTCATTTTTTAGAGGCGGCTAATTTTGTTCTTTCTTGCAAAACGGAGGATAGTAAGTTCATCTTTCTTGGTATTCCCATTGGTTCCAATCCTAGGAAGCTTTCTACGTGGAGTCCTCTTTTGTTGAAGATGAAAAATCGGTTAACGGGATGGAAAAATCGCTTTCTTAATCTTAGTGGGAAGATCACTCTTCTTAAGTCTATTCTTTGCTCTTTAACAATTTTCACTATGTCTTTCTACAAAATGCCATCGAAAATTGTTAAAGAATTTACCAAGATTCAAAGTAATTTTTTATGGGGTGGTGTAGAGCATAAGAGGAAGATTCATTGGGTTAGTTGGAAGGATGTTTACTTACCCTATGAGAAAGGAGGGTTAGGGATTAAAAACTTGGTGGAATTTAATTTAGCCCTTCTTCACAAATGGAGGTGGAGGATTCTTCAAAATCATAATGTCTTATGGCATAAGGTCTTGAGCGCTCGGTATGGAGAAATTTCCTTCAAGGTGTTTTGCGGAGATTCTCCTTCAAAAGATTCTTCTTTTTGGTGGAAGGATTTAAATATGATAAGAAAAAATTCTATTGAGGATCCTTTCATCAATTATAGTACTTTCAAGGTTGGAAAAGGTTTCACCACTCCTTTTTGAGAAGCAAAATGGAAGGACAATAAGATTTTGAAGGAGTTGATCCCGAATTTATTTGAAGCCTCTTTTTTGAAGAAAGTTTCTATTGCGGGAATGGGGGGTTGGAGTGGCGGAACTTGGTTTTGGGAAGATTTTGGCATTCCTATGGAGGTTTTCAATGATGATTCCATTCAAAGTTGCTTCATTGAAGTCTTTTCTTGATAATCATGGCTTAATGGAGGAAGGAATCGATAGCATCATTTGGGATCTTGAACCCGGAGCCACTTACTCGGTTAGTTCTTGTTATTATTTTTTGGCTAATTTTCGTATCCCTTTCGGCCCTTTGAATAGGTGTGACGCCGCTCTTTCTTTGATTTGGAAATTATCGGTTCTCTTTAAAATCAAGGCTTTTGGTTGGAGACTTTTTGTGAATAGACTTCCAACCAAAGATTTGTTGGCACATAGAGGTATTAACTTGTCGTTGGATTCTTTAAAGTGTTCTTTTTGTGGGATAGAGTTAGAAAATAGGAATCATTCTTTTTTTTTTTCTTGTTTGGTGGTTAAGAAGATTTGGAAGGAGGTAGCCAATTGGATTGGTAAATCGGATGAGATGGAGGAAGAGTGTTTATCGAGTTTTATGGATTGACACTCGTTTTGCCGTGTAAAAAAGGTTAAAGAGGGCAATTTGGGTTTGGTTTGGCTAGCTACTTCGTGGAGCATATGGTTAGGAAGGAATGACATTTTGTTTTAGGTCGGAGGTTTGGAATTTAAACAATACGGTGTGGGGTATAAAACATTTAGTTTGGAAGTGGTCTTTTTGTGGTGAAATTACTCACTCCAATTATAGTTTTTATGAATTTAGTAAAGAGCCTTTACTTTATCTCTCATAATTCTAATTGGTTTGTAATTTCTTCTTTTGTCGGGTTTTACCCGTTGCCGGTGTAAAAAGGTTGGAGAACCCTTAGTTCTCCCGTTAATGATATCTTGTTTACACAAAAAAAAAATACAAAGAAGTCAAAGTTCAAACATTTCAAATTATTCAAAGTGGAGGGAAGTTTGTTTATTACTTGTGAAACAAGTTACGTTAGTTTCAAGGAGCCCATTTCCATTTTAAAAACATTCAAAATTACATTACAAAAGAATCCAACTGTAAATTACACAAAATGTATCATTTTGACCTAAGTTGAGTTTTGGTAAACTATTGACCAAAGTTAACTACCTAATCCTACCCCTAGATCATATGCTACTTATTGCACAAACCATCTTCTTGTGTGGGACCTCTAGTTCTTCAAAGCTTCCATGTTTTCTTGATATGGTGCTTTGCTATTCATAATCAAAATCCATACTTCATGGTCATCGACCAAGTGTATGATATGCTTGGGATTAGAACGATATTACATCAACCTGCAAAACCTGAGGAGAAACAAGCGATAAAGATTCGTCAATTCACTTCATTCGGTTCAAACAATTTTTGTACAATATTCGGATTGAAGTGCCAAGACAGTGGATCTATATCATTATGAAGGGAGGATATCACTTGACTATTACAACATACAAGAAGATTTAAAAAAATTACTGCCCATGGTGGTTCAAGTATTGGCACTGGAAATTCTGGAGCAGTTGGCACCTATTTCAATGCAAATCTACTAAGTTTGGGAGTCGGTAATGGCAATGTGTCAACAAGAGCAGATCATATGCAGTTTCTTCTAATTCATACAGTTATGGCAGTAGTACAAAATGCTCAGGCTACTATAACAGCTAGCAGCATCAACAACCAATATTCTCTGCCATAAATAGAGCCACCAAGGAAGTGTTTTGAAGGATGTAAATTCAGTTTTTGATGATATTGTGGACCTCTATCGATACCGCACGCAAACCTGCATCAGAAAATTTCACACTTATCTTTGAAGTTCAAAATACATGGATAATATGCCATGAAAGTAATGTGCATCAGTCAAAGGATGTTTAAAATTAAACTAAAAAGGTTTCACCATGCATAACTCAGATTTTCCATTTGTGTTGCATCAAATAAAAGATGATGGAACCAAACTCATATCAAACAGCAACCATAGCAGTATATCTCAATGAACCATCAAGCATCCAAAATTGTCTTGTTTCCAAGCTTATAACTGCATAACATAAATTCAATTAGATTACTAACACTACCAGCAGAAATTCAGCAAGTCTTAACAATTGTTTTGACTCCAATAAACAACTCATAGCAAAAAAAATCACAACACGTTCAGTTTATTTTCAACAAGCTTGCAATTACTAACCTCAATACATAAAAACTCAAAGACTGCACCGAGCATAACTTAGAGTTTCGAGTGGTATCATAGTATCAAATAAGAGTAACATATACCACTCTCACTTCAATTTTGAATGATAAGGATCTTCAACAAATGGTTAAGTTTCATTACGATTCAAGTACTGTCGAAATTCATGTCTTTATTGAAGAGGTACTTGCCATTGAGGTCTCAACCATGCCTTGCAGTAGGTCAAGTAGAACAACTTTGTCTGAAAACGGTGTTGCCAATCAATACCATTATGAATCCTGATGTTGAATATGCTCCACCTATTACTTCTCATGTAACCATTCAAATTGATACTGATATGGAGATACCTCTTTTGAGCCTTTCCTCGAACGAGGAGAAGCTGACTAAAGGGGCACAACAGTGGCAGAATACTATTACTGGTGTGGGTCAAAGGTTTAACAGCATACATGAGTTTCAAGAGTTGTTACGTAAATATGCCATTGCTCATCTATTTGCATTCAAACATAAAAAGAATGATAGTCATCGTGTGACTGTTAAATGCAAAGCAGAAGGTTTCCCTTGGAGAATTCATGCATTGAGGCTGTCAAGTACTCAGTTGATATGCATAAAAAAAGATGAATTCGGAACATACTTGTGAAAGGGCTGCTATGAAGTCCATCGTGTATAGCTATACACATAGCTTTTCTGGATTTACTGTAGTTTTGACTCATTCTCAAGCTAAGCTCATAACATATTTGAAGAGTGAAATTATGGTATGCAGATCTCAGATGTCCTGAGATTTGTCGAGACATTGATCTCCGCTAAAAACTCAACAAGGACAGAACAGAAACATTCAAAAACACTTCAGGTTAAAACAATGTCATGACAGATATTTCAACATCAGTCAAGAAATAAACTTCTGATCAAGAGAGCACACTGAATTGAACATAATAAAATGGTAAATAACACAAAGATATGATGATCCAGTTCGGTGAACAACAACACCTACATCTGGGGGCTACCAAGCCAGGAATAAAATCCACTAATAGTATTAGTTCAAAGCTAAAGTCTCCCGTTTACAACTTATCACCTAATCACTACCCGTGCAAACTTCTACCTAAGACACTCCTAGATATGAGAAATAACCATCTCAATTCCTAAATCACTTCAGTGATATCTAACAGTTACAACCTCCGGCAACTGCATCAAATTGATCAATTGAAAGACACCCCTTTTAATACAATATTCAGTCAAGACTCTTGACTAACAGTAACTCTTGAATTTGCTTAATAGCTTCATCCGAGAACAATACACAATCCATTACCTACAGGTTTCTGAATCTGTAAAATTATGTCTTCCAAAATGCATCAAAAGATACAAAGGGTGACTTACAACACAAGAAAGTACACGACTCTCAAAACCCTAAACCCTTATTTTCTACTTTACAAAAGTCTTAATAAGAATTCTTATTCTACCCTAGGTCTTGGTCTTCCTTTTATAATCTTCAGCTGTCCATGGGCTTCGAAATATCTGTTGATTTATTCCTTGATCCATGTTCTGATTGCTCCTTAAATCTTGGACTAGATCAGCAACAACCTGTTATATTAGACCAAGATGTCGAATCGACAAGTTAAGACATCTTGTCTGACATGTCTTCTTTCAGCAGATTTTATCATGTTGGAACATCGTGTTCAACACCATGTTTTACCAAAATTTAGTCAAAGCTTAGAGATTTCAATCTCCCTCTTTCGACACATTTTGGCTAAAACAACTTTTGCACCATAAACCCAGGAAGGAGTAGAAAGTACTGAAGTCATTTAAGCCGGATGACGAGTCTAGCAGAAAATAATGTGACTTCTGTCTCCCTTATGTTGAAAGCTTTCATTTTTCCTATACATGAGGAAGAAGATACACACAACTCCCCCTTAAACCCCAAACCAATACTTGTCACGACAAGACTCATGCTTCCTAGGAACTGAGAGAAAAGACGTTTCTCCAGAGCAACCAAACACCAACCTGAATTATCCCGATGAGGACTCAGGGGAGCAGCCTGCAACTCCAGGGAACTCAGAACACAAGACACAGAGGAAAGACTCAGAAAAGAAACTGAGACTCAGACAGGATGTTAGAACATCCCATCTAACATCCTTGCAAAACAACTGCAAGAATGGACTCCACACCAAAAAGGATATCAGTTATGTGTTGTAGGACCAACACACAACCGAGATGAATACACACCCCTTATCCTCCTTTTTAGCCAAAATTTGGTAAAAGTAACCAACACAGTTCCAGACCCACATGGTACTTACCCAAACCCGGACAAAAGCCATGAAGACACAACACAACAAAAGAAACACAACCTAAGATTCAAGAAGCAGCGACCCTCCTTTAAATAGCCGAGCAGTTTCTCTAGGAATTAACGGTCCATAAAAGTTACCAAAGAACAATTCAATGAAGATATAAATTTAGGTAGGTAACTTCAACATAAATGACTGTGCACCGCCCAACTAGGATTTGACTGTTTCAACTTTAGGGTAAACCGTCCAAAGAATGCACATGTACCAAGACACATGTTTAACACACCTTCTCTTAGGCACATTCTCCATTGTCCAAGGAACACCGTCCAAATGAACCTACTAGGAAATAACCACAAGTCTTAAACAATGTCCTGACATCTGGTCAGACTTTGTCTAGTCTCTCTTATAGCCTCTGAGGCATAGTCACAGATTCTTCAAATAATCCCTGCCTGTTCCTTTCAACCAGGGGCTGACGAAGATGTTAGGACATCCTGTCCAACATCTTCCAACAAGGACTCCCATGAACCTTAACTCATTCTGCAGAGAAAAATAAATTCTCCCAGACAATATCCAATCTTATACCTCAGGTCTCACCTAAGAATTAAGAACACATTTGATATAATTCAGTAGCTTTAACAGTTCAAACTCCCAAGTAGAACTGACTAAGCCGCAAGATCAACACACCACGATGTCCAAACATCTTTCCTGACATCACATCTTCACAAGAAACACATGAGCATCTTCATACTCATAAGTGAGAAGAATACCAGGATCACACTTCTTGTATCATAACCAAAGAACTTTGGATTGAGACCAACTAACACCATTGATCAGTCTCCCCCTGAACATATCCACACACTATACAAATCCCTCTTGTATTTTACAGCCATAGACACCATTGTTCTTGAGAATAAATCCAATTAAACCTTGAATGCTCACATCCCAGAGAGAGACATACAAGTTCTCTTAGCTTCTTGGTTAGACAGAATGTCATCCACACTTGGAAGACACCAGACCCCTTCTCCATATGAAGAGTGATACAACTTCATCCTGATACAATTTTTCTAGTGATACTTCCAACATAACCTATCCCCAGAATCCACACAGTCTTGACAGTAGCTATACACCATACTCAACAAGAAATAAAAACAGCTCCAAAGCTAAATGACAAACACGACCATCCTCCAAGAATAACCAGTACAAGGGATGATGTTCCAACATTATTTAGGACATCAGAATCACACCAGATCACAATTGCAGTAGATCATAAACCATCACTGAAGTCAGAATACCCCAGAGAGAAATAAACTCTCACTATCTTCAAGAAGCTTCAACCTAGAAGCACAAAGTTCAGACATCCCAATCTAAATAGACCCCTCAATAAGGTCTGCTTACCCTCTACCCTACAGTCTCCTTTTCTACAAAACTTCACCCTGCACAGTCCAACACAAGACACAGTACATCAGTATTAGCAAAGGCTAATAATTCAGCACGCGATGACATCATAAGCTTAGAGCAACATGCTTGAGCAGATAGTTTCTTGAGTCACACAAAAAAACCACATTTCACCACATTCTTGATCCTGAGGGAACATAGCTGAAACTTCCAGTACTAACATCCCCTTACCCCAGACAGAACTCTGGAACACCCATATCCAACATCTTAAATGAGACTCCAAAAAGAAAATATGAAAACACCAAGCAATCAGCAACTCCCTTGAGCTTTTAACAATTGCATAATCCACAGAAATTGAGATAAACTTTGGGAACAACTTTATAGTTGGAGAGCAACCACTCCTAAGGAGACTAGCCTATACAAGATGGTATCGCTCCAATGCATACAACTGACTATAGCATGAGCATCCTGATGTTCAGTCCAATGTCAGAACATTTGATCACTGACTTGACTAGACAACTGATGAAACCACACATGCCTGAAACAGTCTTGAAGATATAACCCTTAGACTTCTAGACAATATCCCACCTTGAATGGCATTTCCATCATAACATAACTAGAGTTCAATGTTCTCATAGACTTGATCATGAAATCAAGTTTGAGTAAACAACCTTCATCCTGAACATAAGAAAGAAAACCAACAACCAGTCCTTTTCAGGATAACTCTAAGGAAGGAACAAGTACCCCGAGGACAGCCTCCTTCAAGCATAATTCTCCAATGAAATTGTCCATACATGATTCCACGCCAGAACCAATAGACATAACTATCTGCAAGATCATTCAGATTCAGCTTTGAAATACCACAAAAGTCTCCAAGATGTCAGGGTAAATGTCCTAGACATGTTTCCTTAACTTCCATATGCACAGAATCTGGTAGAGATGTCTTTACAGTCCTCCACTAGTAATTTGAACACATACTCCTATAGAAGATACAGGAACATAGCTTCAGCATTCTGTCATACCCCAAATTTTGACCACAAGATTTCCCATCATTGTGCAAATCATCACCATAATATGGATGTACCTTCATTCCTCATCAATCTCCTCAAAGATGGTTGAGCATTCACCACAATCAAGAATTAGGGTTTTAAGCCCTCTCAGAGCACTTAGACAAATGATCAATCAAGAAATGACATGATCTTCAACATGTCTAACCTCTCAAACACCCATAAGGGATCAAGAGGACTCCCACATCAAGAATCAAGCACAAAGTTACAACATTCCAAGTGGATTAAGCCTCGAGATCGCCAGTGTCACCAAATTAGGGTTTTGGTCGACCAAGGCCTCCAGATGAATATTTTCTTCTGGGCATGAGTCAATGCTTCAAAGCACAACCCAAGATGCTCAAAGGAACCTTATGGACCTAATCATCAAGTCAAAATAACCTCAGGGGATGCATTCAAAAAAAATCAGGAATTAGTGTTTCTTGACCTAATTCACCCCTAAGTTGACTTTTGAGGCAAGACATGAACCAAAACCTCAAGACATGATTTAAGGGCCTCAAATACACTACATTGATCCATTTACAACAATGGTTGATCCAAGAAGCTTGATTCACAAGTTTCAATCTCATCTGGACCACAATTAGGATTTTGAAGAAAAAGTCAACTGTGCCTTTGACTTTTGACCAAGACATGCTCCCAAACCTTGGGACATGATTCAAGACACCATAAAACACCTATGGAATCCATCCATTAGGTTTGAATTGGGTCAAGAACTTGATTGCACAAAGAATCACAAAGTTTGGATTTCATCTGACAAAAAGTCAACTGTGCCCAAAATCAAGTTTGACTTTTTGGAATTTTTCACAAATATGGTTCCGCTAAGTCAAAAAAAATGTTAATGTATGGTATTGATCATCATTCATTAACAAAAACCAAGAAAAGTGAGGTTACTTGCAAAAGGGGCAACCATGAGAAACTAAAGTTTTTCTAAGTTATGGAACAAAAGTGATTTTGTACCAACTTTGCAAGGTCATAACTCATAAACCACAAGACCTTTTTCTCCAATCCAAAGCTCAAATGAAAGTTCACATGACATACTTCAAATATGTCAACTACAAAGGATTCCAAATCCTCATGGATTTTGAGTTATGGATTGATTAAAATCACAAAAATGGGAAATGGCCACTTTTTCCAACACTTAGTGAAAACTGCCTAAGTTTTCAGCCTTGAACATCAATGTTCATGAGGATTTTTCAGTTGGATTCAAATAGTTTCAAGACAAACTAAGATCACACATGGATTGTACCATATTAGGGCTTTCTAAAAAGTACAAGATCTTTCCAAAACTCCATTTGAGCAAGGAAATATGATCCTCCCAAAATGACACTTTCCAATTGTCATGTACAAGGCAGTTTTGTGCATTTTTGCTCGAGCTGGCCAAATTGTGCAACCTTAAGCCTTGTCACACTTCTGAAAACATATAAGAATCTTATCCAAGCAAGTACCTCTGATCCACAAGCCTCACAAGTCCAAGAGCTATCCTTTAGGCATGTGGAAATTCAAGGTTCTTACTCAAAATATTCAAAGTTGTAAAGAAGCATTGAATGAGTGCATAAATGAGTTATGCATCAAGGAAATGTTATCCAAGATGAGTCAAGCCTTTGCCCTGCAACAAAGGACCATAGGCCTGCTGCACTAACCCAAGTCAATGACCAAATAAGACTTGAATTCCTTTATGTAACCATTGGCCACAGACCTGTACCAGTTACCATTCACTATTGATGCCAAAACAAACTTGTTGCACTATAAATAGACATCAATTGTGATCAGTTTGAGTACACCAAAGCACCCAAACTGATGCTTTACTCAAAATCTATCTTTCACTCCAAAAACACCTTCATTTGCAAGTCACTATCAAATTTTTTATTAGAGAGTTATTCCATCACAACCAATTATTCTAACACATCCCATACAACATATGTGAGCCGATCAAACACTCCTCACACTTCTGTAACACCAAAATCACAAAGCTCCAAATCCACTTGAAGCTCATATGCAGTTGAGATGCCTTGAAGTGATCCAAGCATCTCCAATCAAGTCCAAGCTTCCCAACACACTCCATAGGATATAGTGAAGCTGTTCAAGTCATCACAACTCATCTTGAACACCTCTAACTCCAAATTCAAAAGTCTCTTGCACAAGCAAGTTCAAGTAAGCCTGAAACCTTCAAACTCCCTATTACATGCATCATAAATGAATTTTTGAGTTACCATCTTGTTTCTGCATGTATATAGAGTGATAACCCTCAATCAATTGCTATGTATGAATCGTGTGTGGAATTTCATAGTGTTCATGCTGAAACTAGGGTTCTTGAGTTAATCCTCTGATTTCTCACTCCACACTTAATATAAATGCAATTAATCTATATGGTTGTGATCCTTGCTAAAAAACGAGCAAGAATGGTGTTTGAATCGTGCAAAACCATTGAGTAATCAGAGAGAAAAATGAGTTCTTGCAAATCATCCATGGCGCGGTCACGAAGAAGAAGAAAATGATCGTTGGCGCCATAATTCATTTTTTTTTTGAATTTTTGATATCTTATTTAATTGATTTCAAAAAGTAATTTCTCTCTCATTTTTTATCATTTTTTATTGGTTCTTTTTTTAAAAAGTCACAAAAATGTAAAATTATTTTAATTTACAAAAAAAATCCAATTTATATTATTTTTTTAATATAGTTAGAATTTTTGTAATAAATTTCATTTTATTTGTTTTTAAACATTTTAAAATGAAATTCTCACTTTGATTTTCCCATTTTCAAATAAACTTCAATCTTTTACTTGATTAAACATGGTTTGTCAAAACATTGTTTGAAGTTTACAATTGGTTTTTGAATATATTTGATATTTGATATTTTATTTCCTTTGAAAATTATGTCTTTTAAATTCAAAATTAG
This sequence comes from Lathyrus tuberosus, assembly GCA_022829125.1. Lineage (NCBI taxonomy): Eukaryota > Viridiplantae > Streptophyta > Magnoliopsida > Fabales > Fabaceae > Lathyrus > Lathyrus tuberosus. The sequence goes on from JALAZF010000213.1 coordinate 7,578,700, forward strand.
GGTTTTCTCTAAATTTTGATTTTTCAAACTTCACATAAACACTTTTGTTCCTCTAATAGAGTGTAAGACCCACCCCTTTGTAAATAAAACATTTTTTGGGCCTCAGTCATTGTATAAGTCCCGATAAGATTTCAAAAATCTCGGCGCGATCGCCGCTTTCAAAACAAAAATCATCTGGGCCTATTCTTGAGTTATAAACCCCATCTTTTGTATAAAATAAACTTTTTGGGCCTCTAATAGAGTGTAAGACTCATCCCTTTGTACATAAATAATTTGGGCCTCAGTCATTGTATAAGTCCCGGTACAGTTTTCAGAATAACCGTGCAATCGTTGTTTTTCATCTAGGCCTCTCCTTGAGTTGTAAGCCTCGTCTCTTGTATAAAAATAACTTTGGGCCTCTAATAGAGTGTAAGACCCAACCACTTTTGTAAATACCACAATTTGGGCCTCAGTCTTTGTATAAGCCCCTTTGTGTTTTTCAAAACTACGACGCGATCGTCGCCTTTTCAAAAGAATTCATCTGGGCCTCTCCTTAAGTATAAGCCCCAAACTTCCTTTTAAAACAACTTCCTTTTGATTTAGATTCAAATTCATAGTTGTTATCAAAACTTTCTTCAATTTCTTGAATAATTAACCATGCAGCTGTGTTTATAACACTGGAAGCTTGCTCACCTGTAAGTTCTACCAGCTTTCTTTTACATACTTGTTTATATATTTCATCTGTATATATATGCCTGTATATTACTTGCTTAGAGTTTTCCCCAACAATTAGGTCTAGGATTAGATCAAACCAATGGTCACTCTTTCAACACAGTCAAACCTAGTTCCCCATAGGAAATTCCTAATACAGTCTTGCCTCCTCTTGGGCTTATACAATATGGAACAGAGAAATGCATTATTCCCGGTGAAACTTTTCTCAAAACTGTTAGTATCTAGAAATTTGTCTAAGAAATTCATTTCCCCCAGAGAGGATTAATTCCCGGTGAAACCTCTCGTGAATTTCTTCAAACTCTAGAACTGTTCACTAAAGAAAGGATTATTCCCGGTGAAACCTTTCTTGAACTTTTCTTAGGTTTGGACCCACAGGCTTCCTAAAAGCATCCCCAGCCTCCTCTTGGGCTTTGTACAAGGACCCTCAGGCTTCTTAGAAGTTCTCAGCCTCCTCTTGGGCATAGTACAAGGACCCAAAGACCTCATACAGGGATAAGACAGAACTTAGTCATCCTTTGATAGTTCAATCCTTCAGAGAGTCAAAGTCAAAACATCAGAACAATTTATGGTTGATTCCCATCCCTTAAAACACCAGCCTCCTCCTGGGCATCATACAAAGATAAACTTTCACATACTCGTAGACTTGGACAGTCTCATCTCCTCTTGGATCTCAAAGAAACCCTCAAGTTTCTTGAAGGAACAGGAAAAAACCCTTATCATTCCATCAATTTCCAACAGAGTTAAAACCTCCAAAGGCTATAACTTTATCTTTAAACTTCCATTCTGAATTCCCCAGCCAGGGTCAAATTACTATCAATAAACCCTTAATCAGAACCTCAAGGCATCTGATATTTCAACTCTTTTGCAATCCTCAACAAGAGTTGATTCCCCAATTTGGACCTGTCTCTGGATCTCAATAATCCTCAGTGGAAGTTAGCTGCCTCTTAGGCTTCATATAAGTAATTCCCCCTACCAGCCTCCTCTTAGGCTTTGTATAATGATCATCCCTCAGCACCTTTTAGCCTCAATATTGGGCTTTGTACAAGACACATATAAATGTTCTCTAGCTGAGTCAGTCAAAATCCCTTTTAGCCTCAATCTTGGGCTTCGTACAAGACACATATGGAACCTCCCCAGTGGAGTCAATCCTCTTTTAGCCTCAATCTTGGGCTTTGTACAAGACAGATAAAACCTCTCACCAGTAGAGTCAATTCCTTTTAGCCTCAATCTTGGGCTTTGTACAAGACAGACAAAATATTCCCTGGAAGAGTCAATTCTTTCTAGCCTCCTCTTAGGCTTTGTATAACAATCTCCCAAAAAAAAGTCAATTCAATTCTTTTTTTTTGCCTCAATCTCGGGCTTTGTACAAGACAAAGAAAACACTCTCTTGATGAGTCAGTATTCTTTAGCCTCAATCTTGGGCTTTGTACAAGACAAATAAAACACTCTCTTATTGAGTCATTATTTTTCAGCCTCAATCTTGGGCTTTGTACAAGACAGATATAAAACTCCCTAGTAAAGTCAATCCTTTATCTTCAACCATGGGCTTTGATCAAGGTACACAAAAATCCCTTCAGAGGAAATAAAAAATCTCTCTGTAGGAAGACATTTCTCTGTACATCACACATCAAAACAGACAAATTAAAGCAAACCTAATTCCAATTACTGTTGTAAGTGGCACACTCGTTGATTCAAAAATCCAAGTTGTAGTCCATCTCTTATCCTAGTAAATCCCCTTCTTTCATATAAATGTTGTAAGTGGCAAGCCTCTGGATTATTTACATCCAAGCCAATGTCTCTCTCTTAGCATGGAATGCTCCTAAGGAAAAATGGCATTGCTCTACACTGAGTTAAAGTTTTCTCCTTCAGGATAAATCCCTTATAAAGGAAATTATAGCATTGCTGGATTCCATATATTCCAGTTAAAGTAATTCTCCTTTATAATCAGTCATCCAACAACTGTGATAAACAGATGAGATATCTCCCTTTAGAGATGACAAATTCTCTCTCATTCAAACCTTTAGCTTCAATCTTGGGCTTTGAACAAGACACAAATAACCTTTCAGCTTCAATCTTGGGCTTTGAATAAGACACCAAACATCTTTCCTCCCATAGAATAGGAGGAACTATGATTGCTCTGATTTCCCTGTTATCTTTAAGCGGGAATACGTAGGCATAAGATTGCAAAATCTTAACGAGCACACATAACAAAAACCTTAGGTCCAGTACCTTACCAAAAACATTGAAAAACCCGAAAAACAACAAAAATACTCTCTCAAACATTCCCAAAGGAGAAACATTCCCAACCCATGACAGATAAACACCAGCAAGTAAATAACAGTAGAAAATGCTCAACCATATATGGATAACCATATATAGGATGGGTAATTGACAACTCCCCATTGTATAACCTGACTCCGGACCCCCCAATCTCTTAAGTATTTGTTAAAGAAAACATTTGTGTGCAAGGTTAGTTTTAGATAGCTTCCCTTTCCTTTCCAGCTTCATAGGATAAATAAGAAATCAGAAAGTAGCACCCAATTCCAACCAATGGCGATAAGGTGGTCGCGTCACCGACAAAAATCGCACGCTACAGAAAAATGGCGACTCTGCTGGGGAGGTTCCATAACTAGGATTAGAATTCCTAAGAGGTCTAGGTTGTTTAGCATTTTCTATACTATATATATATATATATATATATATATATATATATATATATATATATATTTACTGCTATTCTTACTTGATATTCGTGTTTATTTTTCTGTCAATGGGAATGCGATTGATACGCGTGTGGAAAGTTTGAGAGAACATTAAGATAAGGGTGGCATAGACGGGAGAACTTATAGGGAGTGAATCCCGAACAAGCTATCCTGGTAACCTACCGAATCAGGCGAGGTACCCGTGTGGATACTAAATGTTGAACGACCACTCTTCATGAAAGAAAAGTTTTCCCAGTATGGTACCTGTGACCCTGAGGATTTATTAGACATTAACCATATGACCATTTGGTAGTGCGGTGAATATCGAGAATAATTGATACGCGATACTACACTCAAATGAGATTCATCCTAGGATATTACAGCTCGCTCGAGTGAATCAGCTTGCTGTTGATATCCCTAGGGGGTCAATGATTTTGGGAACCTCAGAACCCATTCTACAGGTACAAAATTTAACCAAAATAGTACAACCTTTGGGGATGGGTAGAGCCATGACTCCATGCTCGTGACGTTAAACCCTTGAACCCATGTTTTTTAAATTTTTTTGTGTGTTGCATTCATGCATTCATCTAAAAAACTCTTTTTAAACAATTTTTTTTTCAAAATAAACTAAAACAATAATTCCAAATATCAGAAAGATTGCGTTATGGATTTCGGTAGAAGAAAGACGCACAAGTACACCTTCAAGGCTCTGAAACTAGAGAAGTTAAGGAGGTTGGCAAGGATGATTACCAACCCTGAGGCTTTCAGAGCCAAGAACGGAGGACTGTTGTCTCTGTTAAGGGTCCACGTAGTTGAAGGAATCCTGTCTATGCTGATTCAGTTCAACGATCCGATTTATCATTGCTTCACATTTCCGGATTACCAACTGGCACCAACACTGGAGGAGTACTCTCATCTGATTGATTTACCTATCACTGATCGAGCTCCATTTTCTGGACTGGAAGAAATTCCAAAGGAACAAACCATTGCAAGAGCGATCTCTTTGGACGAGTCAGAAGTTAGGACTCACATGACCACCAAAGGAGGAATCCAGGGTTTACCAGCTAAGTTCTTGATAGAGAAAGCTCAATACTTTGCTAGTATAAGAAACGTAACTGCTTTCGAAGACGTCTTTGTCCTGCTCATATATGGGTTATTCCTTTTTCCCAACATTGACAACTTCGTTGACACCAATGTTGTTAAGATATTTCTGATTGGGAACCCCGTACCAACCTTGCTCGTAGATGCTTATCGTTCCGTACACTTAAGGAATTTGTACAGCAGAGGAATGATCACATGATGTGTACCCTTACTTTACAAATGGTTCATTTCCTATTTACCCAAGTCTGCTGCTTTTTGGGATCACAAGAGTACTCTACGTTGGTCACAGAGGATTATGTCCCTTACCAACTCTGACATAGATTGGTACAATAGGATTTATGAGGGGATAGAGATCATCGGCAGATGTGGAAATTTCCTTAACATACCCTCATTGGAACTAAATGAGGAATCAACTATCATTCAATTTTAGTTCGCCGTCAACTCGGATACCCGATGAAGAATATCCCACATAATGTTCATCTAGAAGGTCATTTCTTCAACGAAGGGGAAAATAACAGGGCACTAAAGAAGGAAATAGTGCATGCCTGGCAACATATTCACAAGAAAGGAAGAGAGTCTCTAGGAATACCAAACTGTACCTCTATGAAGCCTTATCTCCACTGGGTGCAAACTAGAGCCCTCAAGCTGAGGATGCCTTACCCTCGCCAAAAAAAAAATTTGTTAAAGGAATCTGTCCTTTATTTCATGTCTGATACGGAAAAACTCCAGGTAGCTCTCAACAAAATTCAACGTGAGAAGAGCTCTTGGAAAAATAAGTACCAAATCCTCAATGTGGAGTGTACCAAGATTCAGGAACTATTAAAAGAGAAGGATGCTCTGATTAAAATATTAGAACAGCATGCTATAAAGAGTCAAGAAGACCGAAGAAATTTGCTCGCTCCTTTCACTTGGCAAAGGACTAACGACCCGACAATGGCTGAAGAGCTCCGGTCAAAGAAAAGGAAAATACCGGAACCAGCATCTGAGCTCTCTTCAGAGAAGACTCAGGATCCATAAGCTTAGCCATTTTTCTTACAGCACTTTGTAAAATACTGTACTTTTCCTTGTAACATACTGCAATCTTTCGAATTCAATAAAAGGGGTATCCCCCACTGTATGATATTTTCAATCTATTTGTTGAAGTTCTTTTTTGATTAAAACAAAAACTAAAAAATATTTCTTTGCATATCATTCATCATTCTCACTTAACGCGTTCTTCTTATCTTTGAGTCTCACGTATGTGTCACGATTATAGAGTCAAACTGTCTCACTCATACAATACTCGGGCCAATCGACAAAATAAAATAGACAATCTCGAGGAAGAGAACAGAGAGCTGAGAGAAGAAATCGACGCTCTAAAGAAAAGTTTGGAAAAACTTCACAGTGACATGCAATCCCTGGCAGCAGCTCAGAAGCAACAACAAAGGACTGTGATCTCAGAGATTACATCTACGCCCATAATGGAGACACATGAGAATCATCCTCGGTACAACATGCCTAAGTGTCGCCCCTGGGGCATGCCTCTCAACTTTGTCCCTGAGGGATATATCCCACCGATCACTAAAGACCAAGAAACTGCAGCAGGAACCACTGGACCTGAAGGTTACAAACTTCGGGAAAGTGAAGATGCAAGGGTTACGACAGCAACTCCTGAAGGTTACAAACTTCAGGGCACTGAAGCGCCAAGAATCACCGCTATAATCTCTATACCATAACCAGTGGTATACACTATCCCGGAAGGACAGATTCCACAAGAAATTTCTAGTGGAAACGAAGACATGTATGAAAGAATGAATGACTTCCAAGAACAATTCTTGGAGATGCAGAAGGAACTGCATGCCATTCGCGGTCAAGACTTATTTGGAAAGGACGCCTCATACCTCTTTCTGGTCCCTAATGTAAAGATCCCGCACAAATTCAAGGTGCCTGACTTTGAAAAATACAAAGGCAACTCTTGCCCTTAAAGTCATTTGGTGATGAAAGCTCGAAAAATGTCTACCCAGACAGAAAATCAACAGCTACTGATCCATTACTTCCAAGACAGTTTAACTGATGTCGCACTCAAATGGTACATGGGTTTAAACCGCACCAAGATCAGTACTTTCAGAGATCTCGGCGCAGCTTTTGTTCAGCAGTATAAATACAATTTGGACATGACACCAGATAGGGATCAACTTAGAGCAATGTCGCAAAAAGACAAAGAAACTTTCAAAGAATATGCTCAGAGATGGCGTGAAATTGTCGCCCAGATATGTCCCCCTCTTGAGGAAAAGGAGACGACCAAGATATTTTTGAAAACATTGAGCTCATTCTATTACGACTGAATGGTTGCAAGTGCGCCCAGTGACTTCACTGAGATAGCGAACATGGGAGTACGCCTTGAAAAAGCAGTCCGTTAAGGACGATTGGTCAAAGATGTAGAGCCATCTAGCAGTACTAAGAGATACGGTAGTGCTTTCCAAAAGATAAATGAGCAAGATATTAGTAATATCTCTCTGGGAAAGCAAAGGCGAAGGTATCAACCAGTAGCGGCGATAACTCCCGCTATCAACCCAACTCCGGCTCCGACTTATCAACCTCAGGTTGGTCAGAGCCAACCAAGTCAACAACAGTATCAACAAAGGACACAATAACCTCTTCAGCAGGCTCGTCCACAGTACAATAAAAATAATCGTACGACACGACCATCAGGGTTTGACCCTATACTGATGTTGTACGCAGAGTTATTTCCACTTCTACTGGCCAAGGGTCACGTCCAAACCAGGACTCCTCTTACAGTACCGGAGAATCCACCTTTTTGGTTCAAAGCGGATCAAACTTGCCCTTACCATCAAGGAGGATCAGGGCACAACATTGAGAACTGTCTCAGCTTAAGTCTGATGTACATAAGCTTTTCAGGAATGGGATCTTATCTTTCAAAAATACCAATCCAAATGTTCAGACAAACCCGTTGCCACAACATGAGAAGACTGCAGTAAATTTAATAGAGGAAGAATTTAGCCGCAGTTATCAAATTCCCAATGTGCTCCTATTAGGAACCAATTTGGTCAGGATGCATTGCAGACAGAGTGGGTGTCATGTACCGCCTCACAATTATCACCAATGTGTTATCTGCTCAAAGAATAATCAGGGGTGTTCCGTAGTACAATCAGCCCTACAAGAACAGATGGATCTAGGCTGGATTCAGGATCACCGAATCCATGAAGTTAACATGGCCCATGCGCATCCCAACATTGTTCAAAACCGCAACATTCTTGCGATGAACGTCAATTTGGTGGCGATGCATTCAAGGAAAAGTCAATACCATAATCTGCCACGACACGATTACAACACTTGTCTGATCTGCTCAACAAGCAATCATGGATGCTCTTTTGTACATGAGGCCCTCCAACGTCAGATGGATCTCGGATGGATCCAAGACTACCGTGAGAGAAATAACCATTAAGTCAATATGGTTCAGATCTTTGACATACGCTTGATGAATACCAGTCTGGTAGAATTACACGCTAAGTAAGTCAGGCTCGGTTTTCTTGCTTCACATGATTATCAAGACTGTGAAGAATGCCGTGAAGACGACCAAGGGTGTGCACTTATCCAAAGAACACTTCAACACTTGTTGGACCACTGGTTGCTTCCAATCTACTTGGATGAAGCTACACAACAGATTAGTATGACTGACGGGAATCCTGGAAGACATCAAAGTCGTGATGTCCACTCAATGGAAATAGATCTAGTAAAGATACACTGCATATAAAGCGGGCGTGGTCGGGTACCACCGCCCAATTATGAGCACTGTAGAGTTTGCTCAGAGAACAACCAAGGATGCTATCTCATACGAGCGGCTCTTCAAAATCAGTTGGACCGAAAAGAGGTTCGACCATGTTCAAGTTCTTGGTCGATCAACGTGATACAAGACTATCTCCCTGATCAAAGCAAAGACGTTGTCATAATCTCCGATCATGGGAGGACCAAAGACGTTTGCGCCATAATCCCTTTACTCGATGAATCTAGAATCCCTCTTGATAGTAGAAAAGTTCCCAACCAGGAACTGATTAAGGTTGCCTATAACGGTCAGAGAAACCAAAAAGCTCCTGTGGTTATCTACTTGCCACGTCCAATACCGTACAAATTGGAAAAGGCTACCCCTTACAAGTACGGTGCAACAACCATCGAAAATGGAAAGGAGACTCCATTACCCCCCGTTGTGAACATTGCCGACATCAGTCGAGTAACACGGAGCGGCCAGATCTTCAACAGAGGAGATGGAGGACCCACCAAGGAAAAGGAACCTCAAACAGAAGTTCCAAATCAACAAGTCGGACAATCCAGTAATCCAGAACTGGTAAAGAACAACGATGAGATGCTGAAGCTCATCTAAAAGAGCGAGTACAACATTGTGGACCAACTGTTGCAAACTCCATCTCGAATCTCTGTGCTATCTCTCCTGCTTAGTTCCGAAGCTCATAGGTAAGCTCTGCAGAAAGTCTTGGAACAAGCTTTCGTAGAACAAGATGTGACGGTAGGAAAATTTGACAGCATCATTTCCAACATCACTTCCTGCAACAACTTAGGATTCAGTGATGAAGAATTGTCGGAAGAAGGCAAAAATCATAATATGGCGCTTAACATTACAGTTAACTGCCAGGACGATGCTCTAGCCAGCGTACTGGTAGACACAGGATCGTCTTTGAATGTTATGCCAAAATCAACTCTGATACGACTATCATTTGAAAGAGCCCCGATGAGAGGCAGCGAGGTCATCGTCAAAGCCTTTGACGGATCCAAAAAAACAGTTATTGGCGAAATAGATCTTCCCATAACCATCGGTCCTCACACTTTCCAAGTCACTTTCTAGGTCATGGATATCCGGGCAGCATACAACTATTTATTAGGAAGACCTTGGATACACGAGGCTGGGGCAATCACTTCGAGACTTCACAATAACCTGAAGTTCGTCAAGAATGACAAGTTAGTCATAGTATGTGGAGAGCAGACCTTAATAGTGAGCAACTTATCATCATTCTCCTGTGTAGAACCCGAGGAGGTTGTTGGAACCTAGTTTCAAGCACTATCGGTGAGCAATGAGAATCGATCAGAAAGAGGGACATCAATCTCCTCATACAAAGACGCTCTCAAAGTGATCGAGAGTAATAACGTAAAGGGATGGGGACAGCTCGTAATTCCTACGGATAACAAGACAAAGAAAGGTCTTGGTTTCTCCTCAGCCTTTTTCCAGACTACTAAAGATGAAAGTTTTCATCCCATTCAGGACTTCTTCCACAGAGGAGGCTTCCTCCACCCAGTGTCTCAAGAAGTACACACCATCAATAAGAGTGACTCATCCGATACAGACGAGGAATGGAAATCTTATCTCAACGACAACAGTTATATGTCTCAGGAAGAAACGCACATGCCATTCTGTTTTCCCAAGTAGGGCCCGAGATATATACCAAGATCAGACGTTCGGATGATCTATAGAGATTGTGATCCTGAGGGATGTCATGCTCCACCTAACTCATTAGAAGATGACCTAATGAAGAACAACTTCGATCAGGGCTATTATGATCCCCTGGATGACTTGCCTATCTGGAAGCCGTAGCTAGAAGACTTGAGGAAAAACGATGCCTACCAACTGAGTAAGATTGAAGAAAATACCCACATCCCCACCGGGTCATGGGATCATTACTCAGGACATTCCAAAGATATCCAACACAATGATGAATCTGCTAAGATTACAGGACAATAATTCATCAACTATGCTTTTCCCGAGGTCAACGTCATCGAGGAAGATGACTCCTCTATTCCCACTGAAGTATGGGACACTCTAGGACAACCAAGCGGTAAGTACGACTTTCTAGTCAAGTACACTGCTCCCAAAAGTTCTCGCATTAGATACGAGGACATCCAATCAACTGGATAGGGAGATCCTCTTGAGAGTGAAAACACTAAGGAAGATACAACAGAAGAGTTCGTTTACGGCAACTCTGCATGGGAGGAAGACTCCAACGATCCTACTCTGCCAGAAATCAACGTCATTTCAGAGGACAAACCAAGAAAGAAGGTACCAAACTTTGTGATTCACCGAGGAGTTCGTCGCCAATGGGTTGCTGTCGATGTCCTGAAAGTCATCCATAAGTCTAAGTAATTGTCACCTTTGTTTTAACCTTTCACCCTGCCTAGGTGAAACAGATGTTTTTATAGGGCTCACTTTTCTGTAAATGTCCCTCTTCACTTTGCCCAAAGCGACAGAGTTTTGTTTTATAGGGCTGTATTTCAAGAATCGATAAATCTTAAATAAATAATGTCATTCTATCATTCCCGCATTTATCACTGTTTTCACTTTTTCTTTTTTAGAAAATGATAATCCTAAAACAACCCAAAATAATAACAAGCATTTTTCAGAAAATACACTGCACACACTCTTGCACTCTCTCTATCTCTTCTAAAAAATGATTCATCACGTCATGCAGATTGTTTGTTTTAAACCCCAATGAAACATACGATCCATTGGCTTCTCCCAATTTTGAATTCCCGGTATTTGAAGCTAAAGAAGAAGAGGGCGCATAAATTCTATAGGAGATCTCCCGATTACTCAGACAAGAGGAAAGGTCTATTGAGCCTCACAAAAAGCCGTTAGAAACAGTCAATTTGGGATCAGAGGAAGAAAAGAAATAAGTTAAGATTGGAGCACTGCTCAGTCCGACTGTCAAAGAAAGCTTGATAAAACTTCTCAAAGAGTTTCCAGATGTATTTGCTTGGTCCTATCAGGACATGCCAGGGTTGGATACCAGCATCGTGGAACATCATTGACCGCTAAAGACAGAATGTCCTCCGGTGAAACAAAGGCTGAGACAGACTCACCCGGATATGGCTATCAAAATCAAGGAGGAAGTGCAGAAATAAATCGACGCAGGTTTCCTTGCTACCTCAGAATATCCTCAATGGCTAGCTAACATAGTGCCAGTTCCGAAAAGGACGGAAAAGTCAGAATGTGTGTAGACTACAGGGATCTGAACAAAGCAAGTCCAAAGGATGACTTCCCCTTACCACACCTAGACATGCTGGTAGACAGTACATCAAAGTTCAAAGTCTTCTCCTTCATGGATGGATTCTCGGGCTATAATCAAATAAAAATGGCGCCGGAAGATATGGAGAAAACTTCATTCATCACCCCATGGGGCACCTTTTGTTACAAGGTAATGCTGGTCGGTTTGAAGAACGCTGGGGCAACCTATCAAAGGGCTATGACAACTCTGTTTCACGACAGAATGCACAAAGAAATCGAAGTGTATGTCGATGACATAATTGCCAAATCTAAAACAAAAGAAGAGAATGTGACACACCTGTCAAAGTCATTCAAGCGTCTGAGAAAATACAAACTCCGCTTGAATCCCAATAAATGCACATTCGATGTTTGCTCTGGAAGACTTTTAGGTTTCATTGTCAGCCAAAAAGGAATCGAGGTTGACCCTGACAAGGTCAAGGCCATTCAAGAAATGCCTTCACCAAAGACTGAAAAACAGGTTAGAGGATTTTTGGGACGTCTGAATTACATCTCAAGGTTTATATCCCTCATGACCGCAACATGCGCGCCAATCTTCAGACTACTCAGAAAGAATCAAAGCTGTGTATGGACAGAAGACTGCCAAAAAGCTTTCGACAATATCAAAGAATATCTGTTGAATCCACCAATTCTGTCACCTCTAGTGGAAGGAATACCACTGATCATCTACCTAACAGTCTTGGAAGACTCAATGGGTTGTGTACTTGGCCAACAAGACGAAACCAAAAGAAAAGAGTCTGCCATCTATTATTTAAGCAAGAAATTCACGGACTGTGAAACTCGGTACACTATGCTCGAGAAAACTTGCTGTGCTTTGGCTTGGGCAGCCAAACGTCTTCGCCAGTACATGATTTGCCACACTACTTGGTTAATCTCCGAAATGGATCTGATCAAGTACGTCTTTGAAAAACCTGCTCTCACGGGAATGATTTCCCGTTGGCATATGTTGTTATCGGAATACGACATCAAGTACCATGCTCAGAAAGCCATTAAAGGAAGTATTTTAGCCGATCATTTGGCTCATCAACCGATTGACGTTCAGGAATCAATCGGATTTAACTTCCCAGACGAAGATGTCATGTACTTGAAAATGAAAGATTGCGATGAACCACTACCCAGTGAAGAACCAGGTTCCCAATGGGGACTAATATTTGACGGAGCTGTCAACACTTATGGAAACGGAATTGGGGCAATCATTGTAACACCTCAGGATACCCATATTCCTTTCACTGCCAGATTGACGTTCAAATGTACAAACAAAGAGGCTGAATACGAAGCTTGTATCATGGGTCTCAAAGAAGCAATTGACTTAAGGATAAAGAATTTGGATGTATATGGAGACTCAGCCCTGGTTATCAATCAGATCAAAGGAGATTAGAACACATACCAATCAGGACTGATTCCTTACAAAGATTACGCGAGAAGGTTGTTACCATTCTTTAACAGAATCGAGTTTCATTATATCCCTCGTGAAGAAAATCACATGGCTGATGCACTAGCCACTCTCTCTTCCATGATTAGTGTAGGTCAATGGAACGGCGTACCTAAGATTGACATAATGCGCCTAGAACGGCCCGCTTACATCTTCGTGATCGAAGCAGTCATAGACGACAAACCTTGGTATCACGATATCAAATGCTTCCTTCAGAAACAAGAGTACCCACCTGGGGCATCAAGAAAAGACAGGAAAACCATCAGAAGACTGGCAGAAATTTTTTTCCTAAGCGGTGATACACTCTATAAGAGAAACTTCAACATGGTCTTACTCCGATGCGTAGACAGACCAGAAGCAAACATGCTTATGAAAGAAATTCACGAAGGATCCTTTGGCACTCATGCCAACGGAAACACAATGGCGAGAAAAATTCTGAAAGCAGGATACTATTGGTTGACCCTGGAATCTGATTGCTACAAATACATGAGGAAATGTCACAAGTGTCAAATATATGCTGACAAAATCCATGTACCACCAACGCATCTCAAAGTTATTTCTTCTCCATGGCCTTTTTCTATATAGGGAATCGACATGATTGGCATGATCGAACCCAAGGCTTCGAACGGACATCGATTCATCCTGGTAGCCATTGACTACTTCACCAAATGGGTCAAAGCAGCGTCATACACCTATTTAACCCAAAAAGTCGTGATCCGATTTATCAAGAACAATCTCATCTGCCGTTATGGTGTTCCAAGCCAGATCATTATGGTTAATGGATCTAACTTAAACAACAAGATAATGAAAGAGTTGTGTGCTGAGTTCAAAATCAAACACCATAATTCATCTCCCTACCGACCTAAGATGAACGGAGCGGTAGAAGCGGCTAACAAGAACATCAAGAAGATTGCTCAAAAGATGGTAGTAACCTACAAAGACTGGCACGAGATACTGCCATTTGCTCTTCACGGTTATAGCACATCTGTCCGCACTTCAACAGGGGCAACCCCTTTCTCTCTAGTATATGGCATGGAGGAAGTGCTCCCCATAGAAGTAAAAATCCCATCAATCTGGGTATTGATGGAAGCTAAGCTAACGGAGGATGAATGGTGTCAAAGCAGGCACGATGAATTGAACCTAATCAAAGAAAAGCGAATAACGGCTCTGTGCCATGGTCAGTTGTATTAGCAAAGAATGAAGAAGGCGTTCGACAAAAAGGTCCGACCTCGCGTCTTTAGAAAAGGAGACCTTGTGTTAAAAAAGATACAATCATTCCTCACTGATTCCCGGGGAAAATGGACTCCGAATTACGATGGCCCTTATGTGGTCAAGAAAGCCTCCTTAGGCGGCGCCTTGAGACTCGCAACCATGGATGGAGAAGAGTTTACCTACCCAACGAATGTTGACGTAGTCAAGAAATACTTCGCCTAAATGAAATTAAAAAAAACGTCTCGATGGATTGAAAACATGAAAAGGCGTCCAGGAAAAAATTAGAGACATAAGCAAAAATCATCCTGATGGATTGGAAACCTCAAAAGACAATCCAGGCAAAAGTTAGGGATTCATGGAAAGTAACTACGTCCGACAAGGTTAAATCCCCAGCGGTAACCCTATTCGTCGAAAAACTTCCAGTCAAGGTCATCTTCGACAGAAGCTCAGGATGTCCAGAATTCAGAGTTGGTAGAAGGATAACGGTCGTTATGTTTCAATGTAGCCCCTTTCCCTTAAAATTACCATTTTCTAAACTTTGTAGATACTCTATGGGATCACGCGCTTGGCTGGATTTCCATCCTATCAATAAAATTTGAGCCCTAGTGCTTTTGTTTGCAATTTTCATTTGTTTTAGCTTTACAGAATGACATTTCTAACATGATCAACGATTCTTGAAACAAAACAAAAAAAAAATGAATTTTACTTGTCAAATTTTCCTCCACTTTTAAAATAAAGATGGCATTTCGTTTTAAACCGTTTAATGCACAAAGAACATCGATAGCTTCTCCGAAGGTGATTGAACCTCAAAGTGCAGAATCAAAGTACTCCTTCTAAACCAATACACCTGAATGAAGGAACAACCGTTTCAGATATAATATCCCATCTGACATTCACGAAACAGTTCTTACCTCTTAATACCGATTGACGATTCTCTCTTCCCTACAGGGACTACCTCTCCTAAGCAAAACATGATTGCTATCGTGAAACAATGGTCCTTTTTCATCCCCCGCAGTGGCCGAGTATCCAGTCGTGTTCATCCACTAGTCTGTATGTCGCATCAGTTTTGTCAGCATAAACATACATACATCATGCATAATTGGTTCACATTCATATTCATATTGCATTAATATTGCTCTGGTCATACTCATTCCCAAGTGATAAAACCTTATTATTAATCAAGTTGTCAGTTGTCATTTCCACGTCGGATAAGACAAATTCCTTGTTTAAGTTCTTTCCTCGTCAGGAAATGTATCGTCTGAGCAATCTCTCCCCCAGTTTATTTCTGGATTGGAGACAGTCCTCGGCAACTTTGATAACTTGAACCTCTGAAAGGCAAGAAGACATTCGACAGACACCTTTGGAATGTCACTCTTCACCATGGAAGATGATATTTCTCGCTTTCCCGGATTAAGGAAAATCCCCAGAGAAAGCCTCTCAACCGAAGACTCTCAGCAATACATCGATTTTTTCTCCCAAGAAAGTCGATGTTAATTAAGTCATCAGCACCTCAAAATTGGATTACATCACATGGCATTTCTCCGAAAAGATCTCGAAGAAAAGTATGATGTAATATCCCCGAGCGAAAAGCAGTCTTTCAAGAGACTCATTTTTCCCCAGTAGAGTCAACAAATGGCATCTCCAACAGAGAAGTTTGCACACCTCTACAACTCAGACAAATGGGTACCCCCAGTAAGTCTGGCCTCAAATCTTTTCCATCAAATGGCGTCTCCCCAGTAGAAAACTCGGTGAGAAGTTTGATGAAGACCGCTACACATAGCGTCCATTGTCAAGGAAGAAACTCGACAAGAAGAAACTGAGACCAATTCCGTGGCTAAAGACCAGGATCAAGGGGAAGTTTATTTCACAAACTGAGACCAGTTCCATGGCTAATGACCAGGATCGAGGGGAAGTTTATTTCAGAAACTGAGACCAGTTCCGTGGCTAAAGACCAGGATCGAGGGGAAGTTTATTTCAAAATCTGAGACCAGTTCCATGGCTGAAGACCAGGATCGAGGGAAAGTTTATTTCAAAAGAAACTAAGACCAGTTCCGTGGATGAATACCAGGATCGAGGGGAAGTTTCACCCTTTTTTAAGTATCATTACTTAGCAAAAGAAGATGGATGAGCAAATTTCCATTCATAACCACAGTCAAAATTTTGGGTATTCCGATATTTAATCCTCTTGCACCCCGAATGTCCGAATATCTTCGCCATTCACACCTTCGGGTCCAAGAAGATTAAATAGGGGCATATGTCATACCCCAAATTTTGACCACAAGATTTCCCATCATTGTGCAAATAATCACCACAATATAGATGTACCTTCATGCCTCATCAATCTCCTCAAAGAGGGTTGAGAATTCACCACAATCAAGAATTAGGGTTTTAAGCCCTCTTAGAGACCTTAGACAAAGGATCAATCAAGAAATGACATGATCTTTAACTTATCTAACCTCTCAAACACCCATAAGGGATCAAGAGGACTCCCACATCAAGAATCAAGCACAAAGTTGCAACATTCCAAGTGGATCAAGCCTCGAGATCGTCAGTGTCACCAAATTAGGGTTTTGGTCGACCAAGGCCTCCAGATAAAAATTTTCTTCTGGGCATGAGCCAATGCTTCAAAGCACAACCTAAGATGCTCAAAGGGACCTCATGGACCTAATCATCAAGTCAAAATAACCTCAGGGGATGCATTCATAAAAAATCAGGAATTAGGGTTTCTTGACCTGATTCACCCCTAAGTTGACTTTTGAGGCAAGACATGAACCAAAACCTCAAGACATGATTTGAAGGCCTTAAATACACTACATTGATCCATTTACAACAATGTATTGATCCAATAAGCTTGATTCACAAGTTTTAATCTCATCTGGACCATAATTAGGGTTTTGAAGAAAAAGTCAACTGTGCCTTTGACTTTTGACTAAGACATGCTCCCAAACCTTGGGACATGATTCAAGACACCCTAAAACACCTACGGAATCCATCCATTAGGTTTGAATTGGGTCAAGAACTTAATTTAACAAAGAATCACACAGTTTGGATTTCATCTGACAAAAAGTCAACTATGCCCA